>CM027844.1:35008300-35608300 GCA_016097545.1 Eucalyptus victrix
TTGTGATCCATTTTCTAGAATTTCCTAGAATTGCTAAACTTCTAGAATTCTCTAGATTTCCCTAGATGAATTTTCTAGAAGAAAGAAGAAAACATTTTCTAGAAGAAATAAGAAATGTCCAACATGTAAGAAGTCTCTAGAAAAACTAGAATCTAGAATTTCCTAGAATAAGCCTAAGTGGATAACATTCCCCATTGTTCTAGAATGTTGTATTTAGTCTCTATAAATAGGCATGTAAGTTCAACAAATGTAAGAGAGTGTGAGGAGCATGAGATAATACTCCATGCTCCTCCACCAACACTTCCGACACTTCCTTGTAAAATTATTTTATCCAATCAATGAAACTATTTCCCATATCCCATGTTCTTTGTCCTTCAATTATCTTACATTGTCCCTTGTCCATCCTTTACAAACTATACCATACACTTGTACATGTCACTAACCAAAAACTATCATCCATAACTAAAACCATGCTTCCGCGCACATTTAAATTTTAACAAAGATGAGCGCATCGGCTCTCGCGTTCTATTGGCTCTCGATGGCTATGAATTGGAGAGTGGCCTCAGTCGCGTCGATGGAGCGACAGAAGCCAGGAAGATCCTGCCATCTCAGGAACTTTTCCATCCCCAGCACGTTCTTCACTGTCTCGTCCAAGTAATTGCCCAGAAGAATTTCAAATTGAGTTAGATTCATGTGTCTTTACATATAGTTTCACATCTTCATTATTAAACAAATCTGAGGATAGCCTTAAATGGAAGCTCCCAGCTTCAATAAGCTCAGGAATACAAAGATTAACCCAAAAACAGGCAGCACGAGTAGTCCTGAACAAGAAGCGATGAACTCCGATCTCCTTCGCGGGAGGGCAGAGGCCTTTGGTGTCCCCTTCAGTCAAGAATTGGGGCCTTCCAGCCCCTCCGCCAAGATGCACATGACCAGCGACCCCGACGCGGACCTCAGTTGGCCTGAAAGCAGCATCTCCCTGAATACCAGCCTTGTCACTGCTTTCGTTGAGTGGAACAGCTCTCAAGCCTCGAAACTGCAGCGCGGGTGGTCCTCCGGCAACCTGTCCGTTATCGTGGCGAACCGGAAGCCCGGGTACTGCCCGAAACAGGACTCGACGTCGGAGGACCGGAGCAGGCGGCTCTGGATGTAGTCGGAGTTGAGGAAGGTGACGTTGAGATCTGCGAGGCAGAGAAGCTCGGCGAGCTTGATCATGGCGCTCGCGTGGCTCTGCACTGGGAATGGGAAAACGAGTACGTGCGGGCGGGACGGTGTCGGGTTCATCTTCTCTTTGTCCTTCTTTATGCAAAAACTGGGGTTGGCTCTGTTTTTTAAACGTTTCTAACACTTCGTTTTCTTTAATAGTGAAAGGTTTCCGTCATGTACAAATGCAAGAGCGGTGACCATGTAGCCGTCGGCCGCGAACCAAGCGCTTATGGTGGAAACTCGGCTTATTTTCCGAAACATGCATTCCTGAACGGAGTCGTCTAGAGACGCAAAACGAACGCATATGTTTAGGGATTGATCATTGTGAAAACGTCACGAATGACCTATCGTCAACTTATTAAGAATGTGATTTTAATCTAATTTGCCAAAATGAAGAAACTTGACTCTAAATAATGTAAGATGATAGATGAATAATATTGAGCGATAGAGAGTGTTGAAGTTATGGATAGGTGATGCTATTAGACTAGGGTTTGCAAGTACTAATGCTTGACCACTCTTAAAAGAACCTGAGCAATTTGCGATCCTTCACCGAGTTAGCAATTAAATAAGCGTTCGCTGATATCAAGATCTCCCGCTGCTATCGAGATTCAACCGATGTTAGCATCCAAACCCTGATAGCCACACTTGATTTGCACGAGACGCCTCTTCTGGAGATGATAGTCATCTACGAGATGCAATTCATGTACTGCGTCAAGACTCATCAAAAACCGTCATAATTAGAAAGCTTGATGCGGATATGAACTAAAAGCCATTGAAGGAGTACTTCAAAATCATCATATCATGTGACAACCATTTAAGAATGAATCTTACTTATGAATAACACCAAAACGCACAACTTATTCGATGCGAGACTAAAATGTCACAAAAGACCTTTTCCTAGATAATTAGATTGATTTTCACACAATAAAGACAATAACTAAATTCAATTTTTATAATGATTCGAGTCTTTGGTATCCCCTTCTACCCATTTAAAATTCATTTTTTCCCTTCAAATTTCGGTGAACCCATGAAAATCAAAGTTGCCTTTTTACTACTTCATAACGAGTTCGACAGCGAGCCCAGTCCACTCAGTCCCCAAGTTCAGCCTCACGGCGGCCCATTCAACTCCCTCGCCCTTCTGTCTTCCTCCGTCATCTCTTACACGTGGAAACATTCGGACTCAACCTCAGGTAGGAATCCCGAAGGAGCCCGTGGAAAGAGATCGGATAGACACCTTTCACTTCGCACCGATTACTTGTCACCGCCCGGAAGCGCCATTAAGCCACCGCACTCCCTCTCGCCGTCCGTATAAATTCCTGCTCCCTCACGTTCCTTCGTCCAAAGCCCTTTTGAAAAGCACCCAGACCCACCGAAGCATACGATCACCGCTTCAAGAATTTCGTCGCACACCATGTCGCTGATCCCGAGCTTCTTCGGCGGGCGTCACGGCGGCGTCTTCGACCCCTTCTCCCGCGACATATGGGACCCCTTCGAGGGCTTCGGCCTCGCCGCGGCCGTCCAGCCCCCGTCCGGCTGGGACCGGGAGGCTGCGGCCATAGCGAACGCGCGGATCGACTGGAAGGAGACGCCGGAGGGGCACGTGTTCAAGGTGGACCTGCCGGGGCTGAAGAAGGAGGAGGTGAAGGTGGAGGTGGAGGACGGGAGGGTGCTGCAGATCAGCGGGGAGAGGCGGAGGGAGCAGGAGGAGAAGACGGACAAGTGGCACCGCGTGGAGCGGAGCAGCGGGAGGTTCGCGCGGCGGTTCAGGCTGCCGGAGAACGTGAGGCTGGACGAGGTCCGGGCCAACATGGAGAACGGGGTGCTGACGGTGGTGGTTCCCAAGGCGGAGGAGAAGAAGCCCGAGGTCAAGGCCATCGACGTCGCCGGCGGAGAGATGGAGAGGGAGACGGCGGAGTGAGCTGAAGCTGACGAAGGAGGCGCGAGAAGAGAAGAGAAGGTGGGGTTCTGGTAAATAAGGCCAACGTCATGGCCGTGTTCCTTTGTTTGTTTTGGTTTTTCTTTTTTCTTTTTATCTTTTCCGGGGTATAATATCGTAGATGAAGATGAAGATGAAGATGGAAGGTTTCGATGTAAGGGTTTTTTTTTTTTTTTTTTTTTTTTTTTTAAACTTTTTTTTGGCTAAAAGATGTAAGAGGGGTTTTGTGAATCGCCGCAGTGCGACTATATGACATAAGTGACAAATGTAATGCGGAGTGGAGCAATACTTATAAAGCGAATAGCAATCGTTAGCTCAGGATTAGTCTCTGATGGACCGAGGAAAGTACTACCCCTATAAGAACGCACTTTTCGAAGTCTTTAGAACTTTTTTTTCATCATTTTTCATTCGATAAATTTTGGAATTTTTTAAAAAAATTATTGATTATTGGCATCGAGGTGCCCATGCCCCTTCGAATGGGACTTGAGACTTTAATGCGGTTCTTCGTTTGTTCATTAATGCTGGAATCAGAAATATGTTTTTCAGTTTATTTTTAGGTTTTGGCCATAAAAATCATGAAAATATTGTTATTTTTTGAGAAATATTTTTCTAGAAAAATGTTATATCTTTCGTGGACTTAAAAGTATGATTAATTTCCCCGATATTTGCCCAACAGTAGTGGTGGAATTACCAATTACTAACTAAGCGTAAGTGAGACATATGATACATCCATCCATAAGGTATGATCGGACTTACAAAATGGAAATCAAACGGCGACCAAGACGCTCCTTCAAACCAAGGATTTTCCAATAAAAACAAAAAAGAATAACGGGGAAGGAATAGGTCAGCCTTCATCGGCGGAGAATTAATCCACTGCATCACGAGCGCGACATTAGAGCGGACCGGTTTTTTCTTTTGCTTTTTTTGTTCTTTTCTTTTTAGCAAATATTTTTTAAGCGACTCTAATTTGTGGTCCCGTATTGCCACGTGGCCTTTCATTCTTTTTTATAAAGACAAGTCAGTACTTTTCATCACACGGATCAGACGGAACTAATAGAGGTACATGATAAGCTTTGCAACTTTTACTATTTTTCATTTTTATACATGACATCGACATAACACAGTCAAAGACTGCAGTGCATGAACATCTAGGCAAGGACTGCAGTGCATGGTATAAAGAAATTCTGGGAGGGATGCAGCGCGTGGTATAACAAAGACTGCAGTGCATGGTATAAAGAAATCCTGGGAGGGAAGTAAACGCCGTATTTTTTTAAACTATGGAAGAAAATATTTTAGACAAACATTTAGGTGTTAACAAAAATCAAGTGGCTTGCATTATTAGTTAGGTCATCACCTTTTTGTTTGTTTACCTCCCTGTCCATGTCACATGGTGATTTGCGGACTCGGTCAATAAGAAGTTGTTTGTTTACTCCCTTTGTTTACTCCCTGTCCATGTCATATATTGATTTGCGGGACTTGGTCAATAATTTTTATGGAAGAAGATATCGAAATCATATTAAGAGATTAATTAATGGATGTGCAAACGAAATTGAAGTTGGGTTTAGCAATCCAAAAATCAGTTTCGAAGTTTTTGTTCCAATTTTATATTTGTCTTGATCTCTAATATTCAATTAGCCTTTTTTTTGTCTAAATCCGGGCGGAAATACGGATTTTCGTGTGTAATTTTCCATTTTTTTTGTCCTTTCTTCCCTGTTTTGGTCGAATACCATTTTCTGTTCAATAGTCAAAGCATACGTAAGCTTGGAGCACATCTGTTACGCGGACGTGGCCACAGCCTCAAAGTAGGTCCCGCCAAAGTGACGCAATACCCCCACCTCCATGATACCAACTCGCCCGAGTCACGACTCACCGCCAGCTCGGACATCCGAAAACCCGGTTCAGCCCTCGAGAGTCCTTCAAAATTACCAAGAATGCCTGTCCCTATTCCTGCCATCTTCTCGCCTGGAATATCTCTGGGCCGATCCTCCGTTGCCACTCTGAACTCTCTCCATTTCTCCGCGTGACGGAAGGAAGCTTCCGGAGCTGCTTCTCCCATGGCTTCATCGCTCGCCTCCTTCGTCGCCTCTTCGTCGCCGTCGTCTTCGCTCGCTCTCCGCCGGTCGAGAGCCTTCTCGGATCACCTCGCTCCTCCGCCATATCCGCCTCTCGGAACACCTCGCGCTCCTCCGCTCGACTGCAAATTCCCCCTGCTCAGCATCGTATTCTGGCGAGATAGGTGAGCGACGTGTTCTTTTAGCGTTCGTGCTGTTTTTTCCCGTTTAGGATTAGATTGAGATGGGAATCCGCAGCTGCGGGGACCTCGGTAGCTCTTCTGTTTTTCTTTGTCCCTGGATTTGGAGTACTTTGTGGCCGATGAACTTGACTGATCGTTGGGGCTCTTGATCGGGAGTGTTGATGGTCTGCGTCTCGGAATATAGTTTGACGAAGGAAATCCGGTTGATTTCTCCTGTATCTTTTTGTCTGATCGCTCGTTTTCCACGAGCATCTGCGATCATCGCATTAAATTACGTCGAGGAAATTGTGATCGAACGGTTGCCTGAACTCTAGTTGTAGTGTTCTAGTTGGCACCTATCTAAAGCGAGGATAGAACGATCCTGCAGAAAAAAGGCTGATATACACGGCTTCCGGAGAAGCAGAGAAGTATTTTGTTGTTGTTGTTGTGCGCGTTTTGTTCGGCTTATTTATTCTTCATATTCATTTTGATTATTATGCAGAAACATTGTCCATGCTTCTGCTAATGGCACGAATGCTGTGGATGTCACCTCAATGGTAAGTAACTCGAAAACAGTGCGAAAGTATTGGACATTTGAACCATGAAACACAGATGTCTCTTTTGATATTAGGTGTTGGTGCCTATTGGATCCTTTAAGCTCGTGATAAAATTTGTGGAGAAGGGGCCTTCCATCTAAATTTACTTAAATTGTTAATAGAGCTTAACTGCCAATTAAAACCAGTGTTTTTTCCCTGTCTTTGTTGAGTAATGAATGCCTTCATAGTGGCCATTTTCTCTTCCATTGCTAATTGTTGGCAATAAACAAGCATCTTTCAATTGTGATGTTAAAAATCAATGTCTGGATGGGACCATCCTTTCTTTATATATTGAAAATCTGTAGCTTGGTTGACATATTGCGAAGGCATTTTGTCTTTTATTTTTCTTTTCTGTTTACCAACTATTTTCTGCAACATGCATCTTCTGCTTACGTTATTCAGTTGTAAGATGGAGAAGCTGGTCTTCTGCTGTGGTCATTCCCACAGCTTCACTGAGATTTACTATATTGCACCCATCAGTCCTTCCACATTTTTTGTCCCCTCTCATGTAGATGAAGTACAAATAGCAGCCTAAATGTGATGTTCTGTCGTGATTTAGCCCTTTACTTGTTCAAACGTTTTCTTTGATAGGAATCTCAATAATGCGATAATGAGATTTTTTAAATTGTTCTTCAAAGTATGAAGTGCTATTAAAGTGACTTCACCTAACTAGACAGTAGTTTCAATAGAAGCATGGGTGTCATTTATAGTTCGTAGAGAGTACAAAAAATGTCTCCAAATGTATCTTTTCTGATGACATGACACAAGTGCAATTTTTTCTACAGTCTGATGACAGTGCTGATTATGTTCCCATGCCAGTGGTGCTGATTGATCAAAATTCAGATTCAGATGCAACTATAGTGCAACTCAGCTTTGGGGATCGCCTTGGGGCTCTTATTGACACGGTGAAGTGGCTTTTTATAAATATTTTGTTGCCAAAACTTTCCTAAAAGTAGCAGGGGTATTGGTTTCAGTTTCAGGAATATTAGACTTGGAAACTAGTCATAGTCTCCATGATGAAGTTCTGAAAGCATGGTTGTTCTTAAAAATCCACTCATTAGGAGGCAAAAGGCTTTTCTGGTTTTGCTTTTGTTCTTGATTATTCTTGCCCTTGGTTGCTTTTGCAGTAAGAAAATGTGCCCTTTTTGTTGGATGCATCGCATGGCTAGTTTTGTCTCTTCTTTGCTACTCTTTCTGGTTGTGTTTGCGGTGCTGCAATAGCTTCACTGGTGTAGAAGCTGCCTTTTTTTAAGTTGCAGGTTGCTTCAGTTGCATGCATGTGCTGCCAATGCTTGTTCCAGCAACAATTCTCTCAGTTTTTCCCTTTTTTACTGAGTGACTGGATATGTCTGCTTGTCTGTCAAAATTGTGTACATCCTACCAAGAATGATGGCTAATATACCATTCCTATTGCCTTTTGGCGAATTGGTCTAATTAGGGCTTTTTCTGTGTTATTCTGCATTCCTGGATTGACTTGGTTAGCCATTTTACTTTTGTTTTAGGAACCAATCATTCAAAATTTTCTTTTAAGCCCCTTTTAGGCTCAAGACTCGAACCGGACTATATAGCATAAACTTGTGAGCGTAGTGTCTTTTATCTTGGTTGCACTGTCCAAATGGTCGAGTTATTCGAATAAAATAGCAATGAATCATCTAAATTGGTTGCTTTCCTTTGAGTTATTCTTTTGATATGAATGTGTATTTTCTTAGGGTTGGAAATGATTAGAGTACATCCATTGAGTACTGGAATAAATCTACCTGTAGAGAAGTTCTTAATGGCATAGGAATCTGGTAGAGTTTTGCTTCCTTGTGTATTTTCTGATGAGATTAGATTGATGATTTATGTGTAGATGAGAGCATTGAAGGATTTAGGATTGGATGTATCAAAGGGAAGTGTTACCACGGAGGGAGCTGTCAAGCAAACAAAATTCTACATCAGAAGACTGTAAGAGACTTCATCTATACCAGCCACACTTGACGTATTTTCTGACATAAAATTGTTTGTCTCTATGGAATTGTTGATCCATGTCCTCTATGCATATTCTCTCATATGTAATTCTCTGTGGTTCAATGTTATTTATGTTTTTGTGTTGAGGATCAACTTTTCAGTATTGTTAGCTGAATAAGTTGTTGCACTTGCAGTGGTCATGACTACTTGTCTGTTATCATCCATGCTTTAAAGATTTCATTTGTAGAAACTCTAGAACACAACAGACTATTGTCCCCTGTGCTGGTGTTCTCTGGCCTTCTGCCATGTCATTGCAAGCATTTGTCTTCTCTTCTGGCAGCCACCATCTAAGAGTATTATCCTTGAAAAGAAAGAACTGAAATTAGCTAGCGTATACATTTGTTCCTACAACTTTTTGCTTTTGTACTCCTATTCAACAGTTGGGTAGCATGGAGATCAGTGATAGAGTAACTTGTAACCTGGAAAAATAGACCTCCTAGCTGAAAGATATCTTCATTTCTTATTCTAGCTTCTACATTTCTGGTCATTTAAAAGGAGACAGGTAGAAGGGCTTTCAAATATTTGTCTTTCATTCTAGCTTTTACTTGTTGGCCTGTTCCAAAAGAGATAACTAGAAGGGCTTATGTAGGCACTTGAGAGGATAAGTTGCCATCCTCTTGATCATTTTGGTCCCAAGTTGGCAAGCTTATTTGACATGCATGAGCATCCCAGCCCTAATGATCACCAACTTGAGTGCCCCTTTTGGGGAGGTTTGGCTTAGCCATTAGATCAGGGTAGGTCGCTACGCATTCCTCTTCAAGTTGTGGCCCAGAGAGAACTGACAGACGGTTTTTGCATGGATTGCACCTCTTGGTGGTCTATTGCAATTGTGTTTGTGTGGTAATGGGACATTCCCTAACTATCAGCAGAGTTACCTCTACCATGTTGCCATAAAAGAAGGCTATTAGTAAATTCCTTTGGTACAGTGTAAACTATATATTTGATGGCCAAATTTCTTGGCATTTAGAAAATTTTGGCTCACATTATTGGCCAGCAGTTGTACATTTACCATGTCCTGTTGTGGTTAGTTAAGCTCTGTGAGTGGACAAGCTAGGCAAAGGGGCCTATTTCCGCCCCTATTTTTCCACCCCACAAAAGAAGCAAGCATCACATTTAAGGACCTGAGAAGGCTTTAAACATCATTGTTTAGGTATATTCTCAAGAATATGAGTCCATCTTTGTTGTCATTTTCTATCTTCTTGAAAATTGGTTGATTCAGTGGGAATGAAAATTCTCAATAAAAATTGAAAATTGTGAGAACATGCTCATCGGTATCCATTAGAATCATGAGAAGTTATACTTCGGTTGTATCTAAACCCTCTTGTTCTAATTTTAATAAAAAAACTCAAAATAAAGAAATTGTATTCTGTTTTTACCTGTGATAATAGGTCACAACAAAATAAAGACATTTGTTGTGACCTATTATCACAGTCAGACGTGATTTGAAACAAAATCATTGGATCTTCAACCAAACAGGCACTAAGTTTCTCTGTGGACTCAATTTTAGCTGTGGTTGTCTTTCGAATATTTTCTCTCTTCGTGCATGCAAAGATAGGTAAATTTTAGTATCACATTATGGGAAGCAGTCACTTAACAAAACAAATGAAAAGGGGTAAGCAGTCATTTATATAATTTTGTTCTTCAGGGACACTGGCCGCAAAGTTGACGATCCAGAGCTGTTGGAGAGGATCCGCCTTACGATTATCAACAATCTTTTGAAGTATCATCCAGTATGAATTTGGATTCTTGCTTCATAGTGTTTTGATTCTTGCTTCATAGTGTTTTTTAAACTGGGTTCTTTGGTGAGAATATCATAAATATTTTCTAGTGGACATTAATACTGGTTGTGAATTTCTTGTTACCCTTACTATTTAACCTGTAGGAGTCCAGTGCACAACTTGCATTGGGTGAGGCATTTGGAATACAAGCTCCAGGGAAGAAGGTGATGTGCTTTTTAGATTTCTGCAAGTTACATTATCTTGGTTTGCGTCAATTTTACTTTGTCACTTCTTCGCTCATTCATAGTGATAGAACGTCCTATAAAAAAACTTAAAGCTTTTAGGTTGAGGGAGTTTTGTGTATATAAGGCCAGTGTAAGACCTATCAACAAGTAATCTGGGTAGTTAGTTAAGCACATAAAATAGGATTAACCAATTGTGTGAAGGTATGAGGAATTATCTGTTTTGTAACTGCTGGGGGACATGCTTGTTTTGATATTTTGCTGTTCGCCACCAACTGGAACCCACTTGCTTCAGAATTTTGTGAGAGTCCATGATTCTTTTAGCATAAATTCAAATTTTCTCTTGGTTTCCTCGATACAAGCTTATGTCTCATCATCAGTGCATAATTTATTCATTTTCCTATTCTCATACAGAGGAAGTTAGTAAGTTTGGCACCATTACTAAGCCAGCATTGCGAAAACACTATAATATGCTACTGGTAGGAGTTGTTCACAGAAGAAGAAAAATATTCTGGAGAGAAGAAAAATCTAGGTGAAATTGCTGATGATTTTCGAATGATAAATATATAATAGAGATAAAATGGTTTTCTACTCTGTCAAATTATATCTTTTTCTTTCTTGGGAAACATGAACCTCATTCAATCAACTTTAAAATTATGTAGGAACATTGAGAGAACTATCTCAAACACTACTTGAAGAATCCATTAGATCTAAGCAACATAGACTGATTACCTGTCGTTTCAAAATATTCTTGCTTCAATTGGTCCACGATTTTGTTGGGAGTTCAGCTTTTAGTTTGGATTGGTGGGTTTGCATTTGAGAGTGGTTTTTAGGTAATTTTGAGGTCTTTAAATATTACACATTCCAATGATGCTGATCATTAGAAATGCTTAATCATTTTTTCCTTCATAGTTTCTTACTCTTTTTTAATCCTTACCATACACGTTCTTCTGATAACTGTTGCTTCTGCACCTTGTGTGACTGTGTTAGGAAAGATGTGCTTGGACGACCATATAGTAGAACCATATCTTGGTCAAGAAGTAATCGCCCTATGATGACAGGCCATACATCCAATTTAGCTTTAAGTGATAGATCATTCAAGTTGTAAATCATGCAGTCATCTAACAGTTTAAACTTTCATATAAATCTGCAGTAGTCTGATACTTTCTGCATGTGGAACATGATTCATCAAAACTGACATATCCCCACGGATAGCTGCAAAATTTCCGTGTTCAAACAGCAGGAAGAGGAAAAAAGATGCCATTTCTGTTTTTCAGGCAAATAAAATCTCTCCGTGCTCAGAAATGATTTGTTTTAACATTTTTCTCATGGCAAATCTATTTCAAAAGTTCCCTTTCCTTGTTCTGGTTTGGCATGAAAGATATTTCATTTATTGCCTTATGGTACTTCCTGTTTAGGGAACTAGTAGTTTGGCCATTTCTCATTCAGAGCTGTGCTATGACCTTGTATAATCTGATGTGCTAAGATTTTCTACTCCAACTGATAGAAATTTTGCACTTTGTGCTGAGAAGTTATCTATAATGAGTGGCATTCTTTATCTTGTAACAGCTTGATGTTGACATCACTACTCGCATTCAAGTGAAGGAAGATGGACCAAAGAGGAGGTATGCATTTTCATCAGACCATCTTTGTATAGCCAAATACTAGATTCCCTGGATTTTGGTAAATTACACATCTTTGTATTCAAAAGAGGTTATTAATAGATTGCTTATGCAAATTTATCCTGCTTTGGACCAGCTTGCTTTACGTAGAGACAGCAGATCGACCTGGATTGCTTGTAGACATCATCAAAAATCTTGCTGACATTAATATTAATGTCGAATCGGCAGAGATTGATACAGAAGTATGATAGATTAGCCTGTTTCTTGTATCACTTCTGTTTGCAGCTCTATACATGTTCAAGTTGTTTGTATATTATGGTCCCATTTAAAAGGTGTTCTCACTTACAGGGGTTGGTGGCTAAAGATAAATTTTATGTGAGCTATGGAGGAGCAGCACTGAATAGCTCATTGTCTCAGGTAATTAATGATGACTTAAAAAATCTTGCTTTCAGAGCATCTCAAAAGGCTCTGTGCTCACATATTCTGTCGATTTTATGTCAAATGTAGTGATTTGGGTGGAATAGATGGTTGTTAAATTCCTATTCTGGATTGTAAAATCATAAGATCATATGAGTTAAGAATAATATAACACAATGATTTGAAAGTGCTTATTCAGTATTCTCCTCTTCAAGTGTACAGAAAGAAGCTAATTTATAGGGCATAGAAATCAACACCCGGACCAACTATACAACAAATTCTCCAATGTGCCCCCCTCAAACACAATCTGGTGGACAAGCACACCAATTAAGCACAAATTATATCTTCAGTGCTATGTATTGAATCCCGAAAGCCAGAAAGCGGCTACAGTTGCGGATCTGAAACATAACCATGAGTCTATATCTTTAGAAGGATCTTCTTGGGTTCCTGTATTAACTGATGAGAACATGGGAGTGATTCTTCTGATCTCGTGGGCTAAATTTGATATAATTACCATATAGATTAAAATTCTAAAAAAAATATATTCATTTGAAATTTTAAGTTCATGAACTAAAATATATAGACCTTACTGATATTCTATTTCTAGAATTAATGTGTGTTTTTAAATTATTCATGAGTTTTATCTTATTAAAACCATTATTTGATAAAAATAATTATGTTTTGATACCATGTAGGATCAAAATTTTGACTATCATCTTTGGGAGCACGCTGTATAAAGACCTTATCTATGAAGTCTGTTATTTGTACTCACAGGTTTTACTCGCATTATTATTCTGAAATTGCAGGTGCTAGTTAATTGCTTGCGATACTACCTTCGAAGGCCAGAAACGGATGTTGATAGTTACTAACAACTGGACCAAGAAATTGTGATGTAAACAAAATGTAACCATTCTTCTAGCACAAACTCTATTGTCTTGGATCAACAAATATACATTTTCATCAGTGTCATGTTCGATCTGGAAGAGACGTGGCAAAACTTTTCCACCATGAACCTATGAATGAGAAAGCAGTAGATAGAAATGTGGTGTCAATTTCTAAAGGGCCATTTGTTCGTCATAGAGTGGCCGCTGTATTCTCATGGCGCATTCTCTTTCCCAGGAGGTAATTGATCCACATCATCTTGTGTGATTCTATTTCTTTCAGCCAGAAAGGATGAATATCATTTGCTTGGTTATCGTTACTTCACTTCTTATGCTTTTGACATCTCTTCCACATTTGATTGGAATTCCTACGTCTACCCAAATAATATCTACTTATACATTGGCTTGATTTTCTTCACATATTATTTTCTTGAAGCACAATGGCTGCTGCTGTCGCCAAAATTTGACCTTATTGTGTTTATGATCCAGTCAATGGATGCATTGACCAGCACGGTAAACAGTTGAATCGATATAAGTATGATGAACTCGTAATATTGTCATGGAATCTTTCTCATCATTACATTAAGGTAGTGACTTTTACTCGAAAAAAATAAATAAAAATTGCCTGACTTATTTATACTCGTTCAATCTATTTCTTAATCAGTATGTCAAGTTTTCCAGAAGTCTTCTGTCCATTAATATTGACGGGTGGAAGAAATTGTGTAAGTCTTTTGCTTAGTGTGACGACCTCTTGCCTAATAAAAGTTATAATGTAAGCAAGATTTGTGGCCAGTGACTAGACACAAGCAGTCATACCTGCTACCAGCTTTGCTTTATCTGCTATCTATTGTGGAAGCACTGATCCTGCCATATTCACTGCTTGAAATCAGTTGCCCAAAAAAATTTGCTTGAATACCTTGGAATTGCAATGCAACTTAGTTGACAGCAAAGCCCTAGGACTGTCCCACCTTTTCTAATGATCATTTTTGTGCATCCTAAAGTCACTACTCTATTCCGTAAAGGGTGAACACTAGGCAAATGCTAGAGTTATCTGTATTTGTTTTCTTCACAATGGACTCCAGCATAATTTGCAGTGTAGCTCAACATGTGGGATGAGTGATTGGCGGATCAGAGTGAGACAAAACGATGTCGATGATAATAATATGCTTTGTCAGTAGGAGTTGGAGAGCCATACAAAAGAGTGGCTTTCTTCAATTTGCCTTTTTTATACACTTCAAGCATCGAATATGTGGTATGAGACAAGAACACAACGATATATTTTACGAAGTGGCCACATAAAGGCGGCCAAAAGTGAGCATGAGTAACAGTTGGTGCCATGTTCAAGTGAACTACTTCCTTCTTTTCAAAGGAAAGAGTTCTGTTTTTTAAGAGGAAAAGACAGAATAATGGCGTTCTATTATCCAGGAAACAATCTGCCGTGCTTGTCCTGACGTAGAAATCCTCAAATGTGCAGTTTGCATGTCTTGATTCTTGCGGAGAAAAAACTCAAATCCCAGCTTGTGGCAATTCTTGCTTGTCCCCTAAGGAAGGGCAAACAGATGTCCCCCAAATTTCAGATTTTGTTCGTGACGTTCCTCCATGTCCATCTTATTAGGGGTTCTGACCCTGATCCTATCCAAGACTTCTGTATACCCAGCAGAGAAGAATCTGCGACCACCATCCAGTGCAAGAACTCATCGCTAGTCACGGTAGAAGACTTTGTGTTTTCCGGTATAAAGTTCCCTGGAAAGTTCAGCCAAACAGGATTATCAGCCACATCGGTGAATGCAAACATCTTCCCGGGGCTAAACACGCTCGGTATGTCCTTTGTAAGGGCGGATTTCGATGTCAACGGGATTAATGTCCCGCATCTTCATCCCAGAGCAACCGAGGTAGCTTTCGTGGTGGAGGGAAGGGTTTATTCAGGGTTCGTCGACACTCAGAACAAAGTCTTTGCCAGAGTTCTAGACAAAGGTGAGGTGATGGTTTTTCCGAGAGGTCTAGTCCACTTTCAAATGAACGTGGGAGATAAGCCTGCCACTATTCTGGGGAGCTTCAACAGCCAGAACCCTGGACTGCTGAGAATTCCATCTGCCATTTTCGGGTCCGGGATCAGGGACGATCTCTTGGAGAAGGCTTTTGGGTTGAGTTCTGAGGACATGGCTAAGTTGAAGAGAAGGTTTGCTCCACCTACATAGGGTTGAAGTGGTGCTATTTTCCAAATTTCGAATAAGAGGTTAAGATTGCTTGTATCTGTCAATCAGACGGTAGTATTATGTATTTAATAAAATAAAGTGGTCGAATCAAGGGTTCCGAAAATGAAAATTCATCGCATGTTCTAGGATTCCCTTTATGTTCTCGACTCGATGGAACAAATGCAGTCATAAGTACATATTGGTCACCTGTTCACCACCCGTAATGACTTCACATTTTCTTCAACAAGACTTTTTCTTCCGGTTGGTAAGATTAAAGATGAGTCGACATGATTGAGTACGAGGGGAAAAAGGCTGGAGGGTAACTCATTTTGTCACTCCGAATGTGCTGTACTGAAAAAAGCCATCATATCTGCTCGTGTCAAAGCCATCATGTCTCCTTTACTCAATTGAAAAGGTAAAGGCAAACCTTCCGCATGCGTCTATCGCGTCCCTTGATTGCTGCTCTCACCTGTGAGAAAAATAATGTGCATCATGACAAGAACATGGATCACAATTAGTGAGAGATCTCTTCTGCTTCTTGTAGTTATGTTCCTTCTGATCTCTACTGATCCAAGTTAGTCGCCTTGAAAGTGGGATCCTATGCCCTAAAGCATTTTCCCATGGATATTGCGCTCTCTCTCTCTCTCTCCCTCTCTCCTCTCTCTCTCTCTCTCTCAGTGAAAAAGTAAAGCTTCAACTCTTAACTAATTTTTTCATCCACAAAGGAGTGGTCCAAGTTAGTTACCTAATCCCTAATTTGTGCTCCTTTTTTATCAATTCATAGAGGAGTGGTTGGCTTTTCCTACAGTTCCATGAATGGCAACCTAATGGTGGATGACATTTTTCAAACTTGGAGAGAGAATTCGATGTCTCGTGACTGATGACTGTGGAGACTTTATAATAGTTCTTTTATGTGGAATACATTACTTAATGTTATAATTTATTGTTTTACCGGTTGATCTAATGATGTGAAATATGAAGATTTTTAATTAGTCTAACATGAAACTAGTTTGTGTGAACTGAGTAAAAACCAATAATGATGAGAGGGCCTATGGCTTAAAACTCTAAAAATGATGCTCAAGTTTCTCCTCTAAACCTGATGATGCACAAATAATGAGCATTTAGTAAATATTGAGGATGGTGGGCAATCTCATTGAATCAGTGATACAGAGAGCAATAGAGAAGGAATACTTGAGTTTTGGATTATCGCTACTTCGCATTAATAATCATGTATTCCAAATCAGGTGCATAAATTTCTTTTTCTCCATTAATGCATTTTAGATTCTACTATAGAGATTTTGGGTGCTGTTTTGACGGCTTACAGACTTGTCTACATAATACTAACATACCCGATTTTCTTTCATTGTGGTGAGGTCACATTCAAGGACCGAAACAGTGTTTGTGCATTGGACCTGTGTAGTTTATCTTATGAGACCTAATACCATTCAAGTAACAAGTTGGAGAAGCTTGGTCCGATCTAGATTTTGACATGCCCTATGACACTCTCCACCTGACATGTGCATCTGGGGCAAGGATATCCGCTTGTGAGAAGACGAGCATGGCAAGCAGACGCAGGGCAGCAATCACATAACAAACGTGGTGAAAACCGTCAACGATGAACATCACCTTCGAATTTACATAGATGAAACTCAAAGAAACACACCATCATTCGTAGAAGAAGTTCTACAAACCCGAAAACTAGTTCCTACTCAAATACTTGAACTAAATTTCCAACGCTTAGAGCAAAGCAGTTAGCATTTCGTTCCAAGTATCGGGCACGCCTGGGAGGCACCAGTGGCTGCAATCAGATGAGAAGCCTCTCGGATTCTGCCTCTCCTGCTGGTTCATCGCTCTTCTGTACACTGAAGGATGCGCGTCTCTCCTTAGTGCAGACATTGCCGTTATGTCCTGCAAATACACAGGGAATCTCATCCTCCTCACCACTTGTTGCAGCACGACCAGCTGCTCAGGGACATGCCGGTGGCTGAAGTAAGCCAGAGGTTGCTTCTGATTGTAGCATTTCCACCCATTTTCCCTAGCCACACAAGGGGACAAGTCAAAATGATGCTCTCATTATAAAGAAGATGGTATTTTACTTCGGACCCTAAGTTTTAATACATTATAAGGTCATGCAGTGCTTTTACTAACAAAAACCCAACTCTGCCTCTCTCTGTCTACAAAAAGCAATTCCTCCTCGTCTTCTTTGATGCCGATTCAGGACAAAGCTCTACTACTTTGAACTAGGATACGAATAAACAGATAGGTTTCTTTTTTTGGAGTCTTTAATGAAAAGAGTTTAAAGTATAAAAGCAAGCGCAAGTACCTGTTGTGCCTAGGTGACATGCTTCTGAAAATGACTCTGGTTCTCCGAGGATCTAGATTCAAGTCCACCCATTTGGCCCATGTAGTGAGTCCTTTTTCATAAGCCACCATTGGATTTATGTTCGTGAACATGGATCTTCCCTCCATATAGTAATCCCACCTGAAATTGATGGTTCCACATTCTAAAATCAGCAGAATAAACTTTTTTGGCTCTACAAACGTCAAGTTGGCAACATAACGATGCTTCTGATATGGTCTTCGAGAAAGGGGAATGAATTCGCTCTTCAATCTTCGGAAGACTAAAACAGAAAAAAGGTAAGAGGCAGGTATTCATCTTACGAACTCCATTTGTCCGAGTGAGTCCACCAGTGAGCAGAATCGAACACGAGGACGTCAACTCCTCTCCAATACTTGGCATTCTCCTCAATCAAATCCAAGTGCAAGATTCTCTTGTTTTGAGGCCCTTTGGTCAGCTCCACAAGCAGTGGAGCCCAGGAAAATTCTATCGACGTCTCGAAATCCTGCCAAGAAAGTTATGTGCATTAAAGAAAAAATTCAAGTGGCATTGAGTTTTCTAGTAATAGAAGCATCGACAGATGAATAAAAGTTATACAGCACAGCAAGGTCAAGTAACAAATTTGAGCTTTTTTAGATGAGTTGGTTGATCATTATTCCACCATAGCTTTCAATCTTTTAGGTAAGACCGACTGCTTGCAATAGTATGTATTATCACAGAAAGAAGTTTGGGAAGTGGGTAAAAATCAACTTCCCAATGTCAAGGTCTCTCACCATTGCATGAAAAGCCATGGAAGGGCCGTTGTAAGACACTGTTTTCCGGCCGGTCGGAATCACGCCTTGCACTAAGCACACAAGAGATTCCCACTGATTCCTCATTATGGAATCGCCCACCAGCATTATTCTCTTCCTTCTCATCTTTGCCAGAAATTTCAGTGCATCAAACCTGAAAGACAACACTCCCAAAGACTATAAAGGCCTTCACATGGTTCAGGCAAAGCAAGAACAAAGTCATAATATTTCCCAGGTTTTTCTTCTTCTTCATCAGAAAGAGGATGCGATGATGGTAATGATACCTAGGCAGTGAGCATGCTTGGGGCTTCCACCTCCACTTCTGGTAATCCGAATCGGGTCGTCCGTTTCTCTGGCAAGTCACGGTGCTGCTGAGGTAGGGGCAGTTGGAATCGTAGAGAGGGTACGATTCGTCCACCACCCACTTCCCGGTCGACATGTCGCAGCTCTGCCTCCGAGGATCGTGCCTCGACTGGACCATGTCCACTCCATCCTCTTCGTCCGGCCACGAGCTGTCTTCTTCCTCCACCAGGTCGTTCACGAAGTGCGTGGACTGGCAGCGCTCCAAGTGGGCGAGACGGGCAATGCAGAAGAAGAGGAGGATCGAGAAGAGCTTGGGTCTCATCACTTCGGCCATTGGAGAGCTGAAGGTCCCCCCTTGAAAGGAGTAGCGAAGTGAAACGTCCACTTAAAAAGGGAAGTTGACTGCAACATTTTCCATCAAGGCATGATTTGCGGTCTCGAGAGGTCCCACATCTCCCTACCTCCATGTCTTCTTGTAATGATGATCTCCAGCACTGTTCTGGATCGACTGTGATCAAGGACTGGAACCGTGTGGGCCGTTCACCGATGTTACTCCTTCGAAAGGGAGATGAAGGAGGACGATGAATGAGCAAGACTTCGTACGTACGTCGACCAACGTTGTTTCGCAAAGATCAACACCTGCTCCTAGCTTTGTTCCTCGGCAAATCGACCGTAGAGCAATCGATGGCATAAGATGCTCTCCTCCCTTATTCGTACAGGAGTTGGTGCGGTTAAAAAGGTGAAAACGGAAAAGCAAATGACCCATCTCGCCGCGTGAATTGCGGACCAGGGGCACCTCTTCACCTTCGCTTTTGACGGACGAAAGAGGAGGGGCACTTCCTTTTTCTTTCTTTTTATTTATTTAAGGCTGAAAACAACAGCACACCCAACGACAACGACATAACTACCGAGATTACGGCAGGGGCCAACCTCTCCACTTTGGAAGGGGGATTCCCCACGTCGGGGCTAGGGTGGAGGACGTGTGAGCGAGGGAGTGGGGTTTCACATTCACAACCTGTACATGGCCCAGGCAGTGACTTGTACAATAGACATAGGATTAAGACCGGACTAGGAAAAAGAAAGAATTGGAACGACTTTGAAATTCGAGGTCTGTTTGTTAACTTGCCTAATGGTAATTAATTCTATTTTTTGGTTCTTGAGAATAAAAAAATAAAAATCCATTTGATAAATATTTCGTTCTAAAAAATAAATTTGTTCTCACGAATAGATTTGGAACATAATAAAAAAATTAAAAAAAGTTTTTTTTTCAAAAATAATTATAGAATCAAGCCTAACCTTTTTTTTTTTTTTCTTTTCTTTTTTTCTTTATTCTTCTTCCTTCCAACCGCTCACTTGCCTTGTCGGACCTCGCCCAGCCAATGGCCACAAGCCTCGACCTCGCACATTTGGCAAGGTCCAACAAGCTCGCCGAACCTCGCCAAGTCAATCACCGGCTACCATGGCTGATAGTTAGCCACCATTGGTTGGCAATTGGCCACAAAGAAGGAGGAATAAGGAGAGAAAAGGAAGGAGAGAAAAGAGAAAAATAAGAAAAATATAACAAAAAGTATTAAAAAATTAAAAGAAACAAAAAATTTGAGAGTTCTACTAAGAGTATTTTTATTCCAAGAATAAAAATTTTGACGGTTACCAAACACGTTCAAATGCTCAGAAATTGATATCGGGAATAGAATAAAAAAAATCATTTCTAACGGAAATTGTTTCCGAGAACATAATACTTATCAAATGTACCTTTGATCTCTTGATTTTGTAACGGTGAAAAAGGCCTAATATATATAACAAATCAAGCCACAAATTTAACACTTGACCTAAGAATCCTTGAGCGAACCACATGGCGCCACTTCGAGGCAAAAGAGGCCTAAAAAGATCTGAACATGACCCTTGTTCTGATATTATGCGAAATTAATATTTAAACATTTTAGTAGTGATTGCAATAACCCGCTCAAATGTACCGCTTGCAAGTTAGAAGTAGGGACCTTTTTTGACACTTCCTGGACCGTATTGGAGGAGCTCTGTACAAAAAAAAAAAAAATCCAACCCTGATATGGATTGGAGAACGTGCATCGAATTGTATTGATTTCATAAATATGGATACAATCCTTGTATTTGAACCTTATTGTTCATTCAAAGATTTTCCATCCGTAATATTGAATTTTAAAAAGTAGCGAAACTATTTCAGATTTATTTAGATAAACGTCAGTTTCCACCCATAATGGATGCATACAAAAGTCCAATCTGTTGACTTGGATAGATTTCAGATTTGATTCATATGTCAGCCTCGATTGAGGTAATGTTTGACTAATTCTTCGTTGCCGTTTTAGTTTAGTTACTTAACAATTCAAGACAAATTGTCCTATTTTAATTGGAAAGTTATACCAAACTCGCATGGATGACAATTTCTCACTTTACCCTCAAACTACGGCTGAAATATTCTAGTTGCGCCATATAAATTTGCTACTAAAAATGAATTTTGATGGCATTTACTCGTAAGCTAAGACCTTGTTTAGTAATGGGTCAAATAGTATTTAATTTTATTCTTTTATTTCTTGGAACAAAAAAAAAAAGAAATCTATTTGGTAACTTTTTTGTTCCCGCAAATAGATTTGGAATAGAATCAAAAAGTTACAAAAAGAAAAATTACTTCTTTATTCCGGAAAACAACTTCAGAATCAAGACTACTTTCTTTTTTTCTCTCTTCTTTTCTTCTTTTTCTTTCTTCTTTTCTTTTCTTCTTCTTTTTCCTTTCACTAGTATTGGCTAAATGAGGGCTAGTGGCCTCATCGAGCCTCGCTTGCAGTTGGGCAAGGCTCGACCTCACTAGGCCACCATGAGTTCGGCATCACCTGGCCATGGTGAGGTCAAGTTTCACGGTGGCCCAACGAGATCAAGTCTCGCCGGTTGCTAGGTAAGCTCAAGCTCGGGCTGACAAGGCTCACCCTTGATAGGGTTAGCGACACTCGGTGAGGTCACTGGCTCTCATTTGGCTGGTCGCCAACCATGACCAAGGTTGGCAACCAATTAAAGGAAGAATAAGGGAAACAAAAAAGAATAGAAAAAAGTAATAGAATTTGTTAAAAAAAAAAATTCTAAGTCATAAAATAATTTGAGGATCATGTCAAATGTCTTTAGATGCTCAAAAACTTATCGAAAAAATAGAAATAGAAAAAATCATTTCTATATTATAAATTGTTTCAGAAATAAAATAGTTACTAAATGAACCGTAAAGGGTTTTCACCACCTACAAGCTCATATAGGCTAAAAGTTTATCGAGTATCTACTATCTACCTTCATTGCTAAAATTGGACAGTAGAAAAGATTCTCCTGCGTTATTGAGATGCATCTCCTCCGAATTCGGTAGTAGGTAGAACTGAGCCTTGCTTCCTTCATTCGATGTTGCATCTTTGAGAGTCAAAATGTTTAGATTTGAAAACCAACCTATTCGGTTTATGACGAGATTTTCCAAATTCTGTTGAGGATTACAACAATTATCCAAGGCTTAGAGAACACTGATTGAACCGCACGGGCCCAGGCTCAGACCGAAGTGTGGTTCTGGGCCAAGCGAGTCCATGTCCTTGCAAACATACTGCCAAAGAAGCTGTGTATATCTTGACCGCCGCCTCCACTCGTTGTGGCAGTCAAAACCCATGAGCAAGCGAAGCTCAAAGTCAGCGGTCTCTGGTATGAGCCGTGATAGTCCTGGAGCCGAGGTGGTCACGACCTCTCGTTTGAGCCACCTCCAATTGTAATCCATCCTTCGACAGCGTTTAGATCCGGGTTGATTTACGTTTTTTCCACTGATCGTTGAGTTGAATCTAACTCCGAGTTTTTCCTCTTCGTTTTATGTCAAGCTCTCGCGACGCCGTCTATGAACATCGAGCTGGAGTCGTCAATCTCAGTCTTTGTTTCTCGGTGATACCTGCGACCGAGACCTTCACTATGTTAGTCTTCTATCCTATTTTCTTTGATGTGTGTACATATAGTGGAGTGAAATGGCTACTTGAGGGCGGGAATTGATGACCGATTGCAGATGGATGTAGTTCAGCGATTGGAAATTATCGCTGATAATGTGCCGTGATGGTCGGAGTAGAGAACCGATGGAGGAAATCCGGTGATCGAGTCGGGTGAAAATCCGGCGAAGTGTTGATCTGAAGAGAATATGCTCTCGGCCGGTTCTCGGTGAAGGACAGTGGTTCTCGGTGTGGGAGGGGAAAGATGCAGTAAAAAGGAAAGAATTATAAAATAAAATAAAAAGCATAGTAATAATATATATATATAATATATATATATATATATATATAAAAATATGGGTTGGATGTATTGTGAAGTCGTGCTGGAGGTCGGCTGGATCACAAGGGTTGTAAAAGGTCTTATTGGACAGAAAATGTAAATGACGAGAAAAGTTTAGGTAATGAGACTGAAGATAATTAAGTTCAATCATAGAAGTAGTGGAACGTAAAGGGCATGCTGACAATTGGGTTCCCCATCAAATTCAGCCATCATGTTCCGTCCTTTCGGCGAATTTTCCCTCCAGACTTTTGCATTCGGTCAAACTTTGACTCGTGACGCTGACTAGAAGAAACCGTGTTTTTAGTATCATGTTTCCATGGCCATCTCTTCCGCGAGCTTTACCTGCACCTGCCACCAATGCTTCAAGAGCCTCAATCAACAGAAGGACTAAACTTCCTTGATCCTATGTTGCTTATCTCTAATTTCGGAGTTGGGCACCATTTCTATCGTCGCGTTCCATCTTGATTACTTCATACTGTGGAATCAAATTCGTCTTACCTCTTTGTTTTTTTTCTGCAATCCAATCCAAAAGTTTCTAGCATTTGCAATCGATCCTTCTTACAATTTAAGGCCATCCTACTTAATCTCGTTGGCCTACGTTCTTCGCCGCAAATATGGAAATTGTTGCTTCCGTTGTGTCCTCACTCGTGGTAGAAGGAGGAAAATTTGTTTATCGTTCAATCAGTTCCAAGATCAGGAGTTGCTGGCATGGAGAAACGATGGGAGATGCCGCTGATTCTCACATAAAGGTGGCGGAGCTTATTCCCTGCCCTTCGATTAGAGACCACACGACCGCATCGCAAACAATGGCTCGTATTCTACAATTGTTACACGATGATAAAGCACGGAGAATTGGAATATGGGGAATGGGAGGAGTAGGCAAAAGCTACCTGGTGAAGAACCTAAACAACAAGCTCAGCAGCACTTCGTCATCACGGAAGCCTTTCAGCTTGATTATCTGGGCGACTGTTTCAAAAACTACCTCATCCCAAGAGCGGGATCTGAAGAATCTGCAGAAGAAAATAGCCAGTCGGTTGAACTTGAAGGAGGAGGAAACCATGGAAAGGACAGCTATACAACTTTTGGAAAGGCTTAGAAGGGAAAAGTTTCTTCTCATTCTTGATGATGTATGGGAAGCCATCAACTTGGATCTTGTTGGTATCCCGCGACCCGAAAGCCATTTGGGGTCTAAGATTCTACTGACGGCTCGGTCTTTGCATGTTTGTCGAAAAATGATGACTGATGTCGAAGTTAAGGTAGAAGTCCTGATGGATGAAGAAGCATGGGAATTATTCAAGGAATACGCCGGAGAAGTAGCTAATTTGCAGAGCATCAAACCATTAGCGGGAACTGTCTGCAAAGAATGTGGAAAGCTGCCACTGGCTCTCATAACCGTGGGTTCAGCGATGAGACGGAAGGAGCGGGTTGGCCTGTGGGAGAATGCCATAGATGAGTTGAGAATGTCAAGACCTTCTATTGACGGTATAGAGCCCAACTTGTATAGCTCATTGAAGTTGAGCTATGACTCGCTGCAGAATGAAAAGCTCAAATCTTGTTTTCTGTATTGTTGCCTATATCCAGATGACTACTCCATTCTCATAAGCGAACTTGTCGAATGCTGGTGGGCCGAAGGTCTGATCGATGATCAACTCACCTATCATGCCGCATTAAACGGGGGAATTGCCTTGATTGAGAGTTTGAAAGACTCATGTTTATTGGAGACCGGTGATTCAGATGATAGCGTAAAGATGCATGGCGTGGTTCGTGATGTTGCGATATGGATCGCAACATGTGCAAATCCAGAATCCAAGTTTTTTGTTCGAGCTAACGTCAGAATGACTAGACTTTCAGAGTTCGAGTTGCAAAGAGATCTGGAAAGGGTTTCTTTAATGAGGAATAGCATAAAGGCGTTGTCTGATAAGGAAATAGAATGTCCTAAAATGATATCTATTTTCCTTCAGTACAACTCATTCCTACAAAATATTCCAGAGAACTTTCTGCGAGGATTCGGAGCTTTGAAAGTAATGAATTTGGGAGGAACCCAAGTAAGGTCATTACCCGTTTCTCTCCTCCATCTACGAGATCTTCGTGCTCTGCTTCTGAGGAGTTGCAACCATCTTGAAGAATTGCCTCCGTTGGGAAGTCTTACCAAACTCTGTATACTTGATCTCCATGATACAAGTATCAAGCAATTGCCAGAAGGGATGGATCAACTAACAAACCTAAGGAAGTTAGATCTATCATACACGCTTAACTTGGAATTCGTTCTAGCAGAAACAGTATCTAAGCTGACTTCCTTGGAATTCTTAGACATGATGGAAAGTGGTTACCGCTGGCTCATCAAGCCCAGACCTCCAATGTCCTATTTCGAGATCTACTTGCAAGAGCGCCACAAGGAGCAAAGGGCGACCGTGGAGGATTTACAGTCATTGCAAAGGTTGTCTGTCCTATATCTACGCTTGTATGATACAGTGACAGCGTTTGAAGAATGCGATGTTTATTGGATCCAAAGGCTAAAAAAGTTTTGCTGCTCAATGGGTCTGACGTATTTAGCGCCTGATACACCGAGACCAACGGAAAAAGACCTCTCAGGAGACAGTATAGAATGGTTCATATCTCACGCAGCTTCTCTAGCTTTTGATAATTGTCGCAATCTTCATGAGATTCTGGAAAACGTCATCGTAAACCGAGTGGATTGTTTTACTAATATAAAGATACTGACTCTCAAAGATGCCATGCTGAACGAAGGAAGCAATGCTCGGCTTGACCTACTACCAAATTTGGAAGAGCTGTATCTTGATAACATTGGGAAGATGAAGAGCATATCGGTATTAGCTGATCGCTTGGGATTGATCTTTCCTAGATTGGAAGCTTTGGTGGTAACTGGATGTGACGAATTGGAGAAACTGTTCTTCTTGGGGGATCGGATCACAAGCCTACCTAAATTGAGCAAAATCAAGGTGGACACTTGCGTCCGTCTCAATGAACTCTTCCAATATGTCCTAGGGAGCGCGAAGGGACATGCTGCTGTTCCTAACTTGCAAACGGCACGTTTGAGCGGGCTACCCCAATTACAATGCCTCTGTAGGAGAGAGGAGTCGTGGCAGAGTCTTGAGCAACTCGAAGTCGTGCGTTGTCCTTTGCTCAAAAAGTTGCCATTCAGGACCATAAACGGCAACTCGATAAAAGAAATTAGAGGCGATGCACATTGGTGGAGGGAAGTTCATTGGGATACTGATGATATCAAGTTGCATTTTGACAGGCATTTCAAAGAAATGCTTGATTTACAAGCCAGCCTTGGCAGGTGAATAGGTCAGAAAAAGGTCGGTTTCTCATGCTTCTTTGTATTAGAAAATTGCTGACTGACGTATCGGATGCGAATCTGGGAAAACTACTCTGTGTCAGTTGTCGCGAACTCATGTTTAGGCCTCCATGTTCGAAGATTGCCTGTATATGGACGTTGTTTCCTCACGCAGTTTTCTGTGGATAAGAGTTTTTTTGGCATCTAGCTGCTTCCTCGTGCTCTACTGATAGACTTCCGGTGTTTTGCAAATTCGGGAAGGCGTTGCTCACTGTCACATCCCCTTGGGGACAAATGAGTTGTCCCTTGCAAGTTATTATAGCCAGTAACTCCTTAGTATGTCACCAATAGGTTTTGAAAACGACAACCATTTATTTATCCAAAATTACCCACCACTTTAATTATCCACTCGACCTTTATTTTTGTGTTTTACCAACATTTTAAAGTTGGGAATAACATAAATAGTCAATAAACTTTGACTCAATATACAATATGATATCAGTAAATGGAGTTTTTAAACTTTAACTCAATGCGCAGTGTACTTATTGAACGTTTAATTTGTTTGATTTGATCTATAGATTTTTGGTATATATTTAATATAATCCCCAAAATGTTTTAATTCAAGATTAGAGACAACTAGTCCAATGACTAACTTGAACATTTTTAAAAAATTTAAGGACTATATTGAACAAATTAAAAGTTCATGGATGATATTATATATCAATGTAAAGTTCATGGAGCAAATAAAATAAATTAAAAGTTTAGGAATCATATGACACATTAAGATAAAGTTCAACAACCATTTGTGTCTTCTCCATAAAGTTAATAATTGTTGTCATAATTTACCGTGATTTCTTCTTGGAGCTTATCAACGTGCTAAAATTACTCACTTTTTTTTTTGCCAACTTATCTTTGATTCGAGTAGCAATTAACTTTAAATATATGTACTCGCATTTGAGTCGCAAACCAGCTTGTATATCATCATACCAACAATCTACGAACACTTATTTTCGGACCTTAGGAGAATCAGTTGTCAAATTTACTAGCTCTTATTTAGAAATACAAATTCTTATGTCACCAATGTTCCTTTCTTTTTTCTTTTTTTCTTTTTTCGCCAAAAGCAATGTTATTTGGATAGTTTGAGAAATACTAGCTCTTACCTATGAAGCACCAACACTATCCGAGAGTCATCGTGTCATGTCTGACATTTCGACACGTGTTCGACACTTTCGGACACTCAGTTAACACATGTTGGAAAATCCGACACCTAGTCAACTTTCCCGACACTCGAGTCGAAATTCGACATGTGAATTTTCGACACGTGAGGCCAATTTTAAAAATTTTCAATAAATGATGAATCAAAATATATATATGAAAAAATAAAAAAATAAAAAAAGAATGTTAAACAAGAAAAGAAGAAAAATATAATATTCTCTACTTTTCGACTCTCACTTTTTGTGATACATAATTCACCCCCAAGTTTTTTCCTCTTCTCTTCAATACATCTAACATGCGAGTCTAGAATGTGAATTGCTTATTTTTTTCTTTAAGTTTTATGAATTAAGTGCAATAGAAGTCCTAAAACTTGTCATGAAAATGCAATTGAGTCATAAAACTTGCAAAAAGTGCAATCAAGTCATAAAACTTATCAAATTGTTTCAATCAAGTCCTAAAGTTAACACTTGTCAACCTTTTTAATGGAAAATGCTGACGTAACATTTAAAATAATTTTTTATTTTCCATGTGGCTTTTTAAATTATTTTTTATTCAATTTTAAAAAAATAGATTTAAAAACTAAAAAAGGAAAGCTAAAATTTATTTATTAAAAAAAAGACAAAATGGCAGTTTCTCCCCCACCGTCGCCGCCGCCCATCTCTAGCCCCTTCGGTAATGGGCGGTGACAAAGGAAGTGCCAGCCATTTTTTTTTTGAACTGTTTTGTTTTAAAAATAAATATTAACTGTTCTTTTTTAGTTTTTAAATTTAATTTAAATAAAAAATTTTAAAAAAAAGCCACATGGAAAATAAAAAGCCATTTTTAAATGCTACGTCAACATTTTCCATTAAAAAAAAGTTGACGATGTTAATTTTAGAACTCGATTGAAATAATTTGACAAGTTTTAGGACATGGTTGCACTTTTGGTAAGTTTTAGAACTCAATTGTATTTTCGTGACAAGTTTTAGAACTTCTATTGCACTTTTTGTAAGTTTTAGGACTCGATTGCATTTTCGTGACAAGCTTAAGGACTTCTATTGCACTTATCCCTTATTGAAATAAAGTTAAATTTGTCAAATTGAAATAATAGATGATATTAATGAACGGTGGATTAATTTTTTTAGTGTAAATTCATTACAGTTTCATTATATTTAGTTGTGAATTTAAATCAAATTAATTTGATTAAAATAATCGTAAAAATAATAACTTATTATGTATATATAACAATTCTAGACAAATGTTCTACTTTAATTGGAAAGTTATGCCAAACTCACATGGATGACAATTTCTCACTTTACCCTCAAACTATAGTTGCAAATATTCTAGTAGCACCATATAAATTTGCTGCTAGAAATGAATTTTGATGGCATTTACTCGTATGGCATTTACTCGTAGGCTAAGATCTTGTTTAGTAACCGGCCAAATAGTATTTGATTCTATTCTTTTATTCCTTGTAACAAAAAAAAAGAATAGAAATATATTTGATAACTTTTTTGTTTCTGTAAATAGACTGCAAATAGATTTGAAACATAATCAAAAAGTTAAAAAAAAAAAAAAATTACTTCATTATACCTAAGAATAACATCATAATCAAGATCACTTTCTTTTTTTCTCTCCTTTTCTTCTCTTCTTTTCTTCTTTTTTTCCTTTCACTAGTACCAGCTAAATGAGGGCTGGTGGCCTCGTTAGAGCCTCATCGGTAATTAGGCAAGGCTCGACCTCGCCAGGCTACCATGAGATCAACATCGCCTGAGCTTTGTAGTGACCTAGCGAGATCGAGCCTCGCTGGTGGCTAGGCGAGCTCGGGTCAATGAGGCTCAACCTTGTTGGGGGCTAGTGACACTTCGGTGAGGTCACCGGCCCTCGTTTGGTTGGTTGCCACTGGTGACCAATTAAATGAAGAAGGGAAAAACATAAAAAGAAAAAAATCATAAACTTGTTAAAAAATTTTAAGTCACAAAAGAATTTGAGAGTCGTATTAAATGTATTTCTATCTTAGGAATAGAAATTTTGGTCATTTATCAAATGCCTTTAAATGTTTAAAAACTTGTCGAGAGAACAAAATAAAAAAAAATCATTTTTGAATAGAAATTGTTCTCAAAAACAGAATTATTACTAAACAAACCGTAAAGAGTTTTCAACATCTACAAGCTCATATAGGCTAAATAGTCTATTGAGGGCAAAAGAACACATCAAGTGCTAAAACTTGGCACAAGGGGATACTTAAGCGTCAAAAGTGACATTTAAATGTCACATTTTTTGAAAAGTAAGATACACGAGTGCCACCTTCGGCGAACCGACCAGAAATCATATATGACAATTAAATATTAACATTGCTCGCTTAAGTAACTCGTCAAAGAGTTGACTCAGCTTCGATTCACCCAAAATAACGTCATTTCTATAGTTGGCCAAAATAAAGTCCTTAAATCGGCCAAAAAAGACGTCATCTCCTCAATTGCCCTAAATCTAAAACCTTAAATTGGGCAAAATCCTATTAAAGCACGGGAGCCCTAATCACGAACCCTAATTCAATTTGCCATAAATTCTACAGTCAAATATTGGAAATGGAGAGTAGGACTTTCAACAGCGGCTCAAATTTCTCTCGCTAAAGCGAAGGAGAAGGTGAGCGTTTCTATTTTTGTGGATTACCAAGTACAAGAAGAACATCATGAACTCGAATGAATCCCGAGAGAAGATTCTATGGATGTGCCCGATATCGAGAATGGTCGAAGTGCAAATATTTTAAATGGGTTGATGCAAAATTCTCTCATTGAGCCACATAGATAATATTAGACCTACTTGATGGACGTCATCAACCTCCATATATGCTTATGGACGACTCAATGCAAGCTCAAGTATGTTCTACTACTAACCATTTGAAGAATGAAGTTTCAATGATGAAAATTGAACGGAAATATTACCAAGCGTTTATTGTGTTGTTTTTTTTCTATCCTACTTTATGATGAAATTAAAGTACTGGAAGATGAGAAGAAGTTTCTTCGACTACCATAACTTTTTTTATTTTAACATGAGAAGAAGTTTTGTGTTGTTTACAAAATCATTGTGGCTTTTTTTGTGTGTGCTATAATATGTATTATGTGTTACTTATTGTGCTATGAGGAGGTTAATGAAAGGGAATAAATGAATAAATGAGATACTATTTGTACTATATTTTTATTTATTCTTGAATATAAATTAGCAATGCTGGAATGTATATTGAGTCAATGTGTTCTGATGACTTTTTTAATTGAACTAAAGCGGCAAACATTGAATTGAATGGAATTACCATAAGTTGAACCGAATATATAAACCAAAGAACTTCTCCGGGTTTGCTGCAAACCAACATATACATAGGATAGACACAAGTGATTACTCGAGTGTTATAAGTTGTATTTAGTGATCACTTAAGTGCTAACCTTGATAAAAAAAATAATCATTTAAATGTCAAGTTATAATTAAAAGTGATTACTTAAGTGCCACTTGTGATTAAAAATGAATACTTAAGTTCCACTTGTGATTAAAAATGAACACTTAAGTGTTAAGTTTTTTAAAATTGATCAATTAAGTGCCAATTTTTTTATATGTTTCCTCTATAAATTGCACCAACTACTAGCCACCACCATCACCCACCACTGGCCACCATCGGCTTCTAGCTATCACCACTGGCCACACCAAACATCCCAAGCACTCACTTGAGCCACCACCAGCCACCATTGTGTTGGTGATATGCTATTGCAAAAGTTGCTGGTGCAAGGTGCCTTGCACCAGGTGCAACATCTTACACACTTGCATCTTGCACTAGGTGCAACATAAGCCCCCAATCCAATCCCTATAATAGACCCACCATCACCAGGTATTAGAAGCCACCATTAGCCATCACCACTAGCAACACTAGCATCCTAGCTGCCACACCAGCATACAACCACCACCATAGACCCACCATTAGCAGCCACTATTGGTGGTGGGTGGTGGGTTTATTGCAAAAGGGACTCATGTAAGCTATGTACAGTACTAGATGCAGTAAGAGCCCCCAACCCAATCCCCTCAATAGACCCACCACCACCACAGATCCATCATCAGAAGTAGTAAGTAAAAGTAAAAGCAAAATTGAAAAAGACAAATGACAAGTAACAAGTTCGTTCCATTGATATTGAAATTAAATCTTACTAACTCAATGACTAATTATATATATATATATGTATATATTATATAAAATAACCGACTCATCAGCCCCACAAATCACATCTCATCCTATTTCATCAATCAATATGCACAATACCTCTTATCCGTGCTTCTTTTTGATGGACCTTTTACTTAAATCATAATCCTTGCACTTTTTTCTAATTGGACGTGTGACTTCTTCCTCAACTGTCTCAGGATGCATTGATTTTGATGAAACTGCAATTGTCCTAGGCTTAAATGTGCAACTGTCATAGGTTGAACTAATTTAGATGGAACCACCGCCTGCGGTGGCCTAGTTGGATAAGACTCCCATGATCTTTTGCGATGAGGAGAGGAGTTTGAATCCCGCTGGCCGCACGGGATCTTAAGTGTGACGTCGAGGTGGTGGGTCATCCGCTAGCATCACCCCGAATTCACCCCGCCGGCTGCTCGCTGTACGGGGGTTCCCGGGTCATAAAAAATAATAATAATAATAATTCAAATGGGCCTGCAACTAGGTTCTTCTTACTCTTCTTTCTTGTTGACGTAGCCGATGTCTTCTTCTTTGTTGGCCTAGCTGTTGATTCTTGAGTTGAGCTTTGAGAGATAAGAACCTCCAAACTTCTCCCATACTACAAAAAAAAATTCAATTATCAACAAAAGTTTATATCATAAATTAAATTAAGTGCAGCCTATAAAACTTACATTAAAAATGATTGTTCCAGTACACCCATCCATATAAATGCCATAACTATATTGTTTTAGCATCTTCCCAAGAGCTCCTCTTGTTTGAAGGAGAATATCACTTTCAGGTACTTATGATTGGTTAGCCATTCTTCTCACCTGTGATTTCTTGGGCTCTTGTTGTGGTTGTTCAGCTACAGCAGGGGCTTCTTTGGCCAATTCTTTAGCTAGGCGTCTTCTAGATGGCTTTCTTGTAGTTGGCCCTTGATTTGGCTTTGTTCTGATTGTTTTTCTATTTTGCTATTTAGCTTCAGTGACACATTCTGTTAGCTTTTATGATGGTCCTTATGATGACCCTTCTAATAGCTTTTGTGATGACCTTTGTGATGGATCTTGTGGTGGCCCTTCAGTTGGACCCTCTATTGGCAACTGTGCTCTAACTTACCTTCTTCGAATCTAAGAAAGAGACAAATGACATCATAAATATAACATTAGACCATATAACAATATAGAGGAAAACTAAACACAAATTATTAAACTTACGAGATTTTTTTTTCTCTGCTATTGAAGAATAGTCGACTTAATTGGCCTTTTAGTTGCTTTAACCAATCCTTCAGCTGGCTATCTTCTACCTTGCCTTCTTCAAACAAGCCATTTAGTTTTAGGTATAGTAGGGCTTCGGCTAATCCTTCATGTGTCATTCTCATGATCTGATAAAGACAAAAATATTACATACATGTCAATTGTATCTATGTACATATTTGTAATAAACCATAAAGCAACATAAATACAAATGGCATGACTTATTAGGTTTCTTGTCGTCAATTGAAGAACAGTCAACTCGCTTCGCCTTTCTGTTTGTCCTTCTCCAATTGTCCATTTATTAGACCCTTCGGCTGGCCTCAATTGTTCCCGCTGCTTCCTTAATTAGTAACCTTGAGTATTGTGCCCTACTATGTGATAATAAGAGCACCTCATCTTTACACATGTCCTACTCATCTTACATTGATCTAAGACCTCTCCCTCCGTCATTCTTCGTTTTCACTTTGGCCTTCCCATTTTATTATTTAGTGGCAAAGTTGAGATGCTTCATGATCTGTTGGTTCCTAGAACTTGTTACTTCTGATTGGCTACATCATGAATTAGTACAAAGTAAGATATTTCGATTTCTTGTACCAATCATCAATGTAGTCCCCTATGTTGTGGCCCTTCAATTGGATGGCACATATGGCATGTGCACAAACAATTCTACTTAGCTATCATGCTCTACATGAACACTTGCTCATACCTAAATAGATAACATACTTATCAGAACCCTTCATTATCTCATATCATTCATCCCCATTCCAAATAAGATGACAATACCTACTTACAGCCAAATTCTTATCCAATTTCTTAGCAATCCTAAGACCACATGGCCTAGTCCATTTAGCAGCCTTGTCTCTTTGTCTATGCAGTCGAGTCATGACCATAACTCGTATATCTTCAAGTATCGAGATGATAAGCTTACATCTAGCATTTATCATCCTCCCATTGAATGCTTCTTATATGTTATTATCGATGTTATCGCACTTGAATTCCTCGTTGAAGAACGCCTTACACCAATACTTCGATTCTGTTTGGAATAGTGCACCATAACCTTCCTTTGTCAATTGAAGCAGTGTCACGCCCCAATCCTCCGAGTGCGTGCCCGTCCCTTGGTAATCGATTAAATTGCGATGTCCTAGGATGTGTTGCCGACCCATTCATTTTAAATGTGCATATGGAAGAGAATAAATAAATCCTTGGACAATAAAAAGATGGGATAGAAAAATAGGGTCATAAATTTTGAAACCATAACACACTTTTATACACAACTGACTAGTTTATTTACAATACTAGTCTAAACACAAAGGTTTACAAAAGTTCGGTCCTCAAAACAAAGTTATCCTATGACTAGCTAGTCAGACTCATTCGCCGATTTTTCAATCTCCATGTGTGCCAGGGGCGTCCGGTCCTCCACCAAACCATCTGGAGGGTCAATTGCACTCTCCCTTAGAGTGGCATCAATTATCCCAGCGGGGATTTCAAAACACCTGAGGGGACCCACCCGGATTCCATTGGATCTGTAGTGAAACCATACTCTAAATTAATGAGGGACCTTATGAGGTAGGTCCTCTTCGACCTAGATAGTTGTCACCACAAGTTTATAGACCCAGTGATTTCTAGGATCGAGGTAGTTATAAACCCGCTCAGTGACCCTCATCGGCCGACTAAAACTCTCCAGAGGAGCAACCATCTACAGACTTGATATGGTTGAGCCCACGACGGGGTGAGACAACGTTTCGGCAAGTTCACCCCCTAAACTCCGACTATGAAGAAAATACGTCTAAAAGCAACCTATGCACACACAAGATAAAGGACTTACCTTGCCTCGGTTCATTCCTACAAGTTAGTATAATTCATATACTCAACTAGTCAATTCAAACCAAATCATCGATCAAACGATCTACTCGATTCAATACCAGCAATACCATCTATAAACTCGATCGGTATAACCATTGCTCACTCAAGCTGAAATAGATGGTATAGCTCACCAAAGCTAATATATAATAATGATGCTCACCGAAACCGAAGCTGCTATATCTATTATTGCTCACCAAAGCTGCTAGATAATATTGCTCACCGAAGCTGATAGATAATATAGCTCACTGAAGCTGATATGGTATACTGCTCACCAAAGCCGACAAATCAAAGCTCACAGGCTGATATAGTATATTATTCTCACTAATTGACAATTCACCGCTTTTATAATACCCGAATAAAATAATCGTGTGTGGGTACAAAGTCAGCCTAAGCCAAAAATGCAATATCTTTCTTTTAAAAAACCTCACTATTTAATATAGTTCATAAAGATATTTTTGGTGTTATAAACCAACACCCGGTATTTCCTAATTAATTACTGAAATTACACAATTTTGAGATAAATACCCAAAATTACAATTACCACTTTAATAACACAAATTAGCATTCAATTAAATAAACCACGCATATCATTGCAATTGGCACGAAAAATAATAAATAATTAAATAAATATAATTAACAGCTGAAAATAGAAACTTAGGCCGAAATGCCTAATTAAATACCGAAACGGGCCTAGTAAATTTTTCGAACAAATCTAGATAAATAATACGATCTATCTAGTCTCTAATTAAGCCGTTCTAACTACCTAACATGCATACATGGATAATTAAATTGTTAATCCGTTCTAACTAACCACATAAATCATATTTAGCTTAAACTAATCAACCCTTAAGCATAATTTACTCTCTAAGCAGAGTTTAGTAAATAAACTCACTAGTTTTGAAATCTGATGAGCTCATGGTGATGGTGTCGTGGAGACAAACAACCAACTCCAAAGCGGTGACACCTGACGAGGCCCAGAGGAGGTTCGAAATGGGCCTCGAAGTCCATGGAAGCTTGCTGGCCTTCGGTTTTGGTTGATGGGCCAAGAGGTTGCTCAAGTGGCCAAGAGCAGTAAGGAGAGACAGTGACGGTGTAGCGGGGCTAAGCGAACAACGGCGAGGCTACACGGCGGCGGAGGCAAGCTCAGGTGGCGGCCAAGGCTTCGATGGCAACCGAGGACAACTCGGGATAGGCAGAACGACAACGGAACAGGTGGGATGGACGGCGGACTAGCGCGAGCTCACATAGGGGCACGACTCGTGCAAGCAGCGAGCGATGGCAACAAACGGTCTGGCAATGGCTTGCAACGACAGGGAGGGGTGGCTGGCTCGGTTTTTTGGTTCTTTGGAAGCTCCAACTCACTAAAAATAGAGAAAATAAATTCTGAAGAAGAAAATGAAGCCAACTGCCCAAATGGAGGGTCCCAAGGCCAAAATATCCTCTAGATTGATCATTAGATGGCCCCCCACCTTATCTACCCCCATTCTCAGCCAGAATGTAGCCAACAAGCTTTTCTAGGAAGCCATTGAAGTGGTGCAAAAGTTCCTCCCCCCCTGGCCTATGAATTTGTAACACTTTCCCCCAAATCCACTTCAATTTCTTCTTAAATTGATTCAATTCGGCCCTCATAAATCCAACTAAGATGCCCACAGTTCAATTCACATTTTTCCTCTTCAATAAAACCAATTTGCATCCCAAAAACATGATAAAAAACGATCCCTTGAATTTTCCGGTCAAAAACGACCTTACATTGAATTTTCGCCAAAAAAATCTCGGTTTGCAGAAAAATCTTCAGCAGATGAATCGACGGTCCTAAAATAAATTGTAACATGACAAAACTTTCAATTTCTGATATCAGATTCAAATTCGCAATTAATTTTAATCTTGTACGATTTTAGCATGACCTAACCTACCGGATAGCTTTCAGAAATTTTTAGAGCAATTAACCCGTGGTCAATTATTTTCGAGCCACATTGTACATCTTTGATACATTAGTGACTCTCAATTGTCATGAAAATCTCGAGATTTCAAATGTGGATACAGGGTACCAAAACGACAGAAAAATCAGTTTAATGTCGATCAACGAAAATTTTACAATTATGTGAAATTACCCACACTTAATCACATGGCTCAGTCGAGTCGACCTATCTCTGGTCTCTAATCGATTTTTAACTGTGCCGTTATGACCCTTGCAAACTAACACGGTCAAGCCGTCGATTCCTAGTCTAATTCTCAAGTCTATTGCGTTATAATCTCTTAATGGCTTCCTCAGATAGACTAGTTATCTTGTGAGTGATCAGCTCAGAAAATAAAACAATAGGTGTGTCGATAAAAAGCCCAACTTATTCAATTGAAAATATGACTGGAAATTCAAGATGTCACAAGCAGTTCTTTTTTGGCCATCCTAAAGTCAGCCATATCTATGCTCTTTACTAGCTGCTAAAATTACGACTATACCTTGTCCCCATTATAGGTCTTTGCCTAATTTGCGTATATGTGTCGCGCACACATTCGATATTCAGCATAAAGTAATAACTCAGCTACTGTAGGAACCAATCCCTACAATAATTCAAAATAAGAAATGTAAGTAAATGGCATGTTGATATCAAAAAGCAAACAATTGACCAAATTTTTCAAAAAGCATACATTACCTTTTATCGGTCGCTCATGAATGCCCACCCTTCCGCATTTGTTATTTCTAAATTAGTCATTAGATTTTTCAAGAACCGAGATCAATTGTCCTTGTTCTCTACCCTCACAACAGCCCAAGCTAGTTGAAACATTTGATTATTCGCATATTTTCCAATTGCGGCCAGCAATTCTCATTTACACAAGCCCTTCAAAAAACAGCCATTCAATCCTATAATTTGTCTACAACCAAATAAAAATCCTTGTTTGCATACATCAAAGCAAACATAGAACTTATCAAACTTGGTCCCACTATCAGGAAGTGGTCTCTCCACGACCTCCACACACACTCTATTTGAAAGATTTTGCAACATACACTCTCAAGCATAATCCCACAACTGTCCATATTGCTGCTGTACTAACCAATGAGTGTTTTTATCACATTTTGCTTTGATCTTTTGCTTTGATTCTTAGATATATTGATGCATACACGCTCCTTCACCAACATCCTAAACTCAATACTCTTCATCAGGGGCATTAGCTTAATCAGATTAAAGGAGTGTGTGGACAATCATGCACTTGTTACCATTTTATCTTCAAAATTAATAGAACAAGTATGTTCCTCTTGGTAGGCTCTAATCTGGAATGATCCACTTTTCCTAACAAATGCGCCATAGATCTTTCATGAACAATTTTACTGCAAACACTTAACTCTTGCAAAGGTCTTAGTGTTTCTAATAAAGTGAATATTCCTTTGTGCAACAATGGAGTTCTTCAGATATAGCTTCCCTAAATTACTTTTCTTTATATGCACAGCTCATTGATCCTCTTCAAGCTCATCCTAGGAAGTAGCATTCTCGACACTTTCTTCATAATCAGTCTCCTCGCTAGCAGCACCAGCATCTGCAAGGCCTTCGGCCCTATTTGGAACTTCATCATTAACCTGCAAAGCTGCAAATTTATTTGTCAAAAAATCCTTTTGCTTTTTTCTTGACTATACAAGCTCCTCCTCATCGCCATTGCTTATGAACTTTTTAGCAGGCAACACTTCATCGTTATCATAATCATAATCACTAGATTCAGCTACTTCCTAATTTAATCTAGTGATTGTGACAACACCTATATCATCATCACTTTGGTAAACTACATATGTGCCCCTCTCCTCTCCATCATGTCTATCATGCCCTCCTTCATCCCTAATCTCAGTATTACCTTGAATACTATCTCATTTTTGTCCTACTTGGGCACTATCTCCATCATCATTTTCGTCCTCACCATCACTATTGTACTCAACGTATACTTTTACTTCTTCACTATGAAAATAATGATATAGAACATCTCTAAAACCATTATTATCTTCTAAGCTTCTCAAACCATCTTTTAAACCTTTCCCAAGAACACAATACAGTAACTTCTGAACTTTGCAAGGCAAATAAGTCACTATATCCCTAACAAATCATTTATAATATGCCTTTTTTATATCGACAAAAATAGTACTCTTATTTCCACCCTCATACTCCTATTTATCCTCCCTAATCACAAAATCCCCACCGTAGCAAAATATGATAGCGACATAATCCTTATCATAAGCCATTTCTACACCAAGAAAAATAATAATTACCTTTTGGGACCATATCCACAAAGAACAACAGACAATTGCACATGAAAGTCCTCCACTCTCATGGACTTTATTAAAGAAAAGAGAAGGGGGAAGAGATGTACATGTTAGGCCATTTACTAGAAATATATCATCTACGACAAAAAGAAGTCCCTACATTGACAATATGTCCCTACATGACAGCCAAAAAAGAGGTCGCCACTTTGATTATTTGTCTTCCCTTCCCTTAAAATATTAACTAAAAAACAAAGGTCCCCACAACAAGTACAAGTCCTCACGACACCCATTTCAACACTTCGATTTAAAAAAAATAAAAAATGATCAAACGTCCCCACAACAACCACTCCGAGTAGTCAATACTGCTGTCACACATCGTATCTCACATCTAACCTCTAAAAATTGCCCTCACACATCACAATACCACATCCAAGCTCTAAACATACATCATAGTAGCACTGTTCTAAGTCACACATCACAATAACAACACATTTTCAAGGTCAAGCCCTAATTTTTCCCCTCGTCGAACCTTACATTTCAAAACCGAGCCCTAAATTGCCAATCCGAACCCCCATTAAAGTTCTAGTATTGCTTCTGACCCATAAATCGCACATTAAAGTACCATTTGAGCCGACCTCCACATTTCCCCACCAAGTCTCAAATTTTCTATCGGAGCCCTAATAAAAGAATTCGAGCCTTAATTTCATCATAAATGAGAGAAAGGGGCCAAACCTGGAGGAGCGATGATGGCAAGCGGCGACGATGACCAACGACAATAACCGACGATGGCTACCGATGACCACCTCTAGGCGTGAGCAGCGACAAAGAGAAGAGCTTTAGATCTAGTGTGAACGTGAGTGAACGGGGAGAAATGGTGACAACCAAGCCTGCTTAAGCCAAAATAACCTAAATGACGTCATTTAGCACCAACGATAAACAACGTTGTTTAGGTTAGCTAAGCCAGCATGGATGGATGACGTCGTGTTTGTCATCCACGTATGCTTTTTTTTTTTTTAAATGTTTGCCACCTTAGTAAAAGATGTCGATGGCAAATGCCACGTATGCAATTTAGCTAGATTTCTCGTCGGTGACACTTAAGTGATCTATTTTGCTTCGATTTTGGCACTTAAGTATTACTTTCGTAACTTTTGGCACTTAAGTATCTCTTCATGCCAACTTTTGGCACTCCAGGGGTTTCGGTGTCGTCTATCGAGTATCTAGTATCTACTACCCACCCTCATTTTGATAAATTTGGACGATAGGAAAGATTCTCCAGCGTTATTGAGCTGCATCTCCTCCGAATTCGGTCTGAACCAAGCCTTGCTTCCTTCATTCAATGTTGCATCTGTGAGAGTCAAAATTTTTAGATTTGAAAACCAATCTACTCAGTTTATGACGAGATTTTCCAAATTCTCTTGAGGATTGCAACAATTATCCAAGGCTTAGAGATCACCAATTGAACCGCGCGGGCCCAAGCTCAGACCGAAGTGTGGTTTTGGGCCAAGCGAGTCCATCTCCTTTCAAACATACTGCTAAAGAGGCTGTGTACATCTTGGCCACCGCCCATCGGTCAAAACCCATGAGCAAGCGAAGCTCAAAGTCATCGCCACCACGGCCGCGGCCTCTGGTATGAGCCGTGATAGTCCTGGAGCCGAGGCCGTTACGACCTCTCGTTTGAGCCACCTGTAATCCATCGTTCAACAGCGTTTAGATCCGGGTTGATTTACGTTTTTTCCACTGCTCGTTGAGTTGAATCTGACTCCGGGTTTTTCCTCTTCGTTTTATGTCAAGCTCTCGCGACGTCGTCGATGAACGTCAAGCTGGAGTCGTCAATCTCAGTCTTCTCGGTGATACCTGCGACCGAGACTTTCACTGTGTTAGTCTTCTATCCTATTTTCTTTGATGTGTGTACATATGGTGGGCTGAAATGGCTACTTAAGGGAGGAATTGACGACCGATTGTAGATGGATGTAGTTCGGCGATTGGAAATTATCGCAATGAGACTGAAGATAATTAAGTTCAATCATATAGAAGGTAGTGGAATATAAAATACTGGAAATTAAAAAAAAAACATTAATATTTTCATTCTTCTGTGATAAAAATGAAACCTTAAAACAACGGTGGAAACCGAACCGTTCTTTCCTTACTGAAGGGGACGCTGACAATTGGGGGTCCCCATCAAATTCACCCATCATCCGTGCTTTCGGCGAATTATCCCTCCAAACTTTTGCATTCGGCCAACTTTGAGTCGTGACCCTGACTAGAAGAAACCGTGTTTGTAGCATTATGTTTCCATGGCCATCTCTTCCACGAGCTTTACCTGCACCTGCCACCAGGGCTTCTCGAGAGTATCAATCAACAGGAGGACGAAACTTCCTTGATCCTACGTTGCTCATCTCTATTTTCGGAGTGGGGCACCATTTCTATCGTCGTGTTCCATCTTGATTAGTTCATACTGTGGAATCAATTCGTCTTAACTCTTTGGTTTTTTTCTGCAATCCAATCCAAAAGTTTCTAGCATTGCAATCGATCCTTGTTACAATTTTAGGCCATCTTTCTTAATCTCGTTGGCCTACTTTCTTCTTCGCCTCTGATATGGAAATTGTTGCTTCCGTTGTGTCCTTACTCGTGGTAGAAGGCGGAAAATTTGCTTATCGTTCAATCAGTTCCAGGATCAGGAGTTGCTGGCATGGAGCAAGGATGGGAGATGCCGCTGATTCTCACATAAGGGTGGCGGAGCTTATTCCCTGCCCTTCGATTAGAGGCCACACAACCGCATCGCAAACAATGGCTCGTATTCTAAAATTGTTACACGATGATAAAGTACAGCGACTTGGAATTTGGGGAATGGGTGGAGTAGGCAAGAGCTACCTGGTGAAGAACCTAAACAACAAGCTCAGCAGGCCTTCATCGTCAGGGAAACCTTTCAGCTTGATTATCTGGGCGACTGTTTCGAAAACTACCTCATCCCAAGAGCTGGATCTGAAGAATCTGCAGACCAAAATAGCCAATAGGTTGAACGTGAAGGAGGAGGAAACCGTGGAAAGGACAGCTATACAACTTTCGAAAAGGCTTAGAAAGGAAAAGTTTCTTCTCATTCTTGATGATGTATGGGAAGCCATCAACTTGGATCATGTTGGTATCCCACGACCCCAAAAAAAATCAGGGTCCAAGATTATACTGACATCGCGGTCTTTGGATGTTTGTCGAACAATGATGACCGATGTCGAAGTTAAGGTAGAGGTCTTGGCTGATGAAGAAGCATGGGAATTATTTAAGGATCAAGTTGGAGAGGAAGCTGATTTGCAGAACATCAAACCATTAGCGAAAACTGTCTGCGATGAATGTGGAAGGCTGCCACTGGCTCTCATCACCGTGGGTTCAGCGATGAGACGGAAGAAGAAGGTTGGCCTGTGGGAGGATGCTATAAATGAGTTGAGAATGTCAAGACCTTCTATTCACGGTATAGAGCCCAACTTGTATAGCTCGTTGAAGTTGAGCTATGACTCACTGCAGAACAAAATGCTCAAATCTTGTTTTCTGTATTGTTGCCTGTATCCGGAGGACTACTCCATTCTCATAAGCGAACTTGTTGAATGCTGGTGGGCTGAAGGTCTGATCGGCAAGCAACTTCCCTATCATGCCGCTTTAAACAGGGGAATTGCCTTGATCGAGAGTTTGAAAGACTCCTGTTTACTGGAGACTGGTGATTCAGATAATAGCATAAAGATGGACGGCGTGGTTCGTGATGTTGCAATATGGATCTCAACATGTGCAGGTCCAGAATCCAAGTTTCTTGTTCAAGCTAACATCGGAATGACTGAAATTTCAGAGGTTGAGTTGCGAAGTAATCTGGAAAGGGTCTCTTTTGTGAGAAGTAGTATAGAGACATTGTCTGATCAGGAGATGGAATGTCCGAACGTGATATCTTTATTTCTCCAGTGCAATTCCCTCCTACACAATATTCCAGAGAACTTTCTGCGGGGATTCAGAGCAGTGAAAGTAATGAATTTAGGGGGAACCCAAATAAGGACATTGCCCATTTCTCTCCTCCATCTACGAGATCTTCGTGCTCTTCTTCTGAGGGGTTGTAACCATCTTGAGGAATTGCCTCCGTTGGGATGTCTTACCAAACTCGACATACTTGATCTCCATGATACAAGTATCAAGCACCTGCAAGAAGGGATGGATCAACTAACAAATTTAAGGAAGTTAGATCTATCATACACACTCAACTTGGAATTCGTACGACCAGAAATGGTTTCTAATCTGACTTCCCTGGAATTCTTAGACATGACAGGAAGTAGTTACTGGTGGCTCGTCAAGCAAAGACCTCCACTGCTCTCCTTTGAGATTTGCTTCCAAGAGGGCCACACGGAGCATAGGGCAACCCTGGAAGATTTACAGTCTTTGCAAAGGTTATCCGTCCTACATCTATCCTTGCATGATACAGTGAAGGCCTTTGAAGAAAGCGACGTTTATTGGATAGGAAGGCTGAAAACATTTCAGTGCTCAATGGGTCTGACATATTCACCGCGTGATATACAAAGACTAGCAAGATCCAGCGAGAAGGCTCAAATTGGAAGAGACCTCTCAGGAGACAGTTTAGAATGGTTCATGTCTCACGCAACTTCTCTAGCCTTCGATAATTGTTGCAACCTCCATGAGATTCTGGAAAATGTCGTCATAAACCGAGTGGAATGTTTTACTAATATGAAGATATTGACTCTCAAAGATGCCATGCTGAACGATGGAAGCAATGCTCAGTTTGACCTACTTCCGAATTTGGAAGAGCTGTTTCTTGATAACATTGGGAAGATAAAGAGCATGTCAATATTAGCTGATCGCTTGGGATTGAGCTTTCGTAGATTAAAAACTTTGGTGGTAACTGAATGCTACGAATTGGAGAATCTTTTCTACTTGGGGGTCGGATCACAAGCCTGCCCAAATTGAGCCAAATCAAGGTAGACACTTGTGCCCATCTGAAAGAACTCTTCCGGCACATCGCAGGAAGCGCAAAAGAACATGCTGCTGTTCCTAAATTGCGGGCAGCACGTTTGAACGGGCTACCCCAATTGCAATGCCTCTGTAGGAGAGAGGAGTCCTGGCAGAGTCTGGTGGAACTCGAAGTCGTGCGTTGTCCTTCGCTCAAGAAGTTGCCATTCAGGACCATGAACGGCAACTCGATAAAGGAGATCAGAGGCGATGCACATTGGTGGGGTAAAGTTCAGTGGGATACCGATGATATAAAGTTGTGTCTTGACCAGCATTTTGTTAAAATAATATAAAATTGATTGTTGAAGATTTGAGCATGTTGGTTGCTGAGCTCTAGATTTGGTCGTTAGTATTTTTCAAAATGCCTTGATCTATAATGGGTGTCAAAAGAAGAAAGAAAACGAATCGGTGAAGCATGATTCTTGGTAGGCGCTTGAAGAAGATCAAAGACAAGAAGGCTACAAGCATTTAATGAAGAAAACCTCATGCAGCATGAAGACAAAGAAGGCTGGAAAAACTCATTGAAAAGTTCACGCTTGTCTTCGTGTAATCATTGTGCCTACTCATTTGGCTCTATTTATGTGCTTGTATCACTTTGTGGACTTTCTTATTTAGTCTCATTTAATGTTTGTCACACATCTAATTACTTTAAAAGGTTATGGACTTCAAATTTATAGATACACCAAAAACAAAAAGCATTTGCATTTGAATTACTTCTCCTCCTGTCCTCATTTGTGCCTCGTTCCAATTTTCAGGGTAGCTATTATTTTTTGGTTCCAACACATTTCAAAGAGATGCTTGATTTATAGGCCAGCCTTCACAGGTAATTCGGTCGGACAAAGGTTGGTGTCTTGTGTTCCTTTCTATCAGAAAACTGCTGACTGACGTATCGTGCAAATCTAGGAGAAGCATTTTGTTTCAGTTGGTACTAACTCATCTTTAGGCCTCTAGGTTCGAAGACTTGGTCTGTCTATAGATGTAGTTTGCTCACGCAATTTTTCTGTGGATAAGAGTTTTTTTTTTTTTTTTTTTTTTTGGCACGTGGCTGCTTCCTCTTGCTCTGCCGATAGATTTCCTTTGTGTTGCAAATTTGGGAAAGCGTTGCTAACTGTCAAATCCCGTCGGTTACAAATGAGTTGTCACCGGCAAGTTTTTGAGCCAGTCACTCCTTAGTATGTCACCAATAGGTTTTGAAAAGTACAACCATTTATTTATTCCAAAATTACCCACCATTTTAATGATCTACTCAACACTTATTTTTGTGTTTTACCTGGGTATTAAAGTTAAAGATAATAACATATATAGTCCATAAACTTTGACTCAATGTATAATGTGATGATTGAACCTTGAATTCATTCAATGAGGTTCATAAACTTTAACTTAATATGCAATATAGTTTTTGAATTTTTAATTTATTCAATTTGATAATTGGATTTTAGGTATATGTTTAATGTAATTCCCTAAATTACAATATTGTCCTTCCATTAATTCAATATCAAAGATTACTTAAATAGTCGAGCGACTAATTTGAACATATTTCAAAAGTTCAAGAACTCATGTTGAATAAATTAAAAATTCAGAGATAATATTACATATTAAGGTAAAGTTCATAGAGCAAATTTAATAAATTAAAAGTTTAAGGATCACATTATACATTAAACCAAAGTTTTGGAACCATCTATGTCATTTCCCTTAGCATTATTAGTTGTTGTCATAATCTACCGCAATTTATTTTTGGAACTTATCAATGTGCTAAATTGCTCACTTTTATACAAAATTACCAACTGTAATTTAAGTGTTTTTGCCAACTTATCTTTGATTCAATTAGCAACTAATTTTAAATATTTGTACTCACATTTGAATCGAAACCAACTAGTATATTGTTGTTCCAACAATCTAAGAACGCTTATTTTCATAACTTAAGAGCATCAAGTGTCAAATTTGCTAGCTCTTATGTAGAATTACCGATTCTTATCTCCCTTTTTGGGGGGGGAATCTATGTTTTTTGGATATATATTTTTTTTTGGTCAGAATAAGACTGCCATTGAGTTTTTTTTTTTTTTTTTTTTTGGATAGTTTGAAAAGTAGTAACTCTTACACATGTTACCAACTTTTAAAAGATATTATCAACTCATTGGTAAGTGAACTTAAATAGTTTGTAAGTGGTCAACAAACATTGGTAAGTGACGATGCTCGTCCAGCCATAGTGAGGTTGAACTTGCCAATCTCAAGTGAGGCTTGCCCTCATTAGTGGCTGGGCAAGGGCAAGCTTTGCCAAAGGTTTGCCTCTGAGCAATGTCCTGTGACTGGGTAGGGGAGGAAGAAGAGGAGGGGGGGGGGGGGGAAGAAAAAAAGAAATAAAGGAAAAAGAAAATAAAAAACAAATAAATTCAAAAAAGATCAAAATACTATTAAAATTTGTTCACTTTAGCGCCCGGTTGTCCTACGAAAAACGGCCAAAGTCCAATCAATGATTTTCGACCAAAATTAGCTAGATAGACTTAATTATCAAAATAAAAAATATTTAGAGCTCAATTGGTAAATTTAAAATGTTTAAAAATTGAATTAGCAAAAGTTTAATATATTTAGGATTTTTTGAATAATTTTTCATGTTTTTGAGTCTAATGAACAAATTTTTATTATATCATTTCAAAAAGTACCAATTGTTCCAATAGCTTCCCAACTGATTAAAGTATTGACCAATGTTATACGCACAACAATTTTGAAAGTTTGTTGACCATTCCAACACTATTATTGGTTTCGGCCAAAAAAAGAACACTATTATTGATAGAGCTTAAGCTATTCTATAAAATTATCTGCTCTCATTTGAGTCAATTATCAATATGTATTTGATTATTTTCAAATAAAAAACTATTTAAAATGATTTACCAATAATTATCTGCACAGCTAACCAACTTATGAAGCTACTAATTCTTATACGGAATTTTCACTTTTATTTAAGTTCACTTACCAACGTTTATTGGTCACTTCAAAAGCATGCGTTCCGATAATTTACTAATATATGCTTGGGAGTCGATCTAAAGTTACCAACTTTAGACAATCACACAATATTTAACAATATTTACTGGACTCAATAATCTGCCGATTGTATTGATGCCCTTTTCCTGCTTGAATCTTTGTAGCCTTCTTGTTTTATAATTCTATGGATAATGCAATTGCCTAGAAATTAGAAGGGCAAATTGTTGAGAACCTAGAAAGATTTATTACTTCTTCTACTGGCCAATAAACAACCTAATGAAATCGGAATAATTTTTTTTGCAAATTATAATCCAACTAAAAAGGCACCTCCAAATTAAAAGTACATGGAAGGTAACCATAGAGGAAGATCGATTGAACTCGTGCTCTTCTTTAGTCCATGCAATCTACGAAACAATGATGACAACGGTTGATAATCGACATCTTTGAGTTCACACTCACCTCCCTCATCCATCGTCCATTGCTCTGGGAACACAATTTCGCCCGACTCTATCAAGTCCACATTTATGTTGCCAATTCTCATATAAAATTGCCAATTCTTATTTGAGTCAATTACCAATGTTTATTAGATTGTTTTGATATAACCAACTATTCTTAATAATTTATAAATTCTTATTTTCGCAGCTTACCAACTTGTTAAAGCCACCACCTCTTATATAGGAAATTACCGACTCATAAGTCATATGTGACTTTAGTTACAGCATTAATTTGATTGTTTCAAGAGTGATAGCTCTTCTGGTGACCTACCGGTAATTATACGCTGAGCAAAGTGAACAATTCCTCAAGAAGGTGTTGAACTTTTCGAAAATAATAAACTATTCCATCAATTTTCAAATATGTATTTGTGCGGCTTAAGTCACCACTCTTTTTTAGGAAAAATTATTCAATCATTGTATGAATGCCAATTCAATCATAAAATTTTTAATTTGGTCAATTCAATATTAAACATTTTCATGATTTTTTCCAATATATTTTATCCAACCTAAATTGCCTGGAAATTACTAATGTGTTAGTTCAATCATTGTTATGGACAGCTTGTAACCAAAATGACATCGTTTTGAATAATTTTTTGAATTCTCTGGGTCTTTTTAAAATCTTTTTCTCGCTTTTTTCTTTTCTTTTCTTTCTATTTTTTATTTATTTTACCATCCATTCGGCCCAAATCCAAATGTTCACACTTGGCCCAAATTCCTCCCGCTTGGGCTTGGGCTTTACCCGGTCAGGTTCAGTGACTCCCCACTCTTTCCTAAACCGAAACCACAAAACCTCTCTCCGCGGGACGTTCTCTTGTCTAAAACCCAAAACCCAAAACCCCGCCGCGTTCGCCCGTCGCCGCCGGCGCCTCCCGCCGCTCCTCCGATCCTTCCCCCGCATCACCCATCCTGCCCGGCCACCGTCATCGCCGATTCGGGCTCGGGCCTCCGGGGTCGATGGCGGCCCACGGCAACTTCGGCGGCCTGCACGACGTCGCCCTGAAGCCGCGCCTGCTCTCGAAGCTCCTGCGGGAGCGCGTCCCGGACGATGCGCGCCCCTTCTCGGACCCCTCGGAGCTCGCGAGCGTGGTCGCAACGCTCAAGGTCCACGAGCTGCTGTACGAGTCGGCCGAGGAGTCCGCGGACAAGAAGGTGGTCGAGAGCTGGAAGAAGGCGGTGGACGCCTGGGTGGAGCGGCTGATGCTCCTGGTCTCCAGCGACGTGGTACCGGTCTCCCGCCTTGTCTCGGCTCTGCCGTTATTGAAGCTCGTACTTTTGTTTGACTACAGTTCCTGTCCCTTTTTTTTTTTTTTTGCCCCCCTTTTTCTGTTTCCCCTGTTGGAATGCTGTTGTAGTTTAGACTGGTAGAAGGGAACATCCTTTTTTTCTTTTGGTTTTAGTGGTGCTTGCTTCTAAGGATATTAATGAATTGTGAATTGCATGCTGTATGCTGGCTCTAGGGGTGATCGGTTCCCGGTTCGGTCCGGTTCCACCTTGAAACCGGGAACCGGACCGGGAGCACCAGTTCCCAAAATTGCGAACCATGGACCGGACCATTTGGTCCTAGGACCGGGAACCGGACCGACCATCGGTTCCGGTCCGGTCCGGTCCGGTCCAAAAAAATCGACTATACTTTTTTGCACTAAAGAACTAAAGAGTGACCGCGCTCTTGACCGATCAATCCAATTCGATTCCGGCAATTCAACAAAACTAACCACACATGTTTCACGTGCAAAATATTCAAACTTCATTCGTGTGATTCACGGGATCTCTTGAAGTCTTAATCTCACATCGAAACTAACAATGAGATTTTTTCTATAAATAAAAGAGTAACAAAAGGGGTTTTAATGGTCTCTTGGCCATATAAGAGGTTGCTACCTCAAATTGCAACTTTGGTTGCAATAAGTTATCATGTTTATATGTTTTATTAATTCTATGTATATAAATTATATATAAAAAAATTTGGTTCGGTCCGGTCGGTCCGGTTCGGTCCGGTTCCCACCTTGAAACCGGGAACTGGACCAACCGGCCACCGGTTCCAAGATTAGGAACCGGGGACCGGACTGCCGACCATGGGAACCGCCCAAAACCGACCGGTTCGGTCCGGTCCGGTCGGTTCCCTGTTCGGGCGGTTCCCGTTGCACACCCCTAGCTGGCTCATTCAGAATGAGGTTCTATGGCTGTCCTTCTGTTGTGTAGATATAAAGAAAAAAGAAGTATTGTGGCCAGTTTGCAAGGGAAGTGAGGATGAATATGACTGCTTACTGCTTAATTAAGTTGAATGTACTTCTTTTATTAGGTTATTATTCCTTTTTGGAGGAATCGGTGCTCTTTTCTGCTGTCTTGGGTAATCTGTTGCGACCTGGTGAAGAAATTTTTGAGTGCTTACATGTAAAGTGGTAGATGGGATCTGTTGGATTTTGTGAATTAGGTCTACCCTTGGCGGAACACAGGCTTTGTTTATGAAAGCTGACTAAACCCTTTTACGATGGCTTTGCAATTGCTTTTTTGGAACTTTGGAATTTTGGTCTCAGTATTTATGTATCTGAGCATGTGATTCTCTTCTAGCCAGACAAATGTTGGGCAGGAGTCTGTCTGCTGGGCATAACTTGCCAGGACTGCAGCTCTCACCGTTTCTTGTCATCTTATTCTTCTTGGTTTCAGAAACTTCATGCACATGTTCAGGTATGTGGATTTTATTGTGGTTATACCTTTATTTTCTTTTCTTTCTTCATCTTCGGCTGAGTGACATACTGGTTGACTGACTGTGTTTGGTGTTTTCTTGATGTAAAACCGACAAACCAGGCAATGATACCTTGTTGCTTTTTGGTGGTTGCTTGTTAAACTATTAAATGTGTAGAGATTAAGTATCTATCTGGAAACGTTAATCTTTTGCTTTTGGAAAGTGCTGAGTAACTTCTTTTGCATGATAAAACCGAATTGAAAGAAAATGCAAGGCAGAAGGAAAGCTCATAAAGTGTTAGAAGGATGTCTCCAAGTGATGCTGAGTGTTGTAATGAATTATGCACTTCAGAATGTGTATCACTCTGCACAAGTAGCAATACCAACAAGTTTAATCTTTTGAAAGGTTCCTGCAATTAATGTAGTGCTTTTTATTAAATGCGAGTTCATTACTTCTGGACTTTTACCTTCCACAACATACTAGTGGCAATTGCATGGCAGATTTCCATTCTAGTTAATTTGGTTATGAAAATTTTAGTGTCATACCATGTTTGTTAAAGACAGAAGACTCAATCCAACTGCAAGCAAAGGTTGACTATTACCAATGTAATTTGCCACATAGCATCCATATATGAGAAAATCCAAGCTTTTCATATTAGTTTGATTGCATTCTAGTCAGTAATAATTGATGATCAGATGCTAGGCTTAGAAAATGATAAGAAGTGCGTACTGTTGTTATTGAAGTTTAAAAACCCTCTTCTTTTCATCTTTTTGATAGGCACCAGGGGTTTCCAACTTTGTGAGAGTGGCATCTATTGCCTCACTTTCGGACTTATTTACAAGGTGAGCTGTCTTCTGTTTTTCCTTTGGCCTTCTACTTATGGAATTAAAATATCCAGCTCATCCACTACGTCTTGTCAATGCCTAAGAAAGCGTGGTACTGTAGTGTGGGTAAGAATCAAATAATTGCAGATTTTGTGTTACTCAGCATCATTCTATAATTATAAACGAATCTGGATCTACTTCGTCTGCTACTTCACATGTCTCATATATTATTTCTTGACTATCAAGAATGTCAATGAAGGATTTGTAAAGAAGATCTTTTTATATACAATTAGCTTCTCATAAAGAGCATCAAGTATGTGCAAGACTTATGCTAAATTAAGTGCAATAAAAAGATCCAAAATTTCAGAAAACAATTTGTAACTTCAATGCATAGCTGTCTTGATTGCTACTGGGGCAACTAATGGTATATCTGCATTTTGAACTAAAAAAGAGTTCTCATGCTGTTGCCTAGGAGGCATGTGTGCAGGTGTATGCATAATCAAACTTAGATGGAGACAGCATAGTTGCTGATGATTATGATGATGTTGTCATTTGATAAATATGGTGCTTAGTCACATCTTCTCAGTTCTGTTGACCAGTGGCTTCATGATCCTTGTGTTTTTCCTAAATAGAACAATTGATGATTAGCTTCGTTTTAAAAGTGATGAGATTTGAGTTTCCATCTGAGGTTATTATCGAAAACCTCAATTGATGGAAGATTTTATGAGATTAACTGATCATTTTCCATCAAAATTGCAGAAAAAGCAAAACGAAAAGGCAATGAGAAAGTGGCAGCTGATAATTATTCCCTTCAAGCATTTTTAATTATATCTTACTTCAAGCAACACCTATGCCACCATCTGTTAGTTGACCTTGAACAATGCAAGAGCCTTAGGTTCCTGTTTACCTGATTCATGGTTTAGTCATTGCGTGCTTTATTTTCCTGGACTAGGTTAGGTCAGTTTCCCAATGTGAAGAAAGATGGTGTTAGTTTTTCTGGGAAGTTAATTCAACCATTTTTGAAGCTTTTAAATGGAGATGGATCGGAGGCTCTTTGGGTTAGTAATTCTCTCCTTTTGCTTTTTCTTCAATGTCAACCTAAATATTCTATTATACTTTGCTTTTGTTTTTAAACTTTTAAACTCTGCAAATTGAAAGGTGGAGAAAGGCCTATGTGCTTGTGGATGCGATTGTTAGATTGAACTGAGAGTTTGTAAATGTTGCAATTGCTGTTTAAAGCATTGTGATTTAAGCTTATGATTCATATAAGTGCTCACAATGACAGCAATTTCAAAAAGTTATTTCTTCTACCCAGGGCACAATTTGGTGCTTTATGTCCAGCTTCTTGATTCATCCTTAAACCTGAAATACCCAATGCGGTAACTCGCACTATGCCAATGGTATAAAATCTACTTTGAGAACCTTTTACACTTATGAAATGGAACTTTTGAACTGATTGATTTTTCAATTGAAGGAGATCTTACATTGTTGGGATTGCAACTTCTGATGTGATGCTTTTATATAATGCAACACTTTGCGTGTAAGTATGCCCGAAACATGTCATTCTTTCCAAATGTTAATTTTGTCTATAGAATTAAGGCAAAATTGTCCCAACTTTTGTTCTTGTAATCAGCTAACAGAACTTTTGGTGGGTCTGTATGTGATGATCCTTATGGTTCTAAATTATTACAGTTTGCTTGTGTAATAGTACTCGTAGCAATTTACCCATCTCTCACATCTTGGCTGCAACATACATAATCTTGGGGAAAGTAAACTACATTTTCGCCCTTGATGCTATGCAATGCAAGTGGCTAGTGGTTATGTATCAGCTTTCCCTTGACCATCCCTTAACATAATTGCAAAGTTACCTGTGCTGGGGATCTTTGTAAAAAGTACAATGTAACTTCTTCAGAACTTGGGAAGTACATGGACTGCTGTTGTAATTGAACTCGTGTTGTTTTGTGCAAATCAAATTTTGGTATTCCTGCCATGTGCATGCCATTTTGTACATAGCATATTAGCAGTCTATGATGACAAAACTCCCTCTCTCTCTCTCTCTCTCTCTCTCTCTCTGAGAGCTTTCTCTCTCTTCAAGAGCAGTTTTCTGCATGAACACTTTCTTTTTTCAACATGTTTTATCTGCTGGAAGTTTTAGCCTTCTTTTTGGATTTCTAAATGCTAATGATATTCTGATGTTTGTAGGATGGCGGAGTTAACATGTTGTGCAGCATATTATGTTACTTTCCATCTGCCATCCATCGCCACCATTATGACAGTGTGAGTTTCTGAGTATACTTTAGCCATAATCATTTCTTTCGGGTGTGCTCATATGCCAAGCATGTAAGCAGTCATGTTTGCCTTCTGGCTTGAAATTTAACAGCTCCGAATTAAATTAAACCTTAAATATCTAAACATCTGTGAAAAAAAATTCTTGAAAAATTATTTGAATGACAGATTTGCTGCTCTGCTGCTGTTGCACATTCTTTATTGGTTCCTTTTATCATACTGAAATGGGAGATCAAAGATGTATATAAAAGCACTTGAGAACTTAAGAATCACTTAAACTAAAGATACTTGTGACATTTAGATAATAACCTGTGGTCCAAACATCAACCGTAAAAAAAGTAGTAAGGTAATGCAAGGTGAAGCTAGTTGTCAGATTTATCAAAAGACGCAGGAAGTTTGCCATAGTGGGTTAGACCTCCCAAGTGGGTTAATTTATTGTTCGCTTATGCATTCTATGACATACTCCTCTCTATTTTGCAGGTTGAGACAACTATTGCTTTAAAGATAATGTCAGGGAAGTGCAGTACTTGCTTGTTAAAAGTAAGTGTGCTTCTCTTTTCTGGCTCTTTGTTTCTTGTGTCAGATCGATTGGCAAGCATCCAAGCACATGATGGGTTGTTCTGAAGTATATCCTTTATTAATGTGTTTCTGCTGCTGACCTTTCAGAAGCTTGCTCACTGCTTAGCAGTTCTTCCCCAATCAAAAGGAGATGAGGAGACCTGGTCTTTACTGATGCAGAAGATCCTTCTTTTAATTAATAGCCATCTGAATGATGCCTTTCAATTCTTAGAGGAAGGTTAGTGAAAGATGCATATATACATATATAATGTGGTGTTAGTGTGGGAAATCTGGTGTTGACTTTTTGTTTTTTTTGCATGTTGCAGAAACCAAAAGTACCAAAGTTGTCAACTTATTGGTTCCACCGGGAAAAGATCCACCAACACCATTAGGATGTTGCAACTCTTCTGACAAAGCAGCTGCTGAGGCCACGAAAAGACCAAATAGATTGCTAACATCCAGTGTGTCTGCTTTTATGCTTTGTGGTTGTGAGATGCTTATAAATCCCTATCCTGTTCAGGTAGTGACTATCTTCTATGCATCTTTGTCAACTTCATTATGAGAGAGAAAAACCTAGGTTTAATCTTTTAAGTGCAATCTTAGAACTATTGATGGTTGAAAATATATCACAAATATTCTTTCTTGCTTTTGTTGATTTTGACCTATATATTTTGTGAGAACAGGTGAATATTCCTGTTAAAGCAGTGTTAGCCCTTATAGAGAGAGTGCTAATGGTGGATGGCTCTGTCTCTCAAAGCTTGTTGCCCTTTGTCACAGCCATGCAACAAGAGTCTCTTTGTTCAGAGCTTCCAATGTTTCACTCTGATGCTTTGGATCTGTTAATTGCATTGACGAAAGTCATGCGCAGGTAATCTGTTTCTGGCTATTGTACTTCTACAGTATTTTTGTGGACCACATAATCATTTTATCTAAGGTAGATTTTTTAAAATGCTTAAGCAGTGATTTTGTCTCCAGAACATGTAATATGATTTATTGTATGTGCATCAACTACTTTGGTGCACAGTTTTTTTTTTTCCCTCCACATAAGAATAGACTAAAAAGTGGGTAATCGGCATGGCAAGGATGTAACTGAGCCATCATGGAGAACATCACTGGGTTGTCAATTGATTTGGCTTGAGTTGGGTGAGAACTGGGATTGTACCAAGAAACAGTTTGAGTTTTTGGAGAGAATAACAAGGTGCTTGATATTAGGTAGCACTTTTCTCAACTTAACTGTATGGTTGCTTTAAGTGCTGCTTGTCCTTCATGCTCTTGTTTCTGCAAGATTGGACAGAGGTTTTACAATGATTTTATATAGTTGTCTTGCACTGTATTTGTCCATTTTCCTCATGTCCCTCATTGGTCTCTTTGTTTTCTGGTTTTTAATGACGTCAAGTCTTCATTCTTGTGCAGTCAAATGTTGCCTCATGCTGCATATATTGTCCGACTTATTGTGAGATATTTCAAGACCTGCTTATTGCCAGAGTTAAGGGTAAAGGTCTACTCAATCATAAAAACTTTGCTGATGTCCATGGGCATAGGTAAGATACTTGTTTAAGGACTTAAATGCTTTTCCCTTTATGGCTGTTTAGTTAAAGTCAGTTTATTTTTCGGGTTGGGTTATAAAGTAAGTATCTTGTTACCCTGCTTCCCCTAAAAGCATTGGCCTGGAAAGAAAGTTCAAATATCAAATATAGAACTTCTGAATCAGTTAACTTGGCCTCTCTCTGTACCACCTGGAACTTATTTTTCTTGAAGGAAAATGCGAACTGAATTCTGAGTTTTGGTGTAAATGGTGCCATCATGCTTGTCAGTATGTAAGGAAGGAACCTGTTTGATCATTGACAACAGAGAGTTCCATCTCTGTGCATATGTGCACACAAACCCAGAGGGATTGTATGGGGTGTTTGGTCTAGCTTTAAACTGAAACAAAAGGCCCTTTTGGCTATCTGGACAAAAGCTAAAAGTAAAAACCAACCCAAATTTTAAGGAGTCAATCAAATGCCAATTCAGCATCAGTTGACTTTGTGACTTTTGCAGCTCAATCTGCTAAAGATTGCTTCTGTGGAATACCTACATATCGGTTAATATTAGTGATGCAAGTTAATTATGGCTTTCATCCAAAAGGATTGATTTAAAAGTTCTGCAGCACTTCAACATTCAATCCTTGTTTTGAGGTGTTGCCAATTACTTGTGAGGTCCTTGACACTAATAACAGTTAGTCGTTTGTTCTGCCTTTTCTCTATTCCACCTTTTGGTTCTATTATTTCATCTCATTGGTTTCTATTGATATGGTTCTATTATAGACTCTGATTTTCTTTTCTTATGTTCATATCTCTACCTCTGCTCTACCGTTAATTGCCTTGAAATAATTTCTTAACAGGTATAGCAAAATTCCTGACACAGGAAGTAATCAACAATGTTTTCATTGATTTGAATCCTGGTCATCAAGATGGCCTTGCTTTTCCCATCACACCGTCAAAGGCCAATGAAGTGTTGTACCCAAATAAGAAAAAAAGGAAGCATGCTTCTGCAGCTAGATCTTTAGAGGATAACCATGAAACAGGCTTTGGAGAAGCACCCAAGAATCATCTGGTGGTACCTGCCAATGTTAAGATAGCTGCACTGGAGGCATTAGAGGTTCTTCTTACTGTGGTAAGTGCTGCATAAATGTGCATTGTTGTCCACACGGAGAACTCTGTCCTCATCATTTGCCATAGAGATAAATTGCTGGGTAAACTGTTTGGATATATCACTGTAATGATGTTGGATGAGTTTCTTTTCAACTATAAATTCTGAATATTTAACCTCTTAAGAAGAAACTTATTTCGTTAACTTAGAAAATATGTTTTGGGGATACAGATAAATGGAATAAATTCTGGAAAATTTTGTTCTTGTACCATATGAAGTTCAAAGGGGGTCATGTGAAATTTCCGCATTATTTTTGTGTCAAACTCTGAGCTTTTTCAACAAAAATATCAAGAGAAAGTATCTCACCTTCCATCAGGGAGGCATGCATTTTTGTTGTTGATCTTGTTAATTTATGACTTGTCTGTCTTATTTCCATAACTTGCTTTTGACATTTTGGTTGCAGGGTGGTGCTCTGAGGTCCGACTCTTGGAGGAAAAATGTGGATACCCTCTTGATTTCAGTAGCAACAAATTCAATTCATGATGGATGGAACATTGAGGAAAATAGCATCTGTATGCCCAAGGAACAAATACATATGGTGGAGAAATTGCAACTTGCTGCCTTGAGGGCACTATTGGCATCACTTCTTTCCCAATCTCATGTACGGCCCTCAAATATAGCCAGAAGTCTTGAGCTCTTTCAAAGCGGTAATTCTCATTGGCAGACACGCTGTTTCCTTTCTGTGTGATTATATATGATTGGCTATAGTGACATAAATAGCAGTGGCAGAACTATATTCATATGTAGACGAAACTACATCTGTTGTCTAATATTGGGCTCAATGTTAGATTAGTGAGATTTTCGCTTTTGATTCAATTGCTTAATTGAAAAGTATTCCTTAAATTTTGTCAAGAGGAGTCTTTCTGTAGAACCATGAGGGCAATAAGTTTGTTCAGAAAAGCATGTTAAAAAATATTGGTGATAGTGTGCAAAAAGAAGGAATTCCTTTCTTCTCTATAGATCATAACGGTGATATGATAAGTAATGAGGCATATCATGGCTGGAGCTTATTTGGTCAAAATATCCAGTGATATTATCTGTCAATTTTATATTATACCTCCATCTCGGGAAGTAAATGAAGTTGCAAATGAGTATTCTTCCGACGGAAGCTTTCTGTGAGGTACCATGGTCACTTTTCCTTCCAGTGAGGTTGCATGGCTGACTTTTCCTTTATTGTCTGTTTACCTCATTATGGAACTATAGTTCATTACTCAGATGTTTGATGGTGAAATTACTGTTGGATTCAATGCATATGCAGCAAATGCAACACATGAAAATTGTTTTTTCTATTTCTAGTCAATTGTTCCTCTTTGATGAAGTCTGTCTTTTTGCATTTTCCTTTTAATTCTCACCTGAATCCTTTCTTTTTGTCATTTTGTGGTCCATGATAGGAAAAGGTCAACTCAGAGTTGTTATTGGTTAACTTCTAAGGACATGTGCAGTGGACTTTGTGATGTGCTGAATGAATGATGAAATACTTACTAAGGGGTTTGAGAAGGATAGATTAGATTGTGGTGATTTGAGATAACTTATTTGATGAAAATAGTTGTTTACAAAACAACCTGCTAACATGTTTCTTCTAAGATTCCTCAACATTATCCATCAACTCAAACTAATTAACATCCATCTGTCCTGCGCTCAGCTCATTGACAGAAGCAATCGTGGTTCCTTCTGCTAGTTTTTCTGTCCTTACTGGCTAGACATATCCTTGCAATATCTTATTTCATCATCATGAGATGCAGATTGCCACGTCCTTACTAGTGCAATCACTGCTCACCACCCATTGAATTGCTTCTCTTATAAATGTTATATTATAATTTACATGGACTCAGGATATTGTTTTCTGCAGGAAGACAGGAAACAGGGACAAAGGTAGCTGAATTTTGTGCACATGCTCTTTTAGCTTTGGAAGTACTTATTCATCCTCGGGCACTTCCTCTGGAAGATTACTCCCCTGCAACCGCGGACTCCTTTGGGGGATTTTCCCGCAAATTCACAGAAAATGTGCACTCTGGTGGCCAGCCTGCAGTTGCTTTTTCACAAAGGACTGAGCTTACTCTGCCTGATTCGTATGATGATGAGCTGCATAACAAGTGGCTTCAAAATCAGGAAAAACCTGAGACTCCATTAGATGATCGGGTTAAGAAAGTTAAGTGCAGTGAAGAGCGCAGTGACTTGTCCCAAGCAATTAGCATGGAAAAGGGACATGACAACTTCTTAGATAAAAGCACTACTGAGAAAAGTAGGATATCGCCTCTCAAAGTAGATGCAAATGACATGGAAATGGAAGACAGGAATCCTAATAATGTGGAATCACCCAAGCATGAAAAGACAACTAGGAAATTTAAAGAAACTCTGCAACAGATAGCAACTACTTCTAAAGATGCTGAGAGAGATTCCAAAACAGAGTCACTGAGCAGTGTCGCTGCAGATCATGGAAGTAGGGAAGTTGGATTAGAGGGGAATGATGTTGTGACTCAAGGTGATGGCAATTCTGCTTCAGGTGAAAAGGTTATGCTGGGGACTTCAGATTCTGGAAAGGGCAAGGAGATAATTGTTAATCCTGATGACGAATCATCTATGGACGTTTTTCCCGATATTATCGATGTAGAACCAGATTCGGATGAGGAGTAAGTATATCTGACGTGATGAAGGGATGGAGAGGCATATTTTTCAATGCATAAAAGGCAGAACAGAAACATAAGAGTCCAATGTTTTATTAATTAAGCAATCAATTTGAGTTTTGTCTTGCAATTGTAGTTAATCTTATATCAATGTCTGTTTCAGCTTTGTATCCTATCCTATTGTGGTGAATGAGCATTCTTGATTGTGTTTCATCCGTACCCATCTTCATATATTCGTTTGATATAGATAAAAAGTGGAGCGATATGCATTTGATTGATCCTTTGGCAAGAAGAGCGAACTGGATTCTTCTCATTAACAGGATTATGAGCAGAGCAGTTTCCATGAACTTTGGCATCTGCTGAGCAGGTTCGCAACAAATGTTGCTGCTGTGTGCAAAGGTCAGTATCATATTTTCTCTTTTGGGTGTAATGGAAGGTAAAAGAACATGACAGATTACAACTCTAGGCCTCATAGCACCCACTTCGTCTCCTAAAAGCAGTACTTCTAAACAACCACAGGAAGACTCAAATGTATAACAAAGTCCGGCCCCGGGGGAAAGCTTCATTTGCTAGCCAGTCGGCACACATGTTTCCTTGGCGAGCTGCGTGTCGAATTCTGACCACTTTTCACATACAATTCCATGTGCCCAAAGATCACCAGGGTTCCTTTTCTATGCTCCATCAGTGCGAACTTTATGCGAATGAGTTGCAGCGGCTACCAGTTCACGAGCATTCGATTCTTCGCAGGTTTCGAAAAGGGCCCATGGTGCATTTTGCCCGTTTCTGTCTCCACATCTCTCGAGCGTGCGCAAATAGAATTACTTATCTGGTTATGTGAAAGGAGAGGCCATCTAGATCTGCGCTTTCGCCATTGTCTTAAACCGTTACATGCACTCCGCATCCATTCCTCGAGCTGTGAAATAAACGTCGCTTCTTTCTGAGCCTTGTGCTCAGTGCCATTACCTGAAAAAAAGAAGGAAATAAGGAGGATGTTCATCGAAGACAAAGATTTGTTACGAGGATCCGATTATACAAAGCCCTGACAAGATGGCATTTGTGATCGTTGTCGACCTATGCGGACATGAGCTGCCAATGAACCGGTTGGACTAGGTGGGTTGCGTTTGGATCGCTGGACATTAGTCAAAATCTTCCAAGCTGGAATTTCAAAGTGGTGTGGGGAACGATGTCCTGACGCTTGACGGGTGTGAGCTGTGAGAAGCTTAACTATAGAGCCGAACCCCGCTAAAGCCCGCGGACGCAAAGCCCTTCCTTCGAGCTGGCCTGTATCATCTTCTCAATCTCTTTTAGAACTATCACGTACTGAGGCGCCGGTTATGGGCATGTTTGATTTTCCAATATAAATGAAACCACTCCTTTTAGACCAAAAAAAAAAAAAACTATAGAGCCGAACCCAAATTTTCCCTTAAAATGGCCCAACCCAACATTCTTTGAAAATGGTTGGCCATAAAGAAGGGGGAAAAGAACCCTTCCTAGACGATATTTACGAACAGAATAAGAAAAATTGATACTTACGGGTTAATTCCCCAAAGAACTTCCAACTTTAGGTCTAATTTCGATTCTATCCCAAATATTTTTTTTGTTTGAAAAAATTCATAATTTTCACTATAATCCTAAATCTGCCAATGCATCCAAAAATTGCCATTAGTTTCTTCGAGATTATCAAAATCAGGAAGTTATTGTCCATATGAAAGTAGGTCATTTATGAAGATGTAAGTTTTAATAATGAACCTTTGGCCGTGATATTGATAAGTCTGAAGAAACTGATGGTGTTTTTTTAACACTTGGGCAGATATGGGACTAAAACGAAAGTTGAGAAGTTGTTTTTAGACAAAAATAAAAAGCTTGAGGCAGAATAGGAATTAGATCTAAAATTTAGGTTGTTATGGAATTATGCCCAAATTAGAACCAGATAAATTAATTAATAAATAAATAAAAAACCAATGAATTTGGTCAATTTTTTTTTTTCAGTCTGTAATAAATTTGGTCAAATTGAGTAGAGATGCGTGCGTCCTTTTGCCCCACTCTTTCGGGTGCGGGTTTGCTGCTGCATCCACTAACGTATCCATCTGTTGTTTCTTCCATCGGATTTCGTCACGTATTCAATCTATTTGACATCCTACCTTACCTGATTATTCCCCTAAAAAAAATAAATAAATCAACTCTCCCCCGAACACATCTCTCTCTCTCTCTCTCTCAACACCCCATTTTTTCTGGCGATTTCACACGAGTGTATATTGAATTTAGTAGTGGTGGTCAACGTAAAATGAATGGGAAGCCCACATTGGAGTGCCGGGCTGCTCTAATTTGACTGAGGAATTATATATATATATTGTTGTTCACGTTGACTCGTAGTAGTGTGCAGAATTTGACGATGCTGGAGTATGATTATACTTCCAGACTGCCAAGTGAGACTCGAACGTGGTAGGTGGAAAGTTGGCCAAAGGAATCTCTCACAAAGAACAAAGAAATGCCGGCTTCTGTCCTCTCTTTTCAGATTATCTTGGTTACATGGGATGGTGGACTTCTTGTATTATTGCTGAGGAATGATGCTGTTGAGTCCGTGAATCATCATACATCTGTCACTTCCCAAAGGTCGAATCGACCTCCGATATCTTGCCCCATTCCACTTCGAAACCCGACAAGATTTCGAGAAAATTTACTTCACATCTTGTGGTTGGATGCCATGCAGGAAACGGTGAAGAAATTTATTAAAGTTAGGAGGATGTAAAGGTCCTGATTTTTTAAAATCCCAGTGCGGATTAGAGAATTTTGAAACGACCGCTGTAGGACGATTGCATGACAAATCATTGGTAGGCCCGCGTGGAACCCTAGCTGGGACCTTTTGCAGCAGAATTTGGTTCGACCGCAATTATTTTTTGCATGTTAGCGTTATGGGAAAAGGGCTACTCAGGCATTTAAGAGGTCGCAAGTATGGTTGGCGACTTTGATTTCCTGATTCATAGGCATCCACAATTAATGCTTTAAAAAACCGGATGGCTTACTTACTTCCCGCATCGATCGGTTTATTAATTTAATACGAAGCTGGCTTTCTTTGAACTTAAATTCAAGATTGTCAATGGTATTTTTTTGACTCGTCTCAGTGCTCCCGTTTCACTCGTGGGAGTATCGCTGGCGCAATGCTGACCAAAGTACACGAGGACATCAATTCTTTAAGTGGGGAGAGTCTGTGGGGTCTTGAGTCCTACATTAGACGGGTGATGATGCCTTGGCGATAATTCAAAAATCAACTTTTGCCTCGTGTGGTTACTCCGGGAATTCCTTTAAAGAATTCACTAACACAAAATGGCTGGTGATGAAGCAAAACTCCCTTTAGTATATGTGTGTTTCATAAAAAGGTGTGGCCCCTCACATGCTTCAAGAGATGTTTTTGACATCCCGAATCTCACACCGGATGAGAGAGGCCCTGTTGAGAAATTCATAAGTCGATTCTTGAATCTTACGTTGACCAATGGGGATTTCATCGAGGGCTTTATAAGTCAACATCAACCATCAAATGTCATCTTTTTATGTTCTTGCTTAGAGTACTTCCTTTTTAGGGCTTTAGAATTGCAGTGCAAGAATGTTTGAACATATTAAAAAAAAAAAAATCTGACTGAATTGTTGCGTTTTTTTTTTTTGTCTTTTATGTTTTTCTCGCATGGGGATTAAATGCAAAAAATGATAAGTCAAAGCGCGATACATCCGATGAAAGACATCGATTTTCACGTTGTACCATTTCTTGGCTCGTACAAATAGCGACAAGTTGAAATATGTTATGCATGGCGTGCCCGTCAAAGTCATTTTTGTCTTCTTTCTTCTTCTTTTTGATTTCTCTTTAATTATTTTGTCATGATGCTTGCTTGTCGCCATGAAACTCGAAGTTTGATCACGAAAATGACACCGCCTGCCAACAAGTCGGCCGCATCCCCATGGCCGTGGGAAACCATTCATTGGTCAACCAATCGCAAAGGCTTTGCAGTCTTTTTTATTGCCTACCATTTCATTATTGACCGGAAAATTTTGTTCCTGAAAAGTTAGGTATCATCCCTTTTTTGTTACGGGTGGTGCTATTTTCTTCCCTCTTTTTTTTTTTTCAATTTAAAATATACCCTTTTACTGTTAAATTTGCCATTTGATTACCAAATTTGATTTGATATTTATAATTAACTCTCTCTCTCTCTCTCTCTCTCTCTCTCTCTCTCTCATCATATTCTTGCTAACTTTCCGAAAGTAAATCATTGAACTTATCTCCTATGTCCTTTTCAATAAGTAAAAATAAGAAGATGTCTTTATTCCAAGTAAAATCTCGTTACAAAGATAAACATTTTTTTCCTTTTTTGCAACCATAAGTTCACTAATATGTTGAAGATATAACGTTGTTAATTAGATTTGTTAGAAAAATGATTATTTATTATTTTTTATGAGCTTCAATTCATTTCGATGGATGTTTAAATCTAGTAGCAGATTTATTGAAATTCAAACTTATTTATCCAATAAAAATAAATAAAGTAAGGGCATGGTTCACTCACAACTTCATGGCTGAACAACTTATTTAATCTGCGTGGTTCTAAAATTGGAAAGAACAAAGGAAGTGCAATCCTGATTTTGTTATTGCTATAAGCTATTGCTGGAATGAAATAGCAATTCATAGATCATTAATATGCTAGAAAAAGGTGTAATTAAATATAAATACATGCTTAATGACGTTTAAGACTAAATTGGTCAATTAACAAAAATAAAAGGCATGTTTTTGCAACAAAAAGAATAAGAGGAGGAGGAAATAGCACTACCCAATATGTAACCCAAAATGATGGGGAGAGGATCTCATTCCCTAGCTATTGCTCAAAACACAATCGAGTTCTTGCCCCTCAGAGGGTGCGATGTCTTAAAGGGTAATGAAATTATTTGAAACCTTTAATAGAAAATTAGCTTGCTTTCTTTTTATTTATCTTAGCCAATGCCAAATTGATGACCTATATATGTAATCTAATAGTGTACTAGAAAGGTCCTCCAAACCTTATTATAATCTTGATAGGTGAAAAGTTACGGTAATTCCTACTTGGTGCAATCATTTTGCTCAAATGCGGATGTTGCTATTCAACTATTTCAAAATTTCTCATTTGAGCTCAAAAACTAGTTTTAATATTGCTTTAACACTCCCGATTATTTATTGATGTTGGAGAGTGAAAGGTGTACTGTACTAGCCTTAATGAAGTCATCTTGAATCTTTGACAAGATGAATGATTTGCTCATGAGATGTTATATAAAAAGCATAACCTCATCAAATCCAAACAAGAGAATCTCTTGCCACTACTTTTAATTTGATTATTGTTGGACTATATTGACCGAGGGCATCTCCAAGAATATTCTCCTCATTGTCCTTTTGATATGCGAGGCCTCTATTGTTGAACACGAAAAGAAGATAAAAGATAAACTTTTGGCTTAATTAAAATGATCACTCCATATTGAAAGGAAAAAAATTCGTTATACTTCTGAAGGACATAATTAATGATGGCAAAATTAAAAAGATTAAAAAAGGTTTAGCTACTGCATAGTGGTCGTTTTATAAAATAGAAAACATAGTTTAAGAATTGGACCCGACCTTATATGCCAATCTATTCCTATCAATTAGGAGTCCCTTTGTCATGAGGAGTTTATCAAAGCCACGCAATTCCTGGAAAATTTCCAACAAGAAATTCGACTCCACTATTATTATGTTTGAACAAGCAGCTCCCAAAATATAAATTGGAATTTAGTAGTGTTTCAAAATTATCTATTACTATTAAATAAATTTTGCAATATTTAATTCACTGACTATTCTCATGTTAATAAATTGGTATGTTGAAATTAACAAAATCGGATTAAATATACTTAAAAGATGCATAGGACACTCATTCATATGATTTATTAATGATAACTGTTGTTAAATAGTGTTTTCGAGACACTTATGAAACATGCATAATGAAAAACTTGTCTGAGAGTGGCTACACATAACACAACACGGGAAAAAGGTTTACTTTGAAATATGCAAAATTTTCCTCAATTGTTTGCTTAATAAATGTCTTAGGACACTCTTCAATTAAACCCTATCATCCTTCTTATGGCAATGGACAAGTGACATATAGGATTTACTCCTAAGCAGTCCGTGGCTCCCTAGTCACATGTTCAAACCCCCCACCATTCCTGGACCTTTGGAAGCCTCAATTCATCCATGATGTGGATTCGACCATGCTATATCGCTCAATAAGCATAGGTCTATTCCCATTAATATGACAAGGAAGGCAGTACGAAATCGAACATTTCGTCTCGAGTGTAAAACTCTTACCGAGGAATTGGCGGCGTCCCCTCATTATCCTAGTCTTAGGTACGAAGACTAACGTGGTTCAAAAATTTCTGCCCATCCCCAAAAATAAAATTCTTAAAATATTTTATAATATAATATGTGACCAAAGAAAAATAATCTAAAAAAGGTAAAAATTTCCAATAGCCAATTCAAACAGTCGTTTCTGGGCCCCACTCCCCCACGGTCACCTCTCTCCTCCTTCCCCCTCTTGCATATATATAAACACCAAAACCACTCCCCATTTCCTCTCGTGCACTCTCTCCCCCGTCCTTTTCCTCCTCCCTTCACTAATTTTCTCTTCCGAGATCTGATTTTCCCTCACTTTCCCCAGAAAATAATCCCCCCCGATATCCCGCCGGGAATTCCCCCCCGGCCGTTCGATTCCGGCGCGCGCTCCGGCGATCGCTCGCTCGCTCGCTAGCCGGTTCTTCTCTCGCTCGCTCCACCGGAGATGGCGGGCAAATGGATACTGACGGTGACCGCGCAGACGCCGACGAACATCGCGGTGATCAAGTACTGGGGGAAGCGGGACGAGTCCCTCATCTTGCCCGTGAACGACAGCATCAGCGTGACCCTGGATCCCGGGCACCTCTGCACCACCACCACCGTCGCCGTCAGCCCCGCCTTCGAGCAGGACCGCATGTGGCTCAATGGCAAGGTACGACGATTCGTCGCCCCCTCGTGTCTTTCGTGGAGTTTCGTGGGGAGTGAGAGTCGCGTTGGTCAGAGATTGCATGGTCAACGATTTGGCGTGGTCCGTAGATATGAGCGTCGTTCGGACTTATAGCTAGCAGAAGGAAGAATTGACGAGGAGAAGAGACGTGCTTGATTTAGCTGAGATCCGACTGAGCTGTTGCGGAATGAATTGCATTAGATTTGATAGGAGGTTGGGTTGTTCATGTGAAATGAATAGCTGGGAAAACTGTATTTGTTGCTTAGTGAAGTGCGTTAAAATTGATTTATCTTCCAGACAATTGTGGCTATCCAGTTGACGAATAAAATTAGATTTTTTATGTTAATACAACATTGCCTTTTCGTTTTTCTTTTTAATCTCCTGTTTAATTTCTCTCATGTTTCTTCAACTTTCCATCGATGGTGCATAACAACATTTCTGGTTATTTCAGGAGATATCTCTTTCTGGAGATAGATTTCAGAGTTGTTTGAGAGAAATTCGAGCCCGTGCTACTGACGTTGAGAATAAGGAAAAAGGAATTAAAATTTCAAAGAAAGATTGGGAGAAACTGCACCTCCACATTTCTTCCTTTAACAATTTCCCCACTGCTGCTGGTTTAGCTTCCTCAGCTGCAGGCTTGGCCTGTTTAGGTAACATATCTTTTACTCAGTTACCTTTAATATAACTTGTAGGTTGAAGCGTTTATTCCGCCCATACTGTGGATAGCTGGATGATGCCTATTTAAGTACTTTGTCAATTTGCTGCTTTTTTTCCCCTTCTCCCAATGAACTCAGAACATGAATAATACAGTAGGTCAATCTTTGTCATCCATGGGATAGTCAATTTCCCAACTGGTCAAATTTTGTGATGTACTAAAAAGTGGTCTGTAGCAGGACGTTACGCTTCAGTTGAATTTAACCCTTCACTGGCCCAAACAATTTGTATCAACCTCTCCTGCAGAGTTGGAGTTTACAAGAAAATAGAACACCATCTAAGCAACATGGCTATTATCTGACAGATTAGAATGAAAAGCACAAATCTTGTTCTAACAAATACCATATGTGGATGCTTATTCGTGTGCTGCTGCATGTTTGCATTGGGCATATATATATATATATTCTCAGTTAATTTATAGCATTAAAATTGGGTATAAGTTTCTCAAATATCCATACAAAAGACAGAATCATAGAGGTTAAGAAGCATGAGGGCAGATAACAGAACTACAGAAAAGACAGAGTAATTGTAATATTTAGAGATTGTCAAGTGCATAAAAATAGGGAAAGGAAAAGAACAAGATATTTTGATGGATTTATATTTTACATTAAGGATATACAAGAATGCCCTTGATATGGATCAAAATTAGAAAGGGTTTCTAGAAGTATCATTGCTCCTTAGACTTTTATCAAGTTGATGTATACTGGACTTTTTATATTCCCATATGCTAAAATTTATGGTTCCCACTTAATTTATTTTATTGGCGACATTGTTTTCTTGCCTTGAGATAATGCTATGACATCTTTTCTTCTATTAAGAAAGAATGGACAGTTCTATAACTTGTAATTTTGTCTCTATCTGCAGTGTTTGCTCTTGGAAAGTTAATGAATGTTCAAGAAGATCACAGCCAACTTTCTGCTATTGCTAGGTAGTGTCTGCCCTTCTGTCTGCATGTTCAATCTTTCAATTGGTGGGTTGGGCGGTAGCCTGGTGCATTGCTAAACAAATTGTTCTTTCTACATTATAGGCAAGGTTCAGGTAGTGCTTGTCGCAGCTTATTTGGTGGATTTGTAAAGTGGATAATGGGAAAAGTGAGTAGTTCAAAAGTCATGCCTTACCATCCATTAAAGCTTGCTATGCCATTATTCTTTGCAGTTCTGATTATTAATATCTTGCGATTTTTAAGGAGGAAAATGGAAGCGACAGCCTTGCTGTTCAGCTAGCAGATGAAAAACACTGGGATGAACTTGTTATTATCATTGCTGTGGTATGTTCCTCTTTATTATACTAGTGATGTTTTTGCGACCCACCAGTTGATTTTTTAAGATGCAGAGAATAAGCTTTTAGCATTAAAGGGCAAAAAAGGCAGCCAAGAGGCTATTAATCATATCTTGTTTTTTCAATTGAGACTTGCAATCCCCCCTTCCGTCTCATCACCTATAATTTGATTGTTGGTCTGGATTTGTTCTTCCTTGGCATGTTGACTGATTGAGCCTTGTATGTTTAAGATAGAATTCTCCTATCACTACTGTCTTGATGTAGTTCGAGTTACCTTTGTCATTTCTTTCCTTCTACGAGTGTAAGTTGATCTTTATTTAATTTTTTCTTCTGTGATCATTCACAATGTTTTATTAACTGCTTGGCGCCCTGTATTTGTTATGTATAATCTTCCTGATAAGATTACTTTCCTTGTTAATTTACTTGTATTTTTTTTTTATGCAGTTCTGCATCTTTTGAGGACCTGTCACTTCTGCTTGTTATGTATTTTTTTCGACAATTTTGATATTGCTGTTTATTCAGGTTTCAGTTGCTCTCCGCATGGTCTTGTGCGTTGGTTCTTAAGTGTAACTTGGCCTTTTCTGTACAGTACATGTGGTGTGCTTTATTAGCTAGTTTTGTATGGCTGAAATGGAAAGTTAATAGGCGATTTTCTATCTCTCTTTTGACATTGTTTTATTATGGTTTTCCCAACCAACAGCGAGACTTTCTAGTAGAGTATTTATAGACAGTTCTATTCCTGTGATGAGTGACTATATTTTTGTCATATGCCCTATCATTAGCTTAGTATGAGCTTAAAATGATCCTACAACCTTCATTTGCCCAACACTTACAGAAGACACATGAATTTGTTGCTTGATGATTCATGTGCGTCCTCAATCTTATGTAGTCTTTGCATGGAAATGTCAGGTAAGTTCCCAGCAAAAGGAAACAAGTAGCACCTCAGGAATGCGTGAAAGTGTTGAAACAAGTTTGCTTTTGCGACATAGAGCAAAGGTATCTCTTCTTCTTCTTCAATAAAGTGGTCATTAATTGTTCATATCTGGAAAATTCCTCAAGCTTTTAACATTAGTTGGATGGTTGGGGAATTTCATAAGCTGCATATAAGAAATTTATGAATTCTCATGCCATTCCACCTGTGTAGTTTCTTCGAGAATGAATTTTGTGTTTTTTCCAGGCATCCTATAGTCATTTCCTTTGGCTTGAAGCTTTCAATTGAAGTTTCTGCAGGCTATTGAAGTAAACACTCACCAACTCATTCTCCACTGTTTTAAATTAAATAGGAGGTGGTGCCCAAGCGGATTCTAAAGATGGAAGAAGCCATTCAGAATCGCGACTTTGCATCTTTTGCAGCACTAGCCTGTGCTGACAGTAATCAGTTCCATGCAGTGTGCCTCGATACATCTCCTCCAATTTTCTACATGAATGACACATCCCACAGGCAAGTCATACCCATTTTCTAGATAACTTAAGTTTATATTACTGGTTTTTACCGGTTTGTCAGTACTTCAGCATCCCTGTGATAACTGTTTGTGTTGTTTTCCACTTAATAATATTTGGTACTTGTTCCAGGATAATTAACTGTGTTGAGAAATGGAATCGCTCAGAAGAAGCACCTCAGGTATTTAATTTGTCTTATCTTTCTACCATCATGGTATCTAAATTCTGTCTGGGGGTTTGCAGCACCTAGCTTAAGTTGAGGCACATTATTGTTGATCATCATTCCATTTGTGATTACTTAGCAGATTAACTTGGACACTTCCTCTTTGCATGTTGAGATAGTAGAAGTATTTGATGTAATTTAACCGTCTGTATTTATTTATCAGAAAAGAACAAGGAAATGGGCATCATCATTGTCATGGTAACTCACGCAAAATTCTAAAGTTTGTTGGATACATTCTCATCAATACAAAGAAAACATGATAAATGTTTCCTGGAACTGCTTTCTAAAAATAGCTTCTTGGAAGTTCCTCCTACTGATCATGGCATACACTCGAAGACAGGAATATTTTCTGGTGTGTACCAAAAACTGATGAGGCTCAACCAGTTTGCTCATCTCATAAAAGATTTTAAAAGATTACTTAATCAATTTTTTTACTTCTGAATCTAGTTGAATGGTGCCTCATATTTTACAGAATGGCGTTATATATTTTGACTGAAGCCAATACATTACTTGATCAAGATTTTGTACTTCTGAATCCAAGTTGAATGGTGCCTCATATTTTACAGAATGACGTTATATATTTTGACTTGTAATGCCATTTCAGTTTCTGAAATAGCATACTTTTAGGAGGACATGGCACCTCTTTAGATCTGATAAATAGTTCATCTTTATCAGATCATTCCTTTTCTTTTCATAATTTCATCCCTTTGCCTCCAGTACTGATATGCAGTAATACCTACAAAGCAAGAGTTCTAGCTGCACTTTTAATTGGGTTGATTTTGGAAAAGATTCAATGTACTGAAAGGTCTGGAAAAGTGAAAGTATATACAGCATTTTTAATTTGTTCCTCAGCATAGTAGTTGAAATGCCTTTAATCAGTGAGAAAGTGGCTAATACTGGAAGATGTGACAGGTTGCATACACTTTTGATGCGGGGCCAAATGCAGTTCTTATCGCACGCAATAGAAAGGCAGCTTCACTGTTGCTTCAGCGACTGCTATACTACTTCCCTCCCAACGCAGAAACCGACATGAACAGGTACACTACAATGTCATCGTGTCATTGTTCTCTATGAAATATTCAAAGAAGTTTGGGAATTGATTACTGATCACATGGATGCTCTTTATCTGCAGTTATGTTCTTGGTGACAAGTCAATCCTGAAAGATGCTGGAATCCAAGGGATAGATGATGTGGAAGCTTTGCCACCGCCTCCGGAGATCAAGGATAAGATTCCCGCCCAGAAGAACAAAGGTGAAGTTAGTTACTTCATCTGCACAAGACCTGGGAGGGGTCCGGTTGTGCTCTCAGATGAGAGTCAGGCTCTTATTGACCCTAAAACGGGGTTGCCCAAATAAACAGTTTCAGCTTCATGTCTATTTCATCTGTAAACTTCAAAGTACCTTTTCTTTTGGCATAAAGGAAGGCCCTCAAATTAATTGAGAAGCCACTCTCTCCGTTTCTTTTTGAATTTGTGTTCTTTTAGTGTGGACTTGGTATCACAAGCTCATCTGTTTTGTAGCCTTATCTTCAACGAGGCAAATAGTCAAGTTACATCATCAATGAAATACCACTGCTGAATTCTCAAATGCAGTCTTCGTCAAAAATTAATCAGGACGTTCATAGGTGTGTAGTTTTGATAAAGACCGCTGCTTCACATTTGACAGATCGTGGGTTTCATTTTGTGACCACATTTAGTTTTAGTATCCACAGCCTACACCATTCTTGGTCAGCTGTTCTTTGGGAAAATTTCAAATAAGGACTTAGAAATGCATTCATTTTCTCAACTGAAGATTTGAAGTGGATTTCATCTTAAATAAGTGCCTAAAGAGTCTTCATTTTCTCAAATAAGGTCAAATTGAGGTAATCATGTCAATCTCAAATAATGATCTGACCTCATTGGCTAATCAAAAAGATTTCCGTCCTTTATTATTTTATTTTTTCCTTGTTATGTTTTTTCTTTCCATAAAAAGGAAAAACTTAAAAAAAAAAAAGAAATACAAGATAAGACTTAAAAAAGAAAAGAAAAGAAAAAACCCACACTTTTCGCCTATACACCTATAGTCGTCGCCCCATTGTCAGGGGGCATCAACAATGGCCGCCAAGGCGGTGATCACCTAAATAGCATCGACATCGACACCCGACACATGAAACAATATAATAAGCCGATACATCGTTCTTTAAAAATAGAGAATTCCAACATGTTATGATATGTATATTGAATGCATATCTTTATATAAATATGATAAATTATATTTTTATATTATTAAATAAATTATCAAATTTTTATGATTATTAAATAATAAAATAATAAAATAATAATAATAATAATAATATTAATAAGAGCCTAAAATGAATTTACAATATTAATTCACTATTTATTAATATTATTAATTATTTTAATTTGATAAATTCAACTCAATTCCATTAATCCATAAATTTGGAGGAAAAAATAAACAAATAATCCACATGTTGGTCTCGCGTGTTAAAGCATGTTGGAGTAAAAGATTAAAAAAAAAACTTGGAAGTAAATTGTGTGTCATAGAAAATGAAAGTTAGAAGAGAAAAGAAAATTAGGCATTTCTTCTTTCTCCATTTATTATTTTTTATTATTTTTATAAATTTATATTTTGACCTATCATTTATTAAAAAAATTTAAATTTAACTTTGTACTTATCGAATCACTTGTTGAAATTCCAAACTCACATGTCCAAATTCCCAACTTGCGTGTCGAGAGTGTCGGAAGAATTGATCAAATGTCGGATTTTTCAATACTTGTTGACCGAGTGTTGGAATATCTAACATGACATGAAAGCTCTCGAAAAATGCCAATACTTCCTAGATGACCACATGCAAATGGCTTGAGGTGGTTGTTGTTGTTCTTCTTCTTATTTAAGTTTTAGCTTTTTTGTCCCTCTTTTTCAGTTTGTCTTTGTTATGGAAAGAAAAAAAAAAGGAAAAAAGAAAAGAAAAAAAAGTAAATAATGAAAATTCCCTTGGCCAGTTGGTGAAATCAGGTCCTTTTCTTAGATTAGCATAGCCACTTCAGACTCTTATTTAAAATAAGGTCTACTTTATGCTTTTACTTGAATTTTTCTCCTGTTTTTCTTCAACGAAGCTTCTATAAATACACTTCACATTGCAAAACACTTATGCTTTATAAATGACCAGCAATCCATAACTAATTCCTAGGACCTTTTTCACCTTATTTTGATTTTAGTTCAAGAGTTGTCACTATTAGGCTGCTCAAACTATGCATCACCAACCGCAAGTCCATTCTCTTGCAGATGAAGGATGCGTTTGTTTGCAGGTACATGATAAAGAAACATGCTATTTAGAAAATCATATACTAGGAAAATGGTTATTTTTCCTTATTTTTTGACACATGACGGAAAACATTTTTTGGTGTTTGGATCTCATTTGGAAAATAATTTTAAGATCATGACTTTATACAATGCTAAAAAAAGTTAGAATTTTAATTTTTTTAATTTTTCTTTATTTTCTCTTTGTTTCTCCCTCCACCATTTGCTAGGCTTCAACAATGACCAGCAATAGCCATGGGTGAGCTTGTGGCTCAAGCTCATCGAGATCGGGCTAGCCACGAGCCTTAGCTTGCTTGGATTTGGCAAGCCCATTCTCTTTAGGATCAACCGAGCTCGAACTCGCTAAAGATTGGCTAAGCCATAAGCTCCCTTGGATCTGGCGAGCCCTGAGCTCACCAGCCCACGTCATGGCAGGTCACCAAGTTGCCAACCATCATCAAGACATGCAACCATAGGAGGAAGAAAGAAGGATAGAGAAAAAGAGAGAAAAGAGAAAAAAAAAAAAAATAAATAAAAGAGAAGAAAACACAGAAATAATAATGATTTGATTTAAAAAAAAAACAAAAAATTAATTCAAATTTCAATTTTTATTAAAAATATATTTTTATAAGGGCAAACATTTCATTAATCAAGAATCCAAGCCCGAGCATTGAGGACATGCATGGTCTTTGTGGACTCGAGCCTAAGGGTGGGGACTTTTGCTCGAGTGTTGAGGACCCGAGCATGACCTCTAAAGACCGATTTAGGTTGCTAGAAAATTAGGTACAAAACCAAGGATTCAAGCAAAGGCCTTGATGGACTCAAGTGTGGACACCAGGGGCCAAGCCTGAGCATCAAGGTCCCAAGCCTAACCTTGATGGACCCAAGCCCAGCAATCAAGATACCTTGTCTTGACTATCGGGACTTGAGAACCAACATTGCTATTTCCATGCTCAAGTACAGGATTTTTGGTTCAAATGCCAATACCAGAATAATTTTTTTAAAATCCTTAACTTGAATTTAAGTTTTAATAAAATAAAAAAAAAAAACCTTTTCTGTTGATTCGGAAAACAATTTCCATAGACTCGTTTTCCTAAATGAACCAAATGCCAAAAAATGAGGAAAATGCTTTTCCAAAAGATGTAATCTGTAGACCCAAAGTGGTGACATTAGCTTCCCGATTTAATGTTTAGGTATGATGATCCCTGACCGTTAGCAGAGTAACATAACCAATTAAAGTCCTAAAGAGGCACTTTCTAGTACCGCCACATATGAAGCTTCCTCCAGCAGCAAATACTTCGTTACAGGTTTTTGGGTAATCCACTTTGTTTTGTTTGCCTAACGGAAGCGTAATTGTGAATTTTCATCCAAAAGCACAACAAAAGATAATTGCCTCGCATGCTGGCATCCACCAAATTTGACTCAGTATGCTGTTTATAATGACACAAGAAGAGTATGAGCACAGATTACCACTGCATCAAAATCCTTGCCTATCTGAGTCCGACTGCCCTATCAATCTAAAAAATTTATTTACAATGCAGTAATCAACACTTACATCTGCAAAAGGCAGATTAACATACAACATACAGAAAGAATCTGGTGAAAGTACATGCTTAAGCATCAAGCTACCTTCAGACTGTTAGAAGCAGCATCCTTTCGCAGCCAGAAATTTACGAGGAAAGAGTCCATTATAATCTACATGAGAGAGAAGTGAGGAAACCAATTTTCCAAACATGTGACAGATAGAAGCAATGAAAAACTTTACCTGAATTAAATGTGCCGCAACACAAGGAAGAACCAGCAGACCAGATTCACCAAATGCACCACCGAGCTGATCAACAACAGCCACCAATACTGGTAAAGTTTTCTGCAAAGTGTGGTCAAAGCTTCAGTAGTGTCATCCTTGAGGAAGTAACCCTTGCATTATCCAGCTTACAAATTCAAATCCTAACACGAAAAGTATACACACTGTGTTCCTTAAAAAAATTACAGGGCTACAGGTTACTAATAGCCGATTCCTTAAGTGAACAATCAAAACTCAAGGTTAAACAGACCAAGACACTCGTCCTGATGGACATTTTCCTCCAACTTGCCACAAAATTCATGCCATTTGTAGTTCCAATTTCTTATAAGCGTGCATCCGACAGGAATAATCTCCAACCAAACGCCATGGGATTTTGTTCAAAGATTCAGCAAAATGGCTGCCACTGCTAGAGGATGTCCATATGGTTTTATAATGTCCAATCAAATGCCATGGGACTTTCCTTCTTTCTTTCTTTTTTCCTTTTCCTTTATTGTTTTTAGCTTTTCTTGTCTCTGCAGAGTTGGAACTGGTGCAGAATGATGATACCAAATGGTAAATTTATTCTAACCAAACTATCATCTTTTAAAGGAATAAATAGTGGTGGCATAGCAATGTCACATTCTCAACAAGAATAGAAAATAATTGGCGCAAAATAAAGTCCCAGAATTTCCTAAATATCAAACATTAGACATTTTTTTTTGGGTGAAAATCGAACGTTAAACTTTGTATGTAAGAAACTTATATAATCTCAATGATATTCTATCTCTGCATCTAACACACTTGTATAGTTCCTCTATTTCCTTAACTCAGTATTACTCTCTTGCTTTTGACTTGGGCTACTCAGACTGCACAAGAAAAGATGTTAACTAAATACACACGATATGTTACCTGGCTTGCCACGAGAAGAGCAGCATTTGCATTTTCTTTCTTTGCAAAAACAGATTGACTACCACCAGTGACAGTTGAGAGACATTGTATAGCAAAAGCATTAAATGCTAATAGGATGAGATGAAGAACTCTGCATTCACATATAACAGTCATGTCATATCTCAATGCAGTTAAATCACAATAATGAACCTTACTGAAAATTACACTAGTGAACTTGGCATATAGAAGCAGCCACCAGGAGACAACTGTGATGGTTTGGCTTCCTATTATGGTGGCCAGACCAATGAACTTCAGACAGAGACACATCAATTGCAAAATCTAGAGAAGATACCAATGAACTTCAGACAGAGACACATCAATTGCAAAATCTAGAGAAGATGGAAAGCAAGGTAATCATATGAACATTTTTTGGTTAGTAATCTATGTTCAGATAGCATATATGTTATAGCATCTAAAAAAGAACTAGTATGTTTTCAAATATTGACATATAAATGGGTACTCAGCTACACTCTTTGGAGAAACTTAAGAGCATAGAAAAAGGGAACAAATTCAAGATTGGCTAATCAGAAAAGTACTACAGTGATATCAGGCCACTGGTAGATACATGTTTGCACTTTGACAATGTAAAAAAGTAGTTCCACATGTAAAAAGCAGCAAGTTTATCATCTTAAAAAGGTAATCTTACTATAGATACTTTAATGGTACCCACTCCATAGTAACTCCACTCATTAATCTGGAAATTCTGATATTATTGCAAAGTGGTAAATAGCTGGATATTTGGCATTATACAAAAGTTGTAAAAGACATATTGGACAAGAATGAAGTTCATACGTTCCCGTCCCAATTGCAACAAGAAACATAGCTGGTTGGACCATCAGCAAAAGTGACCTTGACCTGCTCACCTGTATCCATGGTACCTGCAAAAAAACATCTGGTGAGATACATCCAAACTGGGACTGACTCATAAATCTGTTGGGGATTCTACTTGTGAGTTATAATATTGTTTTTGTCATATATCGTCAGATCACATCTTAGAAGAAGAGAGTTGGGCAAGATGTTGCCTGATCTTTCTATTACTTGGCATCTTTTTCTCTGCTTTTATGATTTTTTTTCTGTTTTTTCCTTCAAGAGCTGTGTTGATGCAACTTCTTCATGTTATTGAAAATACCTAGAAGCTTTTCTTTGGTTTTTACTTGAATGAAGATTTGTAGTGCTCCTCATGCTTTATACTTTTGTTGTGGCAATCAATGAGTGTGATTTTGTTTTTTTACAACAATTATGCAGCATTAGATCCTAAGAGATGGCTGCTTTTAACAACTGGTCTTGAATTTTCAATATTGTCTTAAAGTAAGGTCCTTGTTCATGAGTCAATCCCAGTTTGGATGTATCTCACCAGATGTTTTTTTGCAGGTACCATGGATACAGGTGAGCAGGTCAAGGTCACTTTTGCTGATGGTCCAACCAGCTATGTTTCTTGTTACAATTGGGATCGGAACGTATGAACTTCATTCTTGTCCAATATGTCTTTTACAATTTTTGTATAATGCCAAATATGCAGCTATTTACCACTTTGCAATAATATCAGAATTTCCAGATTAATGAGTGGAGTTACTATGGAGTGGGTACCATTAAAGTATCTATAGTAAGATTACCTTTTTAAGATGATAAACTTATCACGAAAATATACTTGAGTTCTAAAACTTTCCAAAAATGAAATTGAGTCCTAAAACTTTTAAAAATTGCAATCAAGTTCTTTCATTAACTCCGTCCAACTTAAACAAAAAATGCTAATAAGTTTTAGGACCTGATTGCACCAACTTCACAGGTTTTAGGACTTGATTGCACCAACTTAACAGGTTTTAGGGCTTGATTATACTTTTTGAAAGTTTTAGGATTGAATTGCACTTTTTTGACAAGTTTTAGGATTCAATTGCACATTCGTGACAAGTTTTAGGACTTCCAATATACTTATTTTTGGAAAATATGAGCTCACGATCACATTGTTTTTTCCCTGTCTCTGTTTCTCATAATTAGAGATATGAAACAACTGAAATAAAGAAACTAGTATAGCCAAATTAAAGCAACAAAGCCAAATACCTTATGGAGTATCCAAAAATTTCAGATATATCACATGCTTGTAAAGCTTTTAGTAACCACAGTCTAGACATGGACCATGATGTGTTCTTTTGTTTCTAATATTCACCCAAAAAAGAGTTATGGCCCTTTAGATCCTTAAGTAAACTGAGAAACCACACTTTCTACTTGTTGTTATCAGAAAATTAAAGCAAAGAAAATTAAGGGTTCTTACTAAACTGAGAAAAACCGCACTGATCCTTGAGAAAAGCTTCCGGTTGTTATCAACAAAATCTGCCAAGCCTGAGATATAACTTTTATTCAGCATTGTAGTAAATGCGAGGTACTTTATCCACACATATTTATTCAGATCTCAGCATTATTCATAAGCAATTTTTCCCTATGACAAGTGAAGTGACTCAATTCAGCTTATAAACTGACAGTTTCTCAAAATTTACCAAGGTCACCATATTCTCTAGAATAACTATAAACAATGATTGTTGACACATACCTCTGAAGGATTCTCGCAATATCTGTAAGGCCAAAGAAAGCATGATGTTAGATTGTGTAAATAAAAAGCAATCAAATTATTGAAAGATAATAACCATTTCCTGTCATTTCATGAAAAAGTAATGAAATAAATACAGAATCTTCATATTGCTGCATGAAGACTTCCAGAAAGAAACGTGTAGGAGGAGAAAAAGCTTAATGGTAATCAAAAGGTAGGATTAAAGGAAGAGTGCAACAAGTAACTCATCAACGCCACAAAGATAAGATAGATAAACTTAAAGGTGACATAATTAGATGACACATTCCATTGACCATACTTCCAGTCAAATTGAAGAAACTGTTATTCCCTTTGAACTCTTCGCCCAAAGGGATACTTTCAAAGTACATATAGTAGTAATATCGATAAGCAAATCATTAAGAGATCATATAAGAGCCAAATAGGTATCTGCCTATCTGGTAACTGCCAGCGCTCTTGAATAAAAAACTAATCATCCAATTGATTTATATACTGTTAGGTAGCAAATTACCAGAAATATATGCAAGCACTACTTAGAGAAGAGATTAATTTTTTCAACATTCAACACTTTGTTTTATGGCAGCAAACATAAAGATTACATCTTTTGATTGGAAACAGAACATCAAGCATTAAGTACTCCCAGCTAAAAAATTAAGCGTTAGCCCTATTTTTTCTATTGCTAATTGGTATATTTTCAGGTAATCAGTAACCAGGAAGATATTCAGCTTTTGACAGCCTGTTTGGACCTGATCTATATTCATGGGGTACTATACTAGTTCCAATAATAAAGGCATCAACGAACTCTGCATATAAAAATTTTTTTGCAAGGATTATATACCTTCCCCAGTATTAATGGAATAAGAAGTGTGAGAACTAGACTTTTGAACAATTGCTTAGCCGGAACAGTGACTCCAACTCCATCAGCAATGAACTTGGAGATAGAAAATGGCACCTAGAAAGATACTAATTCCATCAGATTGTTGTACAGGTATAACAGTGTTGAATTTAAGTCGAAAATACGCGATCATGTTAAATAAAAAAAAAAAAAAAGCAAATAGATACTTCTAAGTATTCAGAGAATTATCATGCATCCATGGCCATGCATGTGAAAATACGTAAGTTTCATATCGAAAAAGCAGGACCAAGCTTGCTCTACAAAAGTAAATTACATACAAAATTCAAGACAAGCATCCATCTCTTAGGAACTAGTGCTGCAAAATTATTGTTAAAAACAAAATCACACTTATTGATTGCAACAAAGTATAAAGCATGAGGAGCACTACAAATCTTCATTCAAGTAAAGACCAAAGAAAATCTTCTGGGTATCTTCAATAACATGAAGAAGTTGCATCAATGCAGCTCTTGAAGAAAAAACAGAAAAAAAAAATCATAAAAGCAGAGAAAAAGATGCCAAGTAATAGAAAGATCAGGTAACATCTTGCCCAACTCTCTTCTTCTGAGAATCTATAGATATGATCTGACAGTATACTGACAAAAACAATATTATAACTTACAAGTAGAATCCCCAATAGATTTGATATCACCGTCATTGCAAGAGCAAGAGCAGAATTCCCTCCAGCAAGCTGCAGTCACAACCTTCCATTAATGGCAAAATTATCATCAACAGCAACTTTGAAAGTAAAGAATAGTAGGCATGCCTGAGTAAGAGCCACTCCACTTGATAATGTAGTAGGCATACAGCTAAATAGTGCCAATCCTGCAGGATCAAAACAGATCATTGTAGCATTGAAGAGAAATTCTCTTTAAATTGATTATAAGCTCTGAAGTATAATAATAGTAAGTCAAAGCAAACATAACTCTCGCTTTTTGACAATCATGTACAGCATAAAGTCCCCAACAAAAGCCAAATTCAATTTCTTTTTTAATCAGTCGAATCAACGTCATCTTAATTTGCTTAATACCATGAGGTGTAGCAGAGACACTTTCAAATACAGGAAAGGAAAGGCATGACAGAAGTGTAGCCCAAAAGAGAGATAACGAACATCTATGTGCATTTAAAAGTGCGCAAAAGTTTGCACATCCGTAACTTGATATTGAATGTATGAGCAGATATTGATGATGGAATCTATAATATTCCAGTAAATGGGCTGGGAAAAAGTTTTCCTGGCACAACATGAAATGAGATACATACATATTAATATGGTATAGATTGTCCACAAATCAATTCACAGAGAGAGAGAGAGAGAGAGAGAGAGAGAGAGAGAGAGAGAGAGAGAGTGATCAATGCCCAACCCGTAACAAATTCTTGAGGCTGAAGCTGGATTTGCAAAATTAACTTTGAAAAATATGGACTGAACAATAGAATTGATCCCTGCATAGTGAAGATGCATAACAGTTAAAACTCACTATAGCACAAAAACTATATTCAATTTAGGTCAGCTGTCAAGCAAGTAGAGTCAGTGGAGACTAGTCAAGAATGAGGTAACAGCCAGACTAAAATTCCCTTCCTTATGCATGCTGTAGCTGTATCTCATAGGCAAATTAAAAGAGCTTGGAAAGATGCAGGTCCTATAAGATGGCTGCAATCACAGCCACGTAATATCTATGTCAAATAAAACAAATTGATGTGTTCTGAAAAAGTACATTTTATACTATGATAAATGATATACGATATCAAAAATCTCACAATGTTTATAATCAACATACAATATGCACAAGCCTGCAAAAGAAACTTGGAGTCATACAAGCCCAAACATTCCGACGGGCCATGCCTCTGCAGCCGCACCAATTTCTCCACTCTGCAATGTCAATCCTAGAGCACAGAGGATGCTTTACATACAGATGGCATCACAGAAAAAAAACAGAATAATATGTAATGAGAATAAAGGTTCACTTCCAAACCTGATATAATAAAGATCCCGAAGGTACTGAATTTCGATAAATAGTATCTATCTGCAAGGCAACCAGGAGTAGGATTTGCAAGTCCTAGGGCAACTCCACCTATAAGAGCTGTTACATGAGATGAAATTGCATTAATATATCATCACTGCAAACATTTCATGTATATAGAAATCCAAGGTACTGTTGTCAGACTAAAATCATTATTGACTCTCAAGAAAGGAATTTATAGCAGAAAATGAGATCACTAACAGAAAACAATCTTGGTTCAAGCTGTCAAAGCTCTCTAAATTTAGCTACACGTTAAATTACTGTGATGAATGGGTCAGGCTCAAGATCATGGATAGTTGCTAAGCCCATATTGACATTACAGGCGAAGGCTTACATAATCACTGGCCTCCATATCGGAGGGAATGGTCTATGAATATGATGAGTGGAAGCTCCACCTCTAACAAGAAACTAAAGAGATTGCTAATGACATCCCAATGTAAACTGTGGTCAAGCCCGTGAATTTGCAATCTTTGCACCAACCAAGATACACGCCATCAAACGGACATCATTACCTAACGGAAGAAAATTATCCGCAACAAACTTCGACAGTGGATTTCCCGCCTTTACCTTCCCAGGAATTTTGGGAGCATAATCATTTCCACCTACCTGAAAACATCCAAAAAAATCTTTATCTATCAATTCAAAAAAGGGCTCCAACCCATTTTTATCGCAAACACATCCTTTACAGACATAATATCCAACAGTCATTTCCCTTATAAATTCCACAGTGCGGAGCCTAAAACGCCACTTCAAACTGAATGCAGAACGTAATGCATTCTCGAAACGTTTCTCCCTCGACCCCATCGCGCATTCTCATTGACTTCACAGAACGCGCGCGCGGAGCTCCCAGTTACGGCGAACCGGTCCGAGCAAAGAGCCGAACTGACCTGACCCGGCGATGCGCCGGAGGCTCTAATGGGGAGCGAAATCGAGCGATGTGGACCGATGTTGGCGGGGCGAACGAGAGACGATCGCCATGCGAGGAGAACCGCGCGTTCCGGGGACGGAGCCGGACCGTCGCGGAGGTTGCGGGGGAGAGGATTAGGGTTTGAAGCGTTCCCGCCATGGCGATTCGACCTCTGGAACGTTGCGCTCGCTCTTGTCAATTTTCTGAAACGGACCGGTTGATTGTCTTCCCCACTCTTTTCTATGCCTGAAGTTTCTCTCTCTTTGTTTGGTATGTGTAGGGAAATATTTTTTAGTTTTTTGACCCAAAAAAAGTATTTTATAATTTGCCGATCAGTAAAACCATATGGAAAAAACCAACGGTCGACTTTCGCTCAAAATTCATAATTATCTATACTAACTAATTTTGGTTTAAAATTACCTATATTGCTTTCATGCTCCGGGCCACTAGCCTTGTCTAGAGAATTGCGCGACATATACCATCCTCGGTCTGGTAATTTTGAGTGATGTGGCAAATAGCAATTTCTATCTACATTTGGATGGAACTTAAAATTGAGATTGAAAATCAAGTTATGGACTAAATTTATAAGAAAAGTAGATATCATGACCAAAATCAAATATAAGCAATGATATGGGAACTGTATTTGTATTATTTGCTCAATATTTCTTATTATTTTATCTTTCTTTCAACATTATGAAAAAAAAATTGGGATGTTTGGGATAATATTGCAAGTGATATATGAACAAAAATCTATTTGATAACTTTTTTGTTCATAAGAATAGATTTTCAATATACAATGTGGTCTTTACTTTTCGTTTTTTTTTCTTGAATTTTAAATTTATTTAATGTAGTTCATGAACCTCACCAAAACTGAGCAAAAATTATTTTAAAAAACAGAATAATTTAACTCAATGCAATGCAATAGTGTTGCAAATTGTAGTACATGAACCAATTTTGCCCAAAATTTAATTTGTTGACGATTCTTGAATTTTAAATTTAATCTTCATATTACATAAAAAAATTTGTTAAATTTAATCTAGTTTTCATATTTCTAAAATATTACAAATGTTAATAACTAAATTGAATATGTACAAAAAGTTTAAGAATTATATGAAGCAAATTAAAAGTTCAAAAAATGACATTACAAACATATTGGATTAATGCTTAAGGATCATATTAAATAAATTTAAAATTTATAAATCACATTATATATTAGGTTAAAGTTTAAAGACCATCACGTGATTTACTAAAAAAAAAAAGGGTTAATATATTGAAAAATCCCAAAATGGATACACGTATGACATAAATTTATCCTAAATTAATTTTTTGATCATAAAAAACCTTCAATTAATACATCTTTGATATTTTAAATTGATACATTTGTAATAAATTTACCATTTATTAGTTTCATTTAAATTTTATTATCAAATTGCTAGTTGGATAAAATTCCCCATTGGTTCTCATAGGAATTTGGGCAGTGTTAGACATTTAAGGCTTTTGAAAAAAGAAAAAATAAGAATTTTTGTTATAATTATACAATTTTTTGTAATATTAATTCAATTTAATGGATAATATATTTATTATAAATATACTAATTTGAGATTTTTCACGGTCGAACAAATTAACTTAGAGTAAGTTTATATTAATTTGAGTTTTTTGATGATCATTTAAAATTAATTTGGAATAAATTTGTTATATGTTTATGGGTTTGGGTTTTTAAGGTATAACCATGAATAAAAAAGAGTTCTGGAGCACAGTCGAGCTTCGACTCAGTTGAGATAGGAAGCAAAGCAACCGCAGAACGGAAATGGCAGCGATGGCGGCTCGCCTGCATCTCCTCCATCCTCCGGCCATCTCCAGATCTTCTCTTCTGTTCCTGAAACCTTCGCTATCTCCGCGTAGCTCGCGCATTCGCAAGGTCTCCACTTTCCTCGTCTCTGCTCCAGCGCAGATCAATCGCCGCAGGTTCTCTCTCTCTCTCTCTCTCTCTCTCTCTCTCTCTCTCTCGCTCTCGCTGTGAATCGATGCGTTTGGCGGTTCCTTTGTGCGTGATTTTATGCTAATCCGTCTCCCTTGGCGGGGTTTGCTTGCGATCAGAGCGCTTCCTCGTCGGCTGCGTCGGGCGGGTCGATCGTCGGGGGCCTCTTGGATTATCTCAACGAGTCCTGGACTCAGTTTCATGCTACAGGTAACTTAGAATTCTGTCGTTTGTGGTTCGTGCTTTGGATTAAGGTAGTTGAGCTTGGTTACGATGTTGGTTTATCAGTGTATGTTCAAAAGTTTGTTTATATGTCTGCCTTAGTTGTTGTTAAACATGCACAAAGTGCTTGTAAAAGGCAATGTATGAGCTTTAGGCATGTTTGTTCAAAATGTGTTTATATGTTTGCCTTGGAGATTTTGGAAGACTGAATTTGCTTCCTGAATTTTCTCAAATGGTCATGATTCTGATGCTGCCATTCCTACATGATACATCAATCTATATGTGGCAATCGGTATAGACAGTTTTGAGTTTGCTAGGTCCATGATCCACAGATCCTTTGAAGATATTAAATGAGTAACTGAAATTAGTCAAATTGTTGGAATGGATACTGTCCCAAAAAAGAATTGATATGTTATGCCAGAAGTTTGCAGTGGGGATAAGTATTAATATCTGATATTTGGGTTCTGCTTATTTGCTAGTCTCTCTATCAAACCTGTGGGTCCTAACTAAAAAAGGTGAAAAATGTATGAAGCCATTTATATTTTGTACCCTGCATATGAATCAAACTCCTTTGTATGGTATGCTTAATATATGGATGGTACTGCAACAAGGCCACATATCCTTGCCATCAAATCAATTTCCTTTTGTTCAAGGTCAAACCCTTGCTTTGGGCAAGTAGCAGTTGGTCTTAGAAATCTGGTGTGTATTATATTAGGCAATGTGGTTTGCCATTGGTGTCATGATATATTCTTGGAGCATGAATTTCTTATTAACAAATTCAAGGTATCAAGGCTTAACACCCAATCTGAAGATTTAGAGAACATCACAAATGCTGATGCAATGGCTTCTCTCATTCACAATTCTTCAATTACTGTTCTAACTATTCATGTGCAAGAACATCATAGTCTATCACTGTGTTAACAGTATTAAACAGAAGTTGAATAATTTTCCTTGACTTTTTGAAGAATTCTTGCGTTAATTGTAAAAAATTCAGAATTGCGGAATTTTTGAACTTCCTTCTTTGGACTTTTCAAGCATGAACATACTAAAATATTGTCAAGTAGAGCCACTTTGAGATACTCTGAAAAAACATTGGTTATTTGGATCTTGTAGCCAAACCCTTTGATGGAAGCTTTTTCATTATCATCCTTGTTATGTAATATTATGCTGCTGTACTAGCAGTCATAGTTGTATTATTAGTAGCCATGAAATTGTTAAGTAAAAATTATCTACTTCGATATGCTTTAATTTAATCCTCTTGTGAGGACCAAAGGGTAGAGAGTAGCGTTTGTTGTTTTTTACTCTGATTTGATATTGGGCATATTTGATCTGCTTTCCAAGGATTTGTTCTATGCCATAAGCATGATGTCCGATTGCATCTAGTGAGGTTCATCTTGTCCTAGTTGTTTACATAATCAGCTTTTGAGAGGGTAAGGAGTTTTAGACTTTCTGACAACTTTCTCTGTGTGGTGAATGTTAAGCAATTGTTCTGAGGCAAGAATTTCAAAAAGAAAAGTAGTTGTGAATAATAGACAGGCCCTTTCTGTGCGAGCACTGTTAGATTAACTGTCACAAGTCCCTTCCGCTGGGTTAGTGGAACTTGTTATACAGCAGAGTTTAACATGCAATCACCACAATCTGTAGTATGATTGCACTGAGGCTCCATGCGCAGGGATAATTATGAAATATTTCATTGAAACCTCTAGTGAGATTGGTCCTGATGGTACATAACCAATTTGGGGCTATAGTCTTGTTTGTTATTGACATATCTGATTTGTACAACTAAATGTGCTGTTGCATAACATTCCAGTGATGCTTTTTACCTCTGTGTTTCCAGCTGAAGCAAAAAGACAATTAATCGATGCTGGATTTCATTTGCTGAATGAAAATGATGAATGGAACCTGAAGCCTGGAGGACGCTACTTCTTTACCCGGAATATGTCTTGTTTAATTGCTTTTGCTGTAGGAGAAAGGTCAGTAAAGAAATTCTTGATTTAATTATTGAATTATTGGTCAAGGGAATCAGCTGGCGGAGAGGCAGACTTGCATTAAACTTCTATACTATGTTGGTTCTCTGAAGTGCTGGTAAAACGTCATCAGGACATATTGCCTGGTTAATGTCTTAGGAAATAGTGGTAAGCAGCAGACTAAATACTGAAACTGAAGTAATTATTGTAACAAGTGCTTTTTGAAGCTTCAACCCATCTTGAATTATGATTTTCATGTGCTTTCTCCTGTTGATATTTTTTTCATTAGGAATCATATTTACAACCTATATTTTTTTTTCTTAATTAGCAAAAGTAATTGGCCACTTTGTTGCCATTATTGGCAGCAAATTTTCATTTCATTGTTTTTGATAACTATGCCTTTTTGGTTTTAGTTTGCAGATATGATGTTGGCAGTGGTTTTCATGTTATTGCTGCTCACACAGACAGCCCATGCTTAAAATTGAAGCCAAAATCTGCATCAACCAAGTCTAATTATCTCATGGTCAATGTGCAGACTTATGGTGGTGGTTTATGGCATACTTGGTTTGACAGAGATCTGAGTGTTGCAGGAAGGGTCATAGTGAGAGATAGCAATGGTTCCTTTCTGCACAAACTAGTCAAAATTAAAAGACCTCTTTTACGAGTACCCACTTTAGCCATTCACCTTGACCGGTATGTTTGGCTTCCTTGAATAATTAATGAGTAGGCCCCAATTATCTGTAGGGCCTTCTTGTTGTTGTTATGTTACTCTGCTTTGGTCTTCATTTGGGTCCTTGACACATATTGCAGTTCTTTTTTCTTCTTTTTTTTTTTTCGGGTTTCTGGTACATATTTTGTCTGGTCACTTGGTGACAAATCCATATCCTCGCTGACAGTGTGCTGTGATATTATTCTTTTTCTTCCGATGGTTTAGCACAGTTAACAAGGATGGATTTAAGCCTAACCTGGAAACGCAACTCATTCCACTGCTTTCCACAAAACCTGATGAAACATCTGCAGAGTCCAAAGTTTCCCCAAAGCCTGTTCATCATCCCCTGCTTTTGCAGGTAACTGTCTCTATTAGATTCTAACGAGTGTACACATACAAGCAATTGTTCTGCTCTTCTTTAGTTCCTAAATTGTGGTGAGGCAAAGCAAAAGAGTCACTGAGATTGTATCCTCATATGTTCTATACAAAGTTTAGGTGAGAAAATCTATTCCCATTTGTTCCAGAAGATTAGCAATATTCAATTTGGATGACTTTCTACTGGAACACGCTGTCTTCTCTATGTGCTTTTTTTTTTCTTTTTTTCTCTTCTTCCTTTTCTCTTTGTTTATTGTGGTGTATTTCTTTTTCAGTTGGTATTTCTGACACATGATCATCAGTTTCACCTGCTTGCTTGTTGGTGTTGTCTCCAAATCTCTGGTTCCGAGAGAGAATACTTAAAAAATCCTTATGTCAACTATCTAACATTTTATTTTCCTCTTCTAGATATTGTCCGATGAACTTGGATGCTGTGCAGATGATATCATGAGTATAGAGTTGAATCTTTGCGATACCCAACCTAGCTGCCTTGGGGGTGGAAACAATGAGTTCATCTTTTCAGGAAGATTGGATAATCTTGCTTCAAGCTATTGTGCATTGAGAGCTCTAATTGACTCTTGTAGATTACCCGCAGATTTATCAACTGAGCATGCTGTTCGGATGGTTGCTTTATTTGACAATGAAGAGGTAAAGTTCTCAGGCATATTTGTATCCTTCAGTTAGCATATTCTTGTCTCCATTTTATACTTCCCACTCCTCTTACCTGAAAGAATATAGGCAGACAAAAGCAAGGGTGTCCACCTGCTCCTGCATCTGAAAAGGAGTTTGAGAATTCAGATAGTTTTTTTGCTTTGCTGATTTAGCCATTCGACATTCTTAGTCACATTGATGATATTTTATAGGAGTACTGTTCAAGTTTCCTCTGATTAATAAGAAGGTTTAGACTACTTTGCTGCCTGAGACTTTCCGTTAATACATGTAACATCTCAGGATCAGTAGAAAGTTATGCTTATGCATATAAATATGCTATGCTTACAGATAAAAGGGGATATGTAATTGCTGTGTGTAATGGACTTATATTCAAATTTGTCACCATAGTAAAGGAAGAGAACATTCAAATTCATTGTCTTGATATTTTCTGTAGTTTTGTCTTCACTCTGACCTGTATCAAACATGAGCTAGAAAATTAATAAGATGATAGTTAACCATTTATAGTGTCTGGTAGCTATACTCAGAAAATTTTTCATCATCCTCTGATTCACATCGGCAGCACCAAATACACTTATGCAGGGAGAGTGTAGTGGATGGATCAGCTTTTATGCATTGATCTTTCTGTGCTACTTTGAATGTAGTAGTAAAGCTGTTAACTCTATTGATCAGGTGGGATCAGATTCCTCTCAAGGTGCTGGTGCACCAACCATGTTTCAGGCCATGAGACGCATCATTGATTCCTTAGCTGATAAGTATGTAGGGGAGAATGCTTTCGAGCGTGCCATACGGAAATCATTTCTTGGTATGTTTTGCTTTTATCATGATGGGATTGCTGTTGCATCGTCCTATTTATTTATTTTGTGCTTGTTGACTATATATCAAATTACATATATGTTATGCAAATTTATGCCGATATGGAATTTAAAGAGATTTCCTTGTCCTTTAGATTAGCTCGGAGGCTGGCTTTGTCCTTGTGTGTGTGTGTGTGTGTGATAAATGTAATAGATAGTGCGTGGCAAAAGAAAAAATATATATGGTGGTGGCTTCCAATAATTGCAAAGGGTAGCGAGAGGCAATGGACATTTGTGATGAAGTGGCTCAACCACAAAGCTCAATTTTACCCACTTTTCTAATAATATTGTGGATACTAAAGGGTTCAATTTGGGTTAACAGAAAACAATAACAAGCTTTTTTTCTTTTTAACACGTGTACATTTCTTCTGATATTTCTTAAAGCCACTTTCATGAGGTCCTTTGATCTCCTAATTGGATACACACAGCTAATAAGCTTGTCATTTTATTGTGTTGTATTTTCATACTAATATGATTTGTACTTCCATAACTGCTGACATCTAGGATTATGCAGTTTCGGCAGACATGGCTCATGGAGTTCACCCAAATTTTACGGACAAGCATGGGGAACACCATCGACCTGAGATGCAGAAGGGGCTAGTAATTAAGCACAATGCCAATCAGCGTTATGCCACCAGTGGCATTACTGCTTTTCTTTTCAAAGAAGTGGGCAAAATCCATAACTTGCCAACACAGGTAGATTCAGTTTTAACACTGAGAGATGTCTCTTGAAACTTAAGCTTCTATTTAGTTCAACCAAGAAACTCTCTATCATATTAGACCTTTGGGATATTTAGTTGTCATCTCCAAATTGTGGTGAAGCAAAAGATATTGACATGTAGCCGGCAGTCTTTGATAAAAAAAAAAAAATACTTGGTTATTCTGGCCATTTGCATAACCAAGAGCCACTATTCCTTATACGTTAGTATTGATAGTCCATGATAGACAGCTTTCAGCAATTAACTCTGTCCTAGTTGTACTTTTGTTTCTGTGGAACAAGGAGAAAGGGAGAACCTTATGCTTCTTAAGATGATTTGGCCGCAAGAGAAGCAAGGAGATTAACCTTTTTGAAATATCAAAACATTAGTTTTCCTAACTATCACATCGACTTCTATGCAGATGCCGTGTTGGCCCACTTTGACACTTTCTCTCCATTTCACTCTTCTGCTGCATATCCTAGGATTAATTGTCAATCTCACATCTGTGTTTTCTTTGCTGAAGTCCTGCATTGATTTATAAGTGTATTATACATGTCATGCTTATCTTCCTTTGTTTTAAAAGTCATTATCCACGAATTTCTGAGGATTTTTTCATAGCCTGGGTGTTTTGGTCTTTTTGATAAAAAAAACGACCATGGTTTGACCTCAATTTCTTGCTGGACATCTCTTTATAAATCTCTCGCACACAAACACGCCGACACGCACATATGTAAATGAGTGTGTACTCAATAATTATATTGAATGATGGTGTCGTTACCAACATAGTTTTGAAATCAAGCTCTCTATGCTATAGGGATATCATTATTTATGCAGGTTTAGGACAGAGTTACCAATTTGACCTGTCAATTTCTTTTCTAGATTATTTCTGTCTGAAATTCTAGTTTTGCCATGCTTTCTAAGGTGACCTACTAGAAAAATTTTGACATGAATATTCTGGGTGTAGGAATTTGCAGTTAGAAATGATATGGGATGTGGATCCACCATAGGTCCAATACTGGCATCAGGAGTTGGTATCCGCACTGTTGATTGTGGCATTGCTCAACTTTCCATGCACAGGTATTGAATTGACGTTGCGTGATTAAATATGATGGTCTCATGGTCTGTATTCATTACATCTGCTGTGGCTTGTTGTTCAACAGGCAAGTAAGTCACAAATCGCAGTGCTTAGTTTAAGAAGAGTAAAGAAAAATGTAATTTAGTATTTTTTTTTTACAGCTATATCTCTATGGCAAAAGAATACTTTTCCAATCTTCATGTAAATCTCTCAATAATTTAGCCCCGCTTCGTTTTAAGTCTGTGAGTTTGGCATCTATAAATGCATAAATCTGTGCAAATAATGCTCAAGAGCTCTTTTGATGGGCCATTCAACATGGGGACGCCTGGGGTCTGTGTGATATGTTGAATTATTTTCACTGTCCAGCAGAGATGCATATTTTCAACTTTGTTCCTTTCTCTTTCCGGGGTGGGTTGCTGTTTGTTCATGACAGATGCTTTATTTTTCTGATCAATGTTGTTTTTTTTTGGTCAAAATTTTCTGGTTAATGTTGAAAGTGTAAAACTGTTGTCATGATTATGTCTTTTCTTTGGTTACATTTGCAGCGTGAGAGAAGTATGTGGGAAGGAAGATATTGACATCGCGTACCAGCATTTCAAGGCATTTTATCAAAGCTTTTCGCATGTAGACAGTAAGCTGACTATTGACTATTAGTAAGTCTACAAATATCTGTCTGAATTATTTTTTTAATCCCATGGGTCCTTCTGTGTGCCTAAATTGCACAGCGAGAGAAGAGAGAGAGGGTGCCCAGGAATGTGGATACATATCCAGAAAAATCGAAATTTCTTTCTCAGAATTCCGAATGGGCGGGTTGGAATTTCGAAGCAGGAATTTTGTTACTCTTTAAGATATTTACTCCGGGATGAGCGGGGAGGAAATTCCTTATTTCATTCAATCCATGTTTTCTGGTCTGCATTGGTATAGGTCAGAGTTTGGTGTTTGCATTAAGTGTAATTTCCAGCATTTCTACTTCTGCAACTACTTATTACATACTCGGATTCTTTTTACGCACTCATTTTCTTGGGTTCAGTAACTACTCATGAAAGACGCCCAGAGTTCGTATCACTCGGTGAACTTGCTTTATCTACATGAACAAAGCAGATAACAAGATCAACCCACATACCCGCACACACAAAGCTAGAGAGATCGTTATGGAACATAAAGCTAGATATATTGTTTCAACGGATTCCGTTTCCTCAACTTGGCAGTTTAGTAGAAAGGAAATTGAGGAAATGGGTTGTCTTCCTCAAGCACATGGAGCAAGTCTTATTTTCTGTTTATTGACTCAAGAGGTCACAATTAACCAAGAAAAAGAACATGCATAGGTATCTAGTGGACTTCTGTATTTTTCCCTCGATGGGAGAATTCTAAGGTTTGAAAACAGTAGAACAAGAAAATAGCAATTCTTTTATGTTGCGTTTGACGGCCGGGATAAAATTTGGGATATTTATCCTATCCTGCGTTTAATGCATACTAAAAGTAGGATAAAGTTAGATATAAAGGAATATAATTGCGATAAAATTATCACATGGTGGGATATATATATAGATAGGATTTTTAAATCTATAATAGGAAATTTATTTTTTCAAATAACAAAAATTTTAAATTAAGAAAATAAAAATTATATTTCAATATAAATGATATTTGAATTCTAATATAAGAAATTCAAAATAACAAAAAATAACAATTTAGTTAGTTTTATTTAATCTTATTTTTATTTATCTATTGAATTTATATTATAAATTTTGAATATATAAATAAAATAGTTATTACATATTTTTAGTATTTTAGTATAGTAGTATAGTTTTTTATCTAATAAAATTTTTACTAGAGAATGATGTAAGGGGAATAAAGAAATAAAAAATAATTTCATTGAAAAAATAGAGGAAAATAAAATAAAAAAGCAAATAAAAGGCAAGTCTCAAGAGAGATATTTACTATCTCTATTTTTTTTGTTCATTTATACTAATATGTCGTTTATACTAAATAATATTATGATATAATGTGAATATATTTGACTTTTTTATTGCAATTACCAAATGATGAATAGGATATAGCAAAATTCTCGAATTTCATATTTTATCATATCTAGTCCTATCATAATTAGAAATTCGGATGACCCAACGTTACTCTATAGTTAACAAATGGATCAAGACATTCTAATTTGTTAATTTACTTTTCACGATCTTCATACAACCCCCTTAAAGAATTACAGCGGTCAAAATTCTTTAGTGACTAGCAAATATTCTTTCACCTTCCACTTTTAGTGATATGTCCTATATTGGGGGAACCCTTTATTTTTCAAAATTCAAATGCAACATTGGTTGAGATGCGTATCAAGTATGATTGTTGGTTATGTTGCATTACTTATGCAATCGATTCATACAGATTGTATTTTGTGGGTGGATAAAATTCTAGATAAAATGACTTATATCCTATTCAGTATTTGGAGTGATGGGAAATCTGGATATTTTCAGATATAGCTCAAATATAGTTTGGATAAAAAAATTCCCATCTAGGATGTAGGGTAGATCTGAATAGGATATTTGAAATTTGGAAAAAACTCATTAAAAAAAAAAAAAAAATCATGCGTGACTTCTATGCTCGTTGATTCCTCTCCCTCTCTTTTGCCCAGCCCCGCCATCATCTCTGCCGTTTTGATTTCTCTCACTAAAATGGCCATCGCTCTTCCCACCGGCGAGAACTTGCTTTCTGCCTTTGGCCTCCGGGAAAAGTAGCGCCAGATCTCGCTGGCCCTGCCTCTTCCTTATGTCGCTCAACTCCATCTTGGCAGGGAATTTTGTGATCCCAATGAGAGCCTGATGCCTCTTCGGCAAAGAAGATGATCTGACGAAGGTAGCAGCTGGCGCAACGGAGCTCCTCATTTGACAGAGGCAGCAGGGAAGATCTCAAGGTGAAAAGATCGAAGAAAGTAGCAGAGACGAAGAGGGAGAAGAGGACGCACATGGCCTCGGAGGCCGGAGCCATTCGATTGTCGCCTTGTCTTTGAAGTGTGGCCGCAAAGCGACAGGTGACATTTACTTATGGTATACCGAGGTAAATTTCTATCTCCCCAGTCAATTGGTCCATAACGATGCTGTGGTATGGCAAAAAGTTGTCATGTTCCTAAATTCTAGTTGCTTATTTGGATGGTGTATTCCCAGCGGAGGATGTTCGGTCGATGAATCCTGGCTTTGGCCTTGTTGGCTTTGTTCAACATGCTGGATTTAATCAAGAGGCTTCGATGCGGTTTTTGTGCTCGCTGAAGGAGATGGATTTGCCGCAGAAGAGGAAGGTATCGACGGAGATGGTCGGTCCAGCGGAAAACTCTAAGTCGGGGGCATCTCAAAGCAGCAAAGCCGGAGGTAGAGTGGGGCAGAATTCGTTGCATTGGTCGAGGGCGGCGAAAGGGATGTCCACAGAAGGAGAGGGCATCCTTGTTGGCGTCCTCAAAGTGATGGGAAGAGAGGTGTCCGACATGGATGGGGGATTGTAAAAAGATGAATGGATTTTACGACTTGAATGGTTTATTTTTAATGTTGATCCTGCAAATCAAATACTCATTTGGATAGTATTTATATCCGGATGTCAACAAATATTGGATGGGATACTTGAAATCTTATCCTGTCCTCATTCAATCCAACATTAATCCAATCCAGCAAAAATTGTCCCGACGACCGAACACAACTAGTATGTTCTCTAAATGATGGCATAGCTTTCAATTAGGAAAAAATAAAAGAAGATGAACACACTGCGTGCGTGTTGTGAGGGCTTGAGTAAAACCAAATAGGCCCATTAGTAAAATTAGCCTCAAATCCATTGAGCAAGAGGAAAGGTTCTCAAAAGCCATTTAGAATTGTTAGAATAGAAGGTTAATACCACAAGAAGGTTCAAAAGGATACATATATAATAAATTTATCAAAAATTACTTTTTCACTATCAAAAATTTCAAATTGGTGTACTTGTGATAAATTTATCTCAAAATATTTTTTTTATTATCAAAAATCATAAATTGATATACGAATGATAAATTTACTTTTTATTAATTTTTGCTAAATTTTATCATCAAATTAGTAAATTTTATATGAAATTGAGTAGAACTGTCAAATTAAGGCCAACTATTAATATATGATGTCTACATACACAAGTCTATGCAATTGAAGTGGAAATTCCATTGCCCAGTGGCCACCCTTCTTATATGAGATCCATATGGATATATAAGATTATTTTTAAGCTCTATGCATTTCATGAAAGATGAATAGTTTATAAAATATATTCCTAAAAATGAATATTTGTATCATTTATCAAATTTTTAAGCTTTGTGAACAAAAATATTTACATCATTCATGAAAATATTTAGATATAAATTGTTATCCATAATGAAAATATTTTTTACCAATAAATTATTTTAAATAATATTTTTGATCATTTATTTTTCGCGAAATAAATGAGGTTTTAGAAAAAGTCGATCATCTTCATGACATTTTACTTTTTTAGAGGTTTATAAGGCTTTTTGACTGACTTCAATGTAGCACGGGTGGATCACTCACACGATTCCACTATTTTTAAACACCTAAGTAGAAGAGGAAATCTATCCATTTTGAATTAAAGATAGTTTATATGATTCGAGTTCTAATAATGGAAATAAATTTACATATATTGACAATTCTTTAGACTTCATTACTAGATAGTAAGAGGACTATCATTGCTTAAAAATAATCTAGATGACCCTGCCCAACTTGATTTATTTCTTCTAATTAAGTAGGAGAAATTGATGAATACCAACTACCAAGGACTGATTTCCGTATCGCCCGTTCAAAAGCATTGTCTGCAACATACTTATCTAAGGAGTCAAATTGATGCGTCTTATGTAATGATTTAGGTCAAGTTTGAGGAAAAATTTAGAAAGTTTAAATACCCAAAGCCCTTTGACGGTAAAGCTTTGGGGTTTGGTAGTTCGAAAGCGGCCTTGTAAAGTTATCCCCAACGTTATCCTATTATATTTCCGTGTCTTCATCTAACAACACAGAATCCGATTCTAGACATTTCTTGTTCGTATTTTTGGCACCAAGATTAACACCACCTGAAAATGCAGCCAAAACAAAAAATAAAATGAAATAGAATAAAATGCAGCAAAGGAATATCCCCGAGTCTACCAAAAAAAATGGTGGACGACTAGCAAGTTGCAAACCACCATACGTACCAAGAACGTCCCGAGGCGCGATGGGGTCCTTTTCATTTGATAATACCATAAAATAGATCTGGCCATTGAAAAGGGAACAAAAGGAAAGGAAAAACGCAAATAAAGAAGCTCTATGGGTTGTTCTTGTTATGCTAAAAGGACGCGGTGAAAGCCCACTTCGTCATTGGATACAAAGCACACCCCAATGTGAACAATAACGGGGGTCATAACTGCAAGGATTTCTGGAAATTGAATGTATGAATGCAGTTCTCCCTAAACTTTCAGCGGGGACGACATGGGATTCTTCCTTAGACTTTTCTCCCCCGAATTAAATTATTCAATTGGGGGTGGTTCTTCCTTAGCTTTTTCTCCCCAAATTAAATTATTCAATTGGGGAAGGGGGTTCTTCCTCAGCTTTTTCTTAGCTTTTTCTTGATCCAAATGAATCCTGATGTGACCCTAAGGGAAGATTGAGGCCCTGTTTGGTTCAACATTTGAAATGGGTTTTGGGGCTCTAAAGGGGTTTGGCCAAATGCATGTGGTGTTTGGTTCAATTTTTTGAGGGTTTTGGGAAGAAGCAATTGCATTTCCAAGGGACTTCAAAAGCCTTTAAAGGAATGGAGGGGTAAAAGTGCATATGAGAAGTAATATTTTCGGAATATTATTTCATTTGTTTAATGAAAATATGTCAATTGCCCATTTTGTCCTTATTTATTAACCAAAATCCGTTTTTGTCCTTTTCTAAATAGAAAACCCTAAAAGCCTCCTCTTCCTTTCGTTTTTGTAGTCTCATGCCTCCTTTGCTCTTTTATACTCTCACGCCTCCTCTTCTCTTATACTCTCACGCCTCTCTCTACCTCATGACTATCCATGTTCGACCCTCATGTTTACCGCCCTTCACCTCTCTTCCTCACACTATGATCTTCACAGCCACCGCCCTCGAGCGCTCGTCGCCCTCGCACTCACCTCTCTCCAGGTAAGTTTTTCTTAGTTCTATTGGGATGTAGAAATTTTCCTTGCCTTTCTCGTACCTTGACGACTCCCCCTTTCGTGCTTGAAGCGGCGTTCCCTCACGGTTAGCAAGGGTTTGAGTTCTCTTCCTTGCGTCATTCCTTTATGCTCACTGCCCTCGAGCACTCCTGTCATGCTACACTCACTCGCCTCTGTCCAGGTTAGATTTTCTCAATTCATGTTGTGATTTTTGTGGAAATTTGTGTGGGTAATTGCATATCTCATGGCTAGAGTGGCATGTTCTGATTTGGCGAGAGATCGTAGCATTTGGGAGAATGATTGTTTGTCCATCTCTCCTTTCCCCTCACTTTCTCCTCACTATTCATTGATCTTGCTTTCCTCTTTCTTTGCTAACTTCAATTTCTATACAAGTTTGTCGTGATCATTTTTCCTTTGTGAAAAAAAAAAATGGGTTGTAGATTTCGTTAGAGAAATTGTACATTCCACAATGAGGTCTTTAGGAATAAGGAAAACTCATATTGAAGGTGCATCTGCTGTCAAACATTGTTGTTGTTTTGAGCTTCCCATCCAAAACCTAACCTTTTAAGCTTATTCTATCCCAACTTTGAATATGCAATATTTACAAAAAATGAGGAATAGAATGACAAAAGTATGGGATAGTGGCAAAAGTAAATTGTGGAAGGAATGACTCATGGCAACAAAAGGGGTTGGATCTTGTTCTCTGTATATGCACTTCTAACTTGAAAGGGCGTTTGAAAAGATCATGGAAGCAAAGCTGAATTTCATGCTGAAAAGTTACTCATTAATCACTTTTGCAGATGAGATTTAACTAATTATGCAATTTAGTGTATTAATCTCATGGCATAAATTACTAGGTTGTTGAGATACAACCACTGGTTGGGAAAAACACGTGTAACGTTTGAAGACTAGCCAACACGTTAGTCCTTAAAATTCCGTCTTTTTTGACGTTGGTTTTCTTATTTTATAGATTACAAATGATTTGTAAAAGCAGAAATCTTATAACATTGGAATTGTAGAAGGATAGATTGAAAACGAAAAAGGAAAGAAAAAGCAAAACATCACAATACTATCGTCCACTTCAAGCAAGTAAATTAGTCACTTTTTCTTTGGTTTTTGCGGAAAGCCCCAGATTTGAAATATTGTCAAGGTTTCTTCTGAAATTGTTAATATGTGAGGGAGTTTAGTTGTCATGTTTGTCTTTCGGATAACATTTTCCACTCTAGCATGAGTTGTTGGAAAGATATGTCTTTGAAATGAGTACTATGTAATATTTTTTTGAAGATCATCTCCTAAAGCTGTTCATTTCAACAAATTGGTTTGAGCATCAATTTTTTTTTATTATTTGATTACACTTCATAGGCATGCGAGTCGAAGGGACAAGATTTGTCAGTATGGTTAAAACTAGTTATTTTCATGTGAAATCTATTTTATGTTCGAAGAGTTCTCTTTACATTTATAAGAAGTCGAAGAACTACGTATGTACAATTGTTGTTGGGTTCATTTAGTATCATTCGTAGGGAAAAAATAAACATTGAGTTATGAAAATTAGATTTCTTAAGAGTCAATATTATATAGTAGTCGGTGGTATTTTGATAAAGGAATCAAGTCATTTTTTTGTCGGAATAAAAATTTATTCAATTACTAAGCAAAATTGAAGGGGTCTCATTATAGGGCTACACTCCTAAAGCTTTAGGTGGGCTAGAATAGCCCTATGGAACTCTTTTGTACATGATTTATTACCCTATAAATTATTTAGCATAGTATAAATGCCGTTGAATACACAATATGCTTCTCTCTGACATATCTTAGAGCTAAATAATCTAAGGTGACAAGAGCCCCGCATTTATGTCCATTGATAGTGGCCACTTTAGCTTCATAAAATTTATTTTGATGGATAGATGATTTCAACTCTACTTGTTTCATGTCTTTTTAATTAGTCTATGGTATATACAAATAATGAGGCTATGCTGTTAGTTTTTTTGTTTTTTTTTTTTTTTGGCCGATGCCTAGTACAATGTCACTTTGATTTGTGCTTTACTAGTTCACATTGATTTGGCTTTAATTCAATTGCTGAATTTTTTCTTTATTATATCTCTCAGATCTGTTTATGCTCATATTATTGGAAGATGACGAGTTCAACAAAAGAAAATGCATATTGGACCGCTGAAGATGTGGAAACATTTTGTAAGTTGTGTGTTGAACAAATCGATAAGAGTAATCATCCTACAGCCAACAAGAGAGATGGATGAACTGTTTGAGGAGTTGAGGGGCAAAAAGTACGATAAAATTCAAATGAAGAGTAAGTGGGATAATCTTAAAGAAGAATAGAAAAGATGGAGGACATTGGTTTATAGTGAAATAGGACTGGGATGGGATCCAAGGAAGAAAACCATCGATGCGAGTGATGAATTGTGGTAGAGTAAAATCCAATTGTTTATCATTTGTTATTTTACTTTTCAATTAAGTTCTCATTTTCAATTATACAACTTACTCAAACGTTTTTTATATATATATATATATATATATATATATATATATATATATATATATATATATATATATATATATATATATAACAGGCCACTCCTAAAGTTAAGGTTATTAGGATGAAAGGCATACCTCATGATCTTGAAGTGTTGCTACATAGAATGTTCAGGGATATGATTGCTACTGGAGGAATCACTTGGAATCCTGCATAAAGTTTATGTATTGATAAAAATGTTGATGCCACACAACCCAATAGTAATGATGGCGTATGATGTACTGATGATAATTTAGAATGTTATGTGGGTCAAAATATTGATGAACCAATTCAAACTTGCGCTCATAAAAGAGCAGCGCAGACTTCAATGAGGCAAACTCGAGGAAAGAAAGACAAGAATTTAGGCTCAGAACAATTGCTTGGAAGCCAAATTAATAGACTTTGTTCCACCATTGAAAGTGAAGTGACGTTGCATCTCAAGCATATGAGGGATTCGGTCCTTATAAAAACCTCATATCTATGTTGGATGTCATATCGGAGATTGTGTAAGATGAAAAGTTGTACTTTTTTTGCAATAAAACATTTTAAGAAAATGATAGATAATAGACAGGTCTTCATGAGCATGAATATTGATGCCTTGAGCGTGAAGTATCTCAAGCTTGAGATGGAAGAACTTAATCATGACTAAGATGTTATATTGTCTTATTTGAATTTTTAATATGTTATTTTATTTTTATATGTGAACTTTATTTAAATTATGTATGGACATAATTTACATTAATGTTTTTAATGTGAGAATTGTTTCCAATTTGGGTTCTCTTTATGTGGTTGACTTTGTATATATATGTTGATTGGTACTATTATTTTACTTAATGGATTGTTAAGATTATTCATTATTTTTCTTATTCTAACTCTATATTTTGTGATGTTAGGCAATTATGGATGATTCTCAATAAAAGGAAAATCATGAACAAGAGGAAGATGAATTCCTGAATTTTCTCTCAATTGCTAATGCTTCAATTGCTTATCAAGTAACTTACCTTTGCAAACAACCATCTATGACCTCATCATTTACAGGTCATGCATGGAGAAGAGAGTTGATGGTCAAAGATACTAATGTAATAAGATACTATAATATGTTTAGAATGCATAGGGATGTATTTAATAATTTAACACGTGACTTAGTAACATGCTATGGCCTTAAAGGATCTAGGAATACTAATGTTGTAGAAATGGTTGAATGTTTCTTTATATGTTGGGACATGGTATAGGTAATAGGGTAGTACAAAAGCGCTTTCAACACCCTGGGGAGGCCATAAGTAAGCACTTTAGTTTAGTTTTAAATAAAGTATACGATATGAGAAAAGATTTGATCAAGCCAATTGATTGACAATTTTGGGAAGTTCCAGAGAAGATTAAGAAAGATCAATGATTTTATCCATCTTTTAAGGTAAGTTATGATTGTACAATAAAAAATGAAAAACTAAATTTAAATCATGTAATATTTGCATTATTTGTTTTAGAATTGCATTGGAGTTATGGATATTACACATATCCCAGCAGTGATATGGACTTATGATCAAATTCGTTTTATTGGTCAAAAATGAAATATTACTCAAAATGTGTTGGCTGTATGTAATTTTAATATGGAATTTATTTATGTTTGTGCTGGTTGGGAAGGACATACTCATGATGCTCGTATCTTCTATGTGCCATTGGAAGACGTGATGCACAATTTCCCCATCCCTCTCTAGATTGGTTAATTAATGATTTATGTACATATATATATATATATATATATATATATATATATGCGGCATATGTTAATTAAAATTATATTATATTCATGTAGGTAAATATTATTTAGTAGATGCTATATATCCAAATCTCACGGTTTATTTGGGACCATATAGAGAAGTTTGATATCATTTGCCATAATTTCGACAAGATCCTACACCTACGGGTTATCGAGAAGTGTTCGACCGTGCACATTCTTCACTTCGCTTAGAAATTAAATGAGCCTTTGGCGTATTAAAAATGAAGTGGAAGATTTTAACTACTATGCCAAGTTATCCTTATGAAAAGCAAGTGCAAATTGTCATAACCACAATGGCTTTACACAATTTTATAGAAAAAATGCCGTAATTGATACAGATTTTGAAACAATAGATTTAGATCCCGAGTATGGATATTCAGTTGACCATGATGTTGTAAATGAGGAGACAAGTGCTTTAAATGATAATGCATTCCCTAACATGACACGTTTACGTGATGAAATAACTATGAACTTGATAAATAGTTAAGAACGTTTATAATATTTAACGATAACTTATTTCTTTCTTTCGGACATATGATGTCATGTTTATTGTAATGAAATTACTCTATTTTTAATTGAGTTTAATGTGATTTTTTAATTTAAAAATTTATTAATATGTCTCTTATAGATTACTCTCAATTTGAAAAAAATATATAAAAGTTAAGGTCATTGATTTTCAACAAATTAAAGTTGCAAAATTTTAAAATTGGCGTATGAAAGGACTTTCCAAATGTATGTGTTTACTAAACGGCATTTTCCCCAAGTTGCATCTCAAGGCATCTTATTAACTTTAGTTTACCAAACAGTATTTATATTTCGCCAAACCCCTTTAGATTAAAGGTCTTTTCATTTTTGCAAGGATATTCCCCCAAAGCCAAACCAAACGAGGCCTAAGTTTTTTCTCAATCTAAATGGTCAAATGTCTAAATTTCTCTTAGGGCTCGGGTCATATCAGGTTATGAGATATAGTCTAAATTTCTCTTAGAGATCGGGTCACATCAGTCTAAATTTCTCTTAAGGGTCGGGTCACATCAGGTTATGAGATATAGTATAAATTTCTCTTAGGAGTCGGGTCACATCAGGTTATGAGATATAGTCTAAATTTCTCTTAGGGATCGGGTCACATCAGTCTAAATTTCTCTTAGGAGTCGGGTCACATCAGGTTATGAGATATAGTCTAAATTTCTCTTAGGGATTGAGTCACATCAAGTTATGAGATCTAAATTTCTCTTAGGGGTAAGGTCACATTAGGTCATGAGATCTAAATTTCTCGTAGGGGCCGGGTCACATCAGGGTTCATTTGACCATTTAGAGCTGAGAAAAAGCTGAGGAGGAATCCCCTTCCCCAACTGAGACGTTTTCCTCGATCCTTCCCAACTACTCTGGACATTTTCTGACTTCACACAAAGATCTTCTCGTGCTCGTGGAAGGGGGAAGTTTAGGAACTTCTGTCGATTAATGCCACATGCGGTTTTTCCTTAATTTCTACAATTAATGCGACACGCTGTTGTACTGTATTACTTATGCAATCGTTGAATAAAACATTCTCTAAACGACGGTGATATATATTTTCTCAAGTAGGTTTTGGTCTGTCATTTGAATTATTAAGAGAAATAAATCAGGTTAGGCAGGGGCATGAATGGTCCCCTTTCTTTCGTTTGCCGGTTCGATAAAGAAGAAAAAGGTATTGCATTGAATTGGCTTGTGATCATACGCTATTGCTCGACTTAAATTAAATGAATCTCACAGACACACACAACGGTGGTCATTTTTCTTGTCGTCACTCACACTCATGGCCTTTACATACACCCCCGCCTCATCCTCCACTCTCCTCTTATCACCTTCTTCTTCTTCCTCTAGTCTCTCCAGGCTCGCAAAAACAACTTCCGAAGGCTTCAGGTCTACGATCGCAACTAGGTTCTGTGCATTTTTCTTACTTTTATCGGTTCATCGCACAATATGCTGGTTTCAGAATTATTTTTTAGACCACAATTTAGTCTCTAATACTATTCCTAACTGCAGAATGGGAAGCATCGACGGAACCAATGACTGTACGTCCATCGTTGGAGCACTCAAGAAGTTGCTCTTCCCGCAGTCTGAGAAGCTCAGAGTTTGCGTCACTGGGGCGGCTGGTCGCATGGCTTCTACCCTTTGTAGGCGTCTGAAGAGGAAGGGAAACTACGTTATCGCCTGTGATGGGATCGAGGTCGAGCTGAAGGGCCCGTGTGCGTTCTGGGATGAATATCTCACCGTCGACCTGACAGTCATGGATGACTGCTTGAAGGTGACTAGGGCAGTCGACCTTGTCTTTAACTTCGCCACCTCTACGGGACGCCTGGGTTTCAGGGAGTTGGACCACTCGGTGATCAAGGATAACAACACCACAATTGGCTACAACATGGCCGAGGCAGCAAGAATCAGCGGTGTGGAGAGGTGAGTTGTCTTTGATGTATTGTAGTACTTGATTCAACGTGATTTATGGGTTCCTTTTTTCAGACTGAGCTATTGCAGTAACGCTGGCTTTTTATGGTCCATGCAGGTACTTTCATGCCTCCAATGCTTATATTTATGCAGAAAGCCAGCAGGTGGAGGCCCTCGCCCGACTCGCTGACGTATGTTCTTCTTGTCATCTTTTTCTTGTCATGTGCTCCAGCGGTTTGCTTCATCGATGTTATGCAATTGAAAGAGATTATTTTTTGCTCAATCGGCTTTCAGCGTCAATGCATTGGCTTTGAAAAGCCTGAGACGGAGGTGATGGAGCGCTACCACAAGGAATTCGGATTTGCTGGCCGAATTGGGAGGTTCTATTGCATTTATGGTCCCTCCGGAACCTGTGAAGGTGAGCATTTTAATCGAACAAGTTGGCTATATAAATGCATCTTAAGCTCCCTTTCCATTGCTCATTTCTGTGGTGCCACGCTCCTTTTCAGGGTGCACGATGCGTAGGTGGAAGGGGGAGCTCGGGCTACAATCATGGATAGCTATGCTGAAGACGTGCTGAGGCAACTCTCCCGACTGTCTTGTTGTAAGCTCAAATTTGTCAGTTGTTGGAGAAATCATTCCAGAATATTTTGAAGCTGACAAAACGTTTCTTTCAGTCTAAAGTCTGGAGATTTGGAGACCGTCAGTTTAAAGTCTGAAGACTTTGTTCTCTTAAGACTCAAGACTCAAGACCCAAGACCCAAGACTCAAGACTCAAAGACTTAAGACTCAGGACTCAAGACTTAAGTCTATTCTCACTGACAGTCTTTCTAATCCGTGTGACGAAGGAAATCCAAAGCCGAGGTTTATGGTTGAGGATTCAATTCTATCCTCTCGGAATAGATTCTTTGGTTGGATAATCATTTCGGATTCTTTAATTCTTATCTAAGATCGATTGAAGATCCGATGGTCGACGAAATAATCTTGGAATATTCTATTCTTGGAAACCGAGATCCCGATTGTATGGACGAACAGATTGATGGGCTATCATCGATTCCTTAAATAGCTCGGATGATCTTCTTGATTGATTCCGTCCAACGGGTAGATTGGAGGAATTCCTTTGGTAAGTGCCAACGGCTATGATGGCATGAAGGAGTATAAAAGGAAGACGTATAGCTGTTTTAAGTGTGTGATCGATAGAAAAATTCCGGAGTCTCGAAGATCCTTGATTGTTAGTTGAGACGAGCGAAATTGTACACAGAGAGTGATTATACTTGGTGACGCCTTGAGTGAGTGTGGTAGATCATCTACACCTAGAAATCAAGGAAGATCAACACCGTATCATCTCTTTGATCATAGTGGAATCCAGCCAATCGGCCATCGGTCTTGAAGAGTGGACGTAGGCTTGAATCAAGCCGAACCACTATAAACCGAGCGTTCAATTCTCTCTTCCCTTACTCGTCTTGCGATTAAATTTTTAACTTGCGAATCCTCTAATTGTTTGAATATCGTGCAAGCTTCGAGAAATTTTTTTTTGTATACCTATTCACCCCCCTCTAGGTACTCGTACTAGCTATTTCAATTGGTATCGAGCTTGTGTTCTTACTTTGTTTGAAGTGTTATACTTCGAGTAAAAGATCCATGGCTAGTATGCTAGCACCGGGGCGATGGAGGGGCAAAGCAATACCGAGACCTCCCTACTTCGATGGAAAGGATTACAACATCCGGAAGAACAAGATGAAAGCTTTCCTTCGATCAAAGGATCCTCCGGAATGGGACGTTGTGGAAAGAGGAATCACTCCCGCCGCTGCATCAATCTACGAAAGAGGGAAAGAAAGCGTTGAAGCCGGCGGAATGTCTCAAGAAGATATAAACAAGAGACAAGCACTCGATGCTAAAGCAATTTATTCTTTATATTGTGCTTTGTCACCAACCGAATATAACGAGAATATCTTCTTGTGTTACAGCAAAAGAAGTCCGGGACAGTTACATATCACTTATGAAGGGACAGATCGAGTGAAGGAGACCAGAATTAATATTCTTCTTGGTCAATATGAATCCTTCAAAATGAAACCAGGAGAATCTATAACGACATGTTTAGTCGTTTTACGAGATATTGTTAATGGTCTTGAGAACCAAGGACAAAAAATTTCTGATCCCATGAAGGTGAACAAGCTTCGCGTGGACTCTCCAAGGATTGGAATCATATAAAGACTTCAATAAGAGAGACGCAAAGAATCATGCCATTATCTGTAGACGAACTGATTGGAACTCTTCAGTCTTACGAAGTGGAACGAATTAATGAAGACGAAGATCCAAGAGGTAAGAAGTCTATCGCACTAAAATCAAATGATGATTCGATGATGCAGATTTCGAAGATGATATGGACGATGAGGAGCTCGCCCTCATGATAAGAAGATTGAAAACCGAATAGAAAAGGCAGAAGGTTCATTCCAAAGAAACGAGTTTTCGGAGACAGCGAGAACAAGTCTCGTTGATGATGTGGAATCAAACAAAGATGTAGTTTGCTTCGAATGTAAAAAGAAGGGACACATCGACCCAACTGTCCTCTTCGAAAAGAAAAGAGGAAAAGGTGAGAAGTCTCGAAAAGCTCTCAAAGCCGAGACCGGAGCGATCTGAGTGTGAAGAGAGTGATGAGGAATATGCCAAAGCGTGTTCGATGGCACAATCGACTCGACTCGAATCGACTGGATCGACTCGGACGGTGAATTTGAGGTAAGTGATTATAAAATCCCTGTCAAAGTCTCTAAATATATTGATGAGTTATGTTTCAGTCTTAAGACTTCTCTTAAAAAGATTTCCGAACTTAAAAAGGAAAACTCAGTTTTAAAACAAAAGGAAAACATTTTAGAAGAAAAGGTAAAAAATTTAGACTTGAATGTTTCTACTCTTAAAGAGAATGAAGACAATCTTTCAAAAGAAAATGCTTTCTTAAAAACTGATTTATCAAATATTTCAAAGAAATTTTCAATAGGATCTGAAAAACTTGAAAAAGTTCTTTCAATCCAAAGACCTTACTTCAATAAGTCGAGTCTAGGTATGACAAATTTGAAACAATCCCTTTAATTGATTTTCCGAAAGTAAAAGAAAGAATTAAGAAAAGACCATCGAGAGAGGCTTATAAAAATCATTTCAAAAGAGTCTTTGTAAAGCCTGTAGGTCGAAATGCTTTAAGGTGTTCTAAGTGTAATAGTCAGGATCATTTTGAAAAAGAGTGTCCTATGGTTTGGAAGCCTCGTTAAGAGAGTATGGCCTAATAATGCTCATTCTACTAACACCAAAGGACCCAAGAAAATTTGGGTACCAAAGAAAGCTTGAGACTCTCTTTTGAATGCGTGTCTGTCAAAAGAAGGTAAAGTGGTATCTTGACGGATGCTCAAGACACATGACAGGAGACTCAAATTGTTTCATAAAGCTTATTCAAGTAAATGGTGGAAAAGTTTCATTTGGAGGAAATAGCAAAGGAAGTATTGTGGGATTCGGAATCGTGAAAATTGGAAATCTCACAATAAGCAATGTTTCTCTAGTGGAAGGACTCAACTACAATCTACTCAAAGCATTAGCCAACCGTGTGATACCGGTTACAAGATCTCCTTTCAAGAAGGCATATGTTGGAATTAGCAAAGATTCGACTCGTCTTTCATGGGTCGAAGGCATGGAAACATCTACCTCCTTGATGTAAAGCCAAATGAAGAAAAATGCTTAATCTCAATTCAAGATGAAGCAATTCTATGGCACGAAAACTTGGCCATATCAACAAGAAGCAATTAGCCAAAATCTCTTCAAAGCAACTTGTTCGAGGTCTACCTAAATTGCCTTACCAAAAGTCCGACTTATGCACTCCATGCATTTTGGGAAAGGTAAGAAATTCATTTAAGCAAATAAATCATGTATCTACTAATCATGCACTGCAGCTTGCTTCATATGGATCTCTTCGGACCAACAAGAACCCGAGCATTGGAGGTAAGAAATATTGTCTAGTAATTGTAGACGATTACTCTCGTTTTACTTGGGTATATTTTCTTGCAAATAAATCAGAAACCTTTTCGTACTTTGAGAAGTTTGCTAAAAAGGTTCAAAATGAAAAAGGATGTGCTATTTCTAGTATAAGAACGAGATCATGGAAGTGAATTTGAAAATCAAGATTTTACGAGATTCTCGTGACAAACGGGTGTTAATCACATGTTTTCCTCTCCGTATACTCTAGAGCAAAATGGAGTTGTGGAAAGAAAGAATAGATCTCTTCAAGAAATGGCTAGAACACTTTTAATTGAAAGTAAAATTTCTCCACGATTTTGGGTGAAGTGTTTCAACCGCTTGCTATATTATAAATAGAGTCTTTCTAAGACCTATTCTTGAGAAAAACCCCTATGAATTGTTCAAAGGTAAGAAGCCTATTGTTTCATACTTTCATGTATTTGGTTGCAAATGCTTTATTTTGAAAAATGCAAATGATCGAGTTGGTAAGTTTGAAGAAAGATCGATGAAGGCATCTTCCTTGGATATTCTACATCAAGCAAAGCCTACGAGTCTACAACAAGAAAAGCCGGTCTGTGGAAGAATCAATGAATGTCAAATTCCAAGACTCGGTGCAAGATGAATCCAGCAGACTCGTTCGAAGAGACCGAACCCGCTCTAGACCTTCAAATGTCTACATCTCAAGAAGCACCTCGTAGTCCGGAAGTCCATCATCAAGACGCTCATGGAGAATCAAATAAAGAAAGAGATCATCAACCTGGCAAATCAACTAGTAACTCGGAAGCACAAATCCGGTCATCCCAAAGATCTTATTATTGGTGAACTTAATGAAGGAATCCGTACCAGATCAAAAAGACATGAAGAATCTAGTGTTGTGGCTCTCATCTCTCGAAATTGAACCAAAAAGCATAGAAGAAGCTTTATCCGATGAAAGTTGGATCGAAGCTATGCAAGAAGAGCTCGACAGTTCAACATCAATGATGTCTCGGGAATTGACATCTAAACCAAAAGGTAAAACCGTTATTGGAACCAAATGGGTATTCGGGAACAAGGTGAACGAAAAGGAAAAGTCGTACGGAACAAAGCAAGACTCGTGGCCAAAGGCTATACGCAAGAAGAAGGAATAGACTATGACGAGACCTACGCACCGTTGCAAGGTTAGAAGCTATTCGACTATTACTTGCGTTTGCTTGTTACAAAAATTTCAGGTTATTCCAAATGGACGTCAAAAGTGCTTTCCTAAATGGATTTATCCATGAGGAAGTTTATGTGGAACAACCGCCTGGATTTGAAGACCCAAAGAAGCCGACTCGTCTTTAGACCGAAAAAGGCTCGTATGGTCTAAAGCAAGCACCTCGAGCTTGGTACGACGGACTAAGTAAGTTTTTATTACGTAATGGTTTTGTCAAAGGTAAAGTAGATACTACTTTGTTTATCAAAAAGGAAAACAAAAACTTTTTACTTATTCAAATATATGTTGATGACATTATTTTTGGATCCTCTAATGAAAGTCTTTGCAAGAAATTTTCTAAGTCTATGCAGGATGAATTCGAAATGAGTATGATGGGAGAGTTAACGTTCTTTCTTGGACTCCAAGTGAAACAAATGAAGGAAGGAACTTTCATTCATCAAGAAAAATATGCGAATGATCTTGTTAAAAGGTTTGGATTGGAAAAGTGTAAAAAGACCGACATACCAATGTCATGTTCTCAGAAGATAGACAAGGATGAAGAAGGGAAAAAAGTAGACCAAAAGCGTACGGGAGCATGATCGGTTCACTTCTTTATCTTATCGCTTCTAGACCCGATATTTTGTTTAGTGTTTGTATCTGTGCTAGGTTTCAATCGATCCTAGAGAATCACATCTCATTGCCGTGAAACGTATTATCAAATACGTTGCTTCATCTTTAAGCATCGGTCTTTGGTATCCAAAGAAGGGAGACTTTAATCTTCCGGGGATACTCGGATGCGAGATCGCCGGTTGCGAGTCGATAGAAAGAGCACTTACGGAACTTGTCGGCTGATAGGAAACGGGACAGTGTCTTGGTTTTCAAGGAAGCAAAGCACCGTAGCTCTCTCAACGACGGAAGCGAGTATGTAGCTCTTGGAAGCTGCTGTTCGCAAATTCTATGGATAAAACAACAGCTACAAGACTTTGGCATTGAAGACTCATGCACGAAATCGATGTTACAACACCCGCGATCAATCTCACCAAAAATCCAATCCTTCATTCAAGAGCAAAGCATATTGAGATTCGTCATCACTTCATTAGAGATCATATTCAAAATGGAGAAATCTCGATTCAATTTGTTGATTCAAAAAGTCAACTAGCGGACATATTCACAAAGCCTTTGGAGAAGAATCAATTCGACTTCATCTGCTCAAGACTCAACATTTTGAAGCTTGAAGAAGTTAAAGTCTAGAGACGCACCAACTCTAAGACTCTGATCTCTTAGACTTTAAATCCTGAGACTCAATCATTCATCGCTAAAGACTGTAAGTTGCTATCCTATCTAAAAGGTACGAATTCTCGAAAAGGTACGTTCTTTTATTCAGATATAATTCGTGTGAAATTTGAAAACTTGTCTTTTTTAAAGAAAGTTAATTTTGGCAGTTATTGATTTTGAAAAGAAGTGTTCGTACACTTTCCTTGTGCCGTTTAAACTTCTCTTTTCAAATCCGAGGCACATATAAATACACAGTCATTCTACCCCCAATTTTCAAAACCCTAAAAAGACACTCTCCTCCCGATACTGTTTCTACTCTTTGTTCATCGTCGAGAAAGTGGTCATTTTTCTTGGGAAAAGCAAGTGAAGGAATCCTCCAATAGACAAAGAAAGATGTCGTCTTCGAGGAAATCATCAAGAATCGCAAACGGGGGACCACAAAGAATGGAGAAGGGACCGACTCACTTCGATCTTGCGAGGAAGAAGACTTACCAAGTCGCGACAAAGTCCATTCGCTCTCCTCCACGTCATTCAGCATCTCCCGACCCACAAGGTGCAAGTCAAAATCTTGAAGATGAGATAATCGAGGATGCCGACCCGTAAGAGTCCAAAAACCCTCGTTATCTATAAACTTTATCGTGCGTTGAAAAGCACCGGTTCTTCGTTAAAATACATAGATGACTTTCTTAAGGACAAAAATTATGGGAATGAGTATCTTTTCTCGGAAAATGGAAGAGTTGGGAATTGCTCCGAAAGGAAGAGAGGAGGCTCTTGCGAACATTCCAAGTGATCCTCGTATGCCGTGACGTAATCCGATTGACGGGAACGATGATGACAAAATGTTCCTTGAATTTAAACCTAGAATGGGTGTGGCAGCAAAGGTGAAAGGAAATCGGATGGATTTGTTTAAATCCAAGGATCGGGAAAAAGTGTATTTTTTGTTGAAAAGAGGGGTAATCAACCCTAGAAGTGTCGACTTTGACTTCCGGATTCCATCAACTTGAACTTAAGAGAGAAGTTGAATTTGCTTCAACTTGAGACTTTTTGCTCGACTCTACAGACGGGTATGATCAATCGACCGCTTATTTCTATTCAAATCTTAGCTTTTTGGATGCGAATAGAATTTCATTCGATGTGCGAGACCAAGTCTATGTGGTAGATGTGAATATGTTGGCGGACATAATTGGAGTTGAACGGGGACGCTATCTCCCAATCAAAGTCTCACCTGCTCGTACTACTCTGGATCTTGTCAAAGATAGGGACGTTGATAAGAAAATCATCTATTCCAGGATGAATGCCATCAACATTGTGCTTCATAAGATCGTGATAAATTGTCTCAGACCGAAGTCTACGTCAAAGACTTCTGTGTCTTTCTCTGAAGCAAAGTTGATGTATGCGATCAACTCAGGACGGAAGTTTTCTCTCCCGCACACTATTCTTTTCCATATGTACAGAGCAGTGTCAAAAGACAAAGGACAATTGCCTTATCCTGGTCTGGTGACCAAGATCTTCAGACATCTGAATATTGAACTGCCACATACTTTTTGTGTTCGACCGTGTGACAAGATGGTGGTAGGGTTAAAAATGTTAATGAAGATGCGTCTGAAAGAACTCTCTAAGGCAATGGAGAAATTCAAGGTGAAATCTCCAGTCCAGTCTGCTTCAAAAAGGAAAGGAAAGGAGGCTATTGGTGCCTCATTAAAAAAGAGGAAAAGAACTCTTATCCTGGAGGATGAGGATGAAGATGAAGATGATGAAGATCCCACTATTCCAGCACTGACAAGAACAAGACGTTCTGTGTCTTATCCGACGTAACTTCAGCAGAGCGAGAGAAGAAGAAGAACGAGAGAGAGAAGGAGAAAGAAGTTGAGGAAAAAGGAGAAGAAGATCAAGAACAATCTGCTGATAAACGGAGAGAAGGGAAATCAAGAGCATGATCATCACTCTTCCCCTCTCGATGTCCTAGAGACGGGGAGTAAGCGTGCAAGAGAGGTCTACACCTCATGTTGCTGAAGATCTAAGACAATCTCCGAAGAACCGGAAGAAGTTCGGGTCTCTCAATTGCACGAAGAAGGTGATACATCGATTCCAAATCGCGGACCGAACGAAGCGCCATCGTTTGCATACACACCATCCGAGAAAGCCAATGCCGGTACACGACGGATGATTCGCAGATCTTCGTAGTATCATGAATATTCTTCGGAAATGCGTAATCGATTTATATTCTGGATCGTGAAATCCAAGCCTTGAAGCATGCTTTGGACAAGCATCTTCGGTCTCTCTGGAGGATAAATTTAAAGACCTCGCTCTACAACTTCAAGCCAATGCCAAGGGAGAAGAGGTAGCCTATCTGCGAGAAGACCTGAAGAAGCTCGAAGGAGTAGTCCAGTCCATTGGGGATTTCCAGATCGTGCGCATTCCCAAGCAGACATGACTCCTTTCTCACCCTTTTTAATGCTGACAAAAAGGGGGAGAACCAATTTGAACTTTCATCTTTGATTTTTTGGTTATGTTTGTTTATTTGAGTATGACTTGAGAACTTGAACTTGGGTGTGAATTTGACTGATTTGACTGTGGATTATGAACTTGACTGGTTGCATTTATTCAAGTGTTGTTACATGGTGTTTCTCATGAAAGACTAACCAATTTTCTGTGGCTGCAGAGTCTGGTTGTTTTATTAATCTTTATGAGTTAGCCATATTGCTTGAGAAATGTTTTGCAGGTCAAAGATTCAAGAAAGTTTTGTCACCATCAAAAAGGGGGAGATTGTTGGAGAAATCATTCCAGAATATTTTGAAGCTGACAAAACGTTTCTTTCAGTCTAAAGATTTGGAGACCGTCAGTTTAAAGTCTGAAGACTTTGTTCTCTTAAGACTCAAGACTCAAGACCCAAGACCCAAGACTCAAGACTCAAAGACTTAAGACTCAGGACTCAAGACTTAAGTCTATTCTCACCGACGTCTTTCTAATCCAAAGTGACGAAGGAAATCCAAAGCCGAGGTTTATGGTTGAGGATTCAATTCTATCCTCGGAATAGATTCTTTGGTTGGATAATCATTTCGGATTCTTTAATTCTTATCTAAGATCGATTGAAGATCCGATGGTCGACGAAATAATCTTGGAATATTCTATTCTTGGAAACCGAGATCCTGATTGTATGGACGAACAGGATTGATGGGCTATCATCAGATTCCTTAAATAGCTCGGATGATCTTCTTGATTGATTCCGTCCAACGGGTAGATTGGAGGAATTCCTTTGGTAAGTGCCAACGGCTATGATGGCATGAAGGAGTATAAAAGGAAGACGTATAGCTGTTTTAAGTGTGTGATCGATAGAAAAATTCCAGAGTCTGAAGATCCTTGATTGTTAGTTGAGACTGAGCGAAATTGTACACAGAGAGTGATTATACTTGGTGACGCCTTGAGTGAGTGTGGTAGATCATCTACACCTAGAAATCAAGGAAGATCAACACTGTATCATCTCTTTGATCATAGTGGAATCCAGCCAATCGGCTGTCAGTGCTGAAGAGTGGACGTAGGCTTGAATCAAGCCGAACCACTATAAACCGAGCGTTCAATTCTCTCTTCCCTTACTCAGTCTTGCGATTAAATTTTTAACTGTTGCGAATCCTCTAATTGTTTGAATATCGTGCAAGCTTCGAGAAATTTTTTTTGTATACCTATTCACCCCCCCTCTAGGTACTCGTACTAGCTATTTCATCAGTTCATACGCGCTTCTGTTCTTAATAGTTTTGGCTTCGGTTGTTTCTGTGTGCAGTTTGATGAAGTCGGACCACTGCGAGCCTGAATACATCAGAAGTTTGAATATGCATGAGCTTGTGGTGCTTGGAAACGACGAGCACGAGAAACTCGGATGCGCCAGGGCGCTGAAGGTACTATGCACTCAGCACAAAATTGAAATTTATTCTTGACCCCGAACCCCATCACCAGTTGAACTCGGAATAAAAAAAATTTGTGAGATTAAATTGTTTTTATACATTAATTGGTTGTAGGATTGGTTGAGAATGATGTGCTTCTGGATCAAAGAACCGATTGAGAAGGCGAAAGCGAAAGCGAAAGCGTCTGATTCATCGACCGACGGGTCAGCAGAAGTGGTGGGCACCGAAGCGCCTGTTGAGCTCGGTTCGCCTCGAACTGCCGATGGCAAAGAGTGAGAGCTCGAGCATTCTCATATCCCCGGCAGGTTGTGCCGTAGTTTTCAGTGGTGTAAGCATGGATTTATCATTCACGGGTCGTGATAAAGTCTTCATGGTTTTGTAATTTTTTGTGCCCGGATAATATTGATAATATGAATTTGTCGCGAAGATTATATATGGGGTTTGTAATGTTTTTCGAGGTAAATAATTGTTGCGGAGCAGGTTTTACATGTATGCTCATCATGAGTTCTCCTGGCTTTTATGGAATTTAATCTCTCTCTGGCTTGGATCTCTGCTTTGAAATCTGTGTATATATTCTTTTGAGTTGGAAGAGAGCCTCGTAATTATGAGTTGAACTTGTCATAGAATGTCCTTTCTTGGAAACAAATTTAAGATCAGTTGCCCCTGTTTTTCCCCCCTTCTTACGCATACATGAAAATGACATTCTTTTTGGAGGTTGTCGTGGGAGTTTTATTCTTCTACGGTAGATTATTCGATTGGGATCTGTGTTTCTTCTTTCTTTCTTCTTTTCACCTAAATCATTTCGTTCTAAATTGGGTATCGTTTGTCGAAAATCATGTGGCGGTAATCATTTGCTTTACACTTTTGCTCCGAGGTTTATAAAAAAAAAAAATGTATATTTCTGGAATTTCTAGTTCTTGTAATTTTCTTGACGTTTGAAGTGATCTTTTTTTTTTCCCTCATATCTTGAACATTTCAGAATATATGCAAATAAAATTATATATAAGTTCATGTACCCATGCCTCGAATCAGCTTTGTTTAAAGACAAAAAACATTCGAAGCGTTTTAGAATATCCATACTTCTAGAATTATATACAAATTTTCAATCGTTTTTTTAAATATTTAAGTTACGCTTTTTATTATTTAAATAAAGTAATAAGTATTTTATTCCTCATTTCGCACGCTTTTCATAAGTCAGTGGTCGTTGCCATGGTCCCCACCCATGTGGGTGATTCCATGTTTGTCCGTATGTCCGACGCCCTTGCTTGCAATCAGAGCGTTTCTTCGTCGGGCTGCGTCGAGCGGTTCGATTGTCGGAGATCTCTGGGATTATCTCAATGAGTCCTGGACTCAGTTTCATGCTACAGGTACTTCAAATTCTGTGGTTTGTGCGGTTTTGCGCTTTGGTTTAAGGAAGTTGAGCTTGATTATGATGTTTAGTTCGTCAATGTGTTCCAAATGCGTTTAGCTTGTACTGTGTCTGGCTTTCATGATGTTTAAAAGACCCTCTCTGGTTTCGTAGAGAGCTTGGGAAAGAGCTCGAAATCTTCAATGATTTTCATTACAGTTGCTTTCTCCTGTTGGAGCTCCTCCAATCGGTGCTTAGCTGTTGTTTAAGCACTCGTATGTATAAGGCTTTCGTATAAGCTTTAAGCAGATGTTGTTCTTTTGCATGTACATTTTCTCGGGTGGTTGTAACTCGGATGCTGCGTTTCCTAATTAATAGCTGATATCTGGGCTTCTGCTTTTTTGCAAGTCTCTACATCAAACTCAGCATGTATACGTTTCTAATTTGAGGACTACGAAATACTGTATGAAGCCATCTAGTATCTGGGGGCATGAATGGAAGTCCTTTGTCCCGTATGCTCAATATATGGACAGTACAGCAACAAGGCTGCATACCCTTGCGATGAAATCAATTTCCTTTTGATCAAGGTCAAACCCTTGCTTCGGGCAAGTAGTGGTTGGTCTTAGAAATCTGGTGTGTATTGGGTATTGTGGTATGCTTTCTTAGTAACAAGTTCAAGGTATCAAGATTTAACTCACGACTTGAAGAGTCGGAGTACATTGCAAATGCAGATTTAACACAAGCTGCAGTGGCTTCCTTCATTCACGATTGTTCGATCGCTGTTCTAACAATTCTAGTGCCAGAACATCATCATCTATTACTGGGGAAACAGTATCAAACAGAAGTGAAATAATTTTCCTCGAGTTTTTGGAGAATTCTTGCATCAATTGTCAAAATTCACTATCTGAAAAATTGTAAAAAAATTCAACTAGAGCCACTTTGAATAAACATTGGTTATTTGGATCTCGTAGAGGATGCTATACTAATTATGTACAATGGAACAAAAGTAACTAGCCAAACCAGTGGAGGAATGCTTTCTAATTGTCATTCTTGTTTTGTGATATAGTCCTACTGTACTAGCAGTAGCAGTTATATTATTAGTGGCCATGGTATTGTTAAGTAAAAGTTAGCTACTTGATATTCTTTCACTAATTTAATCCTGTCGTGAGGACCAGACCAAACGGTAGAGAGTAACTTGTATTTTTTATTACTCTGATTGTAATTTCGGGCATATTTGATTGCTTTCCGAGAATTTGTTCTATGCCATAAGCATGATGGTCCGATTGCATTTAATAGAGTTTCGTCTCATCCTAGTTATTTAAAAAATGACCTTTTGAGAGGGATAGGAGTTTTAGACTTTCTGATGACTTGTGCTGCGTGTTAAGAAAAGTAGATCTGAATAATTGATAGGCCCTTCATGTGCAAGCTTTGTTAAAGAAACTGCCACAGGTCCCTTCCCTAGGGTAAGTGGAACATGTTATATAGCAGAGTTTACCATGTAATCACCACATTCTGTAGCATGAATATACTGACGCTCCCTGTGCAGGGGTAGTCACATAAGATTACATTGATACTTCTGGTAAGATTGGTCTTGACGGGACATAATCAGTATTGAGGCTGTAGTCTTGTTCAATATGGACATAATCAATCCGCACAACTAAATTGTGCTTTTCACCTTTGCGTTTCCAGCTCAAGCAAAAGACAATTAATTGAAGCTGAATTTCATTTCCTGAATGAAAATGATTAATGGAACCTAAGGCCCGGAGGACGCTACTTCTTTACATGGAATATGTCTTTGGCTGTAAAAGAAAGGTCAGTTAAGAACTTGTTGATTTAAGAGCACATCTTTGGAAGAGGAAATGGGCTGGTGAAGATTCTGGCTTGCAATAATCTTCTATAGTTGATGTCGGTTCTGTGGAGTGCCAGTAAAGGACATCTTGCCTGGTTAATGTCTTAGGAAATAGTGCTAGGCAGCAGACTCAGTACTGAAACTGAAGCTATAATCGTAACTAGTTCTTTTTAAAGCTTCAATCCACGTTGAAATAAGATTGTCACGTGCTTTCTCCTGTTGATAGTTTCTTCGATTGGAATCAAATTTACAAGCCTCTAAGGTTTTTTTTTTTTTTCCTTCTATATCTGGGAAAGCAGTTGGCCCCTTTTTGGGTAATTATAGGCAGCAAATATTCCGTTCCATTGTTTTTAATTAACTATGGCCTTTTGGTTTTAGTTTGCAGATATGATGTTGGGAGTGGTTTTCATGTTATTGCTGCTCACGCAGACAGCCCGTGCTTAAAATTAAAGCCAAAACTGCGTAAACAAGTTTAATTATGTCATGGTCAATGTGTAGACTTATGGTGGTGATTTATGGCATACTTGGTTTGATAGAGATCTGACTGTTGGAGGAAGGGTCACTGTGAGAGATAGTGATAGTTCCTTTCTGTACAAAGACCTTTTTACGAGTACCCACCTTGACTGGTACGTTTTGCTTCTTCGCATAATATTACTAGTTCTGAAGCTCAAAAAGATATTCTTGTTTGGTCTGTTTGAGTTTGGGTTTTGGTTGAATCTGTTAGAGCGGATGGCCCATTTTTTTCCTTCTATTCCGTTGCTTGACCTCATTTGTATGTGGTATTTAGTATGAGTGAAGTCTGCTCTTAGCTTTACAGATTACATAGGATGACTTAAGTTGCTTAAATGAAAACTTGTCATATGATGCTTGCATGCATTTACCTTTTTTTCCTGGATACACTCCTCAGATGTGTACCATAATGTTGAAGTATTGACTTGGGGTTAACAATACAATCCAATTGATGGAAGGGAATCAAATTTTGTCAAGTTTAGAAGTTTTTGCCATTGTAGAGCTCGCTGTATCATGATAATGTAGCAGAATTCCTATCAATCTTTGTTTTGAATTTCACAATCTTCATTTTCAAGTGAAGAAGAATTTTTATGGGTAACTATGTTTTCTGGGTATTGAAAAATTGAAAGCCATTTTTGAGAACCCAACAGTTTTCATTAAACCTAACAGCTGCTTGCTGCCCACTAAACTTTACTAGCATCATTATTGTTACAAGAAGTTTATCTTATGTTCCTTTCCCTCCGTTGTAAAGACTGGCCAAATTGAAATAGAGATGATCTTCTCACTTCAAATGCAACCATTAGCTGCTTAGCATCATAGTATATTTGTACATCACTTAATGGTTCTCTCTAGTTCGTATTTTCAGGAAAATGTAGTTGTTGTGGTGTTAAACTGCACGCATGATTGAATTTAAGATTCCCAGTAGACGGACAATATGAAACTTGGCATACCAGAAGAGCCAAGAACGAAAGATTTTACTGTCTATAATTGTGTATAAACCCGTGAATTCTTACACTGATATGCTGACTACTGAAAGTTTTCCACCTTCTAAGGAATTTGAATATGGCAGTTAGCTACACATGCTTCTGTTCCCTTCCAAGTGATGTGGGACAATCTGATCGGTTGAATCAGATCTGGACGTAAACACCACCAGTGAACAGTAATCGTGGGGTTAAGTCGACTGATAAGTGGATGATACGGAAATTGATCAGAGTGTGGCAGATGTTGGAAGAAAGGTTAGGAAAAATTCTTTGGGCTTCACATCCAAAGCGCCTAAGCATTACATCTAGGGGAGAATTGCGTCACACAAGTCTGTATGCTGAAACTTTAGTCACTCATCAAATTGAAACATCATAAGCCATAGGAAGACCATATATATATATATATAGACTCCACTAGACCCCATTCGAAATAGGAACTCTCAAATAAGAAACCTCAGAAAATCTCATTTCTTAAAGACTAGGAAACACAATATTCCATTTCAAATAGAAGGAAAAAAATAATAGTCTGGAACTCCTTCTAAGCAACATGGCTTTTTACTTGTAGGAAGACTCTAGGATTGCCTTAAGCAAGGTCGCTTCTGTTGAACGATTTTGGAAGTGCTTTGCTCAATGAAGATGTATCTATTGAAGCCTTTTAAAAGTAGTAGAAAATTCAAAGAATATGATTCTATAAGCGCATTTCCAATGATGTAAAACGACATACCACAAATTGAAGCTAGTTGCTCCCAACTCTTACTTTAAGAACCTTGAGTTTGTTCAACAACCATTACATGACGGTATTTAGCATCGGGTTTTTCTTCTTTTAATAATAACTTTTGGTTTTTGTTTTCTAAAAACTATTGGGAAAATTCTCACAAGAAGGATCAAGCCCTTTCTCTGGAGATTGCTATGTGGTGGACTCAGAGGTTGGCACGTAAAAAATAAGGTTAATATCCTGAAAAATCTCAAATTGGTACATATGTGACAAATATATCTCAAATGACCACAAAAAAATCCTAAACTAGTATACTTATGATAAATTTATTTCAAATTAATTTGTTCGACCGTCAAAAAATCCAAAATGGCACATTTGTGACAAATATACTCTATGTCAAATTGGATTAATAGCACAAAAAATTACAAAAATTATACAACTGCAACATATGAAAAGTAAATTTCCAAACTAGTACTCACGTGTCATCGAACTAAGCACTTTGATTGTAAAATTTAACAGAAACTAATAGAAGGTAAATTTACCACAAGTATACTAGTTTAGTGTAATTTTTTCAAAGATGTATCAGTTTGGGATTTTTGATCGTTAAAAAATTAATTTGGGGTAAATTTATCACATGTGTACTAGTTTTGGATTTTTCAGGATATTAACCTAAGTATAGACCTTGATTATATCGAGTGAAAGGTTTAGGAAACGTAGCACTGTCCATAGGCAAGAAAGTTATAAATCGCCGTGCTTAGTTTAAGAGGAAAAAAGAAAAACATAACTCATCATTTTTTAACAGCTATGTCTCTATGCCAAAATAATATTTTTCTATTTCTTCATGTAAATCTCTCAATGATTAAACCCTGCTCCATTTAAGTCTGCGAGTCAGGCATCTTTTCATGCATAAGTCTATGCAAATTATGCTCAAAAGCTCCTTTGATGGGCCGCCTTCAACATAGGAACACCAGGGATCTGTCTGATCTGTTGATTTATTTTTACCTTCCAGCAGAGACACATATTTATAACTCTTTTTTACTTTTCTCTTTCCCGGGTGGATTGCTGTTTGTTCATGACAGATCCTTTTCTTCTTGTTGAATGTTTGAAAGTGTGAAACTATTGTCATGATTATGTCCGTCTGTTTTTCACATTTGCAGCGTGAGAGAAGTATGTGGGAAGGAAGATATTGACATCGCCTACCAGCATTTTAAGGTCTTTTATCAAAGCTTTTCGCCAGTAGACAGTAAGCTGACTATCGACTATTAGTAAGTCTACAAATATCCGTCTGAATTATTTCTTTAATACCTTGGGGCCTTCTATGTGCCTAAATTGCAAAAGAGAGAGGTTGAGGAGGGGGTGCCCTGGTATCTGTATACATATCCGAAAAAATTGGAAATTTCTTTCTCGAGAATTGCGGATGGGTGGGTTTGAATTTCGGAGGAGGAATTTTGTTACTCTTTGAGATATCTAGGCCAAAATTAGCAGGGAGGACATGCCTTATCTGATTCAATCCATGTTTTCTGGGTTCACTGTATTGGAATAGGTCAGAGTTTGGTGTTTGCACCGAGTGTACTTTCCAGCATTTCTACTTCTGCAACTACATAGATACCCGGATTCTTTATGCGCGCTCATTTTCTTGGGCTCAGCAACTTACTCATGGAGGATGCGCACAGAGTTCGTATTATTATCCGGTGAACTTGCTTTATCCACATGAGCAAAGCAGATAACAAGATCAGGCCCCACATGCAAACACGCACGAAAAGCCAGAGAGATCGTTGAGGAGCATAATGCTGGGGATGTCATTCCATAAGTATGCAATTCCTCGACTTGGCAATTTTGGTCTGACAACTTGGCAGTTTGATAGAAAGGAAATGAAGGAATCGGCAGTCCTCTTCAAGAAGCAAATGAAGTCCTATATCTGCTGGTTCACTTGAGAGGTGACCAGTGACAAAGAGAAATGTACATGCGCAGTTATCTAGCGTAACCTTTGTATTTTCACTAGATGGGAGGACTTAAGGTTTGAAAGTAGCCTAATCAGTAAGAAAATAGCAGTTTTCTTAGGGTTATCACCATAAATCCCCCCGGTGAAAACCCAACGGTCGAAGTTCTTTCTAGTGGCTAGCATATGTACCATAACCTTCCATTTTAGTGATTATATAGGAGAGCCTATTACTTTGTTTTTTTTTTTTTAACAAAAATTCAAATGCAAAATTGATTGAGATGCGTATCAAATATGATTGGTTGGCTATATCATATCGATTACATCTTGTACTATTTTTTGGTGATAGTTTAACCGTGAATTTGTGAAACTTTACAAAATAGTTTTTGACTTTAGCGAAAGTAGCTGGGGAGCTGCTTTGAAAAAGGCAGGATTTGATCCAAAGAGCTATAGAATAATTTCACCATTCACAGTCATAGGACTTCGGGAGTTTAAAACTTCATGAAGTTCTCTCCAATTTGTCCTCAGTCATTTCTTTAGAATTTCATCAAAAAACTCAATGGTTATTATTGATCAAGCACTTGTCAAGGACATGTGGCGCTTATGTGCAGTGTTCCAAATGAAAAGGATTAATCCTTTTATTATTTTACGTCTAAAATCTAAACCCTTTACCTAATAAAGAAGTTAACATTTGTTACGGAATATTCGATTTGAATCATAACTATTTCGCATCACTTATAACCAGAGGGTTTGAGGTTGGTGAACCTATCATTGCAATCCACCAAGATGTTAGCAGTTAGAAAGTTTCTCCATACAAAATATGTTACAGCTATGTAACATAACACAAGCTGTTCAAATGTTCACTCATCATGTATATCAAATTTGTGACCTTGTGAAGGACAGATTGCTCAATTACTGCCGAGCCAATTGCTCTAGTAATTTTTCCGTAACATTAAGTAGCTTTTTTTCTATGACAAAAGTAAGTTCTATCTTTTCAATACTTATAATTTTGTCAATGTTTACAGACTTTTCGAGGTGAATTCTAGAATTCCGGAATTGGCCAGTGACTTCTCATATTCTATTAGCAAAACCATAAACCCACTACTACTCCAGTAATGTTCGTGAGCGTTGGGTAACTCCTCAACATAAAAAGTAAACTTCATGAAATCAGTTCCTAGCAAGTTCTTCTTAAAAGTCATCCCTTTCTATCGAAACTCACTTCAAAATCGGGGCATCAGGATCCAGTCAATACAGATTTATCTGCAGACACTCTTTCATCCTAGGTCCTTGATCGTGAAGGACAGACATTATCAACCGGATAAGATACAAAAGGTAGGATAACATGGACCACTGAAATCAAGTGCAAAAGGACACCCAACCACAGCATCCTGAACTACTAGGCAAACTAGAAACAACGTCCGGTCAACAAGATCGAACCAGAAAGACATAAGCGAATGACACGGGTAGGGTATGAATCGTATGGTTCCTAGCAAGCCACCCCACGCCTTCATACGTCTCTTTAATTTAATTTTGTGAAGGATGGAGTTGGGAGATATGCTAAAATACCATGACTCGTGTGGGATTGATGCATGCAAAGAATCATCGGTCGTCGTGATGCTTGATGGATGGTATACTAAACATCTCGACAGTCGTGGTGGAAAGTGAAGCTGTTGAAATCGAGTTCGGTAATGAATTTAGGACTTTAAGAATGATGTCACAACGATCCTTCAAATATGAAGTCTCAATGAATCATGTTACTGATGATGCAATTCTTTAATGCGGAAAGTCAAAAAGAAGAGGATATGCAATCTTCATGATTTTTTCATAATAATAGAGATGGAGACATGCCTTTAGCCATAGCAATGCTATTGAAAATAATTGTTGTAGAAATTGAAAGGATGAAAAAATCCGATTTCTCCCTCTTGACTCACTTTTCTTAATATATTTTATCTGATGAAGGATATAATCTAGCATTCATTCTTTTGGATGAAGAGATGACCGGATTCTATTTATACAAGTTATCAATAGGACATTTTATTTTCATGCATTTTCATAAGAAGCATAATTTTAGGATTGTAAATTTTCATGAGAGTTACAACCTCTTATTAATTATCAAACTATTAATTAATAATATCATGTGGTCATAATAATTCTTACAAATCAATCTCTCAGTGCGTTTTTTTCTGTTTCTCCAGAGCGGTTCCCATCAAGCAACGATGTCTGAAACTCCACTGCAGGAACTAAGATTTTTTCGCTCTCTTTGTACGGCCTTTCACATTCAACAACCAGTCAATCCCAAACATCGACCATCTTCTCTCTCTTCTCTCTCTCTCTCTCTCACATGAGCACATTCACATACACAAGCTCCGTTCTTGAATTCGCTCGAGATCGGACAAGCACGGCACCCTCTCGACATTCGCTGAGAACAAGAAAAGAGATCATCGGATTCAATTACGATAGCGACGGTGGCGGCAGCGGTGAGGAACTCGGGAGGGAATGTTGTTCAAGAACGGCGGGGGTGGACTGAGGGAGCTGAGGCCACTGGTTCACCTGCTGATCCCGCTCTGCGTCCACTGGGTCGCCAAGGAGATGCCGGAGTCGGTGCTCGTCGACGTCCTGATCGACGCCCTGTGCCCCGGCGACACCACTTGCTCCGAAGTCATCTACTTCAACGGCCTCGAACAGACGGTAATTATTGCTCGCTCCTTGTTTTCTTTCTCTGTTACTCTCTTTTTAGTTTTTGCTGACAGACGCTGGTGAAAATACCCTTTTTGGGAAAGTTGTCAGGTGACGTCAGCTACCAATTTGGATATGCATTTATTTATTAAATCGAGAACTTTTATACTTCATTGTCTATCTCTCTTTTTTGTCCGTTCTGGATTAGAAGAAGCACTCCATGCATTTTTTTCAAATTTTTTTAGGCTGTCAATAAGTTTACGAGGACTGTGTTATTATGGATAATACTTTTTTATCCTAAAAAGAAAAAATTGCCTCCCGCTTTCTTGTTCTGTAATATTGTAAGTTTCCTGTGTAAGTAAACTACGACTTGCACGGTCTCTGCATTACCTGATGCAACAGAAGCTTGGATCAGTCCTTGTCTATGTCAGCTCAATATCTAAAAATTTTAGCATAGAACAATTCAATAAGAAATAATTTTTCTAGTACATATAATATGCCTTCTCATTTATCTGTTCCTCTAGCACATTCCCGGTACTGCTCAATGTAAATTTCGTTAGCAGCATATGAAGCGACAGATTACTTGAACGGCAGCTTTTCCGCCTTTGACTGGGCGGTGCTCTTCAATTCAAGATTTGTTTTCTGACAAATTGGTTGGATCGATCTCATATGTCATCTGCCAATAATTCCCATAAACTGGTTAAGTAGATTGCCGCTCAACATATTTCGGTAGCAGCAAGAAGCAGCAATGCAATATGTCGGCTGCGGATAAAGATTCTAGTGAAAGAGGGTCATGCTGTGTTTCTCTCAGAAACTTCTTTAAGTATGTTTATGATGGCCATGGTGGACGTTCACCAGTTTCCTAGAATGTTCACTGGGAAATACGGTTGCATATAAAGTATGCTTCGGCAAGGTAAGATCCAATTTGATGCCACGTTGTGAAAATGCTTAGCAGGATGGTGATCATTTTGATGGACTAAATTCATGAGTTAAAGAACACTGCCAGGCAAAGATAACTTATGATTTTCTTTTCTTTTCTAGTCCAGATCGTTGGAATTTTCAAGATGTTTTCAATCCCAATCCTCGGTCAGCTTTCAGACGAGAATGGACGAAAACCGGTCCTCCTTGCAATCATAGCAACGTCCGTATTTCCCTTTGGTGAGACTCACTTGAAAGTAGCTTCTGAAATTTGTGAGTGACGTGTGTGATTGTATGTTTGTGCATCTGCCGACATGTTTTTCAAGCATTACTTTTTCCCCTTCTTTCCGATTCATTCAAGTCTAATGCCCTTCAGAACAGAACAGACTCTGATTATTGGTTCTCTCTTATTTACTGTTGTTGCCCAAGTTGAGCTGCTCAGGATTGATTATAGTATTCATGATGCATGTTCAAACTAGGAACAAGCCCAGGAATTAATAAGTTCTGTCATGTTCATATTTTTTTATTCTTCATAAGTTCCTGTAAAGGTGATAAAATGATTCATCCATCACGCCTTCTCTTGTCTATACCGCTGATTGACTTGCTTCACTTTATCCCTTTTAAACTATTGCAAGAGAAATGGCAGATACACGTTCTACAAAGAGGAAAAGCTTCTTAATCTTATATACGAACTAAACCAGGCCCATGCTTTGGTTGTCCCTTATGTATGTGATCACATCAAGTAGGCTTGTTCTCTGGTAATTATATTATAATTCGCTTCAATGTAATTCTCATTAGTAGCGAGTTCATCCTTTTCTTTGTTCTCTTGTTTCAGCTATGCTGGCCTGGAATCAGTCGAGGGGATTTGTATATGCCTATTATGTGCTCAGAACTATATCCAACATTCTCAGTCAGGGCAGTATATTATGTGTTTCCGTTGCTTATGCGGTGAGCATTTTCCTGCACTGGAATAAATTGCTAGTCATAATTCCAGACTATAACCAAAAAGTTCCTTTCCTCTTAGTAGGCAGATGTCGTTGAATCCGGTAAGAGGGCTTTCGCATTTAGCTGGATTACAGGTCTTCTTTCTGCTTCTCATGTCCTGGGAAACTTGTTGGCACGTTTTCTCCCAGAGAAGTACATATTTGATGTAAGCATTTGATGAAATTTTAATAGCATCTCTATGCTTTCAATTTTCTGGTCCTGATGCTAATGAAATTTCTCCTTACAGGTTACAATAGCTCTCTTGCTCTGTCCCCCGATATATATGTATATGTTTCTGCGTGAGACAGTCGTGAATGCCCCAAGGCAGGACGAAGAGTCAACATGGTTGACTAGGATTTTTAGGGGTGTGTCCAAACGGTACAGGTCAATGAGAGATGCTGCAATAATAGTTATAAGGAGGTATTTTTATTTGGTTATTCTTGTGGTCTTGTGGATAGCATCTCGGAAAGAGTTCAATTCTTTTACATCACACGCATTTTCATAAGAATAGGATCCTTTTTATCCTGTATTTATCTGTCTAAAGAATTCCTTGTCTCTCTTCAGTCAAACACTCAGAGGCATCTCCATTGTTTCCTTCTTCTACCAGTTGGGAATGACTGGCATCAGCAACGTATTACTGGTATTGTTTTTCTTTAGCCACTACTGGTATATTAATATTTATCTGAAATTTTGTTGCCTCTACTGCCGGTTCCTCAGAAGTACACACAACATGATTTTAGGCGAATTCGATCTTCTGTGAAGAGCAGGAGTTTCAAGACAATTAAGCAGGGGTTGCCAGCACATTTAAATTTGTTGAAAGTGTGACATCATAAATTAGAACTTGAATATGTGGAAATCCTTACATTGTCACATCGATATAATTTTTATAATGCTTGTCATCTCATATGTCTTCTTCATATGAGGTTGCAAAATGGTACTCCTGCTCCCCAAATCTCTTGATATAATTTCTGAAAGTGCTGCAAAGACCATATTGATATGCACTAATTAAAGAGGGGGGCAGATCCTGGAATTCTGTATTTGTAGGAAATATCACTGACCCCAGTAGGACTTAAGTGATGGAATTAGTGGTGTCCAGTCCATCAGTGTTCCTGTTTCTCATACTCATAGCTGTAGCTTTTACTCAATATACATTTCTGACACTTCCAAAACTAACTTTTCAGTACTATCTGGAGGCAGCTTTTGGTTTTACTAAGAATCAATTTTCGGAGATTCTAATAGTGGTGGAAGCAGGTTCAATTGTTTCACAGGTTTGTCATCAGTAGACCATGTATGTTTTCTCTGCAAGGTGTTATATTTTCATTTGATGATTAATTAATACAGATTGAGCACTAGGCATCTTTATGTCGCTATTCTTTCTTTATTCCATCTTCATGCTATGGGTAATTAGTATAACATGATTATGGTAAGTAGTAATGTAAGTGCATGGAAGTAAGTTAAAAAGGAAAGTACAAGGAATGTTCAGATACATCAGGAATGAATGGCATCATACATAGCCAGAAAATGATCAGAAGTGATTTTGCTTTCACTGGGTGAAGTTTGGACGCACAGGATTGCTCTTGTAGCCTGTCTTTTGGAGAACCTAGCGATTGCCTTTGTACATTTCACTAAGGAAGAGCGATTGACGAGTTTGAGATGAAGGTTGGAAGCTGGAATGTAAAAAACATCCCTGCCCACGCATGCAGGGTGGAGAGAGAGAGAGAGAGAGATTCATATGCTGCATTCCTTTAACAATGCATTTGTGCCATGTAACAATCATAGAAAAATTTAAAGGTCCTACAAAATTTCTCTTTGGTCTCAATTATCATCAATTTGAATTACCTCTTTTGCAGAATCACATCCCATGTCATTCATTTACCATTTCGTGGTTTGACCAACGCTTTTCTGATTATTTGGTACAAAATCACCTCCTAATCAATCATTTGTCTAATTTATGTTCTTCATTTTGCAGCTTTTGGTTCTCCCTCTTGTAAATCCTCTGGTTGGAGAAAAAGTAGTACTCTGCATAGGCTTACTAGCATCAATTGCTTATGTAAGTTGTAATTCATCAGATAACTACAGTTCCCTGCAGTCAAAGATAATTGTGGATGGATAATCATGGGAATTGCCTTTTGCTTCACAGGCATTGTTCTATGGCTTGGCTTGGGCATCTTGGGTATGTATCTCTATTTACCCAGAATGGTTCTTCAGGTCTGTCAGAGAAAAAGAACAATCTCATGACCATTGAAGCAACAGACACATTTAGCATGTTATTATGCAGCACGGTCAGTAGAGATTAAAAAAATTATTTCTCATGAAGATATTACTATTTGACAGAGGGGATGGGACACTATTACACATACAAACAAAGTAACAAGACTTTCAACCTCCTTCCCCGTATAAAAGATACAAATGAGGCTCACTTCCAACACTAGTTGTTCTTCAGCAACTTTGAAAATGCTGATTTCTTTGGGAGAAGAGATTATTGTTGGAGAAACTCTTCAATCTCTTCTCCTTCTCCTGGTTTTAGGAGTTGTTGATAGCATGAAAATCAAGTAGATGTCTTTAAAACCCCAGAGATAATTTACGAAGAGAAAATAAAGAGGACACCTTTATGGTGATTAAGTGAGAGGAGAGGAACTCCAGTTTTCTATCCACCTAACTCCAAAATTATGAGTTCTGGTATTTCTCTAGGCTTCATAATACAATAACTGTGGCTATGCATATTGCAGGTGGCATACTTGAGTGCTTCTTTCGGAGTTATTTATGCTCTTGTTGATCCTGCTGTAACTTACTATCCTCATCTTTTTCTCCCATCAGAGAGTGACTATTATTCTAATGAGTTGTCCTTTTTGTTACCGTTGATACTGGTGATTTTTATTGACTTTAACATATGAATGTGAAGACCTATGCTATCATTTCACAAGCATCAAGATCAGCCGATCAGGTTAGCATAATTATTTAATTATCTAATTTTTGTTTATATGCACTATGCATCAGAGAATTGTAGTTACTGCCAAACTCTGAAAGGCCCAGGATGCTGATTTTGATCCCTCTGAGAATATAAACCAAAGATTTGGATCTGCATGCGTTACCATAAGTAAACGAGTTTGTTTTTACCACGGGCATGGTCAAAGATAAACTTGCATAAGTTTGCTATGATTGAAATTGGAAACATGTTTCTGGCATCAAATTTGTAGGCACTTATGGATTGCCAGAATGTTCACATTTCAGAGCCAAATTATCTGTGCCGACAACTGTGACATTGGCTTATGCTTATCTGTGCATAACTTGAGCTTGTCCTGTGAACTAAAATGCATACTTAAATGTGCCAGAATGGTTCATACAATTTTTTTGTATAGCTTCTTTCAGAAGTGTGCTGAGAGATATTAAAATAAATTTTGGGGTAAATAATCTACTAGCCCAGCACTTTTTTATGAAGAACTTGGCCTTCATCCTCCTTAAGTCATCGTTCTTTGTTACTCTTTACAAAAACAACTTACACACAGGTGATAGACTGTTAGCTATGTTGTGACTGATGCTATATCATTGATGTTACATGATGAAGTGCTCGTGAATTCATCTGATCTTGTTGGACTTTTTCTCACTTGAGAATACTGTGCATCAGAGGTCATTTTCCCTTCACTGCGGCTTGTGAGCAGATTCTTGATGATGACCTTTTGTGACGTGGAACAAATTAGTATGTTGACAAAAACACTAAGTGTTAGGCGTCTTATTCAAAATGAGAAACATCTATGAAAGCCCTTGCAGAGTAACAATTGTTAGAGGATGAGACTACCGAAATTTGACGTTGAGAGAGAGAGAGAGACGAGAGAGAGAGAGAGAGAGAGAGATGCCTAGAAAGCATTGAATAGCACTGACGATTAAAACTGCCTGGTGTAACTGATTAAGCCAGTTATCCAGACTGGAATTGATGGAAATAGTTAGTTAGGGAATATGAACCAAGACATCATCAAACTATCTTCATACTGGATCTCTGTCTAAGCATCCTATAGAATCTGATTTTCAAGAATCGGTGTTCCTCTAGTGGCACTCATGCAATGTTTAGAAAGAAAGTACATCTAAACACATGAAGCGTGACGGTATTGTCCCATGCCAAGTAGATGTGCTTTTTCCTTGATAGTAGTTTCATATTATCTGGGCTTTATGCAAGAAACTGTGCTATGCGTTTCGTCTGAAGGTCTTACCCTTTTGAACTCATTACAAGTGACACCGATTTCTATTTTACCTGCAGGGAAAGGCGCAAGGATTCATAGCTGGTATACAAGCAATAGCCAATTTTTTATCGCCCCTTGCCATGAGTCCATTGACCGGTGAGTTACCTGCTTTTATCTTCATTTGGCATATTGAAACCACATAATTTCTAATCGACTGTGCTATTTTTGATACATGTATTTCCTCAGCTTGGTTCCTATCAGATAATGCCCCCTTCAACTGCAAGGGCTTCAGCATTGTATGTGCCTCTGTGTGCATGGTGAGAGAAAAAAAACTCTTATGATGCCCCAGTTTGTCATCCACTAATAGAGTTTTGATTACATTATTTCTCAAAAGGAGTTACATGTTCAGGTTCTGTCTTTCGTCTACGCGTGTTTGCTTAAACCGGAAAATTGGTCAAGCCAGAACTCAAATCAGGACAACATAGAAGAGCAAGAAGCACCCTTACTTTGCAGCAGTACTGCATAAATTTACAAATCATCCAATTTTTCATGTGGTCGTGAAATTTGACCGATGGTGTCGCCGTTGCATGTTCCTCGGACAAGCTCTTGGAGAAGTGATTATGTTTTCGAGGAGTTGCGTCTGACAAAGTTGTAAATATAGGAGAGTTTGGGATGTGGATCTTAGTTAGATAAGCAGCTTAAGGTTACTTCTCCAGCTTTTTCTCTTAGGAGGTCTTTCTATGAAATCTCACTTTATCAAACGTATCGATAAAGTTTTTCCTCGTTATTGTATTAATTATAACAATCAGCAGTCCAGCTAACTGCTAAATCTTACTATATCTTGATCGCCAATAATTTAATTAAAGTTAAATCAGTCTTTTTGCTTCTGTTCTAGTTATTTTGTGCTGTGATGGATATAAAGATCCATGAATTAGTCATTGTCAAGAAGAACATTCTCAATAATCCAAATACTAACTGTTTCACCGGAATTTCTCCCACCATGAAATATCTTTTACCAAAAGTCGTTCTTTTGCCTTTAGACAAAGGTTACAAGTCTTGTGGCAATTCTAAACAGAAAATATCTAGGCAAATCAGGGAATCAATGATTTCGTTGTGAAAAAAACTTTGTAAACAAACTATGTCAAAATTTAATCAACGATAACGCTCAGAAAGTATAGTACTTACAAATGTAAAACTCCACTTGAATTTAATTAACGACAAAGCCGGTATACACTATGATATCATGCTAGAATTTAATCGATGATGCAAATCTTAAGTGCAAAGGGAATTTAAAGTACCGTGCAGGAAAGCTAAAGATAACCGAAAGACAACATTTAATTTGATTTGTGCACCGAGGAAAGGGGGCTCTCCAATGGACGATTGGCGGCATTTATAATGGTTTTGAAGTAACCGTCTTCTAACAGTAACTTCTATCAGTTGTTTCCATCTTACCATATCTTTTAGGGGTGAGCATGGTTCTAGAGTAGAACCATGAATCACAATGGTGGAAACCTATCCGGTTTCAAGTTTTAGGACATGCGGGTAGGTTTTAGGTTTCAAAAATTAGGGAACCGGTTTCAAGGATAGGTTATAGGTTCCAAGCTCTGGAAATTGGAACTTGGAACAAGTTGTTGTATTTTTCTTGTTCTATGCTTTCGAGTAATCTTGCAATGTTCTATGGATGTGTAATTTGAAACCAAAAGTTTGAACTTCCATTTCCAACGATAAAATTTTATTTTACTAATGTTTCATATTTTTCATGTGTCTAAATTTAAATTATGGTTAATGTATTATAACAGCAAATGGTGATAATTAAATGTGACGATTTATCACAATCATTCAATTAATAATATAGGTGGAAACTTGGTAGATTTGGAACTCGTGATAAGGTAGGTTTCAAGTTTCAAAGTATGTACGGTAAATTTTGAGTATGCAAGATAGGTTTTAAGTTCTAAAAAATGAGGAATTTATTCCGATGGGTAGGTTCCAAGTTCCAGACAGAGCTTGTCAGGAACGTGAAACCTACCCGAAACCTAAAAACACTCAACCCCAATATCTCCACAAGTTTCATACTCATGTTCTCAAACGGTTGCCCTTGCCATATGTGATTTGCTACATGATTCCCCATCTTTTTCCTTAAGCCATAGTCTCATCTCTTGGTCAAAAACCTTTGGTTTCTTCTCTGTTCCTCGTTTCATCGCTCTTCATGGCGGCCAATCCTCTCCAGTACTCTTCCGTGGATTATATCACCAATTTCGATAGCTTAAAGAGAGATGAGCATTTTGATAATTGCTACTTTCGCCTTCTGCACCTGATTGAGAAGTATCATCAGCGTCTCATCCTCGGGATCTCATGTTGATTACTCTTTTAGACATTTGCTGTAGTTGGTGGAAATTTTTGATACTAAAATGAGGGCCGTACATAACTTTTGATATTTTCACAGTACTCCTCCCATTTTTTTTAACTAACTTTTGAAGGTGAATTTAAATTCCAGAATTGGCTAGTGACGTCACTTATTTCATAAGCAAGTACAAATTCAGAGTTCGTTAAGTGTTGAGTTACCTCTCAACATAAGAAATAAATTTTACGAAATCAGTTTCTAGCTAGTTCTTCTTAAAATCGGGGCAGCAGTTTCCAGTCACTTCATTCTTATCTGATCCTACGGTTCTTTTTTTGTGCATGAGGCCAGGTGATGCTCGAATTCGCCCGGTGCAAATGATGAGGTAGCAAACGAAAAACAATGGTGGCTTGCATTGTCGCTCCAACCAGTCAAACCAGTATTTACATATTTCAGATGGCTTGGAGCTTTCATGGAGTCAACCATTGTTTACGTCGGCTCAACCCCACCTGTACACCACGCTCTCCACGCACGCCCAGCACGTAGCCGCACGCCCCCGCCCACACGGAAACACCTGCAGCATGCGCGGAACACGCTCCTTGGAAACACAGAAAAGAAGAAGAGAAATTAGCTGGCGACGGCGCGGCAAGAAGAATTCGCAATGCCAAACTTGAGATATCAACTGGCTTGCGTGCGCGTGCGAACTCACTTCCTCACCCATCTACCTTAAACACGCACGCTCTCGCATCCTAGTCCTAGGTCCCCACAACATCCTAATGTCCTTGATGGTGTACCTTTTGGTCTTCCGCCTTTGGCTAAAGCACTGACTGGATCAATCCGATAAGTTATAAAAAGCAGAATAACATGGACCACTAAATCAAGTGCAAAAGGACACCCAACCACAGCATCCTGAACTACCGGGCAACTAGAAACAACGTCCGGTCAACAAGGTCTAACCAAAAAGACATAAGCGAATGACACGGGCAGGGGGTACGAATCGTGCTGTTCCTAGCAAGCCGTCCGATGTCGTTGTCCATCTCTTGAATTGAATCATTTAAGGGATGGAGGGGGGAGATATCCAAAAACTACCATGACCATGTAAGGGATGGATCCATACAAAAAAAATGGCGGTCCCCGTCATCGTGCTTGATGGATGATATAACGACTACCCTCGTGGTAGAAAGTGGAGCCGCTGAAATCTAGTTGGGTAACGAATTTAGGACATTAAGAATGATGGCACGACGGTCCAAATTTGATTTAGCATATGTTTCGGGTGCAGATCACTAAAGAAGCCTCATACTCGGTCCTTCGAATATGAATTCCTCTCAGAATCAATCTCTGTGAGTGTTTCTGTTTCTCCAGAGGGGTTCCCATCCAGCAACAATGTCTGAAACTCCACTGCAGGGGCTAAGATTCTCGGTCTCTTTGCGTTCCCACATGCGCCCATCTCTTACGGCCTTTCGCGTTCAACAACCAGTCAACCCCGAACGTCAACCAACTTCTCTGCTCTCTCTCTCTCTCTCTCTCTCTCTCTCTCTCACAAGCGCCACTCTTAAATTCGCTGGAGACCACCCCCCCAAGCACAACACTCTCTCGACGTCCGTCCGAAGCAAAGAACATCACCAACTTCAGTTACGACAGCGACGGCGGCGAAAGAATGTTGTTCAAGAACGCCGGGGATGGACTGAGGGCGCTGAGGCCACTGGTTCACCTGCTGGTCCCGCTCTGCGTCCACTGGATCGCCGAGGAGATGACGGTGTCGGTGCTCGTTGACGTCCTGATCGACGCCCTGTGCCCCGGCGACACCACTTGCTCCGAAGTCATCTACTTCAATGGCCTCGAACAGACGGTAATTATCACTCGCCTCTCGTTTCTCTCTCTGTCATTCTCTCCGTCGGTTCTTGCTGTGAAACGTTGGTAAAGATATTCCCTGTGGGCCTTCCGGTGAAGTTTTCGGGTGACGTCAGCTATTATGTTGGACATGCATTTATTTATTAAATTGAGAATTTTTGTACTTCAGTATTTTATCTCTCCTTTTTTGTCCTTTCTGGATTAGAAGAAGCACTCCCTACTTTTTTTTTTTTTTTTAGTATCTTTTGTTGGCATTATCGATAAGATTACAAGGACTATGTTATTATGGGTGACATTTTTCTTTTCCTAAAAAGGGGAAAATCGCCTCCTGCTTCCTTGTTCTGTAATTTTCCTGTGTAGAGAAAACTATACTTTAAGTAACTACGACTTGCACGGTCTCTGCATTACCTGATGCAACTAAAGCTTGGATCAGTCAATGTCTATGCCAGCTCAATACCTAAATGTTTTTAGCAATGAACAATTCAAGAAGAAATAATTTTTCTAGTGCATATAATATGCCTGTTCATTTATCGGTTCCTTAGCACATTCCCGGTACTGCGCAAAGTAAGTTTCCTTAGCAGCATATGAAGCAACAGATAACTCGAATGCCAGCTCCCGCCTTGACAGGGCGGTGCTCTTCAATTCGAGGTTTGTGTTCTGATAAATTGGTTAGATCAATCTCGTATGTCATCTGCCAATAATTCCCCTAAATGGTTTAAGTGGACTGCGGATAAAGGTTCAAGTGAATGAGGGTCACCCTGTGTTTCGCACAGAGACTTCTTTAAGCGCATTTATAATGGCCATGTTGGACATTCACTAGTTTCCTAGAATGTTCCACATTTGGAAAAGGCTTAGCAGGATGGTGTACATTTCGGCTAACTGATTTCACAAGTTAAAGAACACTGCCAGGCAAAGATGACTTATATTTTTCCTTTCTTTTCTAGTTTAGATCGCTGGAGTTTTCAAGATGTTTTCAATTCCAATCCTCGGTCAGCTTGCAGATGAGTATGGACGAAAACCGGTGCTCCTTGTAATCATATCAACGTCCGTATTTCCCTTCGGTGAGACTCACTTGACGGTAGCTTCTGAAAATTTGTGAATGATGTGTGTGATTATGTGTTCGTGTATCTGCCGACATGTCTTTCAAGCATTGCTTCTCCCCTTCTTTCCGATTCATTCAAGTCTAATGCACTTCAGATCAGACTCAGACTACTGATTCTCTCTTATTTACTGTTATAGCCCAATTTGAGCTGCTCAGGATTGATTACAGTGCGTATGTTCCATGTTCAAACTAGGAACAAGATCTGGAATTAACAAGTTCTTTCATGTTCCTGTTGTTTTTTTCTTCATAAGTTCCTGTAGTGGTCATAAATTGATTCATCCATAATGCCCTATCTGATCTATGCCGCTGAATTGACTTATTTCCCTTTAAAATTCCTTTTGAACTATTGCAAGAGAAATGGCTGATATATGTACTACAAAGAGGAAAACCTACTTAATCTTATAAAGGAACTATACCAGGCCCATGCTTTCGTTGCTCCCTTACGTATGTGATCACAAGTAGGATTGTTCTCTGGTAATTTAATTATATGATTAACTTCAATGCAGTTCTCATCAATAGTGAGTTCATCCTTTTCTTTGTTCTCTTGTTTCAGCTATGCTGGCCTGGGATCAGTCGAGGGGATTTGTATATGCCTATTATGTGCTCAGGACTATATCATACATTCTCAGCCAGGGTAGTATATTCTGCATTTCCGTTGCTTATGCGGTGAGCATTTTCCTGAACTGGAAGAAATCTTAAGTCATAAATACCAGACTATAACCAAAAAGTTCCTTTCTTCTTAGTAGGCAGATGTCGTTGAAACTGGTAAGAGGGCTTCTGCGTTTAGCTGGATTACAGGTCTTTATTCTGCTTCTCATGTCCTGGGAAACTTGTTAGCACGTTTTCTTCCAGAAAAGTACATATTTGATGTAAGCAGTTGATGAAATTTTAACGGCATCTCTGTTTTATCCTTTCACCTCTCTGGTCCTCTTGCTAATGAAATTTCTACTTACAGGTTTCAATAGCTCTCTTGCTCTGTTGCCCGATATATATCTACTTCTTTCTGCGTGAGACAGTTAATTATGGCCCAAGGCAAGACCAAGAGTCAACATGGTCCACTAGGATTTTTAGGGGTGTGTCCAAACGGTACAGGTCAATGAGAGATGCTGCAATAATAGTTATAAGAAGGTATTTATGTTTGCTTATTCTTGCGGTCTTGTAAATTGCATCTCGGAAGGACTTCAATGCTTTTACATCATGCGCATTTACATAAGAATAGGATCCTGTTTATCTTGTATTTATCTGCCTAATGACTTCCTTGTCACTCCAGTCAAACACTCAGGGGTATCTCCATTGTTTCCTTCTTCTACCAGTTGGGAATGACGGGCATCAGCAACGTATTACTGGTACTGCTTTCCTCTAGCCACTACTGGTATATTAATATTTCTCTGAAACTTTGTTGCCTCTACTGCCGGTTCCTCAGAAGTACACACATGACATGATTATAGGCGAATTCAATCTTCTGTGAAGACCAGGAGTTTCAAGACGATTAAACAGGGGTTTCCAGCACATTTGAATTTGTGGAAAGTGTGACATCATAAATTAGAACTCGAATATGTGGAAATCCTTATATCATCACATCGATATAATTTTCTTGATGCTTGTCACCTCATATTACTTTTTAATATGAGGTTGCAAAATGGTACTCCTGCTTCCCAAATCTCTTGATATAATTTATTGATAGTGCTGCAAAGACCATATGGTATGAACTAATTAAAGAGAGAGGCAGAGCCTGGAGTTCTGTACTTTGTTGGAAATATCACTTAGCCCAGTGGGACTTTGGTGATGGAATTAGTGGTATCCAGTCTGTCTGTGTTCCTGTTTTTCAAAGTCATAGATGCTTGGCACTTACAAAACTACCTTTTCAGTACTATCTGGAGGCAGCTTTTGGATTTACTAGGAACCAATATTCAGAGATTCTAATTGTGGTGGAAGCTGGTTCAATAGTTTCACAGGTTTGTCATCAGTAGACTGTATGTTTTCTATGCAAGTTGTTATAATTTCATTTGATATTAATTAATACAAACTGAGCACTAGGCATCTTTATGTCGCTGTTCTTTCTTTCTTCCCTCTTCATGCTATGGGTAATTAGTATAACAGATTATGCTACGTAATAATGTAGGTACAGCGAAGTAAAGTTAAAAAGGAGAGTACTGGTAAGGTTCAGATATATCAGAAATGGATGGCGTCACACATAGCCAGCAAATGATCACAAGTTATTTTGGTGGGTGGACGCACAGGATTGTTTTTTTACATTTCAGTAGGAAGACTGATTAAAGAGTTAGAGATGAAAGTTGGAAATTGGAATGTAAAAATCATCCCTACCCACACATGCAGGGTGGAGAGAGATATTCATATGGTGCATTCCTTGAACAATGCATTTGTGCCATGTGTCAATCAAAGCAAAACTTAAGATGCATGTTAGAGGTCCTGCAGTTTTTTGGTCTCAATAAGCATTAGTTTGAATGTGTCTTTTGCAGAATCACATCCCATGTCATTCATTTACCATTTCATTGTTTGACCAACGCTTTGCTGATTATTTGGTACAAAATCACCTCCTAATCAATCTTCTGTTTCGTTTATGTCCTTCATTTTGCAGATTTTGGTTCTCCCTCTTGTAAATCCTCTGCTTGGAGAAAAAGTAATACTCTGCGTAGGCTTACTTGCATCGATTGCTTATGTAAGTTGTACTTCCTCAGATGGCTACAGTTCCCTGCAGTCAACAATTATGGTGGATGGATAATAATGGGAATTTCCATTTCCTTCACAGGCATTGTTCTATGGCTTGGCTTGGGCATCATGGGTATGTATCTCTATTTACTCAGAATGGATCTTCAGTTCTGTCACAGAAAAAGAACAATCTCATGCCTATTGAAGCAATAGATATACTCTAGCGTGTTGTTATGCAGCATGGTCAGTAGAGATTCCAGAAATAATTTATCATGAAGATTTTACTAATGACATAGGGGAAGGGACACTAATACACATACAGCAAGCAAAGCAGCAAGACCTTCAACAACCATGACAGGATAAAAGATATAAATGAGGCTCATTGCCTAACTCTAGTTGTTTTCCAGCAAATGTGAAATGCTAATGGCTTCTTCAGGAGAAGAGGATATTGTTGGAGTAACTCTTCAACCTCTTCTCCTTCTTTCAGTTCTAAGAAGTTGCTAATAGCATGAAAATCAAGGAGGACGACTTTGGAAAGCCCAAGGAAAATATAAAAAAAGAAAAAAGGACACCCTTTATGGGTGATTGAGTGAGAATGAAGGAACTTCAGTTTTCTATTCACCTAAGTCCAAAGTCATGAGTTCCGGTGATTCTCTAGGCTTCATAATGTAATAACTGTGGCAATGCATATTGCAGGTGGCATACTTAAGTGCCTCTTTCGGAGTTATTTATGCCCTTGTTGATCCCGCTGTAAGTAACTATCCTCATCATTTCCTCCCGTGAGAGAGTGGCTTTCATTCTAATGCGTTGTCCTTTTTGTTGCTCTTGCAATTGGTGATGTTTAACAACTTTTACATCTGAATGTGAAGACCTATGCCATAATTTCAAAAGCATCAAGCTCGGCTGATCAGGTTAGCATAGATATTCTGTTATCTATTCTGTTTCAATGCACCGTGCATGATGAACTTGTAGAACAGCCAAACTCTGCAACCCAAGGATGTTGACTTTGATCCTTCTATGACATCTGTTTCTGAGAATACAAACCAAAGATTCAGATATGCATGTGTTAGCATAAACAAAGGAGCTTGTCATTGCTATGGGAGTGGTCATAGGTAAACTGGTTTGGGCTTGCTATGATTGACAATGGAAAACATTTCTTGGTGTCAAATTTGGAGGTTCCTATGGATTGCTGGAATGTTCACAACTCAATGCTAAATAATCAGTGCTGAGGACAGTGACATTAGCTCATTCTTATACATGCATAACTTGAACTTATTCTGTGAACTGAAATACAAGCTTAAATAGCTCAGTTAGTTGATACATTCTTTTTGTAGCTTTGCTCAAAAGTCATGTCGAGAGACATTAAAATAAATTTGGATGACATCTACTTGCCTGGTACTTTACTATGAAGGACTTGTCCTGTCCTTAAGTCATTGTTCTTTAATACTCATGAAAACAAGCTACACACAGGTCATATGCTGTAGGCCAAACTGTCAATGTTGTCATGTCATGGATGTTATATGATGAAATCAGTCTAAAGTCATCTGATCTCGTTGGCCATTTTCTCACTTGAAAATACCATGCATCGAGAGTAGATTTTTCCTTCAGTGCAGCTTGTGAGTGGATTCTTGATAAATGACATTTTGTGGTGTGGAACAACTAGGTAGGATGACAAGAATGCTTTGTGTTGGTCGTCTTATTCGAAATAAGAAACATCTTTGAATGCCCTTGAACAATGCAGAAACTAGACATAACAACAAATGTTAGAGGATGAGACTATAGAAAATTTGACATTTGGGGGCTAAAATAAAGTTCCTAAAAAAGTTTCAGGCATAAGAATGTGCTTTAAAGTTTGCATGATTATGTGATCTTCTTAGCGTCACTTGCATTTCATGGAGAGAGCTGGCAAGAAGCCCATTACTAGCTCTAGAAAGATCAGACGATTTAAAAGACTATGCCCCTAAAAAGCTTCACTAACTGAAGTAGCATGAATAACAATGAGGTTGAAAATTGCCTGATATAATTGATTAAGCAAGTCAATCCGACTGGAAGGGATGGAAAATATTAGTCAGGTTTTAGAAGTTAAGACATCATCGCAACCTTCTCACTCGATCTATGTCCAAGCATTCTATAGTATCTGATCTTGTCGAATCCCTTTTCTACTAATGGCGCTCAAGCAATGTTTGGAGAATAAAAGGTGCATCTAAACATCTGAAGCGTGACGGTGTAGTCTCCTACCAGTCATGCGTTTTTCTTGATTTGTTCAGTCTAAAGTTTCATATTATGTGGGCTTTGTGCAAGAATTGTCGCTAAGTGTAGTGTCATGAAGGCCTTACCCCTTTGAACTCATCACAAGTGATTAAAAGATGCCTGTTTCAATTGGCCTGCAGGGAAAGGCGCAAGGATTCATAGCTGGTATACAAGCAATAGCCAGTTTTATATCTCCCCTTGCCATGAGTCCCTTGACCGGTGAGTTGCCTGCTTTTATCTTCATTTGGCATTTTGAAACCGTATTTTCTCTAACCGACCATGCTAATCTTTATACATTGTATTTTCTCAGCTTGGTTCCTTTCAGATAATGCCCCCTTCAACTGCAAGGGCTTTAGTATTGTATGTGCCTCTGTATGCATGGTGAGGGGAAAAAAGACAAAAAAAAATTCTTATGATGCCCCAGTTTTTCACCCAGCAATAGAGTTTTGATTACATTATTTCTCAAAACAATTTACATGTTCAGGTTCTGTCTTTCGTGTTCGCTTGTCTGCTTAAACCGGAAGATTGGTCAAGCCAGAACTCAGATCAGGACAACATAGAAGACCAGGAAGCACCATTGCTTTGCAGCAGTACTGGATAAACTACAAAGCATCTAACTTTTCACATAGTTGTGAAATTTTACCATTGGTGTCGCTGTTGCATGTACCTCGGATAGGTTCTTGGAGAAATGACACTGTTTTCAAGGCGCTGCATCTGACACAGTTGTAAATGTAGGAGAGTTTGGGAGCTGAATCTTACATAGGCAGCTCAAGGTCACTTCTCCAGCATTTGCCCATAGGAGATCTTGCTATGAAATTTCACTTTATTAAATGTATCGATATCGTATTTCCTCGTTATTGTATTAATTATAACAATCGGCAGTCCAGCTAGCTACTAAATTATACTTATATCTTGAAGGCCATCATATGAAGTCAAATCAGTCCTTTTCAGTTCAGTTCTAGTTATATTGTGCTGCGATGGATACATAAAGATTCAAGAATCAGTCATTGTCAAGAATAACAGTCCAAAGACTTACTTGTCAGTGCAACTGTGAACTAGATCAATTCCATCCGCATAATCTTATGGAAAGACCAGTGCTGCACAAGCACGCCAAAAAGATTCATTTCGCTCGAAGACAAGTACACAAGACTCGAGACGGCTTAGAATCCGTCGCCATGTTAGACGGAGAAAGTTGTCCATAGAAATGGCGAAACAGATGTTGATGACAGGTGTTGAGCCAGCTGAAAGGACAATCAAATGTAATCAATTTAAGATGATATGGAAAAAGGAATTGAAGGTAAAAGTGCAGGCAGAGAGGATCAGCGTAAGCTGATGGCATTCACACCGAATCCCCCTGTTTTGTTCCGTTGACTTTTAGCATCCGGATGTGAGATTTGGTGTGGTTGTTCGGACATGTTGGCAATTCTTTTTGTTGCTTGGACGGTGTCTTCTGATGTGATAAGATCTTGGGAGTTTGTGGTAAACCAAGGATTCCCCAAAAACCATATTATCATGCATTCCTATGTAACTGATGAACCTGTTCAAATTCCAAAGGGGAAATTTGATTTCCTCGTTTGAAGTACTGAGGATGATTTCTTAGAGTGCATATATTTCACAAAAAACTCAATATTTGAAATTTTTTTTTAAATAATAATTACTTGCATCGCTTCTAAAAATTAATAAGTGAAATATATTTTCATCATTTACGAAAATAGTTTAGTACGATTTGTTGTCGGTGATGAAAATTTTTTCCATTGATTTATTTTTCTAAGCGATATAACCAATCATTTTTTCATAAAATGTTTTTCAACTCTTGAATTACGTTGAAACAAACGCATCCTTAAATTGTGATTTTAATTCTCCTTTCAAGTCAAAAATAATGCAGGGGTGCAACAGTTGCTCGTGATTTTCTCAAAGTCCGCAATATTAAAACTTTAAGATAAGTGTGTCTTAAAACTTTTTAGCTTTAAAATATGCGGTAGAAGTTCAATTTCTTTTTCCGAGTGTTGCAATCGAGTTGGCAAATTTTTGACATGCGTGATGGTGCCATGTGAGAGTGCGTGGGGCACTATCTTGAATGGGAACTTTCATCTTTTTTTTTTTATATTTTAAAAAGAGTTAGATTTAAAATTTTTGAAAAACTTTATGATTCGATTGCTCCCATCAAAATGTTCGTTGCCGGTGATTCGTTCAATCAAGTATTTAGACTTGTAGAATTTGGGGGAAGGGACAAATTTAAGGGGGTAGTTTTCATTTTCATATTAAGACCTAATCCGTCTCATGTTGATCAAGTTCATAAAATAATGAATGAAATATTTGAAGTGGTCCTACATACGGCGTTATTATAATTCAAATTTAAAATTGCTTTAGCAATCACCATCACTCTTTTCTTAGGTCAATTGGGAACCTAATACTCTAGGTGATATGGGGGATGTCAACTAATTACTCAGAGGTCAATTCGCCTGCGAAAAACCAAAAATCTAAGTTTGAGATTGATTATGCAGGGGAAAGGACTCAATGCGAAATCATATGTACTTCATGTGTGCGTACAGCGGGCGAACACGAAACAACCAATGGGGACGAATCCGATCCCAACAAGGTCAGGTCGGCGTGAATCCGATGCCGAATAAGTACGCCTCGTGCGTGCGAAACGTGTGCTATTGACTAGCGGGGACGAATCTAATCGCTCTAAGACAGCATTCGGTCTCATCGTATCGGCGTACGGTCGGTATCGACATGCAAACGTCGCCAACCCACGTTCAATTTCATGGAACTTTGCCACGGTAGCGGATGATTCGAAGTCAGCGTACAGCTTCAGAGCAGCGTTTGAGGTCATAGTAGCATGCAAGTTCGCGGAGCATGGTGATCGCAGAAAAAACGTATACTTTCACGCATTTGACATGTTTATTAATGCATGTTGCGTAATTGTACCATTACGTTCATAATCATGGCATGCTTAATTCAAATTAAGGGTGAGCAAAAGATACCATCCAGACTGATCAAATTGGCTGGTTCTAGGCAATTCCCAATGGTACCGTCTGATTCTCAATTCTAAGTTTTTGAAGCTGATAATCTTCGATTCCATTTCTAGTTCTATGTGTGGAATTGCCCACTTGAACTACCTAGAGTAGATCAACTTTTTTTTTTTAATAGTTTATTACAAATCTGAAAAAACTAAAAGGCCTAATCCTTGTTCCTTCCCAAATGCTTGGCCCTTCACAATGTATTGCGTCAACTAGCACCTTCTATCAACAATCCAGAAAAGAAACGCAACAATAATTCATATACCATACATACTTGTGAAGAAAAATTTTCATTGTTGCGGGGTTAAGTAATGAGCTACCAAATTCAACGGAGAGAAAAAAGTGAAAAGCACCGGTTCTACGGGCCCATCTAAAAACCAAACTAGATTAGTTCCATGACCAAATGGTCTGGCTCTTCATTTCTTTGTGAGAATCAGACCGCTCGGGAATCGATCATCCATAATTCTTTTTTTTTTTTTTTTTTGACGGACATCCATAATTCAAATACTAACATTTTTGTTAAGTGACGAGCTATTTCATACTTTTGACATTCACTGAGAATCATCATTTCAAGGGCCACATTCAATGCATAAATGGAAAATTCTTGAAAACCATCTTTTAATAAATTCTATAATAGTTCAAAATGATTATAAAAAGAAAAATAATTATATGCACTGAGCACGGTTCATGAACCGACGGTCCTCGGTGGTCTCCACCTCTTCAGTTGGCCTAACCCTCGGCGAATGAACCTAAAGTTGGCTTATTTTAAAGGGTTTTCTATAGATGCAGGGGCTTCAACGTATTCTCCTCAACCCCTAAACTTCAAATTTCAATTCAGCAGCATAACAACAACACTTCAATAATGCAAATAATAACTACACTAATTTCAACTGTGAAAACGACTTAGGGCAGAAATGATAACCATTATGTTTCAAAAATCAATTTCTATTATTCTCCTAATAAGTTTTTGCACAAAAATACACATTTTAAATGAAACAAAATTTCTGTTCTAGGAGTAAAATTTCTCCCTCTTGAGTGGCGGCGGCAGTGGACGGTGGCCAGCAACTATCGACCAGCAGCTAGGAGGCTACTAGCTAGTATCTGCGATGATAAAAGTTTTTATTTTTATTTATATTTCAAAAATAAAAGTATAAAATTTTTACTTTTCATTTCTATTTCAAACCTATGGCTAAAAATTTATTTTATAAATAAAAAATGTAAACTTGTATTAACAAACGGATTTATGTTACAAACCTATTTCCTAGAACAGAAAAATAAAGGTTATTATGTGCAACCTTAATTTTAGCAAATCATGGCTATTTTATAAGTTAGTTTTGACAGAATGACGACCTACCTCCTAATAGAATTTTATTGCTACTTCAATGGCATCCGGACGGGCTCGGAAAACTTTCTTTCCAACGGCTTGATAGCGAGAGGCAAAGCCAACCTTGCTCTGCGCGACGCCGTTTTTCATTTGTTCTTTGGATATCTATTGGCTCTACCTTTGACTCTCGATCCAATTTTGACCGTCAGTTTTCTCTCTCTCTCTCTCTCATCTAGCATTTGATTGACCTTGACTTTTGAACCCAAGGGAGCTCGCGACCCAAAATTTCCAGAAATGGACAGCCGAGATGAAAGTGTCGAATAATCTCCCTCAAGGGAACCCCAATCCAAGTGATTCTCAAAGCACTGGAAATCTCTCCACTAAATCAATGTGATCTCACCGCCCAGCTCGTGAAATTTCGATTTCCCCAATCGCATCAGGATCGGACGGTCATGAACTGTCCCTATCATGCAACCTAGTTGATCAAATTGGTGTCATTAGAAAGTCTTCACGGAGCACGAACCCATCCTACCATTTGAGGGAATTTTCGGCGAGATTGACTTCTAGTCAAAATTTGGTCAAAATCTCAAATTAAAAAGGGTAAAATTTATCAAAAATCACAAATTTTGTTAATTGTGACATATTTATCCTAAAATTGTACAATATGACACCAAAAATCTCAAATTTCAATCCATGTAATATATTTGCCCCAAAAATTTGGGGTCGCTAGAAATTTTTTTAGAATTTTTAATGTCATAAAAGAAAAGTTTGTGATAAATATATCATATAAGTATAATTTTAAAGTTTTTTTGGTGTTATAGAAATTTTTTTTTTGAATAAATATATCACATGATACAAATTTAGAATTTTTATATAAAAAATTCAAAATTAATGTGTCAGTAAAGTTTGAAATTTTTAATGTTTTTTTCCTATTAAAAAATTTAGTGTCCACGCCACCCATTCCATAACATCCCAAGCCAGGACATAGTACTTTTTGGGCATGGTCTAGGTCATCCACTCTCCACCGCATCTAAAATCGGATTCGGAAATAAAGGCAAAAAGAGAAAGTTAGGAAAGCGGGGTTCGCCAACCTAACCTAACCTAACCTAACCTACACGGAAGTTTAGGACAAAGATGCCGGTCGGTACTCCCACGGTCGGTTTCAGGCAACCCTCCCCGTACTTCGGTACTGCAAATTGAGAGGCCTTGTACTGCTGCCGCCTCTAACTTGACGATGTTCTCGTACTGCCCGAAATCTTAGGCAGAGTTCCAAAGGTCGGATCTTCTTCCTCACTAATCTTATCGTGAATTCCATTCGAATTGCATTATCTTGTGTGGCCTCTTTTAGATATTGCGTATATTTTGTAATAAATGAGAACGAAATGATATTTCTCATAATGCTTCTTCTTTTTCTTATTCGCACATTTTATGTGTCACATTTAATACGCATATCTAAGTATTTACAAATATATGTCGTATAATGAATCTCAAGGCGTTAGATGGCATATATATATATATATATATATATATTATCATGACATTTGGGCTTGCAAAGTCCCTTTGGTTGGACCAACTTGCTTAGACCCACTTGAGCGCCAAGCGCCCTATGTCCATTCATGTCACGGAAAATTTATGATTTTAATATTATGAATCGGCCTAGATAAGGAATTTCAAGTGAGCATGCGACACGAATCGAAAGGCGAATCATGAATGTGACACTGACACGGATCCCACAAGTTGCCCCTGATAATTGGAATCGCACTTTGTCCATTTGCCAATCAAGATCAGGTTAGGAGAGGGTGTTTGAAACGTTACGAAAACTGAATCGACGGGTCAATATGATGGTGGTGGGCATGGGGCTTGAACCGTTACCCCACACGCGACCTTCCATACCGACCACCCTTTTCTCCCCCATCGATCCCTTTATAAGGACCACCACCGCACCCCACGATTCCAGCACTCGAACGCCACAGAAAAAAAGACGCATAACTTGAACGAGCGAATCTCCCTTTGTCTCTGGTTCATCTTTCGTTCTTCAGGCTAAGAACCATGGCTCAGGTATCATCTCATGTCTGCAATCTGTTGACGAATGTTTCGATCATCGTTGGCGTTCTTGTTTTTGGGAGTTGGGTTGGATCGCTTTTTCCTGTTCTGTATGTAAATGGGTCAATTCGCGTTGCCTAAAGAAGAGTTTTTTTTTTTTTTCGGAGGAAAGCAATTTTTTTTTTTTTTTTTTTTTTTTTTTTGGGGTGTGTGTGTGTGTGTGCATGAGGCATGCTTTCTTTTGTGACTGAGAAGTCAAAATGTCTTCTTTGTAGGCGCATGCACTTTTTGTTTGCTTGTTTTGGTGATGTTGCATATGCACCTAGACTGGTTGAAATTGGACTGAATTTTTTAGATGAGTCTGTGTGATTTGGATGGCTGTAAAGGTACTCTGAAAGCATTGAGGGGTTATCTCGTGATGTTTAATCCTGAACGTCGGTTATTTAAAAATTGGAATGATTGTGAAATGAGTCTATGCTTGAGTAATTGAGGATGTGTTTTGTGTTCTGTAATTGACTAAACATGGCGAAGTCTTCACATTCTTCCTCGCTTGTTAAAATCCTGTTGGGTGGGCTGCAGAAGGGTTGAATCCCAGCATTCTCCCCATCTCCTTTTGTCTGACAGAAAAAGTGGCAAATAAGACGTGAGAGACCTGTTCCCTTGATCTGTAGGGTCGTCGTCCTTTCTGTGCTTCCAGAGAGGCGGTTGCGACATTTCATCCTTGGTTAAATTCTCATACCAGTGTGGAGGTCGACTTTTAAGACTCAAGTCACTCAACTTCTCCGTGAAATGCCATTTAAAGACCTTTCTTTAGGTTATCTATCCAACAAAATTCTAATATCATTTAGATTACTAAGAGATGGAAGTACTTATAAGTATCCCAACATATGCAACTATTTTGACATGAATTATCTATCCACCAAAATTTTAAGATCATTTAGATTACTAAGAGATGGAAGTACTTGTAAGTATCCCAACAGATGCAACTATTTTGACATGAATTTGAATCCCGCCGAGGCAACAATGAAGCGGGAGTGTCATTCCCAAAAACAATGTCATTCCTGAACAAACAGGAATGCTTCTTAAAAAGCTAAATTTGGGGATAATCTATCTTCTACTGAGGCTTCATGGAGGAGCTTAGCTGATTACACTAATATGAATGTCGATCTGGTTGTGCTTGGTTGTTTAAAATAATAAAGTACTGACTTTTGAGTGACCCGTGTGAAGAATCTGAGCGCATAAGTTCAGTTGGTGTTTGTGAATTCCAAAGTCTGTACTGATCTTTTCTTTCCTTACATCTGGATTTTTTTATTCTCGAATTCTCCCTCTTTACATTAGGAGTTCTTATAGGTTAAAGGAAATAATTTTATTGTTTTCCTCATTTTTGGTTTCTGATACTCTGTTTTACTCCCACAGACTGTTGTTCTCAAGGTTCGTATGTCATGTCAAGGCTGCGCTGGAGCTGTCAGAAGGGTGCTGGAAAAAACGGAAGGTTTGCTAATCGTGCATGCTCTGTTTGTTTCCCGTTTACTGCTTGACCATCTGTCCTTGTTTAGTCACATAAGCAGGACATTATGGTTGTTTTGCACTGCATCACTTCAATGGAATGTGAAGCTTGCTCTTCAAGTCTACTTTTCACAAGCATTATTAAAATACCTTAGAATTTGCTTTTCCTCCAACTAGCGCTTGGTTGTCAAAAGCAACAAATAAAGAATGTGGAATCTCCCAATTGTTGGCAGTTACAAAATTGTTTACTTTCTGGCTCGGCAACATATATATTTTTTTTTCCAAATTTCTTTGCATGTCCCCTGCTTCGCCAAATATAAGGCTTTCCTATTACAACAGGTTGTTCAAAAGGATCTGGGTTGATTAATTTTGTTTGATAAAATTAGGAGTTCTCCTTGAATTGTGCTTAAGAGAGTTATATCATTTGGATTTTTGCCCATATTTTCAAAATGGTTTTGAAGAACAATTAGACTGCAGAAACATGATAAATATGACATCGTTGATAGCATTCTTAATTTTCCTTTTTCTCTCTTCGTTCTTACATGTGTCTGCTAGAAATCTTCACTTGCTGAAAATAATGTGGTGGTAAAATTGATTGGTTACCTACTCTGACACTGGAAGCGCCAAACATTGCAAATTTAGGTGTGGAATCATTTGACATCGATCTGAAGGAACAGAAGGTGACAGTCAAGGGCAATCTGCAGCCCGATGCTGTCCTGCAAACCGTCTCAAAGTCCGGAAAACAAACTGCTTTCTGGGAAGCGGAAGCCCCAGCCCAACCCGAAGTGAAGCCCACCGAAGTTGTAAAGCCAGCCGAAGATGTGAAGCCTGCCGAAGATGTGAAGCCGGCGGAAGAGTTGAAGCCCACCGAAGAGGTGAAGCCCGCCGAAGAGGTGAAGCCCGCTGAAGCAGTGGCCGCCGCCTAATCTCTTCGCTCCATTCGCTTTGATGGTGCTAGTGATTTATAAATATGCTCTATCTGAGTGAGCTTAGCCTCTAGTTCACATCAGCTCGGTTATTAAGTGTGGTATCTGCTTGAATGTTAATTTAGAAAATAACTCCTTGTGATTACGTGCGCCTTAAGCATGGATGGCACTTGTGGTGTTCGATGGCTTTTACTAAAGTATGACCAATGAATTGTTTTACGATTGACTAGTTAGTATGTGCTAGTGATTATTTTCCATTTGGCTGAAATCGTTTGTTGCGTGGACATGGAAATTTAGCTGCTCCTCAAAAATAAGTTTGTGGCCATAGCAGTAGGTCATGAAGCTTAAAAGACTATTCTCTTGATTTATATGGAATTTGGAAACGGGTTTAAGCAAATCATGTCTCCATAGATGATCAAAATTGATAGATCACTTCACAATCATTCGGGGGAAGAGAGCCTTGACCGAAAGTAAAGCAAGGGATGACTAGTTGCAAGTACCATTTATCTTGCTTTGTCATGCGGCAATCTATCTGCGAGCATTCATGAAGACAAAACATCTTTTTTGGCATGGATAGGTCATTGTCCTCTATTTCCATGTGTTACTACTTCAATTATCTGCCTTCAAATCTTCAACCCTGCAAATTTCAAATAAAATAAAAAAATCAGTTTTGCATTGCATGATGAAAGGTAAAGCTCCTGAAGGGAAGAATAAGAAAATGCTTTTTTTTTTTTTTTTGCCTTGATGGTTTGCCTAGATGGCTTGGTTTGTTGTTACTGCTGCTGCTGAATGGAATGATGGATACATGATGTAAAAAGAAGATGCTCTGTTTACTGTGGGCAAATGGTCCAAGAAAAGTCCCAAAACCCTTTTTAATTCTCCTTCTGATATCTAAGAGTGTCTCCAGAGCATGGATGGCGAGGGATTCTCGAGAGGGTACTAAATCATTGCATGTTTATTCAAGCTAGAAGCGGCATAGATCATGAACTAAATCAACGGGATGATGAAGTTGGGTTTGAACATTTTTGACATGCTGATCCCACAAGGCAACAAGATTGATCATTGCAGTCTGATCTAAAAGGAGAGGCCATGTGCTTCCATGATGCAGATCATCTCTTTTGCCTAAATAATCATTTCGATTTAAGTGAAAAATTGTAAGAATGGGGCACGAAAAAGTAAGGAGTGGTTCCTCCCTCTCGCCCACATTCCCTCAGTGCATTCCATTTTTAGGGTTGGTTGACAAACCACACTAATAAGGTCCTTTTGTGAATCAGTCTTATACATCCTCTTTTCTATAGCTAGCGTAACGTCGGTTCATTGCCTGGGTCTAAAACTGTATTTTTTGTGTTGTTCAAAATATTGACGTTGAGCTTACAATTTGCTAGAGTGAAAATATCCATAAGATTACACAAGGTAATTAATTATATCAATCAAGTTCTCCGATAGAGTTCCCGTGGATTTATTTCAAAATGGATCCAAACCCCCGGTATATCTTCCGATTAAAAGATAATATGTTATATAAAATTGCGATATTTGTTAAATCAAAACATGAGAACATAAAATAAGAATGTGAATTCCCCTTCTTGATAGCTTTCCTCCATTTGTCATAATCTTCACTTTTTCGCATCGGTCTGGCGTGGGAAATGGAATCTTCTCTCTTCTCTATAAACTTCTCTCCATTTATAGAGGATTAGTGGTTATTTCTCTAAGATCATTTCCCAATTTCATATATTTTAGGTTTTTTTAATGCAAATTCTGTCTAATATTTTTGGTAATTATTAAATGTCTACCCTTTTATTTTGGCAAGAGGATATGGGTATCTCATTGTCCATGACAATGTATCACAAAGCAAATTATTTGATACTGTGGCAAGATGTTAGAGAGATCATTTTCAAACTTTTTTTGTCCGACATTTATCGTGTCTAACACACTTTGACACGCTCAATTCTTCCGACACATGTTTGATTCTCCCAACACGAATTTCGACATGCAATTCCAACATACATGGGGTCAATTTTAAATATTTTCAATAAATAAGGGATCATAATATAAATATGAAAAAATAATAAATAATAAAAATAATAAAGAACATCATGTTGTGTCATGTGTCTTGTGTCGATATTAGTGCTACTTAGCCAATAATACTAAAATTTATTTTTAAAAAAATCGCATAATATCTTACCAAGAATGCATATCAAAAATGTCCTTACTATAATTTCAGAATAAGAATGTTCACACAGTGCTTCCTTTCTATCTGGAAAAATACCATTGCCAACAGTGGATCGTTAACATGTTTCGCATTTATTAATGCTTAAACTTAATTATTTTCCCGACTTCGCAATTTTTTATCGGGTCCCCCGTGCGCGCTTGGCTGTTTATACATATGTTTATATACATTTATAGTATGCACATAAAAATCAGAGAATAACCCAAATAAAATGCTCATTGAAATGTATAACACAATCTCTAATATATGCACCATATGACATTTTATGCATCTAATTTTTTCTCTTTAGTACCACGAGATGTACGTTCTCTTTCTCATGATTTGTTTTGTCAATGCAAGTCTCCTCCGTAAATGATGAGCTATCTCTGATTTAGTATCAAAACTTCGATTCACCATGAGGATAATTATCCAAAAAATTCTAAACACATTGTATGGTGGCCAACTTAATTCCAAACATTTTAATTGTGCCAAATTATTCATAAACTTTTTGACGATTTATCAATTTATCCCTTAATATTTTAATTGTATCCATTCAATCCTATAACTTTTTAAGTATTGAAACTTATTATTTCAATAATTGGCTGAAATGAGTATATTGACAAATTGTCAAAAGCTTTATAATTACATTGAAATTAGGACAAAATTGATATAATTGAAATGTTTAGGATTAAATTGGCAAATCATTGAAAGATTTAGGATTAAATTGACATAATTAAAAATTTTAGGACTAAATTAACTATGGCACAATAAACTTATGATTTTTTTGGACTATTTTCCCCGTCAACCTTACAAACAACACGTTCTTGCGTCATCATCCCAAGTTGATTGACATTATCGAGAGTCCTAAAGATTGAAGCCCCCACCTGTCCTAAAAAGTTTCTTTTAGAGGGACGTGGACAAGACTAGGAACGGAGATAAGAAGGGCAGTGGGTCTCCCGACTTTACTCCGATCAGGATTGGCATCCGAGGCATGCTTCTAGCCCAATGTGATTTGACTCGTGGTGCATCGAATGAGCTGTGAAAGTACATGAGAAAACAAGCCTAGGATTTTGCTCGATTACATCCTTGTTTACTTTGATTTTCCCTAGTAGTACTCTACCGAATTATCCGCCCTGCTATCCGCTTGCACCAAGTCCTTGTAATCAATCGGCCTTGGAGAGTAGGGTGGCTTTGTACATCTTAGCAATGCCCAGTTGACCCCAGCAAAGAACTGATGGTGCTTGATGGCCGGGGCCCCCATCGTGGACCCCATCCGCCTCCCCGGGTCCTTGATCAGGAGCTGCGCCATCAGGTCCTTCGCCGGCCCCGGGACCGATGGCTCCTTGGGGAACTCGAGGGCCCGGGCCACGATGTTGGCCAGGGTCAGCTCGTTGTCGATCCCCTTGAAGGGCGTCACCCCGTAGAACATCTCGAAGATGAAGACCCCCAGCGTCCACCAGTCCACCGCGTTGCCGTGCCCCTCCCCCAGCACGATCTCAGGCGCCAGGTACTCGTGCGTCCCGACGAAGGACATCGACCGGATGTCGATCGGCTCGGCCACGATCTCGAGGGTTCCCCGGGCGCTGGGCTTCTTCTTGCGCCGGCGCTTTGGGTGGAAGCATGGCACAGCAGGGACTATGCAATTGGGGATGATGCACGACGAGTTGGCAAACGGAGGGGGCTCGGCTGGGTTGTCCCTGGTAGAGTCCGCAGCCTGCGGGCCCTGATCGGAGACGAGCTGAGCCGTCATCGATGCAGGGTTGTCGCTCTTGAGTGAAAGGTCGAAGTCCGTGAGCATTATGTGGCCGTCACACCGGACAAGGACGTTTTCGGGTTTGAGGTCACGGTAGATGATCCCCATCATGTGTAGGTACTCTAGTGCAACCACCACTTCCGACGCATAAAACCTATCCAATAATAACGAATTAGAAACTCCAAAATTGACCATCAAAACCATAAATAATTTGTACTAAGAGCATGCTGCCGAGACAAGGGAGTACGTAATTCTAGGACTACAAATTACAAAAGATGTCTGCCATGTTAGAGAAGCTCAATCGAGAGGAGAGAACGAGCACAAGGACAATTAATCACGGAACGGAGGTGGTCCATGGGGGTACATCATGGCGTTCGAGCAGGCCAGGGGGAGATTTGAATCGCGGGGCCCGTTCGATTACGTTTTGCTTTCTTTATGGCGTGTCGATTTGAGAGGAGAAAGGAGGGGAATGATGTAAGAAGAATCCCCGCAATCATGCTCCCACCAACAGTAAAATAAAAAGTGGAAAAAGTGGGATACTCTAGGGACGTGACAAAAGGGAAATTTCCAACTTTATAAGGACTAATAAAGAAATCAGAGTTCGATCACGAGACTGTAGTTGAACTAGAATAATATTTATATGTATTGTACTGTCTAGAGAGAGAGAGAGAGAGAGAGAGAGAGAGGAGGCGGGGGGGGTTTAAGAGCAAAGAGTACTAATGTTTTGTCTTCATGTGTTTTTCCACGCAATGCAAAGTCAGTGCATGGCATAATTAATAATTCAAATATGTAATATTTGATGATTTGAGTGGGCCTCGCACAATCCAACCACCCAAAAAAAAAAAAAATAAACTTCAAATCTTCCTAATGCTGATGCACAAATTTTCTCTTTTTGGGAGGTTTGAAAAAGCTCCTTAGAAGGGAAATTTCTTCTCTTCTAATATCAAAAGTTAAGTTTACTTATTTTGCCAGATCAAAGCTTAAGTAGATCGATTATTGAACGTGCAGTGTCTTGGTTTTCTTGAGAGACATTTAAGTCATTTTACAAGTCACCACATTTTTCCGCTCATCTAATTGAAATATGATAAGATCTTGATTGAAGTTTTTTTTTTTTTTTTGGTAAATGCAGTGAAGTGCGAATCATTCGTACTTCGTCATTTATGGTATGTGATTAACGAAAGGATTTTATCAATTCTAATTCACGGTCTTCCTCGTGTAATGTATAATTAATGCATTAAATATTAAAATTTCCATAATAAGCATGGTTAAAGAGTGCCCTAGGAGGGGCACATGAACAAAACCCTCGACACAATCCCTTAAAACACTAAAAAAATCTTTCCAGGATCTCGGTAAATCCATGACATATCGAACTTGGTATTTTTAGATACATAAAATATGGAAAATTCCTTTCTTTCGATAAAAGGAAAACCTCTCTTTTAAAAGCAAAACTTTAGGGGGCAAAAGCTTGGTACGAGCATGAAGATAATTCTGTCCGAAAGATTCGCCCGGGAATGGTAATAGAGCAGTGATCATTGCAGAAGAAGAGGAAGCTGACCTTTGGGACGTGCTTTTGTCAGATGGGTGGAGCATTTATTATGATGCACAGTGCATGACAGACACGACTGAATACGTTGTTGGCTCATGCCCGTAATAAAAATCCGTTCCCACGTTCCGAGCCCGACAAAAACCGATCGGCTCCCCACACGTCCCATCGCTCATCCTCACGAATTTTTTTAATTTGTGGACCTACCCTTTGATTATTCATCACGCTATTTCGCAATAATGCCAAGAAAGAGAAACTCAATTTCAAACTGGAACAAAGAGAAACTCAATATCAAACTGGAAAAAAGTCGTAGTTTCGTTTCTTGGGTGTTTAGACTTATTGGAGAGGCCAAGAGAGTATGTCAACGTGAACTGTATAGGGAATTGGACGTACCGGACAGCCGACTCGCTGAACCGCCTCTCTGGTTGCCGTTGCCGGAGGACGTGGAGGTCCCCGCCGGGGCAGAACTCAGTCAGCAGGCAAGACCACCTCGGACAGTCCAGCGTGGCGTAGAGAGTGGGCAAGAAGGGGTGGTCCAGCATTTCCAGGATCTCCCTCTCTATCCTCGCCCGGCCTTCCTTGTTCCTGCCCGCCAGCTCCTTCTTGTCCATCACCTTGGCGGCGAACATGCACTCGCCGCCGCCCTTCAACTCCACCAGGTAGACGCTCCCGATGTCACCGCTCCCGAGTCGGTACATGAACCGGAGGTCGCTGAGGCTGAGCTTGGAGCCGTCACGGGCCTTCCTCACACGCCGGATCGCATCCCACCGCGGGTCATCAGAGGGCGCATGGGGCTTGGCAAACGAGGCGGAGTCACTCGAGGCGGTCCACGTCGTCTCGGACCCCGAGCTTGGACTGCGCTTCACAGTGTCGAATGCCGTCGTGGTGGAATTGAAGCTGAGGCTCCTTAGGTCATCGGCCGAGTCGTCGACAAACGGTTGGTTCATGACAGCCGGGGCATCGACCGGGGAGGGCGAGGCGGTGGCCATAGGCGGTGGTGAGGCCACCTCCCAGTGGATATGTGAGACTTTGCTTGGTAAGAGGGAGAGAGATTACGATTGAATTGAATTGAGTTGAATTGAATTGAATCGTGTCGAGAGTGAGTGAGAATTCAAAGGATAAGAGGTTTTTGAAGAGAGGGGGAAATAGGAAGGTTTGGGCCGGCAAAATCAAGCTATGCCATGTGGCTTGCTTTTGTGTGGCCAGGACCTAATTGTGGACCCAATAGCTGGATACTAATTCTAGCTAGATATCTTTATTCCATGCCCCAATATAATTTAACATTTAATTTTTAGCCATTTGCCTTTTCTTTATTTGCCTTTTTCTTCTAGAGTGGGCCAAGTGGGGGCGCCCTAAATTTGGCCAATTTAACTTCAATGCTATTGAAATTGAAATCTCACCATCAAGCACCGCATGTCTAGGATACTGTGCGGGCATTAGGGTTGAAACATTCGTTAATTCTTTTTTTTTTTTTTAAAGTCGGTTTGAAGGCAAAGACAAGATCATATGATTGTTGTCATTAAATGTAGTCCAGCCAAGATTTTGTGGATTAGTTTATGCAGCATTTGACTGGCACTGTTGTGTTGTGTCCGGAAAAAGGGGGGTTAAGGCATGGCATTTCTTTTCCATTCTATCTACGCGTAATCTCTTTTGATACCGTTTGGATTCTTCCGAGATAGCTGCTTATACCAATAAAAAAGATGATCATTTACGATATGCCTTCCGACTGTTTCTAGCCTCCGGCCGGAAAGATGTAAGAAATAATAATGCCAAGATTCTGTTTATTATAGGAAAAACTTGACCCACTAACCTCATAGACTAGATAAATTGCAAGCTAACATGGAACTTTATTTATTTGGTGGTATAAGGAATCGGAACCGTATGTGGCTTACCCGAATTTATCCCTCAATATTAAGAAGAATTTATAGTGAGGCGTTAGATTAGGATGCTCGAGATTCATGAATTATATACAAAGCCCCTAAAAGTCTTATTTTGAGTAAGCTTTTTGATTTTCTAGGAATAGTTTGATTAGATTTTCTTTCGCTGAATTGATGATACGAGATACTGTTGGTTTTTTCCTTTTAGCTCTTTCCCCCTTTAATTCTTTTCATCATTTTTATGCAATTCCCTGCTCGTTCTTCGGATTTGCCTCTCTTCCTTCTCTATCATTTGGTTTGCAAGACATAATCATTGGTTTGATGCACCTGAAAATGAAGGGAGTGGGCTTATTCGATTAATTAATCTGTGTGAATTTGTCTAAATATGTGCCAAAAGTGTAAAAATGGTTTCTCTTCTTAGTAAATTTCATGATGTTAGGTTTTGTTCCAAACCCTAAAATAGTCATGCATGTTAGGAATTTCGAGGCACTTGTTCATCTAAAGCCTTTCATTCAGAGATTCTGGACTTTGTTGAGTTGTTCCTTTTTCTTGCGCTCAAACTTTGACGAAAATTTTATTTCCAGGTAGATATGGGTGAATTAAAGTGTTATTTGATTCAGTAAAGTTATAAACATTTGTTGAATGTGCCATTTCATTTCCTAATGTGGATGATGCCAAGTTTTATGTGCTTGGAGATTGGTTCATGTTTGGTGCAAGCTAACATGTTATTCTTTTTGACATTGTGATTCGATGAAACGGTAGTCTAGGAACTAACGGGATGGATAGACGCATGACTTCATACCCTCTAACTGCAATAATCTTGGTAGTATAATATATTACGAGTGAGGAAAAAAAAAACTATTTTGTGTTCACCAAAAAGAAAATTACATCTAGAGGCGAGAATTTACAAATAGGAAAAGGGGAATCTAGTTCAAGTCTAGGACCGTGGATTACATAAACAATCAAATTAATACAAATATTACAAGACATTAGACACGTATAAAAAAATTCTTCATTTAAAAAATCTTTCTAACACCCACCTCAAAACTCAAGATGATAACAAATCACTGGACTCCAGTGACCATGAGAGGGCATAGTCCAAAGGCTAGCTTGTGTTGTTCCGCATTATCACAGTCTCTTTGTATGCATCCACTCATTAGAGCGCATCGTTGTCATTTTGATTAATAGAAATAGTCCTCCTACAATCATAAAAAATACTACTATGTTAAAGTATGTTACATTGCTTGTTTATAGAGTTCATGTACTTTTTATATATAAATAGTCTCCTTCCATTTATGAACTTAAGATACTTGATAGGGGAACTAGATTTGGCAACTACTTTCTATTTCTAGGACAAGAGATTTGCGAATTAGTCGAAGTTGAAGCAAAACACTAAGCAATGACCTATGAATCATTGAGGGTTGCCCTAGTAGCCACCCTTTCCACATGAGAAAGGGGAGGTAGGAAATTTGATTCTTGATCAATCCTAGTTGCATGCTATGCACTTGCCACAATGTGGAACTTATGCATCGGAATTCTTCTACTCTAAGATTTTTTATGATATGAGTAAAAGAAAAAACGAAAAGGAATTTGATGATTAACAGGCCATCCCTATTCTAGGGCTAAGAGATGGTCGTATGTGTAGGGATAGCATACTAGCCACATATTATGTTTTTGTTTTCCCTAACTTGTACCATAGGCAAATTTTCTAGATATTAGAGCCATGGCATTTTTTAGCACATTTTTAGTTTAAGTTCAATATCCAATATAGAAAGGGAGATTTCAATACCATGACAGAATCCTCCAAAATTTCCACACCTTCCACTATAAATGCTCCTGTTTCCATTAGCTCCCTATTAGAACTTCGTAATTCTGATGTCTCAAAAATTGACTATCTTTATGAGGTCTCCTACCTCAATGAAGATAGCAAAATTTCCGAAACTCACCTTCTACTTATGAATCCGTATTCTATTTTTGTTAAGCCATTCTCTTTTTCATCTATCCGCTCTATTAAGCAACATATTAAGCATACTCCTGAAGAAGTTAAAGAGTTTGTCCAGTCCTCGAAATTTAACCAGCATTCTATCCCAACTACCTAGCAATAACAATTTGTCACCCTTAAAATCCTTTTTTGAATTTCCATGACAATGGATACAACAGGGTTATATGCATTTTGACTTTGGTGCCATTAGACTTACTTTATCCTTTTATGGAAGGAAGGGCTTACCTGTGGTTGCTCGAATGGCTCTCTTAGACACCTGTTTTTTAAACTACTAGCATACTTGCATTGGCACCATTCAAACCACCTTCAATGCAGGAATAGTGTTTGTTACGCTGTTTCCCAACTTCGATATGGCTCTCTTAGATCCACAACTTCTTTTAGCCCTTAAGGTTCAGCTACGAATTACTAGAACACCTTAGACTCCAAATTTTATCACCGCTATCTTGCATTACCAAATGGTTTATGGAGTCCAAAATAACGCCATTGACCTCAACTTCCCTGATTCTGAAGATGTGGTCATCTTGGTAGATGATGACCAAACCTCCTGAATTCATGTGCTCAGACAAATTCCTCAAGATTAGCTAATTAAGTTACCCCAAGACATGTCAGTAACTAATTATGAAAATATCCACCAGAACTCTAGGCCTATCAAATCCACAAAGTCCTAGTTCTCCCAGAGAAAAAAAAAAAGATGGCACATTTGTCATTAAATTTTGTAAGGAAAAAGAAGAAACCATTTCTTCTATCTTTCCTACTATTCTTATGATGCAACCCTGTGCAACCCATGTTCCAGCTATCAATGGCCACCTAGATTCAAAATCCATAATTGAATGTTTTAACCCAAAGGGATGTCCTATTCACTACTATAAATACCCTCATATAGGACATTGCTTTTGGGATCTTGATTATCATTTTTCCTTTTGTACAAATCCTCCGGATGAAGAAGAAGACAACCAGCCATCCAGAATAAAGAAATAGTCAAAAGATAAATTTTACTAGAGGTACCTTGATGAAGACCACTGTTGGATCTTTTGATGAAGACGGAGGAAAAAATTCATGATTTCATATAGACCACCTTGATCACACCCTCCTAGGAAACTCCCTGAACCATGTGAACCTCCTCCACCTCCTTAGTCACCATCCAGAAAGAAACCCTCACCACATATCTCACCTTTCTATAAACCTATCCACTAATGGGTTAAAATGAATTCCTTCTCTCTAGAAGTACCCAAAGCACTTCAACCCCCATGATCCCAAAAACCAAAACCACCACTTGTCCTTCCATCCTTTGTATGTTCCAATCCTCAAACTCTCCACTTTTGGAAAGATCTCATACTAGTGTCCCATTTCCAGCATTAGAAAAATTTACAAATGCTTATAATTGGTTATGTTATATCCCTAAGGTCCCAAATCCCATAGATAATGATGACCATGGAAGACAAAAGTAAGTCAATGCTACTGAAGCTATCCTGGATTGGTAGTTCGAATATGCTTTCACCCACAATAATGTTCTCAAGACAATTGACACCAAGCTTTCAATTGTTCAGGTCCGTCATAATCATATTGACCAAAAAGTTGATCAAACAACTTTGATCACAAGTAAATTGCTTGAGACATTTTAGAAGAAACTCCAGCAGATGGAATATGATAAATATGTCTCTCATCATTATTTGGAAGACTATATGGCTAAAATGGAAAAACTAAGGAGACAAATTAAGCTCTTGTAGGATGGAAAATTTGTTCTTCATCCAGATCCATTTTCCGAGCCTTGGCAAACAATTCCAATGAAAGTGGCCCCCTCTAAAGCTACATCAATTGCCTCAATTATTGATGAAGCTCTGAAGCAAGATCAAAGGGATATTGTCACACTTCAAAATTGTATCAGAGAAATAAAAAAGCAAAGAAAAATTAGTGAAGAAAAGAAGCCAACTCCTAAACCTTTTTTGGAGGCCTCTTTTGCTCATATGGTTTTAAATCCACTTGAGGCTTTCCTATGAGATTAAAGCAAACAAAAGACACCAACTATTGCTACATTTGATTTTGCTAAGCAAACTACCTCTAAATCAGCCTCAAAATTGAATTCATTTCCTCTAAAAATACTTCAATCTTTGAGCCACAAACACTAGTATCCCGTGTGCCTATTATCTTTATGGCTAATCCCCCTAAAGTAGAAATGGAATCAAATTCATCCGAGCTAGAAGTAGTACACCTTAATGACTCAAAATCTGAATAGAGGTCTTTGACCTCAAAATACTACTTCATAGTCGATGATATGACATATTTCAAATGGCTAGATAGATTATAAGAGTTTCATGCTTGACTCAACACCAAGGCACTTTTTTGTTGAAAATCGGTACAAAATACTAATTGAGTTCATGAGCAAATTTACCAGAAGTTTAAAAGATTGGTAAATAACTATTTCTTATTAGGATCAAATGACATTTTTACTTTAAACAAATTTTTGTTATGTGATCCGAGTTAACCACCATTTCTTTATTGGGAAAATAGAAGATCTTCTTGAGCTCAAAAGAAGAGAATTTTTTGAAAGAAAATACTGCTATTTGCGGAAAAAGCATTTGAATAGGCATTTCCAAGAAATGATTAAATTATTCTATGCCCTCAAAGTTGACCCTAATTTGAAGCAGGTCTTTTGGGCTTTCATTCCAAAAAATGGACAAATTGTGGAAAGATTCATTCAAAATAAATAGAAGACTCGTTGCCAATGATCCTCTTGGAGAACTTTAGCTGGAGACATAGCTTGCCCTTGATGATTTTTGCATCCGTAGGAAGGCTTTCAAAAGTTATCTCAAGAGTAACAAAGAAAAGCTCCTATGATGATCATTCTTGTGGGGATCAATGGAAAAAATGAAGACACTTTAAAAGATTTTCCTTAGAACATATGAAGAAAAGGTGCAAATGGCAATTTTTACAAAAAAAGACGCTCCAAACGAAGCTCTTCTAGAAGGTGGAGAAAATCCGATAGGTGTTACATTTGTAACAAGAATGACCACTTTGCCAAAAATTGTCCAAAGGTTAAAGGAAGAAATCCCATTTAATTTAGAAGATAGAGAAGCAAACTGGAGTATCACTCTAAGATGATGATGTTGAGTCAGTCTTCTCCCTAGAAGATGAACCAACCAAACACACAGTGTGCACCATCTAGACGTGGTCACAAAATAGCGACACTAAAAGCTCATTAGAAGAACCTAAAGAAGAGGTATTCTTCTTCTCGAGCCTCCCACAATCTAAGATCTTTGTACTTATACTCCTTTCATCCTTCCATATTTCCCTGTAAAAATATATCCATCTAAGTATGATAAGTCAATTTCTCTTATTGCCCTCATCGACACTAGAGCTAGTGCTTCTATTCTTGATGTAAAGATACTTTCAAAAAATACTGGGCGTCATACACCCGATATTTTAACTTTGCTTCTAGAGATACCTTTGTTATAAGAGTTCAAAGCAAACATATTACTATACAATTTTTTCCCCAATGTTCAGTCATCACCAAAATCCTTAGTTCGAGTTCACCGGATAAAGATATCATTATAGGTTGGGATGTTCTTACACAAATTCCTAAACTTAGAATTGTGGCTAATGGATTACAATTCAAAGGGCAGTTCTAGGAATTTGTAGACATCCAAAGATATTTCATTATTCAAATGATCATTTTAGCTCCCATCTTACAAGTCCTTCTGAGAGCATGTGCATACTTTCACTCAAATTTTGTCCAAAAATTCTCTAACCCTTCATGGAAAAATCTTGATTTCTTCATCAATCTTCCTTTCATGAAAACGAAAATGTCAATCTCATCAAAGCTAGTCACTCTGGAATGAACTCAGAACATTTGCTTTTAGCACAAAAGGAATGCTCGGATTTGCTTCATCAAGGATTAGTCAAGTCCTCATACTCTCAATGGGCTTGTTAAGTATTCTATGTCAACAAGCGAGCGAAGCAGAAGAGAGAAAAAATGAGACTGGTTATCAATGATTAGCCTCTTAACCATTCTCATAAGATGATAAATTTCCCTTACCACATCATAATTCTTAATTATCCAGCTTCACCCAAGTTAAAGTCTATTCAAATTTGACTTTAAAGCTGGATTTTGGCAGCTGAAAATTCACCCTAAAGATAGGTACAAAATTGGATTTTGTATTCCAAATCAATATTTCTAGTAAACAATGCTCCCTTTCGACCTCAAAACAGCTCATTTGTTATTTCAAAAGGCTATGTGCAGAATTTTTCAACATATTCTGACCAATACTCAAATTTACACTGACGACATCCTCCTTTGTAGTTCAAATGAGGATTCTCATTGTAAATTGTTAGCCTAATTTGCAAACTTGGTGCGAAAGCATGGCATCATGTTATCCCAAAAGATGATTATTGCCCAAAAAGAAATTGAGTTTCTTGGGATGCATCTTGAAGATGAAACTTATCATCTCGATCCTCATATGGCTGAAGAATTACAAAAGTTTCTTGATGAAAACCTTTCTAACAAGTAGGTTCAACAATTCCTTGGGATTATAAATTATCTTAGGGACTTTATCCTAAAAATCACAGAGCTTATAAGTCCCCTACGACAAATGCTCAAAAAAGATGCTCCTCCATGGAGACCATAGCAATTTAAGTTTGTATGCAAACTTAAGGAAATTCTGCAGCATCTCCCTCCTTTGTAGATCCCTTCTACGAGGTAAAGGGCCTTGCAAATAGATGTCAGTGATAAATATTGGGCCATTGTTCTTCTTAAAGAAATTGATGGAAAGCCATAAATTTATGACCACAAGAATGGAAGATTCATGCAAGCGAAAATGCATTACAACTCTACGTTTCAAGAAATTTTGGCAGTAAAATATGGCATCAAAAAATTTGAATTCCATCCTGTAGGACATCATTTCCTTTTGGAAATGGACATGTCCTCATTCTATGAAATGCTGAAGTTTAAGCAGAAGAAAATTCTACATCCACAGCTTCTTAGATGAGTAAAATGGTTTTCAAGGTATTCCTTTGAGACCAAACATATTGCAAGAAAAAAAAATACATGCTGATTTTCTGTCCAAATCAAAAGAATTTGCAGCTACCATATCCATAAATATATATGTGGTTAGAAATCCTTAAGCTAATTCAATACAATGTTCTTGTTGAAAATCTTGGAAGACTTATGTGGCAATATCATTTCCATATTTTTAGTAAATATGGTGGTCTTCTCCTTAGGCTATGTGACATCCCGATTTTCCAATTCTATTTTCAATAAATTGAGACGGGCATTTCGTTGGCACGTTTCAAGGTCGGAGAGATAAAGCCCAAATGGCATTCGTATTCATATCCACCAAAGATCCTTAAGCTAATTCAATACAATGTTCTTGTTGAAAATCTTGGAAGACTTATGTGGCAATATCATTTCCATATTTCTAGTAAATATGGTGGTCTTCTCCTTAGGCTAGATGGACTACATCCAAAATATCAATTTATTCATCCTCCCACTTTCTTCCTAGAAGAGGAATTCTCAGAGAAACTCAAATGGTTTTATTGGTATTTGTTTAATCTTTATACTATTGTCATTAAGTTTCCAACAGTTGAGATGCATCTTCTTACTATCAACGGAATTATTCAAGGAGAAGTCAAGTATAAATATTTTGGAGAAATGCTTAGTTAGTTTAAATCATTGGGTGCATGGAAGAATATTTTTCAAACCCAACTTAGAGCATGTAGGCTTAATCTAGAACTTTAGATAATAGCTTTATTTTTCAGGCCATGGTATTTGTCCAACCTAGTGAAGATATGCGTAAAACTCCAACAGATGTTGGAGTATCCACATATAAACCCCAACCCGTTACGAACAAGATTTTTACAACACTTCCTTGTAGAATCTTAGTATATCCTCAACGGTATTGAGAATTATAGAGGATATTGTGCCAACACAATCAAATTATTCCACCAGAAGCATGGCCAACAGAAAATGGTCGTATTTCTTAAAATCATTGTGATGACTATGTGCAACCCATCCAACGATTGATGCTTGCCTAAGAAAAGACTACGGAATGAATGTATCGGACACTTCTAAGTCACCAAAAAATTCACGGTATCTAGTTTCATCATCATCACGAGACCTATGGGGAGGATCACTATCATAAAATGTTTTTGATCATGGTGAATTGTATTTTGCACTTAGACTAGGTCTTAACAAAGAAAGTCCATCGCTTCAGCTTAAGTACCTACCCAACCTTGCATTCTAACAAGTTCCACTAATCTTGACAGGCTCTCACCACTCATCCAAAAGACAAAGACCGTATGAATTAAATATGGAAGGTACTCCAGAAATTGAAATAGAGAAGTTCCTTAAAGCACTTAGATAGCAATATAAAAATAATCCAGGGAAAAGTATTACTAATATTCCATCAAGCTCTAACCAGTGCTAGAAACCACAGACACTCACCACCTCGAAGCTCTCGAAGTTGAAAGACTCATTAGAAAATACATGAGACAAAAAGACGAGGATGACTTTGATAGCTCATATGATGATGAGCTAATCCATAAGTATGATTTCTGAGGCATTTTAAATTAACATGAAAAAGCCTCTGGGAGAAGAGACTAAAGCACCAAAGGAAAAAGAAATTTGAACCAAACACGTGAAGAGAAAGAAAACTTGGCTTGGAAACACTATTTAGCACTATTCAGCACTAAGCATGTACTATTTGGTACTGTTTGACACTATTTGGAATTCTAGCAAAAAGAGAAGATGTAAGATAAGAATATGCTTAAAGCAAGATCTTCATCTATCAATATAAAAGTCAAATAATTGGCCATTGTCGGCCACTAAGAGTTTGTAAAATTGTCTTCAGTGCTTGCATATATAAGGGGGTGCTTGTAAATGTTAAAATGCAGAACACACCCTATCCATAAATAATATTGTGTGGTTTGCTATGAGTCCTTAAAAACTCTCTCCTCCCTTCCTTTTTGCCTAGTATAATTCTTTAAACTTAGGAATATTTTGATCAATCCTAGTAATGTACTCTACACTTGCCATAATGTGAAACTTGTGTATCAGAATTCTGCTACCATAAAATTTCTATGATATGAGTCAAAAAACGAAAAAGAATTTGATGACTAACAAGCAATTCCTATTATGAGGCTAAAGGAAGACCATGCATGTGGGCACAAATCCTATTTTTGTTTTCCATGGCTTGTATCATAGGCAAATTTTCTAGTATAAGAGCTAGGGGTGATGATGTTTAGTTTCAGATGTGGGTTTGACTTCTACGCTTTGCAAAGAGATAGGGTAGAAGTGTAAAAGTGAGTTAAAAGTTAGTGTAAGATGAAAAAAAAAAAAAAAAAGGACCTATGGAAAGGGTTTTTTTTTTTTTTTGGATGCTTGAATGATATGCAATTAGAAGTTGTATTTGAAAGAGAGCTTGAATATATATTCTCATGTTCTTTGTGGGGAAAGTGTTTAAAAAGTCTTAAATTTATTATATTGGTATCAATTCAATTATAAATCTTTTGTAGCTATACCAGTTGAGTTTATCTAGTTAATTTTGGCTAAAAATTATCGACATGGACGATGGTCATCCAACATGGCATGGTTGGTGTTGATATAGACAAATTCTAATAATTTTTTTTTAAAAATTTATAAATTATTATTTCTTTCTCCTTTTTTTTTTTTTTTTTTTTCTTTCGTGCAAGGGTTGCGTCCTCGTTAGTGAAGTTGTGACCCTCACTAGCAACTAGCAAGGGCTTGTTGGCCCTCGCCAACCAAAGTCAAAGGAAAAAAAAAAGATAATAAAAAAGAAAGAAAAGAAAATACATCAAAATTATAAATAAAAAATCATTTAAAATGTACACATCAGTGTGGTTGTGTAGAATGGTCGATGTCAACATAAGCAATTTCCAGCCAAATTCCGGCCTAAATTGGCAAAATAGATAAAAATGCAAAAGATTTAAGACTAAATTTGTTTCATTGAAACGTTTAAAAGTAAATCGATACCAATACAATTTAGAATTATTTTTTGTACTTTCCCTCTATTTTTTTGGGGTGATTTTATTTAAGTTCCACTTGTTTTACCAAAAAACGAATGATTTGGTAAAAAAAATTCAGTTTTTTTTCCTTATGTATATAGTTGATAACTATGTATATTTACTCAACCACCTAATAAATACAAAGAAAACAAAGGAAATAGTCATATATATAGTAATTGACCCTAAACACGGCCTATTTTCTAAACTTGCTACTCGTTATGTCCAATTAGATGTTGGGCAAGTCAGGTACCGTATTGTTCCCGTCTCTGTTTCATCTATTGTTATATTGGACATAATTTAGGATTTTTTGTGATTTTCATTGTAAAATTAATTCTTCATAAATTTGTTATAAGTATATTAACTTTGAGTTTTTATTATATTAATCTTTTCTTTTTGCTCGTAAGATTGAAATGGGTTTTAATTAGATGTAAAACCAAGCGTTTTATTCACTCCTAGAAGAACGAGAAGCATGATAATAGTTTGACATGCCATCGCAACTGAAAGCTCTCATGCTAGTTCTTGGGAACAAAAGTGCTATTTGGTAGTAATGATGGCATCTATTGACTATTCATTTCACCCAAGCAGTCTTGACCCTTTGACCTCTCAAACCTACAAAAGCCGGGATTGCTGTAGAGTGCACGTGCTCATTCAAAAGGCCATAATGAGATTTGTACAGTCAAAAGCATTTGACGTTCCTGAGAATCCAGCTCAAGAAGTGACTCAAACTTTCCACTATATTCCAAGAGAAGTCTCTGGAAGGAGATGAGTAAAATAAGGCGAAAATGTCATGATAATTTAATTTTGCAATCATGATGATAATGTCGGTATAACCAGGCTATATCTTAGGCAGCGTTTTAGTAAGATTTAACTAAAAAAGGATGGGATTAATATCTTCAATATAATAATGATCATACTATTAACTCAACAATTAGAACTATGGATCAAGAAAATTTTGATAACATTGTTTGTTAAATATTAAACTCCTCTGTTATATGTTTGTAAAAGATTTACATGGAATTGAAAACTTGTTTTCATTGCTTCTTATAGAAGAATATTGTTTGAAAATTAACACAACAGCTATAATTTAGTCCATAAAATTCCTCAAATTAGAAGAGCTTAAATCTCTCTCTTGTGCACTGTCTTGTAAATTCACTTGCAAATTCATTTGTGAATGATCGATATATTTTGACAGCTAATCAATCAAGATATATCTATGCAAGGATAGCACTTGAAGAAAACATTCACAAGTATTCACTTAAGTTGAGAGATGTAATTGGATGTAAAGGAGCGTGTCATGAAAATAATGTCTAAGGTTTGGTTAATTGTCTCCATTGCTCTCAATAACTTGACTGTCTTATCGTCATAACCACAACTAGGTAGAAACCCAACTAATCACCCTTAGTATCATCATCCGTCAAATGACACTCCATTTCATTATCCCGTCTTAGTCCTTGTCACTGCCATCCTCATCTTTTTCTACGTCTTCAAATTCATCTTTAATTGGGTCAGGATCCCCCAAACCATCATTCTCGTGGTTAGAGATGATCACTTCTTCTGGATCTTCACCCTCTTCTTCTTCATCAATTGACTTTTCGCATCCATCAAGAACAATGCTCTCCAAGATCGAATCATCACTCATCTTCCCCTCATTAGTCCCAATCGTCAGATGATCGATCCCTAGGGTGAAAGGTCCGCATCCGGGAGGAAAATCTCGAAGACCTTGGATCCGGTGCCGCTTGACATTGATTTCGGTTGAAGAATGTCCGTGGCTTCTTTTCTCCATTACATGGATAGCTAGTGTTAACACTATACTAAACAAGAGAATTCAGATAAAAGGTGATTCATTCATCCATTAATTTCGACGAGAGTAGGGGGGCTCACAATCTCCATTTTTACTGCTTTTGATTACATTATCGTTGGTGACTCTTTCTCATCCCTGAAAGTCCTCCCATATTTCAGTTAAGAGAAGTGTTTGAAACAGCTTATGGACCACCGCTACAAAAATATGTGTTGGATGAGTTGGGCCCATGATGTCAGAGTGAATGATTCCAATATGACAGAACGAGTTGAACCTTTCTTTTTAGTCTTCGTTATTTTGCCCCTTAATGCACTCTTAACACATTCATGTCGCTTAAATCAAGAGATGAGTATATTGTCCTTGATCAAACGTGCAATTCTTTCTTTTGATGTGTGACCTAAACATTCATGTTATAGAAAAAGAAGATTTCCCATTTGGCAAAGACCTTTCTAGGATGGGAGATTGAACACGACACTAGGTAATACAAGATACTACTAACTCGAAGTGCTTTCAGATGGCATTCTTTCCTTGAAGCCTCTCCAGCATCGAATCTAGCTCAATCAAGCTAAAGTGGCCATGACCTTAACGCTAGAGTGTGAATTACTAAGGTTGCGCCACTGCACCATTATTAGATCAATGCCCATGCAAGAAGCTTACGGCAAGCTTGAGCTCAAGCTCTTGCCATGGTTGGGTGAGCTCAATGCCACTCGAGCTTGTGATGGCTATGCAAGCTTTGTCTGGGAAGTCTGGCATATCTGGGCCACCTCCGTGGCCGTGGAGGTGTGCCCAACCTTGACCGAAATTTGAAGGCCTCGACCCTCCCCGACCTTTGATACGAAGTCAGTGAAGCGTCGCCACAGCCTTCAAGCGAGTGCTTAGAAGAAGAGGGGTAGAGAAAGTTTTAATACTGCAGCTGCTTGGTAGCTGACTGTCGCAAGAGTTTCCATGCCTTTTTTTTTTTTTTGGGCACATTATGTATCACATAATCCTGTCAATTTAAATACTCTTAGACTTCATAAGCATTGAAAAATTAATAAACTCGTGATATTCGAACCAAATTGTTGCACACCCCCCACCCTCCCCTCTTAAGGAAATTCAACCCTCCTTTTGTTCTTGAATATGTGAGCACTCCTTCCAGACTCGCTGCCAAGGAGTGGACGGGCAACGCCTTCACCCTTTCTTTACCCATGTTGGCCAATTTGTTCTAGCTTCAACAGCCATACTTTTGACTAAGTCCGTAAGTAACAACAGCACCATAAAGAAAGGTAACATAAATTAGACTCAAAGTGCAAAGTAGCAGGAGGTCACTGCACCTGTACATTATCTTTATAAGCATAAACATAGTTGGCTCCAGGAAATAAAAGTTTCACGTCATAAACAGATCTCACAATAGAAAAAAAAAGTCCAGCCTTTAAAAATGCACTCTAATTCCAGTGCAACCCATGATGCCCCGTAATTTTGTTGATCACGGAAAGCGCGGCCAGGTACAATTAGCTCTCCTTCGATTTGACAGGAGCATTTGCAAGATCGTAGATCTCTTTCTTGCTCTTTACCCAACTGGTCTTCTTAGCATAATAATCGATTTTGTCCAAGTCTTCAGCAATCCCCATATATCCATAGAGAAGTGTCTCGTCTTCGTCATTTTCCTGCATTCCTGGTGCTTCATTTTTATTGCCTTCGCCATGATCTGTAGTTCTCTTCTCAAATTCGACCCTCCCACGTTTATTCTCAGCAAAATACTCGTGCAGTTTACCGGCATTTCCAAGTCCAGAGAACGTGTTTAGGAACTTCACCACAATGACACTTTGGTCAGCAGGCTTCCCAAGACAAACCACCATTTTACCCTCTGCGAAACCTTTACCTGCCATAAGATGAAGAACAAACCAAGCAACATTATCATCATAGAAGCAATATCCCACTTTTAGAGAATGAACACTGCATATTGGGTCTTAACCTCGGGCACATCCCACAATGATGAATTAGGAATGATCAGAAGATCTGAGACAGCCCAAGGGAAATGCTATATGTAGTGCTTTCTTAAATTCATTTAAATGCTGCATTTATACAAATCTTAAAAGGCCAACTTTTTTTTCTTGAAGGAGGTCACAAAGAACAAGGAAAATTTTTAAGAAGTCCTCTTCAGAAGCATTAAAATGTTCTCATCTACACAAGCACAAACCTCTCAAAAATGTTTCGATCCTTTCCCTTGGGATTACTCTCTGGTCTTTAGGATCATCCACTGCCATAGAAATGTTGTGTATGACAACAAGGGGAGGCCACAAAATCAAGTCCTCCTTCTGAGTCAATGCAATGTCATCAGGCAACGGTTCTGGAACCCAATTTATCGGGTCTGCAGTCACAAGACTCCACCCAAGCAAAACACAGATTGCCCTGTGCAGTCCAAGATGCTGAGCTCTTAGCCCTACCTTCCGAGACATGAGGGCATGCTTTGCCAAGTTCTGAGTACCTTGGAACTCCTTGGAAGAGCTGTCGTAGGATAGTGATATGAAATTCATCAGTACACTGTATAATGGCATATTGTAATACCAGCATGAGGAAATTATTTGTTCTACAAATAAGGGGCAGATCTTATTCAATAAAGACATTAACCCATCCTGGAAAGAAAATTATCTTTTAAAGTGCAAAAAAGCACTAAAAACCAAAAGGGGGAACAAGGCCTACAGGTGATGTGCAAATAGGACGAAAGTCATCAAGACAAAGGTGATCAAGAACCAGTGACTATAAACCAGTATAATGAACCAAATAAACTAAGCTTATGCTGTGTAGTAGGAGACATTCAGTAGTAGCATCTCCCTTAATAGCAGCTTCCCTAGAACACCTCATTGTTATCCAAGTATTAAAGAAAAAATGTGAACCTTCAAATGACAATTACAAATACATCATGTTGCATCAGAAAAATACACTAATTGTAGCGCATCAAAATGCACTCAATAGACCTGTAAATCAGACTAGAAAAGCAGACCTCAAAGAAACCTGACAGAAATCAGTGAGGGAAGTGTACAAAATTGAGTTCATGTGGGTGGGTGAATGGGTGTATGAGGGTGTTTGTAAAACTATAATTTCAAATTGAAGCTACCTGAACTTTAAAACAACACCTCTTGGGTGTGTTTATGTGTGCTGGTGTGCTTGCATACATGTGCGTGCATCTCCAATTGTGTGCATAGGCACATACATGCTATGTGACAAGGGTGAAGAGAGCGCACAGCTTCTCTAACAAACAAGTTCAGGATGTCACAATATAGATAAATATTGTCCAGATGTTAAACAAAATGAGTTAATACATAGCTCATATCAGCTAAACATATAAATACTTTTAACAGCATGACCACTGGAAGTAGAATGCTTGGCTAAAATACGATAAACCGAGAACTAGAATGGCATAAAAAACTTCTCCAAGTAGATATGTCGATTCTAGGGATTGACATGCAGAAAACAAAACGATGATGTGAGTATCAATTGAAGAAAACCTCCGGATGCTGTAATTACATGCTCAAATTTCCCAGTTTGAGCAGGAAGCTGAAAAATCATAAAGTCCTCAAGCATGTTTGATCTAGATATGGATTACGCATCAAGAATAACATACACCACCAGCAGATCTACTAAGATTTGAGTTCCACTGCCAAGCTAAAGGTACTTCAAGCTTGTCAACACTGATTCTTGACCATAGAAGCTCATAAGCATGTACCCTTACCATCCAAACCAAGCAAAACAGAGGTATGCAACTCATTTAACATTCCCTCTGCTCTATGTTCGAGAATGACTAGTCCAACAATTGCATAATCATAGCTAAAGAGAGACCAATGCCCCTTGAAATGTCACCTTAACTGTAATTGTGAAGATGAGAGGGCCCAAACTGGGTGAGTGAATCTGACAGAAAAATCAGAGAACTCTGATTCCAAACAAAAACCTTTTCAATTTTGCTCTTATGCAGTATCACACCTCCAACCCAGATCTAAACTGCTCGCTTGCCACTGGGATGAATACCCAAGACAAGATAAAAAGCATTTAACTGAGCTCAAAAACTCCAATTGGCATGCTAATTTATCCTTGTTGAAATTAACTGCTACATCAGCTAGTTTCTTTTATATGATATGCTGCCCAAATCATTTTGGTTCCACTCCAAACAGCTTGCAGACAATTTAGCTGGCAAGAAAATGGATATAGTTTTCCACTAGCATATGAAAGCATGGAACTAAAGCAAAACTAACTTCATGCTCGTCAACATACAAAACTGTGCCCAGACAGCATGTCACAAGTGACCCACTTTACTGATGGCATGGCATAAGAAACTCAGATGGGGACCAGAACCAAAAAATCTTCCTGACTACAACAGCATCAATGTCTCCTCTTCATATAGGTTAACTTAAAAATATACCACTCACAGTATGAAGTCACAATAACCATTGTCAATGTCAGAAAGCATATAGCACCAGCCCTAGAGAAGTTCGTTTTCCTTCTAAGGATGCCAGAGTCAGTGACAATGCCACCTAAACTGCCATTGCAAAAGAAGCTCAGCCAATTGACTTAAGAAACCATATTATCCTAAGCATAGCCTAAGCATCAGTAAGATATTCGCTTATGGCTGACATGGCTTGAAACACAATCGCATAATTCTTAGACAATCAATTAAAATATCAAGCAAGTACTCCACCTTCAAATAAGAAAAATTGGATAGGAAAACAGACCTCCTGCCACATACAACACAGAATAAACTTCCAGCTTTTCCTTGAGCCAGGTATCGTCTTTGAACCCTTGAGTTAGTGTTAAGCTTTTTTGAATAAATTAAGAAGGCATCGTGCACTGATTTCTCAAATTCCTCTGATTCCTCGGGAAATTCAGATACTACAGCACTTTCTGGTTCTTCTAATCCATCACCATCATTCGAATGCTGATCCTCATTGGATTCATCATATCTCTTCCTAATTCTCTGGTTTTTGGGAAATCGCTTCTTGTAACCGAAATGTTGTGACTTGTACTGTTTCAAAGGCTGGGATTTATGATAACCCTTCAAGTATCTCTGTCCATTTTCAGATAATCTCACTGGATCCACTTGTTGATGCTCCAACCCATTTTGATATGACCAACAACCATCTGAAAAATCATCTTGATGATACTTTTGTCTATAATATGCCATTTCACTCGATCTCTCTTCATCAGAATTATATGTTACACCACTAGGTGAGTATAACTCGGTCCTATAATCTTCCCCAACCAACTCTTCGCTGTTATCTAGATCCTCAAACTCACATAAGTTTCTGTTTGCAGGCATTGAACCTCTATGAGCATAGTCACCGAATTCTTCCTCTATATCATACATTCTTCTTTTCGGTATCCTATTATAAGGCTCATAGCTGCAGCCTTCTTCCACTTTCAGTCTCTTCACTCTTGCAGGAGCTCTATGCATGCCTCTATCATACTTGGACATGGAGTCATCAAAATAGATCTCTTTTGGGTTCAATGAGTCATCATTTCTTCTAATATCATATCTTGCTCTAACTTCTGAGATCTGATTAACTTGCTTTGCACCAATACGTAGAAAGGCTGACTCTTGCGATGTTCTGCTCTTATTAATGGTGTGGGTAGAACCATAATCAGAACGTGTCCAATCTTGATGTGAAACATCTGATCCTTTAAAACTCTTTGGAACAGTTGACTCCTCCATGGTAGCATGATTCCATGCACTTCTCCTCTCGAAATTCCTATAATCATCAGCATTTTCTTCATCATTGTCTACAGACCGAACAATACTTGGTCCTGTCACCTTTCTAGCATGATCATTTATTTCACCATGGCTGTACTGTACTTGATCATTTACTTGGTCATGAACAGGTATTGTTTCATGCAAATTATCAATCTCATGAGCAAGTCTTTGTGGCTTGACATCAAAATAGTTCTCCCGCTCATCCCCGAGGGTGTCATAAGCATGCTTCCTGGGGATGTGCATATTCCTCAGTCCCATATCAGATTCTCTTCCAGAATCAATAAGCATTCTCTGGTAATGGGCACCTCCATATGAAGTTTCTGCATATTTCTGCCTCTCTGAATTTTTATTTGTAGGTTTCGAGGGCTCTCTAACCCCATGAGAGTATATAAGTTCTCTCCGTGAATGACTGCCTGACGACCTCCCAAAATCATTGTGAAAACTTGATTCTTTAGAATAAGCCACAGGCAGAGCTGCACGAGCAACAGCTCTTGGATTAAATCTCGCATCGCTTTGCTGGTGAGGTTTAAGATGTTCCAACTTATTAAAGTGAATGCGATCTTGGCACCGATATCTTTCACTTTCATACCAGCGCATATCACTGTCCTGTAATGCTGACTGCCTCTCCATTGCACAAATTTCACAATAAGGCTCCCGTCCAACACCATCTTTCATGGCTACTGCTTTTCTATCCACCATTGCATATTCCCGAGCAGAGGTTAGGTTCTTACTTTGACTAGAATCTCTTCCCTCTATCAATCTACGAGTCGCATAATCATTAGATTGTCCATGCATCGGTCTACTATCATCTGTGTCACCATCAGAATCCCCAATGAACTCACCCGATTCAACTTCCCTTTGTTTAACCTTATCATTGGAAGGCCTTCTCTTGACATGTCCTGAAGTCGCCAATCTTGAATCAACCCAACCATCTCTAGCGCCATGCGAGGGCAAATGAGAACTCCTTCTTTTCGGCGAACTTCTTCCCCCATCCCCGAAGGCTCATCCAATCCCGGAGGGTTCAAACTCCTACCATCATCGCCACCGCTGTGTGATCCCTCCAGACCACGGCGCTGCGAAACGGCGCGCGGTTCAGAACTCACCACAGGCTTACCATTTTTGGCTTTCTCCAGCGGAGATAATTTCTCACGGTCCCGAGGCTTTTGCGATTGCATCTTCCCTTAAACTCAAACAACTCAAAATACACTATTTTCCCGATCCCTGCTCAAAAAAAAAAAAAAAAAACCCTCGCTTGCCCGCCCGCCCCCCGCCCGCCCGCTCCTAATCAGGAAGAAGCGAAATCCAAAACCCCCAAGACTCAAATTCTCAAAACTCGCACCAAGCGAGGGGGCGCGCTAGCAGCACACGCCCGCGATCGCCAGAAACCCTAGGCGCCCACCTACAATCACCGGCTCACGATCCCGAAAGAGGGCTCGCCCGATCGATCGCGGCGCGGCGATGCCGAATAGATCGCGACGGCTGAGCAATTGGACACGACAGCAGGAAGGCAGAAAAAAGGTACAATTCCCCGTCTCTTTTTTTTCAGATTCGGACCTGATCGAGCGGAGACAGCGAAGGATCGTTCGTCGCCGTCGCCGGTCGCGTCGACGGATCGGCTGCGACGTAGGGAGAGGCTCTTCTCGGGGCGCGAGCGATGGAGGGCGTCCGACTCGGAAGCAACACCACGAGCAGGAGGAGCAGCAGGAGCAGCAGCAGCAGCGAGGCCAAGATCGTAATTTTCAGTACTTTGTCTGTCTTTTCTTTTCTCGAAGGGAGAGGTCTCTTTTGCTTTTCTTAAAGAGAGCGATGATGGTGATGGTGACGATGCGCCGCTGATGGCGAGATGAAGAGACGCGACTGCCAATTGCGTTTTGGAGACGGTGGGCTTGCCCTTTCCACTGGGCTCACTTTTTCTTTTTCTTTTTATTTTTTTTAAAGAATACCATACAGCGACATTTGCCAATTGCGTTTTGGAGACGGTGGGCGACATCACGCTAAGATTGCACTGGGCGAACACCTACTTTTTTTTTTTGTCATCTATTTATATTTTAATTTTCACTCTTAAACTTTTACTATACTTCTTTATAAAACGTGAAAGTCGAAATCCACATCTAAATCTATATCGTCCCCATTTCAACCCCAAAAATAACTCTTTTTATTTCTATAAAATGTTTACTTAAATACCATAACTTTCCATTGATCACTTGAATATCATAATTTATTAAATATTATTTATCCAAGTATTGAAAAATTCTATGTGGTAAGGCACTCATGAGAATGATTTTGAAAATACATGACATGTAAATGATTGATTAAAGTTGTATGGTGCTTAAGTGATCAAGAAAAAAATTTATGACACTTAAGTAATAAAAAAATTATAATAATCAAGTAAGTGTTGTATGAAAGTTGTGGTACTTTTGAGGTTCTTTTCTAATTTTGTGAATATGAGAGATGATCCTTCTAACTATCAAAAAAAAATCTCAAGGATTAAATACGATGTATTAATTTTCATACACCCGCTATGAGCATGCTCAACTTAGTTTTCATTTTTGTTCAACATTATAAACTAACGATAAAATTCATAACTCAATAGCACGGGGAATAAAATAAGAATCGACAGAATTTTTCTCCGTTTGCTTCTTTACAAAATTTATTTTTAAAGGAAAACATATGAACATTCCGTCATGTCTTTTCCTTTTAATAACCAAAAAGAAATGCATTTTTTCCATTTAAAAATTATGAGATAAATTTATTGAAAGTCTTAAAACTTATCATAAATATGTAATTGAGTTCTAAAATTTAGGATATTTTCAATTTATAAAACTTTTCAGATTGATTCAATTGAGTATTTTCATTAACTTTGTCTAAATAGGTTAGCGGAAAATGTTGATGTGTCTTATTTTATTACTTTTTAAAGGCACGTGATGATGTGGCGCCTACCAAACGCCACGTCAAAAAATATTAGAAAAATTTAAAAAAGCAAACTAAATTAGATAAAAAAAATAGGCAAATAAATAAATAAAACTGAGGCTATGTCCAAGCCCTCGCAATTGGTAGCTGCCATAGCTGCCAAGAAGGGTTGACAAAGGTTGCCTAGGCCTTCTCGAACCTCAGTGACCCATTGGTTAGATTTGGGGTGAGGGTCGCACCCTTCCCCAATTATGGGCTAGCAAGCCCTAATCAAGGGCCACCAAGTCCTCGCCTGAGGTCGACTGGGGTTGATCAAGGTTTGAGAAGGCCTAAGTGACCTCGATCGAGGCTTCTCAGTGACCACTAGTGAAGACTTAGCCAATTCATCGGTGTGATTTTGTTTGCTTTAAAAAAAAAATTAACAGTTTTATTTTTGTATTTGTAAAAAAAATTTCTTATGTGGTGCTTAGTAGGGCACCACATCATCACCACGTTTCTTAAGAAAGTAATAAAATAAGAAAGCATGTTAATATTTTTTGTTAACTTATTTGGATGAAATCAATAGAAGGATTCGATCAAATCAATTTGACGAATTTTAGAATTTAATTACACATTTTCAAGTTTTAAGACTTAATTGGACTTTTGTAATACATTTTAGGACTTCTAGTCAACATATTTCTTTGATTCCACGGTGTAAATACCATAGATTTTATTTCCACATGCATCCATCTTATGGCTATTCAAATAGGCAGCATAGCAACGTTTTTTTTCTTTTTCTTTTTCCCACTTGCATTTCTATTCGATAGTGAAATTGAGAGCGTTGACTTATTTTGAAAGTATCGGAACTTCGAAACCAAGAGAATCTGCATAGAGCGGCGCAAAGACATGTATCTTCGCCGCCTGAGGTTCAATTTGCGTGATTTTTCCCGTCATTAAAAGGCTTATGACGAGAACTTTCCAACGAGCCCAATACTATTAGGTAAAATCGTGAAAGCTGGATTTGTGATTTCATCTCGTCCGAGGGCTTAAACAGGATTTATGAACCAAGTGTTGGAAGAAGTATAGCCAAGTGCTAAAATTTGACACGCAAAAACACTTAAGTGTCAACAATTAAGAAAGTTAAAAGTGACACTTAAGTGATATTTTTTTTATAAGTAGGATACTTAGGTACCATCTCCAACGAATCCGCCGAAAATCCTATGTGATAATTTTTTTATTATTTTTCTTACCTACATGGTTCGCCAAAGAGGTGACTCAAAGAAATGAAATGTAAAAACGACATCGTTTTTGCACAAATTCAAATTTTCATATAAAAATTATAAAAGGGGTGGAAGAAGGCAACGAGGGCTAAGCCCTCGCCGTCGTTGCCACCTCTCCGTTGTTGCCAAGAAGGGCCGGCGAAGGTGGGGGCAGGTGTCGGCCGGGGTTGCTAGCCCCTACCCCTTAGCCGCATGCCTCCTCTCTCCACCCTTTTTTTTTATAATTAAATTTTAACTTTTTTAAATAAATTTAGTTTTAAATTTAATTTAATTAATTTTTATATTAATTATTTACTACGTCGAGACTAAACGACGTCTTTTTTGCATTTGTCTAGCTATATTGGCATGCAAAACAACGTCGTTTTGTTCTTATCTTGCCAGAAAATTACAACGTCAACATTTTAGCTGGATTTGCTCCCGTTGGCAATTAAATGATATATTTTGCTCTGATTTTGGCACTTAAGTGTCACTTTTCTAATTTTTAGCACTTAATGTCTCTCTATGTCAAATTTTGACACTCTAGATATTTAGCACTCACCAAGTGTTGTTACAATGGTTTTTCATTCTTAAAAATCATTATTTATTGTATGTTATAGGTTTGAATTGTTTCATTCATTTCCCAGTCCTCTAGGTACGGTTTTAGGCTCTAAGACATTTCTTTCGAGTATTGAAAAGTTTGATAGTTTGACCAACAATTACTCCCACTTATGATAAATTTATGACTTCAATTTTCAGCGACCAAGTTCCTACCATCTTGCCAAGACGAAATATCACTTAGCTATCATTTTAGACTTTGGCCTCCTATTTCCAACCAAATAGGTAAATAAATGAGAGAATGTTATAGAGCGTATCTTGTAGAGATCGATAATTTAAGTGACATTAATTCCAAAGTGAAGTTGTATTTTTTTTTTTTTGGACTAATATCAACAACACATAACACTAAGAGTTTTCATTGAATATTGAATTGAATATTGAATCTACCAAATTTTTAATCAAAGGCGAATAATTTCTAAATAAAAGAATTTGGTAACAAAATTTATTTTCAGGATAAAATAAACTAAATTTTTTGATCAAATTTTTTTTCTTTTTGATTCTATTCTTGAGAATAATTTCTCAATAAAAGAATGAATTTGACACGTTAAATATTAAATAAATAAAGAGTTTACAATGAATTTATACTAATAATATTAATAAATCTTACACATTTTATTTATTTCATTATCCCAAATTTACATTTATTTTTCGAATTTATATTACTTTTATTTTTAGGATAAAAATATGTTTATGTGATGGCCATTCAAAAACCCTAACTTTACCTCATTTGTTTATTTTAATTCTCCTTTAATACTTTCTATTATATCTTTTCTTAACGTCCTTTTTTCTCCCGTGATTTTATCTTTTTGCTGCTCCGCCGCCGCCGGAGTTGGAGCCGGAAGATTGGACCATGGTGAGGAGTCGTGTGACTAGTGAAGTGATTTGGTTGAGACCTGCTCTGACAATCTTGCCCTCAAACCCATTCTTCTCCTGGTTTGCAAGTGCAGCTAGCCAGTCACCACTTCCTCACTGCTCTTTCTCTGGCTGTCTCTCGCCGTTGCGGGCTCACCGTCGGTCCATCTCTGCTCCCTCGCCGTCACTTCCACCCTCCATCGTCTGTCGGACATGCGTGTCCAAACGTGTCGGGCAAAGGTTGACCACGTGTCTAAACATGTCCAATGCGTGTCGACGTGTTCGACACGCTTGACACGTGTCGGACACGACACGGAAGCACGAAGAACGTGTTCGTGCTTCATAGGTCACTGTCACGAAGGTGGCCGGTGACCAGTTGGGCAAGGTTCAATGAGCTTACTAGAGTCTCATCAGGCTAGAGCGAGGTCCCATGAGCTTGCCTAGCCAAGGTGAGCCTCGGCCTCATCCAAGCAGCGAGAGGTCGGCCTCTCCTTAGCCTAGTAAGGCTGAGCCTCGCTGTGGCTCAATGTTCGCCGGGGGCCAATAACGCTCCGGCAAGATTGCCGGCCAAAAGGAAGAAGAAGAAAGGGGAAGAGAAGAAGAAAATAAAAAAAAAAAAAAAAAAATAAGAATTGATTCTAGGAATTGTTCTTAGAAATGAGAAGTTACTTTTTTCTATTTTTTGATTCTGTTCCAAATTTATTCTCATAAACAAAATTTTACTAAACGGAATTTTTTTTTTTTCTAGGAAAAAAAAAGAACATAAATAATTGTTCCCTGTTAGGTTACCAAATATGGCCTTACTAACTATTCTTTCTTTATCATGTACAAGATTATAGATTGCACAGCAAATGTTATTAAAAAAAAAAAAAAAAACACACACACACACACACACCTTCTGTTTTTCATGCTAACAAATTGATAAAAAGAAAAAGCTAATAAAGAGCACTCGTTAAATGCATATGTTTTTCGTGTTAGAGTATGAGACATTGTCCTAAATCTGTCACATCTCGAAGTGTGAAAAATTGGGTTGATGACCTATCTTTTGACCCATCTCTTACGAAGTGGGTTAGGTATGGATTAGCAAAATGGATTGTTGTGGGTTTGATTTGTAAAACTCAATTAAATTTGGGTTTTTAATGGGTCTACACTTTTACCCAATCCAACCTAATGCAATCTTCCGCTCCCCTGGCCCCACGTGCTTCTTCGTCCACTCTTCCTCCTCCTCTTCTTCTTCCAATTTGCCCTCCTCTTCCATAGTGGCCGCCGCCTCTCCCACCATTGCTGCCTCCCCCTTCAGCCGAGGAAGTTGCTGCATCCATGGTCGATGTGCTTTCGCTTCTGTATTCGTTAATGCTGACTGTATCCATAGCCAACCGCTGATCTTCTCAAATAAGCTTGTCTTGCTTCGTTTCACTTTGAATTCATCGTCATTTCCTTCTTCTTCTTCGCCAAGAAGCATTTCCTGACTTTTGGCCGATGCGCCTCCGTTGAGTGTACTTGTGCGAAACTCAGCGTGTGTACCTTGGAATTCATGGTTGTGTTAGGCTCAATGGCACTAAACCATGAAATTTAATTTTGAAAATAATGATAATAATGAGACACAATAGTAATTATATTTACTTTGATTGTGTGAACTTTTTTTATTAATTTCAAGAAGGAAAATATCAAAATGCATGGAACATTAGATAGAGTAAAAAAAATGTAGTAAAAAGAATAAATCCGTAAATATGGGTGTTAATGGGCTTTAAATGAGTGGACAAGACTTGACTCACCCATTTGATGGCCCTTGTCATATTGCAGCACCGGATCAGAGCTGACTCACCCATTTGATGGCCCTTGTCATATTGCACCACCAGATCAGAGCTGATACATGTATCATGTTGTCTATGATTATAAAATCATATATGTTGCCAAATAGGGGTCTTGGAGATTCAACCCTTCTGGTTCAAGCAACTTTCTGGTTCCGCCTCAAGATGACTTACCGAACAAAAGCTTCCCAGATTGGAAAATGGACCCAGTTGGTCGTATACTAAATACAGTTAAATTAAGAAACAGTTCTAAAACAGGTCCTAGCTGTAAGAAACGGTAACAACAAATTCCCATGATCTTCCTTCTTTGTAAGAGTTTCGAGGCTAATCAGCAGGATGCCATTTTCTCTGAAAGTATAATTATAGGAGTGATCCATGAACTTTTTCTGGTGCCGTTTAAAGAGTTACCTCACCAGGACGGGGTGTTTCCACTTGGTGAGGCCTCCATGGCCTGTCGTCTAACAAGATGGATTCCACGGGATGCATTTTCATTGGAATAGTATCTTTTCTAGCCCGGTTCCTGGCTATACCCTCTTGGGGTTTAATGTCTGTGGGATCTTGACGTTCATACAACTTCTAGATGAAGCAGTTGAAGATCTACTTAGAGCTATCCTTTGAATCCCTTATCTTACGAGGAGGTCCCTGGTTCCTATGTTTTTTGAGATGTAGAAGCTGCCTCTACTCCTACTATTTTAACGTCTCTAATGAATTGGGACCTAGGTGTCGACTGACCTGGCTCCTTTCCAGGAGTGGAGGGCCCCTTCCTTGGCCTAGGGGTAGTTTTACTGCGAGCTGAGGTGGATTTGGTGTTGGATGTAATTCATGAATTTTTCCTTTTTTGAATTTAATTTTTAAAGTTTTAAAAAATCCACTCGATATAACCCTTTCATACCGGGGACGTGCATTTTTTGGGGCATGGACTGTTACATCAACGTTTATTAGGGTAAAATAATAATGTGCCTTATCACATCGTTTTTCCATGTGGGCAAATCTTTTATCGTTTCTTTTTGGGCCAAATGAATGAGAGAGCTATGCAATGGAACTAACATGGACTAAGGTCCCATTTGATTTGGCTTTGGGGAATACCCTTGAGAAAATGAAAATACATTTGGGATAAGGAGTTTTCAAAATGCAAATAACGTTTTATGAATTGTAATTTTAAAGTATATTGTGAAACAATTTTGACTAAAATACCGTTTGGTGAAAATTACATTTATAAATGAGTTTTACTAAATTATAAAATAAAAAAGAGAATTTTGTAATTTTTTTTTTTAAAGTCCAATGGTCGACTAGCTAGATCTGGCCCTTGGATGGCCTCACCTGAGGTTGCCCACGTGACCCAAGGCGGCCGCGACCCAAGGCACCAGTTGCTTGGGGTCCCATGACCTCAAGCGGCCACTTGGGTCACGCGATTTAGGCCATCAATAGCTTGGGTCGCGTGACCCAATTGTCGCTTGAGGTCCGGCGACAATTGTTGGGGTCGGGTGACCCTTGGGCGAAGGTCGCCAGTGTGTGCGACCCCTTGGCTAGCGATCTTCGGCGTCCGCTCGGCTTTCCGTTTGTTGGTGTTCAGAGAAGATGAACAATAATTGAGGCCAACACTTGCATTTCATTTCAAAAGTACCTCGGGACTTGCTTTGAACTAAAGGCCCTTAGAGCCATTTGGAAATACAATTGTATTTTCTTAAAGTTGAGCAAAAACACGAACCAAACATGTTTGCATTTGAAAAATGGCCTATAGAGTCCCAAAGCCCATTGCACATGCTAAACCAAACAGGACCTAACTTAAGTCAATGGGTTTGAAATTTTCAAAGGAAAGATCTCTCTTAAGTAGATTTTTGAAAGTTCAAGAATTAGATTGAATAGTGAACAAATTCAGAAACTAATTAAACATAGGAGAGAAGTTAGGGACCAATAATGTCATTATCCTGTTTTCGGAGACAGCAAGGTTTGCTTTGCTGATTGTTGATATTGTCTTCGATTTGTCCAAACAAACGTGTAAACAATTAAACTACATCAAAGAACGGTTCTGGTAAATCTCAATTTTAATTGAAAATTATGGCACAAGAAATTCTGGCGTCAGTTCGTAGTCTGCTATTCTCAAAACCGGTAGCTGGCTCTGCAGATGGCAGAGCAGGATTCTATATTCTCATTGCTTTCTCTTGGAATGTTTTGAAAGGGAAGCAAGCTTTCTGCAAATTCGGAAGCAGAGGATTGAAGCAAAAGGGAAAAAAGCATGCAGTGAGGGCACATAAAAAGGGATCACCAAAAGAGAAAACGAGCCCTTTGCTTCGAACGAATCTGAAAATAATCGCATTGCCATGTTACCATTGCACAGAATGAAGAACCACGGGAGCGTCAATGGCAGCGGGAGGCCACCCACGGATGATGACCAGGTCAAGGAAGATGGGGACATCTCGAGGCTGGCCATATCGACTTTGCAGGCTCGGGAAGAAGAGATCGCGAGGAAGAAGATGGAGGTGAAGGAGAGAGTGGAACTCCAACTGGGGCGTGCTGAGGAAGCGACGAGGCGGTTAGCTCAGATTTGGGAGGTCAGCGCTTGATAAGCTCTCCATAATCAAAGTTTTATTTGCACTCATTCATCTTCTGTTGCACCAAATTACACATGCCACCCAATCTATGTAGCTAGAAAACGACCAAACATCTCTACAGTCTCATCTGTAAGTAGATGAAGTTGCATGTCTTGGATAATTAGGTTGCACTAGTAAAGAACTCAGAGCTAGCTATGAAGCATTGTTTTCCGACAACTTTGTCTCGATGATCTGTTAGGAGCTGGAAGAGCTAGCAGACCCCTTGAGGAAGGAAGTTGCAACTGTTCGCAAGAAGATTGACGTGGTCATCCGTGAGCTGAAGCCGCTCGGACAGAGTTGCCAAAGAAAGGTTAAACTTTCAACTCTCCAATCTATAGTCTAGTCTTGGCACGAAATTTTCTATCATGGTAATGCCGTTCTACATTGTTCGCCATGGATAAAGTACTATCAATTGCTTCGACAAATACGGGGACTGTCGGACCATTTTGCGCGAGCATCGATACTAACTTCAGTTTGTCACGTGGGTTTTCTGATCCCATCAGGAAAAGGAGTACAAAGAAGCCATGGAAGCTTTCAATGAGAAGAGCAAGGAGAAGGCTCAACTGATGGCCACATTAATGGAGGTATCTTCCGTTCAAACCCTTCAACATCTTCTCTGTTTTGTTTCTCCTCCCCTCTATGGCCAAGCACCGCATGCGCAGTCTGCAATTTGCATAACCTCGGTGTATCCTCACAACTGTTTGCGGCTTGTTTCGTTGTGATCTTTTGTATCAGCTTCTATCTGAGAGTGAGCAGTTGAGGATGAAGAAGCTTGAGGAGCTGAGCAAGAATGCAGAGTCCGTGCATTGACAATCAGAAATATGATGATGCTTCCTGATAGGAGTGATCAAGCTGTGCTTATTTAAGTGCTTCAATATGGTCGTTTTTATTTGATTTCACAAGTGTGTATTTGAACGTTTTTCCTTAATGAGTGGATATTTAGAGAGCAAACGATTGTGTATGAACATTCAAACGCATTTGAGTTGTGTAATTAGGGGTACATTTATTTGGAAGTAAACTGTTTCTAGGAAATAACTTTTCTACTTTTTGGTATTTGGATGATAGAAAATTAATCGATTTATGGAAATTGTTTTTCATAAATTGTAAACAACAAATTTAGATTGACTAAAAATGGCTTCTCCAATAGAAAGGAGTACACTTCCCCTAAACAAATGAATTCAAACGCTACTTAAATCTACAAACAAAATTATTTTTTTGATAATATCATGTGAACTGACTTGAAAAATTAGAGTGCTTTATCCAAAACTTTCATCAACTTTGAACGTAATACATGTTTATGCTCAATATCTCAACATTACATAATGTCCTCTAAACTTTCATTTTGCTATGCCCGTTAACCCTCCATTATTTTTTATGTTAGCATGTGCAATATACATGATTTTCAAGGGTAAAAAACTATTTTCAACTAATTTTTTTAAAAAGGAATTTCTCTTTTTACTCTCAATTACTATAGAAAATGAAGTGGCTAGAGAGAGGGAAAATCTAGATCAACTTAAATAATGTCAGTAACGGATAATAAATATTAAATAAATAACATTTTTTTTATATAGAATTTGGTGAATTATAGCCACTTTGGTAGAGGAACTAAACACGACAAATTAGGAAAACAAGGTACGAATAATAAAAAGGTCATATAACAAAATTGATTATTTCAAATGGTTACTAGATGCAAAAAATTATAAGTAATTTTTTTTTTTTTTAAATTATGTGTACTGAGGGATAATTTTTTCAAGAAATAATATTTAAGTGATCACAACTGAACAATAAATATATTTTTTTCAGGGAATATTTAAGTGTCTAAGTTTAAACTCGTTAAAACTCTTGATGCATTTGTCGCCCTACAACTGCATAAGACAAATGTTGCCATGAAGGCAAACAAACCAAGGCATGATTTCAGGTTGAACCGGCCGTACTAGTTGATTTTCAGTCTTGTTCATGTAAAGACCAGTACTAACCCCGCGTAAATCGATTTTCAATTGGTTTCAAGATTGTTTCTCAAGTATAACCTATGTAGCACCAATACTCTCCGAAAGCCTTCGTGTCATGTCTGACACTTTGACATGTCCCAACACACTTCGACATGTGGTTAACAAGTGTTGAAAAGTCCGATATATAGTCAACTCTCTTTGACACGTGATTTCGACATGCACGGGGTCAATTCTAAAAATTTCTAATACTTAAGAGATCAAATTTATATATAAAAAAAAAAAAAAAAAAAAGAGGAGGGTTGGTGGTTGGGCGCCGCTACCACTGCCATCATTAGAGGAGGCCGGCGACCTTGCTGGCCATAGGCAGTCGGGGGGGGGGGGGTGGCCTCGCTCGGCTAGCCCTGGCCAACGAGACTTGCCCAAATCTAGGCAATGCCTTGACTAAGGCCCAAGCAAGGGTCACCCACATCTGGGTGATGCCGTGCCCTCACTCGGGCCCAGCAAGGGTTGCCGGCCACGGGTGAGGGTTGGCGTTGCCCAGATCTAAGTGATCCTCACCCGGGCCTCACTTGGGCCAACGAGGGTCGCCCTCCTTCCGCTGCCTAGGGTCAGCAGGGTTGTTCCCCCCTCCCCCCCATCTCGACGATGGCTGGGCACGCTGCTGACGGGGGCAACAGTGGCGGTGTGCCCAACCACGACCCTACCTCTTTTCAATTTTTTTTTTAGAATTGTTTTAGTTTTTTTAAAAGTCTTTTACCATGGAGTAAAAGAAAAATGCTATATATGGTAAAAAAATAAATTAAAAATACCATTCTAGCATTTTTTTTTCTTTAAATAATGTTTGTTTCCCTCTAAGTTTTATGTATTATTGTAACAAATTAAAATAATAAATGATATTAATAAATGTTGAATTAATATTTTTTAGTGTAAATTAATTCTAAGCTATTATTATTATTATTATTATTATTATTATTATTATTATTATTATTATTATTATTATTATTATTATTATTATTATTATTTACGTATTTATATATAAAAATATATTTAATATATAACGTGTCGGAATTCTCTATTTTTAAGAAATGACGTATCCGCGTGTCGTGTTGTATCGTGTCACGTGTCATGTGTTCGTGTCGGTGCTACATAGAGTTTAACTCAATTTGAACCTATTCAAAACCAAACCGTCTCAAAATGCAGGAAAAGGGGGAAATAAATTAGAATGGTTTTAGGTCCTGTGAAGAATCACTAGGAACGTCATATGGTTGCTGTAAAAGTTGTTGGAAAAATATTACATAATATAAAAAAATAGAAAAATATTATATAATATAAAAAAGAAAATTATTATATATTTTAAAAAATGATATTTGTTGAAAGCCTATTAGAAAAGATGAGAAAATAAATTCAATTGTATGAGACTTGCACTTTTGAGGAAGATTGTCACAACCAAGTAGATTGGGGCAAGGTCTAGATTTCCTCGTCATTAGTGTTGGATGAAATCGGATCGGATGAAATAACGATCAATTGTTATAATTTGAGAGCCTCTAGTATAAGAAGGGTGCTCTCCCTCTCATTTGTATTCATCCAACCATTCAGTAATCAAAGGTTCATTTTTCTCTTCTAAAATTTCTCTTTCTATGATCCTTTTTATGATTCGGGTGAGCGAGTGAGTGAGCGATCGATCTGAGCAAGGACCAATCAATCGGCCTGCGACACAAGTATCATCCTGAAGGATAATTCACTTGCAAGTGAGTGAGCAATCGATCTGAACAAGGACCAATTGATCGGCCCGTGACACAAGCATCATCCTGAAGGATAATTCACTTTTTGGAGTACGAAATTCAATGCATAAGACTCTAGTGGCTATTCTCCAAAAATACAATAAACTTTTTTTTTTGATGCTTTGCACTAAATATTAGAAAAAACATGAATGCGCCTTGTGTATAACCCAGTAAAAAATAAAATATTTATGAAAAGGAAACATTAGTATATATATTAACATCACTTTTCCAAATATGTTCGGAGTAACAATTTGCAAGTAAAAGAAAAAGAGATAGCTATATTTCCAAAATAAATTAATAATATAATCTTTATAAAATAATGAAAATTTTATGAATGAATAAATTAAACTTTATAAATCGTTACAAATTCGTAAATGATTTTCACGGCGGTTATAACTTTTATCAAATATTTTAAATCTACCGTAAAGAAAAGTGTCCACGAAGCGCCTTTACTTCTTGAAGCACTCGCCCAAAAGGGAAGAAGAAGAAGAAAAGCCTATACACGCGATTTGGGTTCTTCATGGACTCTCGCCCAAAAGGGAAGAAGAAGAGAAAAGCCCATACACGCGACCCAAACCAAGAACAGAAGTAGGGTAACAAGACAGCAGGGTTTTTCAGTTTTAGAGCAAAGCCCTGCGTGGCGGTGCTTTTGTCACGCTTACAGTAACTTCTCCCCTTCGTTCCACGGCACCGCCGACACGGTACGTTCGATTCCGTCGCTGGGTATCGCGTCTAGCGATTCGTATTGGCTTGATGAACGATGGGTTTTTCTCTTTATTGACGGAAATGAATTCGTTCGGAGCGTGCAGCCTCGGCCGGGTAACGGGCTCGGGTGGCTTTCGTGACTTCTCCTTCTGCCCACGCGAGACTCAATAACCTTGCTCAGTCGAGCTCCGTCGGACGCTCGAGGCCGTTTGCTTTCGTTCGGCGCACAGCTTGAGTCCGTGCTCCGTCCAGATTCCCCTGCCCAATTGCTTCCCCAACAGGTTCTCCATCTTGCTCTCTCGCTGGGTTCCAGCGCGCTTGTGTTATCAAGAAGACGGGACTTTCTATGCCCCGTTCGATAGTATGATCGCAAGTTCTTTGATTGTTCAGTCTGTATGGTTTGTGTAGGTAACTCCAATTTGGACATTTGCTGGCTGTTCTGAACTATTTCTTCGTGAGAATTTTATCTGTAGCTGGTTCGCGATGGAAAAGTTGGTGGATTGATTAGTTGTAAGAATTTTCTAGTGGCCAATATGGTGGATTGTCAGAACAATCTCGAATTAGCGAGCTTTTTTCAGACGGGTGCTTGATATGAAATCCATTTATCCCCTATCCCGTTCATGTTTTTCCTGTCTCCAAACAGTGCCTGATTCGTCGAGCTCTTTCTGTTCGGTCTCCTCTGTCTTCTCACCTTCTTTGCTTCAATTTTCAGTGCTCTTATTCAATGGCAGGTGTCTTTTGTTGTTGCTGATATCCAATGGCGCTTTTGAGTTCCCTGTGTTTTTCTCCCCTTTGTTGTTCCATCTTCAGTTGAAGCTATAAGTAACTTTCTCTGCAGTTACCGACATATGGGTCATGAATTTTTTATTTTTTCAGATTGATGTTGTTTTGCAATTGGAGAAAGCCATTTTCTCCTTTGGGTAACATGACAATTGCATAATATTGTGCTCTCTTTTTTGTGTTTAGTGACAGCAATGAGCAAAAGGAAGCGGCCCGACTCGAATGTTCCTCCTTCTCAGTCCATGACTGAGCAAGAGAAGATTCTCTATAGTCTAATCCAGAGTAAGCAAGACTCAGGCATCTGGTCGAGAGACATGAAGCGGGAGACCAGCCTCCCTGACAATGTCGTCGATAAGTCCCTCAAGTCCCTTCTCAGCAAAGGTCTGATCAAGGAGGTGGTCAATGTCCAGTTCAAGGGGCGGAAGCACTACCTCGCCTCCGAGTTCGAGCCCTCCCCAGAGCTCACTGGCGGGAAGTGGTACAACGATGAAGGGAGGCTCGAGTCTGAGTTCATCAACTTCCTCAAGGACCAGTGCCTGAAGCACATCAGGAATCTAAAGATTGCGACAGTGGACATGGTGCGGATGCCATCCAGCGGTCCCGGGTCCTGAAGGTCGAGTACTCAAGCCACGAGATTGGGGATATTGTGAGGGCGTTGGTTTTGGACAACGATGTGATTGAAATGAGGAGCAATGGACTTGGGGAGTTTGCTTCCATCCCGACTGGCAGGATGTGTTATAAGTGTAGTAGGTCGCCTGATGCCGCGAAGGAACCAAGAGTTGGGGCAATGGCTTCCATACCTTGCGGGGTGTGCCCACGGATAGCCCATTGTACGCCCGGCGGCATCATTTCGCCGACGACTTGCGAGTATTATAGTAAGTGGTTGGATTTTTGAGTGACGAACCTCTTCTTTGGACATAATATTTTGGATAGTTTCGGATATACATCGGCGTTCTCCGATCCAAAAGGGCTTTTTATCTGTTGAAAATGATTTATGTATGTGGCCTGTTAGCAAACATTTCATTGCATTCCTTGCTTATCGCATCCAAACGTTGTTGGTTATTTTGACTGATCTGTGGCTACTTTTTTTCCTTCAGTTGTGAGGTCCTTCTTATGTATAAACCAAGACGTGGAAGTGTGTCAATTGAAAGAAGAGAAAAACAACTTGCTCTTTGTTTGTTCATAATTTATTAGCGCAAGCTAGTTGTACATAATTACAAGTCAGTTTGTTTAAAGGAAGGAATTCCTATGGCCATGGAATTTGATGATTGTTGTAAAAAAAAGAATATTAAATAGACTCTACTCCACCGCTAAAGACACGACATTAGACTTAATCAAGGTAACTTGCCATTTAGGAACTCTTTGTGCATGTGACAAACTTCACATAGGGGATAATCAATCGGACAATACAATTGAGTTGACTCATATATATCGTATCCAACACTAACATGTTCTAAAAATATTCAATGACTTCCATACACTGATTTGATTTGATGGATTTCTAGTCGTAAAATCGCAAAAGATGGATTACACATGGAATGATTGCTGTAAATGGAGAATGGGAGATAGATTCTACTCCACTACTAAAGACGCGACATTAGACTTAATCAAAGCGACCTACCTTTTGGGAACTTCTGGTGCATGTGACAAGCTTTACATGGGAGATATTTGATTTGATGATACAATTGAGTTGACTAATATACATCATATCCACCATGGACTCTGTCTGAAAAATATTTAATGACTTCCATACAGTGATTTGATGGGTTTTCAATTGTAGAATTGCAAGAGATAGATTACACATGGAATTCAATAATTATTGTAAAAGAAGAATAGTAAATAGATTTTACTCTAACGCTAAAGACGTGATATTAGACTTAATAAAGGCAACTTGCCTCTTGGGAACTTCTGGTGCATGTGACAAGTTTCACATGGGGGATATTCAATTGGATGATACAATTGAGTTGAGTCATGTTCATAGTATCCAACACTAGCTCTATTCAAGAAATATTCAATGATTTTGCACACTCATTTGACAGGTTTCTAATCATAGAATCACAACAAATGGATTACAAATGTGTCGCGAGCTAACCCCTTGCAAGGAAATAGACTAGTAGGTCAAGGGGTATTGTCAGCTTCGGGCCAACGGCCTTCCATTGATTCGGATTCTTCTAAATCCATACCTTACGTGACATCAGGTGTGCAAGTTTTTAAATTAATTAAGCATGTGCAAATTTTGATTGAGGAGTAGTCACTAATCATTTTGGGGTTAGCCAGTAAGATACGGACGACAAACAGCTTGCTTTCACATCCAGGGATCAGGCCTGTGACTTGCGCTTAGTCATGGACAGAGTGATCATCGGCAGTCGCGCAAGAGGTTCTCCAATGGCACTGAAGCTTCCTCCTCTCGCCGAAGCTCTCCCCGCTCAAAGGAGATGCCACGAGCTTCCACGAGTCTCCGTTGCGAAGCCCTACGAACAGAGCGTGTCTGGTACTCTTTGAGGACGAGGCCAGCGACGGCGGTGAGTGGTTATGAGCGGATGGCGTTTAGGAGGTGGCTGGATTTCATAGGAGAGATCGTAGGTGAACGGGGCCAGAGGGACCATCGGGAGGACTGTGAGGCGACTGGGAGAAGAGATGAACGGAGAAGGTGAGATCTTGCTTCGTCTCCGGAGAGCTTCCTCTCGAGCCAGCCTTCAATCTCTCAAAAACCTGTGAGACCTCCGTCAAAATGGTCGAACGCCCCCCTATTTCATGAACAAGCATTGATTGAGCATGCTTTCCTTCTCTCTCACTTTGAAATTGTTTCTGCCAAGAGAAAAAGACCCGGCATGCTCCTCACGCCTTTATTTATGGGATAACGACCTATATGATTTATTAATTTTGGTTTAACATGCAATATGATTCTTGTAATTTTAATTTATTCAATGCGACTTCTGAACATTAACCTAATATGCATTGTAATTATCTGTCTCTAGAAGGTGCGTGGATTGGCTCTGGTCACTCGCCCGCCTTTCCTTTGCATCACGGGCGCTCGCACGATCCTCTCTTTTTTTTTTTTTTTTCTTTCCCACCCGCGCCACTCTCCCCTTTCCCTGTGATGTTAGTTCGGGCAAACGAAGGTAAAGAAATGACTTTGGGCTGGGCTTTTGTCCCTCTTTGTTATTTTGAACTTTAATGGGCCATGAAAACATTGAAAGAGATGGGCTAATAGAAAATACAAAAGATGGGCCCAACCAAAAGGGTAGAATAGTGGGCCGAAAGGAATGAATGAAATGGGAAGCTGGGCTTAACTTTTGAAAGGGCCGAAAATTCGTTGGAAGGATGGGCTGAACACGCTGGCCCACTGGACCCGACTTTTCATTTCATTTCATTCATTTTTTAAAATTCTTTTTATTTATGTATATTTACCTTTTTATAAATTTTTATATTTTTCCAAATAAATGGTATTTACAACATCAACAAAAATTCGGGTGTCAAGAGCATAGAATTCAATGATTATCGTTATAGGGTAATGTAGATAGATTTTAATCTGCCGCGAAAGACATGACATTAGACTTAATCAAGGTGACTTGTTTCTTGGAAACTTCTGGTGCATGTGGCAAGCTTCACATAAGAGATATCTAATTGGACAATACAATTGAGTTGACTCATACATATTTTATCCAACACTAACTCTATTCAAGAAATATTCAATGACTTTTGCACACTAATTCAGAGAGATTGAATTTGTAAGTGCAATGAGTTTGTAATATAATAAGATTTCATCGGCCTTGCGGACATTTGTAGTTACAATCCAACGTCTATTGCTAAACGTTTTGATTTTACTAGTAGAATGTCATACCATCCTTTTTCAATGTTGCCGAAATCAACAAAACCTTTTACATGGTCAAAAAGTGGAAGTTTCCCAAATTGGAATGAAAATCGTTCCCGCATGGCTCTGGCTAGTAATTAAAACCCCCTAGTACATCCTCGTCTTTGATGAGTACGCCACTAGTGTTAGATTACATTGGGAGAATTACAAAAAAAGTCATAAACCTATTGCAATTGTACCAATTCAATCTTAAACTTTTTTTTTTGGCTAATTTAGTCTTAAACCTTTCTACAATTGTGCCAATTCAGTCTATCCGGCCAAAATTGGCTGGTTGGCATTGACTTAGATGCCGGGCGGGGACATCTGGCCGACGAATGCTGATATGGCAATTTTTTAAAAATTTTTAAATTCTTATTTTTTTCCCCAACCTTCTTCTTCCTCTGGCTAGTCGGCACCTTGGCGGGGCCTTGCCTAGCCAAGGTGAGGGTCGACCTCGCCGGTGGCCAGCAAGGTGGTCGTCACCAGATCTAGCAAGGCTTGGCCTTGTCCATTCATGGCGAGGTTGAGCCTCACCAAATTTGGAGACTATCGCCTCACTGTCGTTGGGCGAGGCTCGCCTTCGCCAGTGGTTGGCTAGGGTGAGCCTTGCCAGTGGTCGGTGAGGCTGACTTCATCAACCCTCACCTTTGGCTAGCATCGGCCGGCCAGAGGAAGGAGAAGGTTGGGGAAAAAAAAGAAGAAATAATTTAAAAAAAAAAGAAATAATTCGAACAAAAATTAAAAGAAATAAAAAAATTAAAAATTGCCACATCAGCATTTGTCGGCTAGCTGTCCCTGACCGGCGTCTACGTCAGCGTTGATCGGCCAATTTTGGCCGGACGGACTGAATTGACACAATTATAAAATGTTTATGACTAAATTGGCAAAAAAAAAAAGTTTATGATTGAATTGGCACAATTGTAATAGATTTAAGACTTTTTTGGTAATTCTCCGGAGTACATTACCGGTGTCAGAAATTTGATTCCAGCTCTTAGGCATGTGTCACCGGCTATGGAAAATGGGTGAAAGCGTGAAGTGGGATAGAACGGGGAGGGAAATAAACATTATACCCCTAGCAAATATGAATAAGCATTTGGTAGTATCACATCATTCAAATCTTTAAGAGTAGGCCGCTCAACAATAATTTCATAGAGTTATTTTTTAAACTTTGAGTCGTATACATGAAATAATTACACATACAAATTGAAATTAAATAATTACATATATAAAATTACCAAAAAGTCATAAACTTATATAATACTTGTATTAATTCAGTCCAATTAATGACAATTGTCCTATGTGGTAGAGCTAGTGCAAGGATGATCAACGCTAACTTGAACAATTTTTGTAATTTTCTAATTTTTTTCCATTTATTTCCTTTCTCTTTAATCTTTTTCCTTATTTCCCTTTGCCAATTTCTAGCCTTGATGCTGGCCAGCCCTTGCCAAAGGCTAGTGAGGTCATTGAGGGAATCCTGGCCCTCACCCTCGCCATAGCCAGTGACCTCTACCGTAGGGAAATAAGGAAAATAGATAAAAGAGAAAGGAAAGAAAATTAATATAAAATTGTAAAAATCCTCCACGTTAGCATTAGCCGCCGTACCATTTAAGACAATTATCATTGAATGAGCTGTCATGTTAGCGATTTCTAGCTTAAATTAATCAAATCATCAAGAGGTTTTGTATTCAATTAGCAAAATATCAAAAGATTCAGAACTTAATTGGCGCTATTAAAAGATTTAAAATTAAATTGGTATGAAGGCGATAGATTTAGGACTAAATTGACCAAATTAAAAGATTTATATAGATTTTTTCATGTAGGTCTTTTAATCATTAACAATCTTTCTGGAGTGAATATTACCTGAAACATAAACACTTTTTGCATTTATCAAGAATGATATAACATTATAATGTTTTGCCAACTTTTAAATAATTAGGAGGTTTTCTCAACAATGCTTTAAAAAAATTCTGTTAGAATCGACCTTTGTTATGCTTCTACACATCCGATGATTGATTCCCTGCGCATGTTATTGACATGGGCACAGTTACCTTACAATATGCCAAGTTGCTCTTGCCCGAGGTTGATTACTTTAGTCTGTCATCCATGATCAGCAGTTTACTAGACGTCATCAGAGCATAATTCGGTGTTCCGCACAATTGTGCACTATCGGCCTTGTACGAGATGTCCGGAACAATGTCATCCTCATGTAGATCGGACCACGCATGCATCATGTTCGTTTCGCTATGGACATGTTTATCATGCTCTTCCTGTTCTTTAGGACGAAATTGCATGTGCTCTTCTGCTAGTTATAATGGACAAAGTCCCAGGCTACAGATAATTAGCTACGAGAGGCGAGAAGTACTGATATTCTCGTCACCAGTTTCTAAGGGCGGTGTGCACTTTTCCTAGAAAACTAAGGGCTGTTTGTTAATGTTCTTTATTTCTGTTTATGAATAAAATTCTGTTTTTTTTTTTGTGTCGGGGAAAAAAAAAAAAAAAACAGAAATGCATTTGTTTGCGTTGTTGTTCCAAATATATTTTTTTTGTTCCCAAGAACATATTTGGAATAGAAACAAGAAACAAGAAAAACGTGTTTCTTGTTTCCGGAACAATTTTTAAGAACAAATTTTCTCTCTCCTCTCTTTTTCTTCTTTCTTTTTTTTTTCTTATTTTTTTTTCTTTTTTCTTTGGTCGGTTGCCGGCCTCGGCCATGGTTGGCGACCGGCCGTTGAGGGCCGACGACCTCGCCGGCCCCTGGTGAGGCTTGCCGGCCTGGCGGTGGCTCGGCAAGGCAGAGCCTCGCCAGCGCGGGGCAAGGCTAGGTGAGCCTCGTCATGGCTGGGCGAGGCCGCTGGCCCTTGTCGGCCGGTCGCTGGCCATGGCTGAAGCTGGCGACCGGCCAAAAGAAGAAAAAAAGAAAAAGAAGAAAAAAATTAATAAATTAAAAAATTAAAAGAAACAAAAAAAGAATACAAATTTACCAAACGTGTTTCTGTTCATTTTTTATTTTCGGAACAAGTTTACCAAATGCATTCTTTTATTCAAAAATTGTTCATTAGAACAGAAACACTTTTTTCTATTTTTGTTCTCTGGAACAATTTTTAAACAGAAATGTTACCAAACGCGCCCTCAATAACATGGGGCGTATTTAGTTTTCTAGGATAACATAAACAATATCATTTGAGAGCAGTTAAAATTTCAAAAGCTCAATCTCGTTCTCTTGTCAATGAAAAAACAACATAAATGGTTCTTAAACTTGGTCCAATCTACAATATAATCTCTAAATTTTTAATTTGTTCAATATGATCTTTAAACTTTATTTTAATGTACAATGCCATCCCTAAACTTTTAAATTGTTCAATGCGGTCTCGGGACTTTGGGTACATGTTAAATTTAATCCTTAAACTATATGAAATGTTCAGTATCGTCCCTAAATTTGAATTAATGAAAGGATTATATTGAACATTTCTGTATAATTCATAGACTAAATTGAACATATATAAAAAGAGTTTATGATTATATTTGAACCAATTAAAAATTCATGAACTATATTGAATAAATTAAAAGTTTAGGGATCACATTACATATCGAGTGAAAGTTCAAGAACCATTTATATCATTATCATTTTGTCAATAAACTCAAGCTATCAGCTTTCAAGTTTACCAATCTTCTTTCAGCCCCAGCCAATCTTAAAGTCATCAGTATCGTAGCATTCTCTTTACACCATCTTGCTTCTCCATCTGAGGGTGAGTCAATAAGTGAAAATTATTCGGTCAAAAAGAAATAAATTTAAAACAGAAATGAGAAGCAAAATTTTCTACTTTTCTATTTCTAAAACATAAACAAAACTAAAAACTCTTTTCATCGCTTGTTCTTGCTGCCCGCCCGCCAACGTTGATGTACGATTTCACATCGACGCTTTCAATTCAACTAATTAAAGATGTTTTATCTCACGAACGACTAAAGTATGATAAATAGAAAAAGGGCATGAAAGGGAAATATTTAAAAAGGCCTATCAAATGAGAACCTTTCTTGTCTACGATGTTTCCCTTCGAGGTTCGATAGTAGTTGCTATCACACTTGAGATTCATTTGGATTATCATATAGTCAAGGTAAATTTCGGGAAATAAAAATGAAAATACTTATTTCTAGCTAACAATTGTTTTTAGAAATGGAATGATTATCATTCACGTGCTTAGCTTTTCTTTAGTTTATTTTATCTTGTGGACGAAGTGCACAAAAACAGGACGGCTATCATCATCAGTTGGGTACTAAAATCTTATGATTCTCCTCACACCAATCCCTCTTCCTGCACACTCGCAGTAGCTCGTCTACAGCCCCATCAACCTCTTCATCACCTTTCCTTCTCATTCTCCCCCTCATCTCTGTCGCTCTCTGCCTCACTCTCCCCCCCGCTTTGTCAACGATGACGTTCCTTATGCTCCTCGCCACCTCCGCGCTCCGGATCGTCCCCGTCTCGTCCCTCCTCGCCTCCACGCCGACGCCCACCTCCTCCACCACCCTCGCGTTCACAGGCTGGTCCAGGTGCATCGGCATCGCAATGATGGGGACCCCGAACCTCATGCTCTCCATCACCGAGCTCCATCCGCAATGGCTCACGAACCCGCCGACACTGGAGTGTTGTAGTATCGCCGCTTGTGGCGCCCACCCTTCTAGGACCAGGCCTCGTCCCGCAACTCTCTTGAGGAAACCTTCTGGCAAGTGGGATTCGCCGTTGGCGGCTGCGTCTCTCTCTCCATCGTGAAACCTCACCACCCAGACGAAGTTCACCTTGCTGGCTTCCAAGCCGTGAGCTATCTCCGTCATCTCTTGCTTTGAGAGGAAGTACTCGCTCCCGAACGACACGAAGACGGTCGACTTCTCTTCCTTGTTGTCGAGCCAGTCCAGAATTTCAGATTTTTTGCCATCTTCAAACGTAGTATCCTCCACAAGGGGGCCAACTGGGACCACCCTCTTATCTATTAAGAACGACAGGTAGTCAATATACTTTCCCTCGATTTCTCTTATGCTCTTGATCATGATCATGTCCCTGGAACTTTCATAGCACTTGAACACTCGATCGCGATCTTTGATCCCGTTGGCAGAACACTCTAGCAAGTTGGCAAACTGATCGACCTCATGATCATGAAGATAGATCCCAGGGTACGGGAACTTGTTGCCGGGCTTCATGTTAGCATGGTTGACAAAAGCGCACATCGTTGCACTCGTGCACAAGAACTCGACGGCCGGGATGCCCATTGATGAGGCAATGGCTGGCGCCCAAGGCTGAAGGAAATCGTAAACGACCAAAGCCGGGTCAAGCAGCTTCAAGATATCGGCGAAGCCAGGGCTCGACATGTCGAAGGCCTTCTTGAGGGTCGGCATGAGGTGTGGAGGTAGTGTTTTCGTGGTGTGGTTGCGAGGCGGAAGTTCAGGCAGCGAAGGAAGATGAAGCTCGACGAGTTCAATCTTGCTGAAGTATGTGGTGCCTACGAGTTTTGGCTTGATAGAGGCAAGATTCACGGGCGAGGAGCAGAAGTAGATGTGGATGCCTCTATCGGCGAATCGCTTGGAAAGCTCGAGGAAGGGAGAGATGTGGCCGTGAGCAAGCCATGGGAGCATGAGAATGCTCATGAATGCGTCTCTCTCTGGGCTCATTTCTTGCTCTTTTCTAGTTCACTTTGTTTCTGGGTTGGTTTTTGATGATAAAGAACTGGAATCGAAACGATGGACAAGCGTGCGTAGGTTATAAGGGAGGAGGACGGCGATTCAGAGCTGTTTCCGCATGAGGATGTACGTGCATGAAACGTGGCCGAGAGGTGGAGGACGGAAGCCGAAACGATGTGCCGATGGGCATGCGTGGAAGCAGGGGCGAAGGGCTTAGTGTCATTTGCCTGCTCGTCTTTTGCATTTTTTTGAACCTTTTGTGCCGTTTTGAATTGTCGTATTTCCATAATAATATGAGGATGATGATGCATATTCGAGATGACAAAAGATAGCGAGGTCATCCGGAAGGACCTGTTGCTAGATGGGTTGCAATGGGACTACAAAACTACATATTGGATAACATGACGTGTTGTAACTGGGGCTTAGTAATAACTAGATACTCGGCACGTGCATCGCGCAGGCATGCCTAGATTTGCACTTTGAATTATTGAAGAGTGACAAAATTGTCCAAAAATATCCAAATCCATTGGATGACGGTGAATTCAATCTTAAATATTTTTTTTTTGTCAATTCAATCATAAATTTTTTTAATAACTTATCAATTCAATTACAAACTTTTTTATTAGACTAATTTGTCCCTAACCCTTAAATGAATTGTTAATTTAGTCATTCCGATTAATTTTGACCAAGTATCACTAACATGATAACTTACTTAGTGCCAACCATCCTCCCTGGTATGGCCAATGCTGATATAAACATATTTTTAAATTTTTAAAAAAAGTTTCCAATTTTTTTATTAAATAGTAACAAATATTATAGCTAGATTTGTCCCTAACCCTTAAATGAATTGTTAATGATGTCTATCGAGGATGGAAGAGTTCAAATCCTGCAAGACACACGGGATCTTAAGCGTGATGTTGGGATAGTGGGTCCTCCGTTGATATAAACATATTTTTAAATTTTTAAAAAAGTTTCCAGTGGTATTTTTATTAAATATAACAAATATTATAGCTAGATCAATCATTCATTAAATGATAAATCAATACAAATGATGGAGATACATAATTTAAATAATGAAAGATCCAATATTAAAAAATTGTATCAACAATGATTGGAAAAGTAGAAATAAGACCCAATATAATTTGATCATTGTGAGAAAATCCAAAATCTTTGTAGATATAGCCAATCATTAGTTCCCAACCATGGGACAAATGGAATCTGATACATAAATCAGTTCATAAAAGAATAGAAAAAGCTTTTATTGTGTAACTTAAGTTATATAGGAACTCTTGAACCCAAGAGTTAAGAATAGCAAGTTCTTCATTACCCATAGTAGAATAACCACTTAAAACAATGAAAGATGTTATATTTGTTGATAAGCGCAAAATCATATGGATATAATCTTCATTGTGCATTTTGATCAATTAGATCGTTTCTTTGTGGATTTTTTATTTTATTTTTCCATTTCTTTCTATTAATTTTCCCTCTTTTTACAAAGGGTCGTTGGGGCCATCAATCGCTAGTCAAGAGTTGGAGACCTTTGCTAGCTTTTAGGCGAGGGCCACGAAGCCCTTGTCAATCACGGGAAAGGGTCACAGCCCTTGTTGTGGCCAGTGAGGGTGCCATGAGCCCTTGCAAGCCACAACGAGGGTGTCATGGCTCTCACTCGCCCTCATTGTGGAGGCAAGGGCTGCAACACCCTTGCCTCATTATATCCGGCAAGGGCATTGCAACCCCTCGTTGGTGCTGCCGTCACAACGTAATGTCCTTATTGTGGTTCACAAGGGCTTGTGATAGCCTCACCAAATCTAGCAAGGGCCATGACCGTCACCTACAATGGGCAAGGGCTTCATGATTCTTGCCTTGGGGCCAATGACCCCCATCGACCCTTGCTTAGTGGCCAGTGGAGGTCGCTAGGCTTGGCCCTTCTATAAAAAGAGTAAAAAGAAAAGAAAATATAAAAAAAATTAATGATAAAAAAAAATTAACATGTAAAAATTGTCTACATTAGGTTGCCACATCGTAAATTTCAGCCAAAATTAGTCGGGAGAATTAAATTGATGATTTGTTAAAAGTTTTATGATTAAATTAATACAATAAAAAAATTATGACTAAACTAATAAGTTGACAAAATGTTTAAGACTGAATTGACCACAATATAATAAGTTTACAACTTTCTGGACAATTTTGCCCTTAAGTAGCAAAACTAAATTATCAATAGTGTTTGGGTGTTAGTACTTGGTGTTAATCCAAAGCAAAGTAGAGAGAGAGAGAGAGAGAGAGAGAGAGAGAGAGGGTGTTAGGGTTTGGATTTGAGTATTTTTTGAGTAAATATAACAACAAAATAGGGCTCTTTCCGTCATTCCCAATTGGTAGGAACTTCCTCCGACCATTCATCAATTGTAAAGGTACAAATATGGACATCCGCACATTTATTTTTAGGACTATATTTTCCCGCATGAGGACACATTCACCGAACAAGCATTTAATTGGTAGATTACTTCTTAGGAGACTAAAAATTTGATGTTCGTAACAAATGGTATATTACAAGTTATGAACTCACTCACAACTATGAGTGAGTTCGCCAATCGAAGCACTGATTGGAAAGAAGTTTTCTAATACATTTGAGTATTAAGTCAATTGACCCAAATTTAAGACTCCATTTATTTTACAAAAAATGAGTGATTTGAAATAAATTTTCCAAAACATGATTGTTTATATCACTTATAAAAATGAATGAACGAAAAATATTTTTATTGATTATACAAATGTTCATACACAAATTATTGTCAATAATGTAAATTCTTTCTATTGATTAATTATTTCAAGTGATATATGCGATCATTTTTAAGAAAATATTTTTTTAAATTGCTTATTTTATACGAAACAAACAAAGCCTAAATTTGAATAGATGCATTTGCAGTGTTGAGGGTAGGTTTGGTTCAACTTTAAATGCAAATGTTAAAAGCAAAAACCCTTTAGAGAAATGCAAATGACATTTGCTAAAAACTCTTTGCAAAATGACTTTGAGTTCAAGTGGTGTTTGGCATAAAAACTTTTGTAATGGGCTTTGAATATATTTTTTTATTTTTTTTATTAAAAAGGAACCCAAACCTTTTGTTAGAGCCAATGAAGGGCCATGATCACCGTTAGTTGTCGGCTAAGGTCACTTGACCTCAAGAGACCTCTAGCAAGAGTCACGTGACCTAAGCAAGGGCTGCTTGAGGTCTCAAGACCTTAAGTGACCCTTAGTGAGCGTTGCACAACCCAAGCAACCCCTAGCAAAGGTTACTAGGGTCACGCGACCCTAGCTAGTGCTTCATCGGCCCTTCGTTGACCAGATTTGCCTTTGCTGGCTACTCTCACATGAAGAATATGAATAGTTGCAAAGAGGGGTGAAACCGGAAAAAATATAAAATTGGTGAGGATAGTTTTGAGAAGAATTTTTTTTTTTTTTTAATTATAGTTTTAGTATTCCGTAAATGCTACTTCAGAAGGCTAGGTGGGACTAGTATTGGCCTTTCAATATTCCCAATGCCAACATTTGATTGAAAGTTATATTAAAATGCTTGTTGAACACTCCAACATTTCTCCAAAGGGCCTAGGAGGCTAAAATCCATTTGTAAAGCTGAATCAAATGCACCCTGAGTAGACCTAGGTTCATCCAAATATTTGTTATCTAACCTATTATATACATTTTACTCATTGTAAATAGAAGAAGAAAAAGGCAAGGTTTAAAGTATGCATAAAGTTCAATCTATCACCTCCTTGTAAAGGCAACAATTTAAGCATTATTGCCAAAACTTTAAGACAATCCTCCATAAGATGTTGCAATTGTAGTTGTTGTTTAAGGTCCTTTCATAGTACACTAAATAAATTCACTTATGGAGAATGCGAAAGTTTGCTAGGGGATTAGTTTCCAAAACTTTGATTTCCACTCGGCCGATGGGTGTAAGCGTATAACCGTATTTTATTCATTTAATTTGTCCATCTAATTTTTTTCAGGTTAGGGAATCAAGATTGAAACTTATTTATTTATTTATTATTATTTAGAAAGTTCTGTATGTCCAAGTTTGATGGCCGGCAATTATCGGGCTTTTAACATAATATGGCGTAATTCAGCTCCCATAGCCTCGCCATTGACAACATTTTCATTTTTTGTAGATTGTTGAATATAAATTATTGTGGTTGTCGAGCAAGTGGTATCCAATATCCTTAAATCTGTATGAGAGCAAGTGGTATCAAATTGGTTCAAGTGATTAACGTCACCTTCATGTGCAACCTTGTCTTGATGGATTTGGAAAAGAGTGGGTATAATGTATCGTTGAGATTTTAAATAAAAAGTTATCACTATGTTTGACCAAAAAAAATTCGATTCTCTCTCCTAGATGGGACTTCGAATGAACTGTCAATCAGAAAACAAGCTACTCAAGGAAAAACATCGAGATAAACATGGACAGAATTATGAAAGGTACCGTGCAATCTTTTAATGCTACTCTCTTGGAAATCTCTCTCTCTCTCTTTCCGCAATCATCTAATAATCTAAGGGATCCGATTACAAGACCTAAAAAACTCAACGAACTACTCCATTGTTCATGTTAAAACTTAGAAAACGAGAATAATGGAATGATTGGATTGCTTAACTTCAATATTCCAACCAAGGGTATTTATAAACGTCAAACAGATGAAAAAGACATTCAATGTAAGTTTCATATCATGAATTTAGACACAAATCTAACCACGTAGAGGTATACATAATATGCTATATATCTTAATGAATTACAAAATATATGATGCATCGGTGATTTCTCCAAAATATTTAGAAGGAATCTTTAATACGTCCATTCACACTCAAGTTGGTAAGACTGACTTGAGTTTGGAAATAATCACTCGGGACCACCTGAGTTTGTAAAATTTTTGGATAGACAATGCCACAAAAAGTTAGTGCAGTCAACATTAGCTTTTCCATTAGATCATGTCAATATGCCATAGCATCGTCTGAAAAATAAGCATTGTCCTAATGAGTCATTTAGTAAAGAATGCGAACATATGATAACTAACACTGTTTGAAAGCTAGCACAACATATGATACCGACTCCAATTGAAATTGAGTGCGATTTGGATTAGCCTTCAAAATAGCAAAACATTCTTTAAAAAGCATGCAGTGAAGGACATCTCTTGGTGTCAATTGCATGACAAGGATCCAAATTAAGTTGTGTTGGGGCCAAAGCGACAAGGCTGATATAGTACATGGCGAGGCCTAGAGGACTTGTTTGGCGCCTTTGCTAGAGAGAACTGATGACGACAGATGCATGTTATGAACAGGTGTATTGACTTGACAAGGGTATTCGGATGTGTACCGAGTACATTCAAAATTTTCTCAAACTTTCCTAGCTATGAAAAATTTAGAAAAATAATGGAACAAATGAATTACTTATTCGAAATTACAACCGTGGCCTATTTATAACCATCAAACAAAATCACAGAAAATTCGGTATAATATTCCATTATGAATTTATAAGCACTTTTTTTTTCTTACAAATTATGGTAGTTATTTAAATGATTTGCACAACATATGATATATCAAAGATATTTTCTCAATGTCTAAACGATATTTTTTTAACGATTCAAAGTCCACAAAGCTTCACAATCACATCCTCCACCTCATCAATCTCTTCATCTCCCTTATTCCCGATGCCTACACTCACTTCCTTGGCTTTATTCCTCACACACTCCCCACCTTCCTCCACCACAACAGCCTTGATCGCCTTCGCAATTTCCTCTCTCTCGAGCTCTCCACTCTCATTCCTCATCACCTCCAATCCAACCCCGAAGTCCTCGAACAGCCTCGCGTTGAACGGGTGGTCGAGATGCATCGGCATCGCAATGATCGAGACTCCAAACTTCATGCTCTCCATGATCGAACTCCATCCGTAGTGACTCACAAATCCACCACAACTTGGATGTGCTGGAATCCTAATTTGTGGTGCCCACCCCTCTATCGCTAGTCCTCTATCTCTCACCCTTTCAAGAAATCCCTTGGGAAGTGCCTCTTCAAGCTTGATGTTCTCTCCACCGCAAATTTTATCACCCAAATGAAGTTGACATTGCTAAGCTCCAACCCATAGGCTATCTCTTTTCTTTCCACCTCCGTAAGGAAGTACTCCGTGCCAAAGGACACGAATATGGTCGACGATCTTTCATTTTGATCAAGCCACTCAGTAATGTGATCCCCATCCTCTTGGGTAGGTTCTTCAACTAGAGGGCAGACAGGCACGACTTTCTTCCCCAAAAGATCACTTGGGTGGTCAATGTATTTGCCCTCCAATTCCCTAAAGGTCTTCATAGGGATTAGGCCCGACAATTGGTCGTTGTATTGCACTATCCTTTCCAATTCCCTAAAGGTCTTCATAGCTATCCAGTAGTCTTTGAGACAAATCGCCTTGAATGGATACTCATCACCCGGCCTCTTGATGGAGTGGAATAGGTATTAGTTCATCCCTGCTGCCACGCTCGAAAAGCCAATTGTGGGGATGCCGCGGGACCTTGCGACTTCGGGCGCCCACAGGAGGAGATAATCGAAGACAGGCAAGTGGATCTGGTGATCATCGATGATGTTGGAGAGGTTAGGACCAGCCATGTCGAAGGTCGTCCTGAGTTTCGGCATGAGGTGAGGCGGTATGCCCTAAGTCGTGTGGTATTGAGGAGGGAGATCAGGTAAAGATGGGACGTGGAGCTCCACCAGCTCAATGGTAGAACAATATTCATGAGGGATTTTGATGGAACTAAGGTTGACAGGAGTTGAACATAGCAGGATGTGGAAGTTCCTTTTTGAGAGATTTTTGGCGAGTTCTAGCAATGGAGCTTTGTGACTGTTGGCACCTAAATTTTTGCATAAAAATGGGTTAATTTTTACCCAAAAAAATTAAATTAAAATTGCATAACATATAATTTTAGGAGCATTTATTTTATTTTATTTTATTTGCATGAGCATTATTTTTTTTTTTCGACATTCAAGGATATTATGGGAGATTTTTCATATATTTGGCGATATACACCAAGGGATGTATTTTTGGCAAAAAGGAAAGTTTTCGATGGAATTTTAAAAGAGAATATTATGTGTGAATGCATATATTTCAATGAAATATTCATGAGGCTACGGGCGAACGAAATTGATTTTCTTGTGCATTGAAAAAGGAAATAAAATATTCCACCAAAATCTAAATTTCTCCCCTATAAAAGGGTTGTTCGTGTACGGAGAGGGGGGTCTTTCTTGGAAGGAAAAAAATATTGTCGTTTTTTTTGGGGGCTTTTTCTCAAGTTTTAGTTCAAAAAATTTTCAACATTGAAAAAAAAAAAAAAGAATTTTTTTTTTTGGTTTTATTTTGGATTTTCGAGGCTTTCGAGGTTTTTTCATTTGTTCCTCGGAGAAACTCAAAGCACAAAGGAGAAAGCCTTTTCTTTTGCTTTCCTTTTGGTTCCTTCGCTGGGGGGCTCCAAAAGTCAGAAAAAAGAGAAAAGTGAAGACTGTAGCCCCGTTTGGTTCAGCATTCCCCAAGGGGCTTTGAGCCCCCAAAGCCCCTTGGAAAATTTTTTTAAGGGTGTTTGGTTTAGCATTTGAAGGCTCATTGGCAAAATGCTTGCCTTTGAAATGCTGAAAGTCCAAAGCAGGTGGGAACCTCCTTTGGGCATTTCGGCATTTTTGGCATGCTGGTCCTCTTATTAATGAATTTTTTCCGATTGCCTATTTTACCCTCAAACTTTTATTAGTCCAATTTTACCCAATACAAAACAAAACCTTCACTCTTTCAACGCTTTCCTCTATTCTCATGCGGCGCTCTCTTCTTCGTCTCTCTCTCTCCCTGCAACTCGCACCACTCCATCACGCGACGGCTCTCTTCTTCGTCTCTCTCTCCTTGCAACTTGCACCACTCCATCATGCAATGGCTCTCTTCTTCATCTCTCTCCCCGCAACTCATGCAAGGGAAGAATTTCACTTGACAAAGACCTGATAAAGGCCAAATTTTGTTGCGACAAGCGAGTGAAACCGAGATCTGGATCTTCTACCCTCTTGACGAGTAAGCGAATCCAAGATCCGAGGTTGGTTTTGTTTCTCTTTGATCAACAAGTTGGTTGGTGTTGATTCATCGTTTGTTTGAATGGTCATTAGTCTATTGTTATGTTCCACATGCCTTTGTTGTGGATTTGCTGTGAGATTTGTTATGTTCCTAGTGGCAGCCCGTCGGGAGGCGATTCTGCCATGACGCGTGCGGGGTTTCCGGTTAAAGCTCTCGGCTTTTGGCTAAAGCTGGTGGCTTTCAAGATGGGTTTCTCTTTTTTCGGCTTTTTCTGTTGTGGGTCCGCGTTAGGGTAGGTTGGGTTGCAGTGTTGTGGCTTTGCTGAATTTGGGTTGTGTGGGTGTGGCGAAGGGAATGTGCGTTCATTGCGATCAGCTGTGGTTGTGGAGTTCGTTCTGTAGGGATGCAAATCCTTGGCGACAAGGTTGATGTCATTTTGATGGCGATGCACACTATGGAATTTGGGTGGGGGATGCGAAATGGGGGTTTGGTTGAGTAGTGTTTTAGCTTGAGGAAGCTAGTTGGTGATGAGACGAAGCTTGAGTAGATCAATTGTTCGCCTTTGTGCTCGGTGATCTAGTTTGGCTGAAGTTTTTTCTAATGTGCGTGCTAAATGGTTTGATGATAGTCAGAATGTGGATGTTGTAAGACGGATGAGGTTATTGGGAGGGATGATATGGTAGTGATCTGTCTTTTGTTTATGCTTTGCACCGATAGGTTTATTTTTTGTTTTTAAGTAAGAGTCCCTTCTATGTGCACATTTCCTTTAGTTCACCTGCTATAAGTTGTCATTGGATTGAGGTAGTTGCCCTATAACATTTAATGTTCCATAGGTAAAATTATTAAATGCTCATGAGCTTGGTCTTACTTCACCATCTAATACACATTAGTGACAAACAAGACACTCACTTGCCATGTAGTTTCTTCATTATTTGGACGACCTAGTGTTATTGCTGAAAGCCAATTGTAATCAAGGATTTTTTTATACAAGTATAATGTTGTCGCGACCATTTTTTCGGGCTTTAGAACCACCTAGGGTTTGGCTAATGGATTGTTAAGCCTAGATTTAACTCGGGCTCTCCCAAGCCCATACCAATTCGCGACTTAGGTTTGAATTTTTAATATGCAATTGAATTTTAACTAGGAGTCGCCACTAATCTATTTTTGGTGGGTCGATTAGAAACCTTGGTAAAGTAACGAGAGATTTACTTTACTCCTACGAACCAGAGATTATGGGTACGGGGACTTGGTTACACTAGATTCCTCTAATGCCCTTTCGGTACCATTCTTTTATTTTCAAAAATGTTTGGCAAGCAGCTTGAATTGATTTTAAATCAATTTCCCTAACATGTGAGATGATCATGCGGGTACGTAAACCACCAATTTAACATCCAGATAAACAATAAATAAATTGCAAAAACTTACCTCAAAGCGACGAAAGCATCTGCAATGTTAAATTAAAATCCATATCAACAACCCTAGATATGGTTTCTAATTAACACGCAATTTTTTTGTTTTCACTTAATTAATGAAAGTCATGCAATATGCAATGCAATGACGTACAAAAATTTTAACAAGAATGACATGCAACATGCAACCTAAACTATATGATATGAATAAGCATGCGGCCTATCCTAAAGCATGAGGTGAATTTATTCTAAAAAATGATTTTTTTTTTGTATTTTCCATGAGATTTGAAATTAAGAAAAATGCAAAAATTATTTATTAAGATTTTATCCAGTTTATATGAAGGATGTCGACTAAATCCTAATTTAAACTAAGACATTATCTTAACCTAGCAATCTCTCGACCTAAGATATCATCTAAACATGCACTTAAAATAAAAATGACTAACCTATCATGCAATCATTCCTAATCTATATGGAATGCAAATGCAATTTTTTATTATTTTTGGGATAAATAGAACAATTAAAAGATAAACATCAAGCCATCCATAGTCGTCAAAAATACTATCCACCATCCAAATTGAAATTCAAACTTGATTATTTCGCTAATAAAATTGATAAATTGATCTTAAGCCTTAAAGATCAAGACATCAATTTTATTCCCACGTGAATAATTATTCCATCTAAAGCCTTATAGATAGAATAAAAATTAGGCGATTAATGGATTAGGCAATAAATCCTAATTGGAAATGCGCTTATCATTCAAATATGCACCTAAGATATTGAAAAGCATGTATTAGGCAATAAAATATCCAAATCGAATTTAGATAAGATAATTACCTAATTTCGCAAATAATATTGCCAAATTTGAATCGAATGGAATCCGCTCTACGGAGGCTTCAACGGTGATGATTCACGGACGACCGGCAAGATCACACAGGGACTCGTGGCTCGGGGTAGCAGTTGATGGCTCGTAGACAAGGCGAAACAAGTAGTCTGAAAGATCAATGAACGTCTCAAAGTGTGGGTTAATTTTTTTTGTTCTCACAACTGAACTTGGACTTCCAACTTCGCCAGATACGCACTGACATCTTTGGGCAGTCAAAGTAAACGAATTTTCTTTGTGCAATAAGTGGAATCATCTTTCTTTGACTGATGAAATTCAGCGTGGGTGCTCTCGGTAAGAGAACCTGCAAAAGTGAAAGAAGACACTTCAGATTGGTGCCGGCTCAACTAACCATTAGGTGGCCCAACGGCAAAGCCCGTGGATTTGGATGAAATTCGCCACGAAGTCTTGGTCTCGTCGAGAGTAATTGGACTTTGCTTAGGATTATTCGCTGGACAGAGACCGCGCTTGAAATTGCTGGGACTTAGAATGTCAGGCTTGTAGCGCGTCTGGACAGCAACTTCGGTGCAGTAACGGGAGGTGGGGATGGAGCAGCTGCGGATTGTCGGACTAACCGCGGCGTTGAAGAGCTGAGGCGTGCGGCCGTCGGAGTTGCAGCATCGTCAGACAGGTCGCGGTGTCGGGAGTGGTGATCGTGAACTTTAGGCTAGCCAAACGGGTCAGCGAATTCGGCACAGCAAGGGGCTGACCAATTACCTACAAAACAAAACAAAAACTCATTTGTCCGGCTCGATCTAGGGACGAGCTCAATCGTGGTGCAAGAATCAGCAGGTGCTCGACGGTTCCATGGCCGCTCGTCAAGGACAGCAGATTAGTCATGAAAGAGCAACGGCAACGTCACGGCATCAGGCCTGAACCACTACAGAATTGTCGCAGGGGACTCCACCGACGTTGGACAACGACTGACTTTGACTGTGGACTGGATTTTGCTGGACCGTATATTGTAAGCACCGAGCTTCACGCTTGAAGACTCCCCACTTCTCCCCTTTTTCGTGAATGAACGGGCTCCTTCGTTCGGCTGAGAGAAAAGAGAAGTCCCTCTCTTTTCTCTCTCACGTATATGTCTCTCCTTTCCTTATGAATTTTTTCTAAACCCTAATGTTTACTTATTTTAGCACGGATTAGGGTTTTAAATTTTTTTAAATCCATATCCACGAAGATTTCTTTTTTGCACGCAATATCACTTTTCTTTTATTTTCCACATTTTCACCTTTAAAAGAAAAGTGAATATCATTTTTTAGTTTTTTAATAATGCAATTAACTAGAATAAAATCAACCCCTAATTTTTAATGCAATAAATGGCCTAAGCCAAAATTTGGTCAACAAATGTTTTTGCATGTCCTTATTTTTTCTCAATTTTTGTTTTTTAATAACAAATTTTTGACAAATGAAAAGTCAGAAATCTAGTAATTTGTTTTTTTAGGGGAATTGTTGGAGAGAAAAATTGTGTGCTATTCTTAAATTGTCAAATGTGAATTGACGAAATATACTCATTTGTACTAGTTTGTTTATATTCTTCATTCAGATTGGTTCATGGTTGATCTTATTTATTTGTGTTTCTTAAATTTGTTCATGTCATTTTACTAGTAGATGAGTTCATCAAAAGAAAATGCATTTTGGAGCTCGGAAGATGTAGAAACTTTTTGTAAGTTTTTTTTTTTTTGGTAAAGAACTTTTTGTAAGCTATGCATCGAACAAATTAAAAAAAGGCAATCGTCTTACAAACAACAAATGAGATGATGGACAGTCATAATTAGTAAGCTTGAGGAGCTAACACGCAAAAAATATGATAAACAAAAAATGAAGAGTAAGTGGGATAACCTCAAGGAAGAATGGAAAAGATAGAGATCATTGCTTTACAATGAAACTGGACTAGGATGGGATTCGAGGAAAAAAACCATTGATGCGAGTGACGAATGGTGAGAGAGTAAAATTCAAGTTTTCCTCACTTCTTTTTTTACTTTTATGTTAAGCTCACATTTAATGATACAACTTATACAGATGCTTTATTATAACAGGCTAATCCAAATTTTAGACTTTTAAAAAGAAAGGCATACATCTTGATTTTGAAGTAAAGTTAGATATAATGTTCAAAGATACAGTTGCTACTGGAAGAATCACATGGAAATCTGCACAAGGTTTATGTGTTGATAATGATGTGGAGACCACGCAACTTGGTATCGATGATGTTGTAGGGTCTACTGATGAAAACTTGGAGGATCATGTGGATGAAATTATTGTTGAACAAACTGGAACTCAAACTTGTAAGAGAGCCATGCAGACTTCAAAGATGTAAGCCCGATGAAAGAAAGATAAAAAATTGAGCACAAGAATTGAGCTCGGAACACAAATTAATAGGTTGCTTACAGTTGTTGAAAGTAAGAGCACTACTGGTGCTGCATCCAAAGCAACCAGTTTAGTTGGTCCTTATGAGGACCTCATATAGATACTGGATTCCATACTTGAGATTGTGGAAGATGAAAACTTGTACTTTTTTGCAATTTCTCATTTAAAGGAAAAGTAGAAAATAGGCAAGTTTTCATGAGCTTAAAAGATGATGCAAATAAAGTAAAGTATATCAAATATGAGTTGATAAGAGAATCAAGTCTTCATAGATAAGATGTTAACATCTTATTTTTTTCATGTTTGAAGCTTAGTCATTTCACTTTGTTTCTATCTATGGATCTTTATTTGTAGTCCTTGTGAATCTAATTTCAATTAATGTTTGATGTTAGAATTGTTTTCATTTGGTGTTATCTTAATGTGATAGTTTACATAAATGTGATGGTTAATACATTGTTTCTCTTTATATTTTGTTATTTGAAGTAGTTATGGATGATTCACATACAAGGGAAAATCATGAGCAAGAGGAAAATGAATTATGGGATCTTGTCTCAGTCATTCATGCTGTAATTCTTTATCAAGTGACCAATCTTTGCAAATAACTTTGCATGACCTCAACATATACATGTTATGTATGTTTAAAAGAGTTGATTGGCGAAGATGCTAATCCAATAAGGTACTACAATATGTTTAGAATGCATAAAATTGTATTTAACAATTTAACGCGTGATTTAGTAACACATTATGGCCTTCAAGGATCTATGAATACTGATGTTAGAAAAATGGTTGGTATGTTTCTTCATATTCTAGGATATAGTATAGGTAATAGATTAGCACAATAGCATTGAAAATGCTCCGAGAAACTATAAGTAGGCACTTCAGCTTAGTTTTAGATAAATTATGTGATATGGGAAAAGATTTGATCCAACCAACTGATCTACAATATAGAAAAGTTCCAGAGAAGATTAAGAAAGATCAACGATTTTATCCATATTTTAAGGATTGCATTGGAGCTATTGACGGTACACATATTCCGGCGGTTGTACATTTGTATGATCAAATTCGTTTTATTAGTAAAAAAGAAATAACAACTCAAAACATTTTAGCCATCTGTAATTTTAATATGGAAATTGTTTCTGTTTGGGCCGGTTAGGAGGAACAAGCTCATGATATCCGTATCTTTTATGAAGCTATTGGAAAACGCGATACACATTTTCCCCATCCTCCTCCAGGTATGTTATTCAATGATTTAGATATATCCATATATCTAATTGGTATGTGTTGATTAAATTTACAATATATTTATATAGGTAAATATTATTTAGTAGATGCTGGATATCCAAATTCAACTGGTTATTTGGGGTTATATAAAGAAGTTAGATATCATTTGTCAGAGTTTCAAGAAGGTCCTTCAACTAAATGATATCCAAAAGTGTTCAATCATGCTCATTTGTCGTTACGCTCAACAATTGAGTGAGCCTTTGGTGTATTAAAACAGAAGTGAGGGATTTTAACTCATATGCCAAGTTATCCATATGAAAAGCAAGTGCAAATTGTCGTAACGGCAATGACTTTGCACAATTATATACGGAGAAATAACATGATTGATACGGATTTTGAACAAGCATAATTTGATTCCAATTATGGATATTCAGTTAACCATAATGATGCAAATAAAGGGGTGGGTGCTTCAAATGTGTACGCATCTCCGGACATGGCAGGTTTACGTGATGAAATAGCAATAAGTTTACAAAGTCGTTAAGATTTGTAATACTAAGTATAACGTATTTCTTTTTTCCGGGCATATATGACCATGTTTACTATCATGAAATGACTATTTCTAGTCAAATTTGTTTGAGAGAAACTTGGTTTTATTTTTCTTAATGAGGACCTTCCTTTTTATATGCGGTGCTTACTCAAAAAAATTAGCATCCACAATTGGTCGCTTCACCATCCACCGAATAAGTTCACCTTTTTTTTTATATATATCATTTTTATCTTTTGACAATCAATAGCCCAACTTTTTATCAATACACTAGAATGATCATTAATTAACAAAGATGTTTAGTATTACAATAATTAAAAATAAAATTATTCAAAGTTGAAAACAAACCTAAAATAACCCTAGGCCAAAAGTTGAGCTTTGCATCTAATATATAATTAAATTCTTTTAATATAATTTTTAAATAAATTTACTAATATGTATCTTTTACATTAATCTCAACATGAAAATGTAAAAGATTATATAGTCATTGTTTTTTTTTTTTTTTTTGCAATTTTAAAAATACTAAAACTAAAAAACTTAATTTGGTCACACCAAAGGGATTTTTAAATATATGTTTACCAAATAGTCTTGCATTTTCTTAAAGCATTTTTCAGTTATAATTTACCAAATAGTCTTGCATTTCCTCAAAGCTCTTTGGGCTAAAAGCCTTTCTTTGCATTTGGGAAAAGCCTTTTCCCAAATGCTGAACCAAACGGGGCCTGCAATAGAGAGAAGGGATGTAAGAGGGACTTGAGGTGAGAGGGAGAAAAAAAAAAAAAAAAAAAAAAAAAGAGAGAGAGAGAAAAAGAAGAGCTATAGGGGCATCTTCTTTGAGCAGGCAGCCCCGTGCCCTGCCAGCCTTCGTTCGCCACACCTCCACCTCCATCCTTTGGTCGCCACTGCACCCGCTACGCTTGACCTACAGCCGAGCCTTCGTTTGTTTACGCCCCTTGTCCTTGCCGCGCCTCGCCAGTTGCCGTTGTCCCCTGTACCTTCGCGCCTGCTTGCTCCGCTTATGCACTCCCTTTGCTGCAACCCAGCCATGATGTTGCATTTCGACGCCCCTATGCCGCTCACGTCCGGTTGCTAGCTCTCTGCCGGCCTCTACTCCGCCTTGCCTGCAGCAGATCCCGAGTCCTCTTTGTCACACCTGCCTCCACCACCTGTGATGCCACAACTCGCGCCTTTGCTATCCTCCACTCCATCTCGCCTGCAGTCGTGCCGGCCCGTGACTTGCTGCTGCTTGTGATATCTCAGCAAAGCCATTGTTGTCCTTGCTCTGTTTGTGGTCTGCTTGCCCGATGCTGCCACAGCCGCCGACCTGCTACTGCCTTGTTCGGTTTCCGTTGTTGCTGCCACCAGCGAAGCCCCTCGTCGATGCCCTGAATGCTAGCAGCTGGTCAAGCCACGCCTAGCTCCGCCTCAGGTTTGACGCCCAGCGGCCCCCTCTCCAAGCGACCTCACCATCCATTGCAACCTGAACTGCTCCGCCTCGATGCCACCCGGAGCCAAACCCCCTGCACAACACTTGCTGTTTGCAACCGGCAGTGACCCGTGAGTCCCCACGCCAGCCTTCGTTGTTTTGCTTATTGCCGGAGTTTCCCCTTCACTTGCTGCCATCGGTTTGCCCACCACCGGTCCTCACCGGAACGCCGGCAACCAGCTGCCCAAGCACAAGCCTTGCTTGGAAGAAAGAAAAGAAAAAAAGAAAAAGAAAAATCAAATTAGGTAGTTTTTTATTTACTTTATTTTATTTATTTTATTTATTTTTTTCTTTAGTAGAATTATTCCTTGATATAAGATTGAAATTCCGACATGAAATAGCCTATCAAATTAGGGATTGACAGTCCGATTTTCACGTCTGAAATCGACTCGTAATTGCTTGAAAAATTGCTAATCCGATCTTACGCTGGAGATTCGATTCATGGTTTATTTAAAATTGACCAACCCTATCTCATGCGCGAAATATGGTTTGTCAATTTTTGGATATCAATCTTATTTTGCTCTGATTTGTTGTTGTGTGGTTTGAATCGGTTTTATTTTCGTAAAAGAAAAAAAATCCAAAAAATTGAGTTAGAATAGGTTTATCGTTTTAGGGTTATTTTGAATTTTGAAATAAAAATTAAAAAATTTATTTAGGATGTTAGTTTTTTTTTTTTAAATTTAAATTGCACGTTTAATCATGTGACAATTTCAATTTCGAATTTCATAAAAGGAAAAAAAAAAAAACTAGAATTAAGGCATTCTTTGCACGTCATTGCATATTAGGGTAAGATTGCATGTTTAATTTTATTTTCGAATTAATTATAGGTTTAGACAATTTAGATAGGTTGCATTTTAGGATCATTTGGTTAGGGTAATGTTCTAGTTTAAATTAGGATTTGGCTTAACCTAATTCCTAATGCAAATTGGATGATATCTTAATCTAGCTAGATAATTTTCACATTTTTCTAATTTTGAATTTCATGAAAAATACAAAAAATGTCTTAGGATAAATTAGTTTCATTCTCTAGAATAGATTGCATGCTTTTTTAAGAAAATAAAAAATGTCATCTGCATGTCATATAGAATTAGATTCATGAAATGCATGTTATTTAATGATTGTGGTTAGGTCCATTTAGCTAGAAATTGCCCGTCATTAGGTCAGATTGCATTGCATAAAGCATGACATTCATCAAACAAGTGGAAATAAAAATTGAGTGATTGCGTGTTAACTAAAAATCATATTTATAACTGTTGATGTGAATTTTGAATTAACATTGCAAATGCTTTCGTTGCTACAAGATAAATCCCATAATTTATTCATTGTTTTCTTGGGTGTTAAATTGGTGATTTGCACACCTGCATAATAACCTCACATGTTAGGGAAATTAATTAAAATCAATTCAACCTGCTTGCCAATTTTTTTTTCAAAATAAAAAGGAAAGGTACTGAAATGGCGTTAGAAAAATATAACGTAATCAAGTCCTCGAACTCACAATCTCTGGTTCGAAGGAATAAAGTAAATATCCCGTTACTTTACTTGGGTTTCTAATCAACCCACCGAAAATAGATTGGTGGCGACTCCTAATTGAATATTTGCATGTTAAAAACTTGAACCTAAATCGCGAATTGGTATAGGCTTGAAAGAGTCCGAGCTAAGTTTAGGCTTAGTAGTCCATTAGCCAAACCTTAGGTCGTTAACCCAAAAATTTGGTCCCAACAGTGACCGTGAGCAAGCCATGGAAGCATGAGAACCCTAATGGATCTTCTTGTCGTAGCCATGCTTGATATAATTTTTCGCTTTTGTGTGACTCTCTCGGCTCATTATTGTTGGCTCTAAGGGTTTGATTTCAAATGGCTATTTATAGAAGAATGCCGCATTTGATCATCTGTCATGGGTTTTTTTTTTTCTTTTTCCTTTTACATTTCTTCCTCCACATATATATGACACATCAGATCGAGACACTTTTGTCTCTGTCCAACCGAGTGCAAGTTGGATTTGGCATTTACGAAATGACAAATGCGGGAGATAATTGATCGTCACTCGTGATTCTGGGAGAAATATGACATTTTATGAAGTTTGTAAGCTTCTTCATGCCATGGGAGAGAGGACAGCATTTATAAAATATCCAGTGATTTCCAGACACTTTGATTTGATGGGTTCCTACTCCTGCAATCGCATCAGATGAATTATTAATGGAACTCAATAATTGTCCTAGATAACAATGGTAAATAAATTCACGAATTGGTATAGGCTTAAAAGAGTCCGAGCTAAGTTTAGGCTTAGTAGTCCATTAGCCAAACCTTAGGTGGTTCACCCAAAAATTTGGTCGCAACAGTGACCATGAGCAAGCCATGGAAGCATGAGAACCCTAATGGATCTTCTTGTCGTAGCCATGCTTGATATAATTTTTCGCTTTTGTGTGACTCTCTCGGCTCATTATTGTTGGCTCTAAGGGTTTGATTTCAAATGGCTATTTATAGAAGAATGCCGCATTTGATCATCTGTCATGGGTTTTTTTTTTTTTTTCTTTTTCCTTTTACATTTCTTCCTCCACATATATATGACACATCAGATCGAGACACTTTTGTCTCTGTCCAACCGAGTGCAAGTTGGATTTGGCATTTACGAAATGACAAATGCGGGAGATATTTGATCGTCACTCGTGATTCTGGGAGAAATATGACATTTTATGAAGTTTGTAAGCTTCTTCATGCCATGGGAGAGAGGACAGCATTTATAAAATATCCAGTGATTTCCAGACACTTTGATTTGATGGGTTCCTACTCATGCAATCGCATCAGATGAATTATTAATGGAACTCAATAATTGTCCTAGATAACAATGGTAAATAAATTCGCGAATTGATATAGGCTTAAAAGAGTCCGAGCTAAGTTTAGGCTTAGTAGTCCATTAGCCAAACCTTAGGTGGTTCACCCAAAAATTTGGTCGCAACAGTGACCATGACCAAGCCATGGAAGCATGAGAACCCTAATGGATCTTCTTGTCGTAGCCATGCTTGATATAATTTTTCGCTTTTGTGTGACTCTCTCGGCTCATTATTGTTGGCTCTAAGGGTTTGATTTCAAATGGCTATTTATAGAAGAATGCCGCATTTGATCATCTGTCATGGGTTTTTTTTTTTCTTTTTCCTTTTACATTTCTTCCTCCACATATATATGACACATCAGATCGAGACACTTTTGTCTCTGTCCAACCGAGTGCAAGTTGGATTTGGCATTTACGAAATGACAAATGCGGGAGATATTTGATCGTCACTCGTGATTCTGGGAGAAATATGACCTTTTATGAAGTTTGTAAGCTTCTTCATGCCATGGGAGAGAGGACAGCATTTATAAAATATCCAGTGATTTCCAGACACTTTGATTTGATGGGTTCCTACTCCTGCAATCGCATCAGATGAATTATTAATGGAACTCAATAATTGTCCTAGAGAACAATGGTAAATAAATTCTAGTCCACCACTAAGGACATGAGATTAGACTCAACAATGGGATGAATTATTTTGTACCATGTCAATTTTTGCGGTGAGCACAAGTTTTTGCCCCCGAACTAGAAAGAAGCTAGCTTCCTACGTAACTTGATCACAGTCCATCCAAGGCGATTTACCATATATGTAATAGCCACTTGCATATAGTCGAATTTACATAGGAGCTCATGATGCATACAAACCCAATTCACATGTTCCGTCAATAAAGATGTGAGCTTCACATTTCACATGAGACTTCCTTGATTTGACCATGCAGTTGAGCTGAGTACATATACATAGGAAGTAGCCAATGCCACCTTCATCGGAGGAAGAGGCTAGACAGCTTGCACTTTTTTTTTTTGGTTGAAGTGTATCGTATTCCTTTTGAAATGGCGTTGAGAATCAGATATTCTTGATGGGTTCAACCAATTTTCATCAACGTAGTGGAAGTGATATATGTGTATAAATGCTTGATCTTATGAATTAATAAAGAAAGGGAGCAAAGCTTGCTCTTACGTGCGTGTGTATATAAATATCTAAGACATTATGATACATTTTAAAAAGAGTTATAGAAAATGAATAAGCTTAAAGTAGTAAAGTTCGTAACTATCATTAACATTCTAATTAATTATATTAGTATATAATTTTGAAAGATCAATGAATTTTTTCTCCACATGGGGCATGGTGTCCCACGGGGTGTCGGTGCCCCGTTAGGACATGTCCCAGCCACCCTACACCCTGCGTGGGGCCAAGGTCACCTCAAGAGGCGTGGATAAGGATATGATCTCAAGCCCCACAATAGGCTAATGCGGAGTGAGTTTATTGAGTGGGGCAATATTGCCATCTCCATTTATAAGATGTTGACGCAAGAATTTTGCCCTCAAATCTAACATACATAGCCCATCTAAGTTTAATTTGCATTGGTCATATGTGCATTCCATAGCAATTGATAATTTAATTCATCATTAATAATGCAATTCAACTCCTAATTGAAATCGTTATCATTTCGTCATCCTACATTTATCTTTTTAGCCAAATTTCTTCTGCACTTTTAAACTAGAGATATCGTAGTTTTGAGGCTTCGGACCGACAACAAAAGTTTTGCTTGACGGAGGCACGGAAGCCAATCAATGCCACAACCGCCAAATTTCCAATCCCCTTAGTCCTAATTTCTTGACTCATCAAGCTTCCAAACAGGCCTAGGCTTAATTAGTACAAGATATAGGAAGAGCACTCGCTGTCGCTCTCTCTCCTTTTTAACTTCCGCCAACTCTCTCTCTCTCCTTATTTTGTCGTTCATTTTTCACTTTCTCACAAGCTTCAAGACACATCGCTTCCTCTCCTCTTCCTCTTCATGATGGATGTAATATAATTGTGCAAATTAACAATGCATGGTCACATAGATAAATAAATTTAGGATCTCTAACATGAACAAGATTGCATGTCCAAATGTTTTCGAAAAGAGAGTATGAACCAAATTCAGGCATTAAATAGACTTTAGCGTAACATAAAATCCCCTCATTTGAATCTCTAGAAGTACTAGAACAAATCTTTTTAATTAATAAAAAAAACCTGAGTTATCATCGGTAGGGGTCAGGATGACCCCTACTTTAATGTACGTATCACATCGCGCTGGGGCCCGTTGGCACCTGTATGGCAATTCGTCAAATTTCCTCGCAAATCTCGCGTCGGGAGGGTCTCCATATCGGCCACCATCAAATCTGGGCTTGAAAAGGTCTACCAGCGTGGAAGTCGGGGAGAGGTCATTTTCTTAACTTGACGTGGACGGCTCTAGAGTATCCCATTAGAAGATTCCATCAAGAGCCGGGTAGTTAGATGATAACTCGTACCACCGTATTGAAACTATATATTAATACCAGGCGTTGCTTAATGATTGCGCTTTTAGGACAAGTAAATCAATGATATCTATAGTTCAAATTCTTATAATCCTTTCAGCATTTATGAATTTATAAGATCACCAAGTATGCACTGAATGCTGGAGATTTGCATTATGATGCTGCGCTCTGTGACAGGCTAGATTAAATGCAATTGTAATTTATGACCACTCGTACGTTATCTGTTATACTTCCACTTCTTGATAAGAAAAGATTGTTGTTTGACAAAGGTAAACAGATACAAAATTCAGAAATAATCGTAAATTCTTTAGTACACGCATACGTTCTGCAGTCTAAATAAAAGTAATTAACGCCAAATTATTGCAAATACAACTACACAGCATTGCAAGGACTACGATAGACGCACCCCATACCCATTCACGTATGCATTCACATGCCTATAATGTGGCTTCATTTTGACGAATGTTATTCTTCACCTCACACAAAGTTGGACCAATGCATCAGCCACTTCATCTAATTCTGCCTCTCCTTTCTTCCTAATACCGTCACTCATTTCTTTTGCCTTCTTCCTCATGCTATCTCCATCTTTCTCCACCACCACATCTTTGATCACCTTCGCTATCTCTGACCTCTCAAGCTCTCCACTCTTATTTCTCTTCACCTCCAATCCAAGCCCAATCATCTCAACCAACCGAGCATTCATCGGCTGATCAAGTTGCATTGGCATCGCGATGATCGGGACCCCGGACTTCATGCTCTCCATGATGGAGCCCCATCCACAATGACTCACAAACCCACCGATGCTTGGATGCTCCAGAATCTTTCCTTGTGGTGCCCATCCATCTATCACCGATCCCCTATCTCTTACTCTTTCCAAGAAGCCCCCAGGCAATGCCTCTTCAAGCTCAATGCTCTCACCTACAGGAAACCTAATGACCCAAAGGAAGTTGACATTACTGAGCGCCAATCCATGAGCAATCTCTTCTCTTTCTTTCTCAGTGAGAAAATATTCAGTACCAAATGACACTAAAACTGTAGATAGTTTCTCTCTCTTGTCAAGCCACTCAATGATGCTATCTCCTTCTTCTATATTGCTAGGGTCTTCCACAAGTGGACCAACAGGCACCACTTTTTTCCCTAAGTAACTTGAGAGAAAATCTATGTACTTCCCTTCCAACTCTCTAAAGGTCTTCATCAAGATGAAATTGGAGGACCTCTCAATACATTGTGGAACCCTATCCTTCTCACCGTCTCGAGAGTCTTCTGCTATCTTAATGAATTTCGCCAGCTCGTAATCATGGAGAAAAATTTCTCCAAACGGGTACTGCTTACAGGTGTTCTTGAGCATATGGAGTATAAATGAAAGCGACCCTGCACCAATAATGAAGAAGACAACCGACGGCACGCCGTGAGATTTTGCTACTTCTGGTGCCCATGGATGGAGAAAGTCGTAGACGAGCAAATCGGGGTTGAGACTCTTGACGATATTGTTGAAGCCGGGGCTCGCCATGTCAAAGGCCAACGTGAGGGTTTTCAAGAGGTGGGGAGGCAAGCCTTTGGTTGTGTGATAATGGGGAGGGAGGTCAGGCAAAGAAGGGATGTGAAGCTCGACAAGTTCAATAGAGGATGAATATTTCTTGGAAATCCTGGGTTTGATGGAGCTGAGGTTGACTGGAGTGGAACACAAATGAATGTGGAAGTTTCTCGCGGAAAGCCTCTTTGCTAGCTCTAAAAATGGTGATATGTGGCCATGAGCAAGCCATGGCAACATCAAAACTTTAATGGGTCTCTGCATATTGTCCATCCAGATCTCAAGTCTCTCTCTTGTTTCTTTTCGCTTAACTGTCTATCTCTAATGGGTATACATAGCAGTGGAGAGAAAACAGACGATACAGACCAAACCACACTGTCTGACCGAGGTTGAGAGAGAGAGAGAGAGTCGTGAAATGTCTGACTAAGGTTGGAGAGAACAGAGAGAGAAAGAGAGATGCCAAAAGAAAAACAAACATTTTTAGGCTTTATAAAACCGGCTTTGAATTCGATTCGATTGATCCGGTGACTAGTTGGTTCTTTACTCGGAAAAATCAAACCATTTTCAATGAGGTAATAATTTATATCTAAATATTTTTATGATGATAAAAATATTTTCTTTGTTCATTATAAATGATAGGAAATTTTTTTTCAAATCAATCATTTTCCGTAAAATAAACAGAACCTTAATTAGGTTTAGTTGGTTTGGTGAATCGAAATAGAATGAAGGAAGCATTTTGATTTCATGGATTTTTAGTCCCTACCATTCCATTAAAAGGTTTATTTGGGAACCATTTTCCGAATGGGCTTTGGGCTCTAAAGGCCCTTAAGCAAATTTGAGAAACGTTTGACAAATCTTTTCCAAAGATTTCTTTTAAAAGTTAAATCAAACGCATCAGATAAAGTGGACAATCGCAGGACCTAACTTAGGAGAGGGACTGTACAATGTGACTTGTTACAAGTGAAATATCACGGGACCACCTTAGGAGAGGGACACTACCATGTGACTTATTACTTCACCATAGTTTTGACAGTTCATGAAGAATAGAGTGGTCCAAGGTGGGGCGGCTAGCAAACAAATCTAATCTCGCCCTTCAACATCAATAGGTAATTCGGTAGCAGACTCTACTGCCACCTAGAGAAAACAAAAGATAGATGATTGAAACTTCATGATGTAGAGTGAAAACAGACGATAAAGCTCGGATAAAACAATCCACAACATGCTTCCAGAGTTTAGAGAGAACTCTCTTTAAGTTATTCACAAATTCAATCTTCAAGAGATGAATTATAGCAAACTCAAGCCAAGATTCAAGAAATGACAAAGATAAGGAAATAAAGGTGAAATCACCCTTTCTAGATTATAAACAAAAATATCATCAACATATTAAAAATTAAATCCAAAGCTAACTTTGATCATTGCGTCCAGCAGCATATTCTCTCTATTTTAAGGACCCCTCTTGAATTTCTATCCAAAAATCATCAACAAATCAAAAATTCTCGATTGCCCTCCGCATTATATTCACTCTGTCGGGAAAAAAAAAATCGACCTCGAGATCTAAAATGTTGGATCATTCTGTTAAGCAATTATCTTTCAATCCACATAAGGTTTGGATCAACATCCACACGGCCATCGACTTTTCTTTGCTTCGAGAAGATGGATCACCTTGGTTTTGCAAGTGAATTGTCAACTAAATCAAATCAATTTTGGGAGAAATTAGTGCCATGATGCTATTCTTGCTCATGCTTTGTTGTCAACCCCTGCCATAAGTTTACTCTTATCCCTTAAGATGTGTTTCTTTGATGAAAAATAAATGAGTTGAAATTCTTTAAAATGATCATTTGTATCATTTGCAAATTTGTATAGAGTTAGTCCCATTTGGGTTTCCCTTATATCAAGCCGCTCTGCAAATTTGTCTAGAGGTCGCCTCTATCCTGTTTTATGGTCTGTTGAGATGCCTTGAGATGAATCCCCAAGGGCCGCATCCCCTGATCTTCATTACCAGGATGGTTCCTCCCGTGACCCTCCAAACCAGACATGGCTCCAAACCACAAAATCACACATTTGATGAACACGATTAACCAAATGGATAACAAAAACAATTCTAATATGCCAAGTATCTGTTCGATATTAATTTTCTGCGGGGCCAACTTAGGAGAGGGACACTACCGTGTGACTTGTTACTTCACCATAGTTTTGACAGTTCATGAAGAATGGAGTGGTCAAAGGTGGGGCAGCTGGCAGACAAATCTAATCTCGCCCTTCATCATCAGTAGGTAATTCGGTAGCAGACTCTACTGCCACCTAGAGAAAACAAAAGATAGGTGATTGAAACTTTATGATGTTCTGTTCAAAAAAAAAAAAAAAAAAACTTTATGATGTAAAGTGAAAACAGACGATAAAGCTCCGATAAAACAATCCACAGCACGCTTCCAGAGTTAGAGAGAACTCTCTCTGGGTTATTCACAAATTCAATTTTCAAGAGATGAATTATAGCAAACTCAAGCCATGCGTGGAGACCTTAAGTAGGGAAGCAATCAAAATATTTAAACTAGGAAATTTTAACTGATTAACAACTATTGCCCTTATTCGAATAAAATCAAGCCAAGATTCAAGAAATGACAGAGATAGGGAAATAAAGGTGAAATCCCCTTTCTAAATTATAAACGAAAAAATCATCAACATATTAAAAATTAAATCCAAAGCTAACTTTGATCATTGCGTCCAGCAGCATATTCTCTCTATTTTAAGGACCCCTCTTGAATTTCTATCCAAAAATCATCAACAAATCAAAAATTCTCGATTGCCCTCCGCATTATATTCACTCTGTCGGGAAAAAAAAATCGACCTCGAGATCTAAAATGTTGGATCATTCTGTTAAGCAATTATCTTTCAATCCACATAAGGTTTAATTCAACATCCACACGGCCATCGACTTTTCTTTGCTTCGAGAAGATGGATCACCTTGGTTTTGCAAGTGAATTGTCAACTAAATCAAATCAATTTTGGGAGAAATTAGTGCCATGATGCTATTCTTGCTCATGCTTTGTTGTCAACCCCTGCCATAAGTTTACTCTTATCCCTTAAGATGTGTTTCTTTGATGGAAAATAAATGAGTTGAAATTCTTAAAAATGATCATTTGTGTCATTTGCAAATTTGTATAGAGTTAGTCCCATTTGGGTTTCCCTTATATCAAGCCGCTCTGCAAATTTGTCTAGAGGTCGCCTCTATCCTGTTTTATGGTCTGTTGAGATGCCTTGAGATGAGTCCCCAAGGGCTGCATCCCCTGATCTTCATTACCAGGATGGTTCCTCCCGTGACCCTCCAAACCAGACATGGCTCCAAACCACAAAATCACACATTTGATGAACACGATTAACCAAATGGATAACAAAAACAATTCTAATATGCCAAGTATCTATTCGATATTAATTTTCTGCCGGACCAACTTAGGAGAGGGACACTACCGTGTTACTTGTTACTTCACCATAGTTTTGACAGTTCATGAAGAATGGAGTGGTCCAAGGTGGGGCAGCTGGCAGACAAATCTAATCTCGCCCTTCATCATCAGTAGGTAATTCGGTAGCAGACTCTACTGCCACCTAGAGAAAACAAAAGATAGGTGATTGAAACTTTATGATGTTCTGTTCAAAAAAAAAACTTTATGATGTAAAGTGAAAACAGACGATAAAGCTCCGATAAAACAATCCACAGCACGCTTCCAGAGTTAGAGAGAACTCTCTCTGGGTTATTCACAAATTCAATTTTCAAGAGATGAATTATAGCAAACTCAAGCCATGCGTGGAGACCTTAAGTAGGGAAGCAATCAAAATATTTAAACTAGGAAATTTTAACTGATTAACAACTATTGCCCTTATTCGAATAAAATCAAGCCAAGATTCAAGAAATGACAGAGATAGGGAAATAAAGGTGAAATCCCCCTTTCTAAATTATAAACGAAAAAATCATCAACATATTAAAAATTAAATCCAAAGCTAACTTCGATTATTGCGTCCAGCGGCATATTCTCTCTATTTTAAGGAACCCCTCTTGAATTTCTATCCAAAAATCATCAACAAATCAAAAATTCTCGATTGCCCTCCGCATTATATTCACTCTGTCGGGAAAAAAAATCGACCTCGAGATCTAAAATGTTGGATCATTCCGTTAAGCAATTATCTTTCAATCCACATAAGGTTTGGATCAACATCCACATGGCCATCGACCTTTCCTTGCTTCGAGAAAATGGATCACCTTGGTTTTGCAAGTGAATCGTCAACTAAATCAAATCGATTTCAGGAGAAATTAGTCAACCCCTGCCATAAGTTTACTCTTATCCCTTAAGATGCATTTCTTTGATGGAAAATAAATGAGTTGAAATTCTTAAAAATTATCACTTTTATCATTTGCAAATTTGTCTAGAGTTGGTCCCATTTGGGTTTCCCTTAGACCCAGCTGCTCTGCAAATTTGTCTAGAGGTTGCCTCGAATCCTGTTTTATGGTCTGTTGATATGCCTTGAGACGAGTCCCCAAGGGCCGCATCCCCTGATCTTCATTAGCAGGACGGTTCGTTCCGTGACCCTCCAAACCAGACATGGTTCCGAACTAGGAAAGCTGATTTTGAAGACAAACGACACGGTCCAAACCGCAAAATCACACATTTGATGAACACGATTAACCAAATGGATAACAAAAACAATTCTAATATGCCAAGTATCTGTTCGATATTAGTTTTCTGCGGGGTTTCGACTACTAAAAAGGGTAATTAGTTTTAAAGGTGTTTATCCAGCACTCTAGCGCTACAACGCATCCACAGTTACAGCAACTTCCAGCAGCCTTTGAGAAGTTGCTCCACCTAGCTTTTAGGTACCGCGGTCGTTGTATTACCAATCAATCGTACACGTCACAAAATAACCACACGGCAACCAAGCTACAATTTAATCACCAATTATCCAAACGAGCTTTAAGAGATTGTGACACAGTTTGGATAGATATTCTATAATATATGCTTTTATTTTCCTTTTAGGCTCCTTTAATTGCAAAAATTCAGTAAGTTGGAAAATGTTTTCCTAATTTTGATTTTTTTAATCAATTAAGCATATGAGTAATAAAAAAAAAAAAATACTTCCACCACTTATATTTAAGTGCAAAAGACTTTCATTAATAAGGAAAACATTTTCGGTGAACTCATTTTCTAAATGATATAAACAATTAAGAAGCGGAAAATCTTTTTGAATGGTTGATTTTCTGCTAAATGGAGTAAAGATTTGTTTCTTTTCTTGACAAATAAAGCTTTAATATCATCCTTTTGAAAGGGCTTTCCTAGCATTATATCTTTTGGGCCACTATGAAAATAATGGTGTTTTATGAATCACAAATTCTTGAAGTAGACCCCATCGTAAGTTTTAATTATTTATTATTTATCTTTTTATGATTCATAATAGATTGTTAATCTTATAGTAGATTAAAAACATTCATATAAGCATTTTTCCTTTCAAAGTTGTTGAATCGTGCATGTGCGGGCTTAAGTAGCTTAGATCGTTATAAAGCCATGTGTTGTATGGAGTCATGGACCTTGGGCCTTTGTTCTTGTTTAATGTAGGTGATAAAACGGGCCATTGATCCATATTTCAACTCGACTTTAATGGCTTTAGTGATATATGGATTGCCTAGGATTTAGAAAAAAATAGGAATGGGTCTAATAAACCAAAGACCAACTAATGGTAGGTTCAATTTATGTTTGGAAAGAACCCACTTTCAACCTGTCTAATAGAAGAGTAACAATACTTGGGGCATCTTGCTCTTGCACTCTCTAATATAATAATAAAGAAAATCAGCCGTATTAGTTTCTTTAATAACATGTAGGACCAAAACATACATGCATGCATATTGAGATATTAAATGTAAATCACATTGTTTTTCTATAGTCCAAATTTCTTATAGTAACAAGCCGGGGAGCATTTTGTACTGAACCCATCACCACCAAAGAGAAAAGAAAAAATACCAATGCTCGTGAATCAAAGCATGCAAGGTATAATGAATTGGTCAATGCAGATAAGGAAAAACAACTTAAGGATGATAACATCAGATTCCTACGTAAATATTCTCTGATCATAGGTTGCATGGCCTCATAATCTGTTGATCACATTTTATCCCCATTTTAGTTTGCTGCATAGCTTTCACTGCTGCGTGGCAGCATCCATATCATGAAGTTACTCAATGTCTAAGGAAGTTATTTAACCTGGACACGAGATTGTAAGGAGATCATTCTACTCATTCTCTATCCTTCCTAGGAAAAAAGGAAAGAAAGACAGGCACTCTCATTTCGAATTTCACACACCTGGTGATGTCATAAACTATAAGTACTCCAGCGGCTCCTCTATAGTAAGATCTAATGATGGATCTGAAAGAATTCCTATCTTGCCTGTAATGAAAAAAAAAAAAAATAAATAAAACGAGTTATGAAAATGCTTGTGTAACCATACAGACATTTATATAGTGCATTATCTCAAATTCAAGTGTTTCTGAATTCTTTCACAAACTCCATACGTATAAAGGTAAATAACTGGAAATGTGAGAAATGGGTTCCATCTCAAGCACTCTCTGCTAGTCAAAATGGAGGGGAGTAGGTGTCACTAGCTTCTCTCTGCATCTCTCTGTCTTTGACATGCTTAATAGCACATGTTATATCAATCAAGTTCAAAGTTTTCCTATTGACTGCAAGGAAAATGTACATCATGTCCCTAAACTAGGACTGAGTTTCCTACAATGACATTTGTCCTATCATGATAAATCTAAGCGTAGGCCACAGACGACGGGTTTGAATTGCTAAAAGATACAGGCTCGACTTTGTAGGTTCATCCCACTTGAATTTGCTCAGATACTTGATATTTCAGAGATCATAATCAAATGATGATCCAACCTCATTGGGATTGAAACTCCTCATCACAATCACAGGGAAATGGGTGGCTCCATACCTATCGATGGCCTTGACCACCACATTGGGATCGAACCTCCTCATCACAACCATAGTATACACCCTAATGACAGTCCCAAGACAGATTGACGGGCCATTTATGTGAAAAAATGGCAGGACAACCAAATACACATTCTCGGAGTCTGGGTATTCGTATTGAGAGGCTTCGAACCTTGCAAAGAGCTCCCACATGGCGATGAAAGTACCATGTGTGAGCACAACCCATTTGCTCATGGCCATAGCATCGGATGAGTACACTACAGCCCCAACACAGAAGCACCAACGATAAATGCGGAGCGGGATGAGGAAGCACCAGAAGCACTAGCGATGTGTCGGAGGTGGCGAATCTGAGCTCGATGCGACGGGCAAGCTCTTGGGAGGGAGAGATTTTCGAAAGAGGGCGTTGTGCGGCTTGAGGGAGTGGTGACGGCGGAGGTGGCGACGGAGGCAATGTGCCAAAGCGCGGCGGATCTGAGCTCAAATGCGACGGGCGGGCTTCTAGGGAGGGAGAGATTTTTGAAAGAGGGCTTCGTGCGGCTTGAAGGAGTGGCAACGGCGGAGGCGGAGACGCAGGCGACATGCCAGAGGTAATAGACCTAAGCTCGGGATCCGATGGGCAGGCTCCCAAGAGATTTTTGAAAGAGGGCTTCATGCGGCCTGACGGAGTGGCTCCAAGACGGCGGAGGTGTCGTGCCGGAGGCGACCGGCGAGCTCTTGGGAAGGAGAGATTTTTCACAGAGAGATAGAGAGGGAGGGAGAGGGAGGGTGACTTCGTGCGGCTTGATGGAGAAGACAGAGAAGAAAGAGGGCGCTTCAAAAGCGAAGGGTGGGAGAAGACATATGAAAGGACGCAGCGATTAATGAAGAGAGGGAAAGAGAAGGCAAAATTTTGGCTTCAAAAATGTGGGACCTAGGCTCCACGTGGAGCCACGTGGCAAAACGTGTCGCCTCTTGATTGGGCTGGCGCACGGTGACGTGGCGTGCCCGGCCCATCCAATATTTTCTCATGACAAGCAGTAGTTACTAGACAAAAAGCAAATCGGAGAAGCAGGTGGAGATGCTTCGGGTTGATTCTATTGATAGCCGACATTCTTATGATAAGTCCTATTATTTTACCGAATCTCTCGCCCGCTGTTTAATTCAATCTGTGGATCAATACCGTTGGCCGGGACGTGCCCACATTATGCATTTATGCCCCCACCACCTTCGACGTAGTTATATCATGAACATATTTTGACAGACATCTAAACATCTAAAAAACCTGAAATGGTTGATAAATGAAAAAAAAAAAAAAAAAAAAAAGCTACTGTTTTTATCTTTGCAATATTTCCTAGGATCTGTATTTAAATTTTGTACGTCTTGTATCAAATAGAAGTTACTTTCACAAAATATTTCCTTTCTCTTTGCAGTATTCACAATATTAATGTGAAATTTAAAACATGAATATTTATGTATGATGTCACAATAGATTCCCTTTGCTTGGACTAAGTTGAATTGATCAAATAAGGCCGAAGCAATGGGTCTAATAAACCAAAGACCTACTAATGATAGGTTCAATTTAAGTTTGGAAAGAACCCACTTTCAACGTGTATAATCGAAGAGTAATACTAAGGGCATCTTGCTCTCACACTCTCTAATATAATAATAAAGAAAATCAGCCGTATTAGTTTCTTCAATAACTTGTAGGACCAAAACATTCATACATATTGAGTTATTAAATATAAATCACTGTTTTTTATAGTCCAAATTTCTTATAATGAATACTTGAACACACTCAATTATAGGAATGCAAATGATAAAAGGAAGAACATGAGTCAATGTTATAAAACGAAATTTCGCGTATATAAAGCCGAAGTAATGATGACCTTGATCTTTAACTTACACTTCAAAGATGAGATAAGATCCTTATTCTTCACATTTTTGGGCCTATTGGGCTCTGGTTGCGCACCATGACTACTTCTTGTTTTCCTTCTTTATCAGGCGCAGAACGTAAGTAGACGTGGATGTCTCTATCGGCGAATCGCTTGGAGAGCTCGAGGAATGGAGAGATGCGGCCATGAGCAAGCCATTGAAGCATGAGAATGCATGAGAATGCTTGTGAATGGGTCTCTCTGCCGGCTCATTTCTTGCTTTTTTCTAGTTCACTTTGTTTTGGGTGTTTGCTCTAAGGTTGGTTTTTGAACGTTCAGCAAGTGTGCATAGGTTATATGGGAAGAGGACGGTGATTCAGAGGCTATCTTTGCATGCGGTTGTGCGCGCATGAAACGTGGCCAAGAGGTGGAGGACAGAAGCGGAAACATTGCGTTGATGGACATGCATGGAAGCAGGTCTAAAGGGCTTAGTATCAGTATCATGAAGCGGGTAACGACCCAATAATGTTGGATACGCTAAAATTCATTTACTACCCTGATATATTAAACAACGTGACAAATTATAACTAGGGCTCAGTAATATCTTTATTTGTGATTTTGAATACCAACATGGCAAGACTAAATTATGCATGACCTTTTGTTGTCGATAATATCAACTCAAGGCAACATTCGCAAAAGGTTGTAGGATTTCTTTCTGCCCTCATACGCGGGGACGTACGTATATATTGCAATCCAAAAACAAAGCTGCTATAGGAAAAAAAAAAAAAAAACATCCCGGCAAAAAATTTAACCTTCAGCATACATGATTATTGAAAGCTACAACATAAACTCAACGGACAGTCAAACGCTACCAGTCGCCACTCCGCAAAGCTTCACGATCGCATCCTCCACTTCATCAATCTCTTCATCTCCTTTGTTCCTAATGCCGATGCTCACTTCGTTGACCTTATTCCTCACACGCTCCCCACCTTCCTCCACCACAACGACCTTGATCACCTTCGCAATCTCCTTCCTCTCGAGCTCTCCACTCTCATTCCTCATTACCTCCAATCCAACCCCAACGTCCTCAACGATCCTTGCGTCGAGTGGCTGGTCGAGATGCATCGGCATCGCGATGATCGGGACTCCGAACTTCATGCTCTCCATGACTGAACTCCATCCGCAGTGACTCACAAATCCACCAACGCTTCGATGTGCTAGAATCCTAGCTTGTGGTGCCCATCCCTCTATCACTAGTCCTCTATCTCTCACTCTTTCGAGAAATCCCCTGGGAAGTGCCTCTTCAAGCGTGATGTGCTCTTCCACAGGAAATTTAACCGCCCAAATGAAGTTGACACTGCTAAGCTCCAACCCATAGGCTATCTCTTCTCTTTCCCTCTCCGTGAGGAAGTACTCCGTGCCGAAGGACACGAATATGGTCGACGATCTTTCTTTTTTATCAAGCCACTCAGTTATGTGATCCCCATCCTCTTGGACAGGATCTTGAACCAGCGGGCCGACGGGCACTACTTTCTTCTCCAAAAGATCACTTAGGTAGTCGATGTATTTGCCCTCCAATTGCCTAAAGGTCTTCAGGAAAATTAGGCCCGACGATTGGTCAATGCACCGCATGACCCTTTCCGTGTCGCTCATGCCATTCTCTGATGCTTGTTCCATTTGGTTCCTATACTTTGCCATCCAGTGGTCTTGAAGACGAATCGCCTTGAAAGGATACTCATCACCCGGCCTCTTGATGGAGTGTAATACAAATGAACTCGCCCCTGCAGCCACACTCGCAAAGTTGACTGCCGGGATGCCGTGCAACCTCGCGACTTCCGGCGCCCACGGGAGGAGATAATCAAAGATAAGTATATTGGGTTGGCGATCAGAGATGATGTCGGAGAGGTTAGGGCCCGCCATGTCGAAGGCCATCTTCAGTTTCGGCATGAGGTGAGGTGGCAAGCCCCTAGTCGTGTGGTATTGAGGAGGGAGACCAGGCAAAGATGGGACATGGAGCTCCACGAGCTCAATAGCGGAGCAATATTCATGAGGGATTTTGATGGAACTAAGGTTGACAGGACTTGAACATAGGAAGATGTGGAAGTTCCTTTTCGAGAGCTTTTTGGCTAGCTCTAGAAACGGACCTATGTGACCATGAGCAAGCCATGGAAGCATGAGAACACTAATGGTTCTTCTTGTCGTAGCCATGCTCGATGTGATTTTTCGCGTGTGCGACTCTCTTAGCTAATTATTGTTCGCTCTAAGCTTTTGATCATTTTGGATTCAGATGGCAATTTATAGAAGAATGGCGTATTTGATCATTTGTCACGGGTTCCTTCTTCTTTCTTTAATATTTCTCTCTGTCTTTGGCCAAACAAAAAGGCTGACTACTCCAATTAGGATTTGGTGGCATTTACGTAATGGCATATGCGGGTTTACGTAATGGCATATGCGGGAGAGAGATGGGATCGTCAGCCGTGACTCCATGAGAAATATGACATTTTAAAGTTTGTAAACTTCTTCAAGTCAAGCGAGGGAAGACGGCATTCGTATAATATACAATGAACACTAATTTGACGAGTTTCCGCTCGTGAAATCCCAAAAGATGGCTTATAGATGGCATTCAATGATTGTTTTAAAAGAAAAATGGCAAATGAATCGTACTTCATCACTAAAGACGTGAGATTAGACTTAATCAAAGCGGCTCATCCCTTGAGAACTTATGGTACGGACGAGAAGCTTCACGTGGAAAATATTCATATGATGATACAGTTGAGTTGGCTCATATACATCATAACCAAACGCTAACTCTGCCCGAGAAAGAAGCTTGATAACTTGCACTTAGAAGAGTTCTATATTTCTTCTGGAGCGGCGTTGAAAATCAACTCGCATTATGCGACTTGTTCAAAAGTGCTTGTCATTGTTGACAGGTTCAACCAATTATTATCAACTTGGTAAAAGTGATATATGTGTATAAATGCTTGCTCTTATACATAATAATGATGATGATGATGATGATGATGATGATGATGATGATGATAAGGAATATCGCTTGCTCATACATACATATATACATATACATATAGATACATGTACATGTATATTTATATACATATAAAAGCATGGTTCGATTTTGTGAACGCAAAAAGAAAAACCTAATCCTAAAAATTTTACAATCTTAATCGAGAACTTTTAAAATGTGTGTGTGTGTGTGTGTGTGTGTGTGTGTGTGTTTTTAAGGTACTACAAAGTATAAACCAGTTACCTACCTACACTATGCCGTATAAAGGTAAGATTCGAACTTTGATGTCCACCTCCTAAATTATTACTATAATTTCAAATGTAAGTTATTACAATAACTTCTAGCTAGTATATAAGAATGAAATTTCCTAATTACAATTACGTTATTTATCTTCTTTATTTTCTTATGTTACCGTGAGTTTGTAGAAATGTAAAGATTAAGCTGTTGGGAGAGACTCCTCAATTTGTGCGTGCTACAAATTGTCATAGAATGAGATTTTGCCAGCCTCGATGACCTAGGTGGTTACGAATCCAACGTTTATTGCTAGAAGTTTTCAATTTTACCAGCAGAATGTCATCCCATTCTTGTTCGACGAGTCGAATTCAACGATGCCTTTTTCATGGTCAAAAAGAGGAAGCTTCCGAACTTGGAACGAAAATTATTCCACACATTACCTCTGGTTAGTAATTTAAACCCGCCGAGTACATCCTGTGCTTCGATCAGAATGCTACCGGTGTCGGAAATCCGACTCCTGCTCTTGGGTATGTGCCGCCAGGGATTTGGTAGTAGTAACACATCATTCGAATCTTTAAAATTGGCCGCTCAACAATAATTTCAAAGACTTATTTCTTTTTTAATTTGAGTTATACATATGAAATAATTACACATACAAATTGAAACTTATGAGAATCTAAAAATAATTACGTGAGTAAAATTATCAAAAAAGTTCCAAACATATTGCACATATGGCAATTCAATTATAAACCTTCTTAATTTGGCCTATTTCGTTGTATATCTTTGACTATTTGATTATTTTAATTATAAACTTTTTAACTATACCATTTCACCAAAAAAAACTTTTTAATTGTACCAATTGAATTTTAAACTTTTTAACAATTTGTTAATTTAGTTCTTCTAGCAAACTTTGGTCGGAAATAACTAACGTGATTGTCTAGTCAACACCGATCATCCTAAGTGGCAAGACGAGTGCATGAACGTTCGGCGATGATGCAGACGATTTTTTTTTTTTTTTGAAATACCAAAAAAGGTTATATATTAGGCTTTGTCTGGCATCTCTTTGGAAGACTACGTAGAAAACCGAATAGGATAACAATAATGTAGTCTATTCTCGGGCTCCATATTCAACACGAGGGTTGCTTAACAATTAAAACTTGCAGGACAAATTAATCATGATATTGTAATCAAACTATCTTCTTCTTCAAATTCTTTTATTCCTTTCAATCTGTACAAAAACTTATAGGATAACTGATTCTACAACTCAATTTTAATGATTTGCATCATGATGGTGCCACTTTTGAAAGGCTTGCAATTTATGATGGTACGTTGTAAATTCATCGGCATATGCATAAATCTGAACAGGGGTTCTTCCGCTGTCTCATTACTATTATAGAATCTAATTAAAATGCCACTACTACAATACAAATAATCAACAAGTTACTAAACATATCGAGAAAAACTTCACAGCATTACGATGGCAAGGTTATTGTCAAGGGACCATAGACGCACACGATAGCCATACAAATGCCATTACATGGCTTCATTTTGACACATATTCTTCTTTATATCCCACACAAAGTTGGACTAAAGCATCAGCCACTTCATCTAATTCTCCCCCTCCCTTATTCCTAACACTGTCACCCATTTCTTTTGCCTTCCTCCTCAGACCGTCTCCATCTTTCTCCACCACCACATCTTTGATAACCTTCGCTATCTCCGATCTCTCAAGCTCTCCGTTCTTATTTCTCTTCACCTCCAGTCCGACCCCAACATCCTTGACCATCCGTGCATTTAACGGCTGATCGAGTTGCATCGGTATTGCAATGATCGGGACCCCAGATTTCATGCTTTCCATGATGGAGCTCCATCCACAATGACTCACAAACCCACCAATGCTTGGATGGTCCAGAATCATTCCCTGTGGTGCCCATCCATCTATCACCAATCCCCTATCTCTCACTCTTTCAAAGAACCCCCCAGGCAATGCCCCTTCAAGCTCAATGCTCTCTCCTACGGGAAACCTAATGACCCAAATGAAGTTGACATTGCTAAGCTCCAATCCATAAGCAATCTCCTCTCTTTCTTTCTCATTGAGAAAATATTCAGTACCAAATGACACAAAAATAGCAGAAGATTCTTCTCTCTTGTCAAGCCACTCAATGATGCCATCTCCGTCTTCTATGTTGCCAGGGACTTCCACAAGTGGACCAACAGGCACCACAATTTTCCCCAAGAGACTTGAGAGATAGTCCATATACTTCCCATCCAGCTCTCTAAAGGTTTTCAACAAGATAAAGTTGGAGGACCTTTCAACACATTGTAAACACCTATCTTTGTTGCTCACGCTGCCTGTGGAGTCGTCTATCATGTCGATGAGTTTTGCCTGCTCGTAATCATGAAGACGAATTGCTTCGAAGGGGAACTCCATGCCAGTATTCTTGATCATACGGAACATAAAAGATAGCGTCCCCGCACCAACACTGAAGAAGAGGACTGAAGGCAGGCCATGAGACTTCGCCGCTTCTGCCGCCCACGGTTGGAGAAAGTCGTAAATGAGCAAATCGGGGCCCAGGCTCTTGATGATATCAGAGAAGCCGGGGCTCGCCATGTCGAAAGCCACTTTGAGGGTGTTCATGAGGTGAGGAGGCAGGCCTTTGGTTGTGTGATAATATGGAGGGAGGTCAGGCAGAGATGGGAGGTGAAGCTCGACAAGTTCAACAGAGGATGAATATTTCTCGGAAATCTTGGGTTTGATGGAGCTAAGGTTGACAGGAGTGGAACAAAAGTAAATGTGGAAGTTTCTCGTGGAAAGCCTCTTTGCTAGCTCTAAATATGGTGATATGTGGCCGTGAGCAAGCCATGGCAACATCAGAACTTTGATGGGTCTCTGCATATTGGCCATCCTGATCTCAGGTCTCTCCCTTAGCTATCTATCTCTGATGGTTACATATGGCAGTGGAGAGAAAACACAAGGAGACCACGTAATGGAGAATTTGACTGATCAGGATAAGGAGGAGAAAGGTCGAGCCGCAACATGTATTTAGAATGGGTGCTGGTGGCTTCAAGTTCTGTCTCTGTGGTCCAGGTGTTTTGTTTGCTGTCTGGCTTGTCGCTTTTCAAAAGGAGAAGCCAAGTTGAATTTGGACTCCTATTTGGCATTTTTGGATTTTTCATTGGATTCGCAATGAACAAACGAGGCCCCAACTCCCTCTTACGAGTTCTTTGAAATTTCATGAAGAGGAATACAAGGAGAGGCGGCGAACAAGTACAGACAAATCTAATAGATTGTCAGTCAAACCTGCGTGTCCTCTTGAAGGAGCGAGGCCTCAAGACCAGTAGGTGATTGACCGAAGACTAGTGTCGCGCCGGAAAAGATTAAAAAAGAAAAAACTATTGGATTACGTGGTTACGCAGCAAAAACATAGGCGATAAACAAGAATAAAGCAATTCTATTAAACAATACACACAAAAACGCAACCCGCTCGCATGCGTGATTCAGACAATGCTCCCGACACTATTTTAAAAATCAATCTTCAACATCTGAGTCATTTCCTACAAATGACGCATCTTGATATGCGTGAAAACTTAACTAGGAAAAACAATCAAAATAATTTAACTTGGAAATTGGAAATTTTAACTATTTGACAACTATTGCCTTTATTTAAATATGGGGATGAGAAAATAAAGTTCAAAAATGCCTATTTAAATTCTGTAGATGGGTGCCCATTAGAGACGGCAGATCTACCGACGCAAACCATCCATGAAACTATTAGGAACGTGAATTTTTAAGAAAAGAAATATAGAAGTAAAGACATGAATTTTTATTCATTGTTAACACATAAATTTTCCCCTTCTATTTAGGAGTTAATTGTATAGAAAATTAGGGATTAGTTTCTAAAAAAAATTAATACAATTAATTTTCATTGCGTATGTTTCATTAAAATGCTTTGCACGTAGATGTTATGAGCATTTACATTACTATCACTAATTATTAAAATTCTAAAAAAAATTTAAAAAAAATCGAGAATTAGAAAAAAAAAAAAAAAAAAAAAAAAAAAAAAAAAAAAAAAAAAAAAAAAAAAAAAAAAAAAAAAAGGAGAGCGAACGGACCGGGATAGGCCCGATGCTTTTCTGTTCTCCTCTGCTTCGTATCTCTTTTCACCTGGGCCAAGCCTAGCTTCATTGCCCTTTCTCCAAGACCAGCTCGCGCGGGCCTTCTTCTCCCCTCACGCTGTTTTTGCTTTTGCAGGAAAAGAAACGGACAAACCAAAGAGAGAGGCAGAAGGCGACGTGATCTGCGGGTCGGGGTCAGGCTGGCCAGCGAGTTGGCGGTGGCAGAAGCCAGGCACGTCGGTTGCTGGCCGTTAAAAAGAGAGAGGGGGGGGTTTTCTCCTTTGTTCGATTCGGATAGAGATCTGAGGGAGCTCGGGAGAGTTTTGAGCGAGTGAGAAGGAGCTAGAGGGTGGCTGGCCGTCGCCGGAGGTCCGTTCTTCCGCTGCAGCCCTTCCCCCCGAACCAGGTAGGTCTCCCGTGAGCGTGCTTTTTTCCGTTTTTGGGGCTTCGGACTGGAGCTCGCGGCCGACCAGTTCGCACAAGTTTTGGTCCCATTGGTCCTCCATGAGAGCTTCTGTGTGTTCTAGTATGCGTTGTTAGGAGCCAAGTCCGTGCTAGGGTCTCTAGCAAGTCTGAGGTCCCTCGTTTCAGTAGTGCATGCCGGCCCTTCGTTGAAATGGTCGAGTGCACTTCGCGTCTCTTTAGTGGGTTATGGCCAAGGTCTGATGCTGTTGTTCATACTCAAGTCAAATGCGTATGATACGTCTCTGAGTTGGTCCAGAATACTGCTTGTATGTCTATATTCGAGCTTGGTCCGAACCTGTATCCTTAAATGAGCCTAGATTTCTTTGTTAGCCAGTGCATCCTAAGCGTTTGATGAAATACCTAAGAGAAGGCTGAAAGCTAGTTCGTGTTTAAACCAGAGATCGACCTGTCTTTACTTCTATAACTGTTGCCCCATGTTCGCTTTTTGATTATTCGCTGTGCTTTGGTGTGCTTTTCGTGAAATGGCCGTGCACCATCGAGTCAGCAAGGGTTTTCCCTCGCATCGGAGAGAATTTTGGTGGCCACCAAGAAGGTAGCCAGCGGCGGTCGACGCCGGTTACTCCAGCTAGCGCTGGTGTGTGGTTTAGATTCGGTGGAAAGAGGTGTGCCGGGGGGCAAGCACGAAGGAGAAGAAGACCAAAGGGGAGGAGGAAAATAAAAGGAAAAAGGAAAAGAAAAAGTGAAAAAATAGAGAAAGACCAAGAAGTGAGAGGGCTTCGGGAAGGAGGAGTTGTAGAAGAGGAGGTGCAGGTAATAGGACAAAATAGGGAAAAGACAAAAAGAGAAAAAGAAAGAAAAAAAATATAAAATTTTAAAAAATATAGAAAAGTTTCTTTCTTAATCCAACTAGGTCGAATCCAGGATTGGGTCGGGTCAGCGAGTCGGATCGGCTTTATCCAGTCCAAACCTTTTTCCACGAATATAATGATATTAAATATTAAAAAATATATTAAAAATTTCAAAAATTCAAAAATTTCGGAAAATAAAAATTTAAAAATTTAAAAATTCTTTTCAAAAATTTAAAAACTTTCAGAGAATATTAAAAAATCAAAAACTAAAAAATTAAAAAATTCTCAGCAAATTTCAAAATTAGGAAAAGTCTAAAAATTTTAGAAGTAATTAGAAAATAACAAAAAAATGCAAAAAGATTTAAAAATCCAGAATTTTTTGGAAAATTTTGAAAATTCAATAAATTAAAAATTCCTCAAAAGTTTAAAATTAATCTTTTAGGTTGTTTTCTCCTAAAAAGTGGAAGTGTTTTTTTTTTTCCAATTTAGAATCATTTTTTTTTCATGCTTAAGGTTTACCGAGCCCTTAGAGCTCTACCTTAAGGTTTCAATTGTCCTTAGAGATAAATGCTCTTGATCGTGTGATATTGATACGTTGATTTTGGCTTCCTTTTAATATAATTAGGATTAGTATTTATCTATTCCTTAATGTTAAATATTTGCTCTCCCATGCAATTTATGTAATGCTTTCCTTGGCTACTAATTTTTATTTTAATGATTGTGTACCTGCATAATCACTTCACGTGTTAGTGGATTAATATAAAATCAATCCAAATTACTTGACAAACTTTCTTTTTTAAAATGACCAATATTAGGTATCGAAATGACACTAATTTGGGTAATTAGTATAATCAAATCTCCAACCCTATATTCTTTGATTGTGTAGAAAGTAAGATATACTTCCACATCTCACTTGGTTTTTAGCAAACCTTAATAAGTTAGTGGCAAATCCTGCACCTCCCAGTGTCGCCTGAGGTATGAGCTTGACATAGTTCACACCTGATCATTAGCCATAAGCCTATCTTTTGGGCAACACTGCCTAAACCTCCCCGAAGAGGTAGGTCGCACACTCATAAAGATTATCCAATCTCTCTAATATTCGTATTAATGTTCCAAAGTTAGAATGGAAAAATCAAGTTGCTGCACTAGGCAATCTCTTAATTATCAATATCGGATTAGCATTTCAATTATTAAAGATATTACATCAATATATAACAGAAATTAAAACCATATATAATTATAATGGAAATTACATGTATGCCAATAACAACGATAAAAGTTCTTTTCTATATTTTAACATGAAAATTACAAATATCTCATTAGTTAGTTTTATGCTTGAATATTACTTTCTTCTATCTGACTCCACAGTTCCATAGGAAACAATGGACATGTCAAGCCAAAACACGGAGGAAAAATAATGTCTGCTCTTGTAGATCATTCTTCTTCTTCATGCTTCATGCAAAACATCGACCAAGGCATTTACCACTTCATCTAATTCTCTCCCTCCTTCATTTCCGATGCTATCGCTCATTTCTTTGGCCTTCTTCCTCACGCTCTCTCCATCTTTCTCCACTACCACACCTTTGATCACCTTCGCTATCTCCTCTCTCTCTAGCTCTCCGCTCTTATTCCTCTTGACCTCTAATCCGACCCCGACCTCTTCGACAATCCGGGCATTCAAAGGCTGATCGAGTTGCATGGGCATCGCTATGATCGGTACCCCTGACTTCATGCTTTCCATGATAGAGCTCCATCCACAGTGACTCACAAACCCCCCAATGCTTGGATGCTCCAATATTTTTGTTTGCGGCGCCCATCCTTCTCTCACCAGTCCTCTATCTCCAACTCTTTCGAGGAACCCTGCAGGCAATGCCTCTTCAAGCTCCATGCTCTCTCCTATAGGGAACCTGATGACCCAAATGAAGTTGACATTACTAAGCTCCAATCCATAAGCAATCTCTTCTCTTTCTTTCACGGTGAGAAAATATTCTGTGCCACACGATACAAAGACACTTGAACATTCTTCTTTTTCGTCAAGCCACTTAATGATGTCATCATCGCCATCCTCTATACCAGGGTCTTGGACGAGTGGACCAACGGGGATGACCTTTTTACCCACAAGACTGGAGAGGTAGTCCAAATATTTCCCCTCCAGCTCTCTAAATGTCTTCATCAAGATGAATCCCGAAGATCTTCCGGCACATTGTAGAGCCCTATCTTTGTCCCTGATGCCACCTGCCGAGTTCTCAAACAATCGGTCGAATTTCCATTGCTCATAATCATGAAGGCGGACTGCCTCGAACGGGAACCCTTCGCCTACGTTTTGGGCCGCGTGGAAAAAGAACGAAACCATGCCAGCGCCGACGCTCCAGAAGTTGACCGCGGGAACGTTATGCAATCGCGCGATTTCCGGAGCCCACGGTTGAAGAAAGTCGTAGACTATCAAATTTGGGCTCAACTTCTTGATGATGTTGGAGAAGCCGGGACTCGCCATGTCGAAGGCTGCTTTGAGGGTGTTCATGAGATGCGGCGGCAAGCCTTTGGTTGTGTGGTAGTGAGGAGGGAGGTCAGGCAAGGATGGGAGGTGAAGCTCAACAAGCTCAATGGAGGATGAATACTTCTCAGAGATCTTGGGCTTGATGGAACTAAGGTTGACTGGAGTGGAACACAAGTAAATATGGAAGTTTCTCTCGGAAAGCCTCTTCCCTAGCTCTAGGAATGGTGATATGTGACCATGAGCAAGCCATGGCAACATCAGAGCATGAACAGTGCTTTCTCTCTGCGCATGATCTCTCCCCTCCGGCTCCCACTTCTCTCTTTGTGGATCCAACTTTGCACGCCCTCTCACTAGAGCGGCGGGGCAATATATTGCGGACGCAGAGAGAGCTGAATAGGAGATAAGTCTGCGACGTGGCATGCTAGGTCGGCGAGTTTAGGAGAAGCTGGTGGCGTGGCACAGAAGAAGTGTTTAGAAGATATTCTTTTCTTTGGTTATGACAAGTAGCAGTCACTAAACAAAAAGCAAATTGGAGAAGTAGGTGGAGATGCTTCGGGTTGATTCTATTGATGGCGACATTCTTGTGGTGAGTCCTCTTATTTTACCGACAATTTCTCACCCCTTGTTTAATTCAATCTGTGGATCATTATCGGTGGCTGGGAGGTGCCCACATTATGCATTTATGCCCCCACCACCTTCGATGTAGTCGTATCGTGAACAAATCTTGAAAGAGATCTGAACATCTAAAAAAACTGAAATGATAGAAAGTGGAAAAAAAATTAATGTTTTTATCTTTGCATGACCATTTAATTAACAATCTTCCTAGTTATTAGTACCGAAAAGGCATTAATAGACATTAGCCTAATTAAGCCCCTGAGCTAGAATATGAGATGAACCTCCTGTTTCTCATTTGATTTCTAGTTGACTTCAAATGGTCAATGGCCACTTGGTATAAAGTAACCGTCACGCAAGGTATGGACTTTGGAGATTTCATACCAAATCAATGACCACTTGATCAGCTTTTTAAACAATATCCCTAAATCTATCTCTTTCCGGACATCATCGAAAAATTTGGGTCGCAACAATATGATATTTAGAAACTTTCATCTTTCATGAAACTGTCTCTACATTCATTAAAAAACTTCATCAAATATATTATCTGCTAGAGTGTGATGTAGACGTGAAAAAATTGACACCTGTCGTGACCGATGCATGAGGTAGCATATGGGATTAGGATTAAAAACAATTCCTCTCTCTCTCTCTCTCTCGTGCACACGAAATAGGGAAGAGGTCAAGGCCTCAAAAGTTGCTGCAGGCCTCCACTAGAGTGCTCACCATCGTAAATAGTTGTACAATAGTAAATGTCATGCATATTTTACAAACAAATACAAGTTAGCATATTGTTGTATTCACGTCGCACGTCCGTAACATTAAGTACAAAAGATGTTAATAGCAAACTGGTGGACAGGTTAATACGAAATTAGTTGTGCGAAAACTAATCAGAAATGAAATACTACCTAAACCTCTATAAACCGAATTCTCATGTTGGCATGGTCGCTTGAAGCATTACAAGATTTTCAATTCAAGAGTTGGAGGTTATTTGTCTAAATTTCACCATGAGTGCAAACTACTCTAGATTTGAGTTATTTACACAAACCAAAAATTTGACTTTAGCCTATTCATAAGGCTTGCAGGGTGTTTCATGCCCTACAAGTAGTTAAGTTTTATACGCACACTTTAAATTATTCTATTTAATGACGAAATGAGGGATTATTCTTAAATAATAAGATCGGATCTCTAATAATGAAGCACGCAACAACTCGAGAAACCAAAATAGAAAAATGACGGAAATAGAGGCTGCCTCTCGAGACAAGATGGGCCCAAATGAAGACTCTTTCACTTAAGGCCTTTTGTCGAACGGAAGACGTGGGGGCTAAGATCTCCCCTACATTCGTTCAACCGAAGACCGCCTTAGAAAGTTTCAAAACTCGCAAGCAATCCTCTTCAATAGCAAAGTATAATTACACAAAGTCTGTAACACCAATCCATCCTTGACTAAATAGATGTTGCATATAAAAATTTTGTACAGGCCTTTCCATACAATCTAGACAAAACTTGGAGATAGGCTCTTTCTACCCCATGAGTTGATTTATTGAAAATCTGGGATGTGTTATCTAGATTGGAATTGTGAGATTGACTGTGCATGATTCTACTTATGAGTACGTATAATTACTACAGCGGTGAGTTGCAATGTTTACATTGTAATGCAATGTTCCATCTAAGTTTTTATCTGATCCTACACGAATTTGCTATAGATTGAAGAATGCAAGTACACCCGCCCTTTTAAGATTCCTTTTTTCTATATATTTAAGCTTTTTTCATAATAAGTCAAGACGCCTCATTTGATTTATCTAAAGTTTTAACACATTTTATGTGCTGAAATCTAGGGTTTAGTCGTTGTTTGTTAGGCAAAGAAACGAATGTTCTCATTGACCAATTCTTTTCCTCTTCTTTTTTGTCTTGTTTACAATTTCAGATCAAGTTCATGCATTAATTTGATTTTTCATGCATATTTATATGATAATTGGTATTTTATTTCTTCATGCTTATCCATGCAATTACTTGCATGCTTCAGGGCATGGTGCCTGGTTTTTTATGACCACCGCCTCATGTTTTCTTTCTTGGCAAGTATATTAATTTTTATTTATGCTAATAGATGATGTGATCTTTATGTATTTGTAACCCATTGTATATACACGGATAAATTTATAAACAAGTTCAGTTTTCATGATGAATTTGTGTTATTTATTTAGAATATGGTGGCACAAGCTTTCTTGCAATAAATTTTTTAAATTTATGGCAGGTCCAATGCACCCCTTGTGATAAGGATTTAACTTTTCAAGAGGGTAAGTCAGTGCTCTCATCCATGGACGACAAGGTGGATGAAACAACCTGAAATGATTCGCCACCGCCCGAATGTCCGCAGATTCGGATATTGCCTGCCTCAGGAGACCTCTGATTGGGTCGTCCGAGTCCAATGACCTCCGCCGTAGCAAGGGCCAAGCAAAGATGAGGCGACTGACGGAATCTAGCGAAAACAATGGAGAAAGGCAGGGGCCGAGCGCGAGGTGTAAGTGGCGGCCTTGACATGACATGAGGGGCGGGGGGTCGAGCGGTGCGGTGGCGGACAGCCTTGTGGCAATGAACCGGAGAGAGAGAGAGAGAGAGAGAGAGAGGGAAAAAGTGGAAAGGAGAAAAGTCAAAAAAGAAAAACAATTAGGAAATACTTGAACCATTCATGTCCTTATGATGAGGTGTCAAGCTCTCAAAGAGAAATTTAGGACGTGTTTGGTAACATTTCTATTTAAAAATTATTCCGGAAACAGTAAATAGAAAAAAGCGTTTTGTTAGAACGATTTTTTAACAAAAAACGCGTTTGGTAAACTTGTTCTAGGAATAAAAAATGAACAGAAATACGTTTGGTAAATTTGTATAATTTTTTTATTTCTTTTATTTTATTAATATTTTTATTTTATTTTCTTATTTTCTTATTTATTTTTCCTTTTTTTTCTTTTTTTCTTTTTCTTTTTTCCTTTTTTCTTTTTTTCTTCTTTTGGTCGGGTCACGGCCTCGGCCATGGCCGGCAACCAACCGACGAGGGCCAGCGGCCTCGCCCAACCACAACGAGGCTCGCGCCGCCAAAGCGAGCTCAGACTCGCCGGATCTAGACGAGATCGAGCTCACCCAACCCGGCGCGAGGTCAGCCTCGCTAGGGGCCGGCGACGCTCCGGCGAGGTCGCTGGCCCTCGCCAACCCTCGACGACCGGTCGCCAGCCCTGGCCGAGGCCGGCGATCGGCCAAAGAAAAAAGAAAGAAAAAAGAAGAAGAAAAAAGAGGAAAGAAAATGGAAAGTGTTTCTGAATTTCGTTCCAGAAATAAGAAACAACTTTTTTTTGTTTCTTGTTTCTATTCCAGATGTGTTTCGAAAACAAAAAATAATTTTGGAACAAAAACGCAAACAAACGCGTTTGCCTGCCTTTTTGTTCCCAGGAACAAAAAAACAAAAAAAAGTGTTTAGAAATAGAAAAAAAGAACAAAAACAAACGTAGCCTTACCCTCTGAATTCAAAGGACCTCAATCTTTCTTATCACGCCTCAAACTTCCACGCTTTTAACTTAATATGCCGGTCATGATAAAGCAAATGGAAAATGTCAATGTCAACACAGGTTCGAAGTATGCAAATATTTATGAACTTTTACCCTGTTAGTAAGGAAGTAGTGAAGTAATGGTTTTTGGAATGATTTCTTCTTGTTGATTTCCATGTGTTGCACCTAAATTTTAGCAACTTGTTTCTTCATTAAAAATTATGGATTAATTTTAACTCATAAAAATAAAGAATATTAGTTAATTAATTAATTACATAGCATATAAATTTATGTGCATTTACATTTTTTGTGTTTATTGGATCGGTAGTGGATGGATTTTAAATTAGTGGTTTTGAGCTTTAAATTAACCAGTCGAACTAAGCCCATAAAGCAAGCAAATTGGCCCAAGTCCTTTTTTTTTATGATTGAAATTATTTTGTGAAAATAAGAATTTGAAATTTTCAAATATGATGGAATTCTTCGAATAGAGTAAGTGGAAAAATTAATATTGCGTTTGGCAAAATAAATATTGCATTTGAAAAAAGAATCTTTATGGGTACCAATTTGGAAAGATTTAAGATCCTAATTCGCGGCCTATAAATATGTTAAAACATGTAGAGCTCAAGGAGCCACACAATAGAAATACACGGCCACATTGAAGTTTTTATCGTCTTCTCGAGTGAAAGGAAAATCCCTAAAAAGGAAGAGAAAGAGAGGTAGCCGTCCGTCGGGCCAGAGAGACAGCAGAGAGGTACAGAGACGTGAGGTTAAAGTCTTGCAGCAGGAAAAGAGGAAAGAGCAGCCCACTGTTCATCTTCATTTTCCCCCCACGTTCGCCGTCTGCATCTGCCTTCCGGGCTTGCACCGTTGCCCCGTCAGTCCGACGAAGCCACCGCCTTGCCGCACAGTGACGCCACTGCTCCGCGCTGCTGTTCCCGTCCGCGTCTCCGCCTCTGGTCCGACACCGACGCCCGTGTCGTTACGCTGAGCCGCTGTACACCTCCACCTCTGGTCCGACGCCTCAGCCGCCCGTCTCCCCCCCTGCTCCGCGAGTACTACTTACGAGCGCCAACACCCGAGTCTGCCCGGCGCCGATCTCGCTCGCCGACGCTCGCTGCAACCGAGCCGAAACACCTCCACACAGGCGCCCAGCCGCGACCCGCTTCTGCTCGCCTGCGACCGGCGATCTGCAGATCCCGAGTCGCCGATCGCTACCTCCTCGCATCGGCCACCGCAGCTCCTGTGACCAGCCCCGAATTGCGACTCCGACGCCAGCGTCGCCGCGTCCCGCCGAGCCCACTGCTGCAGAGCCTCGCCTGCGCTGCCCTCCCCTGAGAAGCCGTCGCTGCCTCTGCTTTGTACGCCTCTGCTCCGACGACCCAGCCCCACTCTGCCTCTCCGAGCGATGCCCACAGCAGCCTTCCGCCGAGGCGTCTCCACAAGTCTCTGCTGCAGTTCCGGTGGTCCGCTCGTCGCCAGCACCTCCCGCGACGCCCCCCCTCGACGATGCTCGAACGCCGGTTGCTTCGCCCGTGCCGCCCTAGTCCCGCCTGACCGGGACCAGCTGTGCCTGCTGTCAACGTCGCTGGTTCGCCCTCGCCGGAGCTCCCCTTGCCGGAGCGACGGTGACCAGCCACCACGAGCACAAGCTTGGTTGGAAAGCAAAACAAAAAAAGGAGAAAAGAAAAAAAAAGGAAAATCATTTTTTATGTTATTTTATTTATTTACTTTGTTTTTTTAGTAGAATTATTCTTGAATGAATGGTTGAGATTTCCTAACATGAAGTAACCTCCTTAAATTAGGGATTGATAGTCCGATTTTCACGCAAATACTTGCAATCATTTGGAAAATCTCCAATCCGATCTCACGCCCAAAATTTGATTCGCAATTTATTTACAAATTGATCAACCTCGATCTATAGATATCAATCATATCTTGTCTGATTTGTCGTCGTGTTAGTTGAATCAATTTTATTTTCATAAAAGAAAAAATCCAAAAAACATTTGAGTTAGGATTAGGTTTATTTTAGAATATTTCTTGTTTTAGGGTGAAATAGGGATCTTATTTCGAATTTTTAAAAATAAAATAAAATAATGCATTCATTTAGGGTGTTAGTTTTTGTTTAACTTAAATTGCATGTTTAATTGTTTGGCAATTTTAATTTCGAATTTCATAAAAGAAAAAGGAAAAATTAGAATTAAGGCATTCTTTGCACGTCATTGCATAGGTTCATGAAAGTGCTTGTCATTTAATGACTATTGTTAGGTCCATTTAATTAGAAATTGCTCATCATTAGAGTTAAGTCATTAGATTAATTTAGATTGCATATTTAATTATCGCACTTTTTTACTCATGTCATGTAATTTAAATTATATTGCCATGTTATATCATTTCATGTTAGAATGGAAGCATTGCATTGCATATGGATTATAGTCTCATTAATTAAGTGAAAATGAAAAAAAGAATTATGTGTTAATTAGAAATCATATCTAGGACTGTTGATGTGAATTATGATCTAACAACGCAGATACTTTCGTTGCCATGAGATAAGTTCTACAATTTATTCACTACTTTATCTGAGTGTTAAATTGATGATTTGCGCACCTGCGTGATAATCTCACATTTTAGGAAGATAAATTAAAATCAATTCAAGTTACTTGCAAAACATTTTTTTCAAAATAAAAGAGAAAAGTACCGAAAGAGTATTAGAGAAATCTAGTGTAATCAAGTCCTTGAATTCACAACCTCTAGTTCGTAGAAGTAAAATAACGTAATTACTTTACTTGAGTTTTTAATTGACCCATCAAAAATAGATTAGTGGCAACTCATAATTAAATAAATCAATTGCATGTTAAAAATTTGAACTTAAGTTACGAATTAATATGGGCTTAGAAAAGCCCGAATTAAGCTAAGCTTAATAATTCATTAGCCAAATTGTGGTTCACATAGGAAAATTTTGGTTGCAAAATTTTGGTCGCAACACCACGTGATTTCCTTGATTCTTCTGAGGCCTTGCAGCCACTTTTTTCTTGAACCTTAGAGCCAGATTGGTCTCAAGATTGGATTGGTACGTCATCATCTTATAAAGTTGGTCAACCCTCACCTTTCCCAGCTGGCGTATTGTAAAACCAGGACAAAGAAAACGTGCGAATCAGCAACGCGTAGCTTAGTTGAATAAATGACGAAGTCGTGCCTTCATTGTTTTGTTCTTTGATCATTAATCATTTCACAAGCTACCCCACATTTTGAAACATATAAATTACATATACAAAACCCAAGCCAACCTCTCCCTAGCTCAACCTTCCCAAGACATAGATTTGTACGCCTATGCTCCGACGACCCAGCCCCACTCTGCCTCTCCGAGCGACGCCCACAGCAGCCTTCCGCCGAGGCGTCTCCACAAGTCTCTGCTGCAGTTCCGGTGGTCCGTTCGTCGCCAGCACCTCCCGCGACGCCCCCCTCGCCAATGCTCGAACGCCGGTTGCTTCGCCCCTGCCGCCCTAGTCCCGCCTGACCCGGGACCAGCTGTGCCTGCTGTCAACGTCGCTGGTTCGCCCTCGCCGGAGCTCCCCTTGCCGGACCGACGGTGACCAGCCACCACGAGCACAAGCCTCGGTTGGAAAGCAAAACAAAAAAATGAGAAAAAAAAAAGGAAAATCATTTTTTATGTTATTTTATTTATTTACTTTGTTTTTTTAGTAGAATTATTCCGGAATGAATGGTTGAGATTTCCTAACATGAAGTAACCCCCTTAAATTAGGGATTGATAGTCCAATTTTCGCGTTCAAAATCCGACTCGCAATCGTTTGGAAAATTACCAATCCGATCTCACGCCCGAGATTTAATTCGCGATTTATTTAAATATTGATCAACCCCGATCTATGGATATCAATCATATCTTGTCTGTTTTGCCGTCATGTTAGTTGAATCAATTTTATTTTCACAAAAGAAAAAAATCCAAAAAATATTTGAGTTAGAATTAGGTTTGTTTTAGAATATTTCTTGTTTTAGGGTAATCTGGAATAGGGATTTTATTTCGAATTTTTTAAAAATAAAATAAAAGAATGCATTCATTTAGGGTGTTAGTTTTTGTTTAACTTAAATTGCACGTTTAATTGTTTCGCAATTTTAATTTCGAATTTCATAAAAGAAAAAAGGAAAATTAGAATTAAGGCATTCTTTGCATATCATTACATAGGTTCATGAAAGTGCTCGTCATTTAATGACTATTGTTAGGTCCATTTAATTAGAAATTGCTCGTCATAAGAGTTAAGTCATTAGATTAATTTAGATTGCATATTTAATTATCGCACTTTTTTACTCATGTCATGTAATTTAGATTATACTGCCATGTTATATCATTTTATGTTAGAATGGAAGCATTGCATTGCATATGGATTATAGTCTCATTAATTAAGTGAAAATGAAAAAAAAATGTGTGTTAATTAAAAATCATATCTATGACTGTCGATATGAATTCTGATCTAACGCTTTATCTGGGTGTTAAATTGGGTGGTTTGCGCACCCGCATAATAATCTCACATTTTAGGAAGATAAATTAAAATCAATTCAAGTTGCCTACAAAATATTTTTTTTCAAAATAAAAACATTAGAGAAATCTAATGTAATCAAGTCCTTGAACTCATAACATCTTATTCGTAGGAGTAAAGTAACGCCGTTACTTTACTTGGATTTCTAATCGACCTATCAAAAATAGATTAGTAGCGATTCATAATTAAAAAAATCAATTACATGTTAAGAATTTGAATTTAAGTCACGAATTGATATGGGCTTAGAGAGCTCGAATTAAGTCTAAGCTTAACAATTCTTTAGGTTCACACAGGAAAATTTTGGTTGCGACACCACGTGATTTCCTTGATTCTTCTGAGGCCTTGCAGCCACCTTTTTCTTCTACCTTAGAGCCAGATTGTTCTCAAGAGTGGATTGGTACGTCATCATCTTATAAAGTTGGTCAACCCTTACCTTTCCCAGTTGGCGTATTGTAAAACCAGGACAAAGAAAACGTGCGAATCAGCAACGCGTAGCTTAGTTGAATAAATGACGAAGTCGTGCCTTCATGGTTTTGTTCTTTGATCATTAATCATTTCACAAGCTACCCCACATTTTGAAACATATAAATTACATATACAAAACCCAAGCCAACCTCTCCCTAGCTCAACCTTCCCAAGACATAGAATTTCTTCATATAACCATTACCCTCCATTTTACCTTCTTATAAAGTTCCCTACTGCATCACAGAAATCACCAATTCGATGGATCGCCACCGCAAGCCAGGGCAGATGAAGCCCAACGACGAACGGATCATCAATGAGGCCAGATCGTCAAGCGGCGGAGATCCCTTATTTCCTCGCAAGTTTGATGATTTCTCCCTCCTCGAGAGCGGCTTTCATGGAAGGAGGCACGTCTACAATACAGGTGATAGAAATCATCACTTCAAGTATCGGCCAAAGCCCGGAAAATCCATCGATCCACAGTTGCTAGCTGTGTTGGAGTCCTTCAGAGAACTATACGTTCGGAGGAGGGACTTGTTCAAGGAGCTGTTTCCGAAGCTTCACGACGAGTTCGCCAAGTTCTCGGAGAGGCTTGAGGAGTTTTTGTTTCGAGAGGAGAAGGAAAGACCGGGAGATAGATTGAAGCGGAGTCTGAGCGTCGGATCGCCAAGAATAACTTCTAGAGAGATAGGAGGCGGTGATCTGCCCTTGAAGCTCGAGAGGTTCAAAGTGAGGACGGTGGATTTGGACGACGATGAGCCACCAGCTGGCGGCAGCGGTGGCAGTGGCGGCGGTCAAGGTGGTGGGCAAGGAGGAAAGGGTGGTACAAAGCCTTCTGGTGGATCCAAATCCAAGTGATTGTATTTATTTATTTTTGTTCTGAATTGATGAAGAAGATTTTTATTTAGACCCGTATCGTTAAATGGAAGCCCAGAATAAATGTATAACAATAGGTAAGAAATTTTTTCCGACAAAGGATGTTTTGGCATCTCGGTTGAATATTCACTGTGAAATAGATTGTCCTTTTTTTTCAATTAAAAAGGTGATAAAACAATTTCGTGCACCGGCACAAGAAACATGGTTTGGCTCGTTTATGAGAGTAACGTCGCCGGTTCCTTCCTTCACCAGTTGCGACACGTTTCTGCACAAAACGTGCTATTATCAGGAATTGACATCATACCAATCAAATGACCAGAATAATTGCTTTTTATAACATGGAAGGATAAGCAAGGACGATTTATAAAAAGCGTTTTATTGGAGCTTTAGCAAGAAATTGTAAGAATTTACGAGGTGGATTCGACACGTAATTAGAGGCAGCCGTATTAAAGGGCCAAATCATCGACCCTTTTAGTGAAGAAAGTCTTTCATTTAATTCGCACGCAACATGGGTACTAATGTCTTGTCCCATAAGCAAATGTTCATGAGTCTAAACCGCCATAATCGTTGACCAAATTCTTAGTGAGTTATTGAGCAATTCTTAGTTAAATTTCGTTAGGTCCAACTAAACTGCCTGGGGAGTGAATTGGTTTTTCAAGTAAAGAAAAACCTCTTTCTATATAACCAATCCCTTTTGGAAAAAAAAAAAACTTTGCTTGTATACGCAAGTGACTAACAACGTAAATAATGAGAGTTTAAAGAGTCTAGGGAAAGAGAAAGTACAAATGAGATTTATAAAGTTTCTATTTAGATTTGTCGACTCCTCTCTCCCAACTTTAATGGCCTAATAAGTTGAGATCCACTAGTTTAGTCAAGATACTGCCTTGTTACAAATATGAAAACTCCTATCGTGCAAGGACCTACTTCTTCTACAACTGCTCCAATGTAGATAACAAAATTGTCGTTAACCCTTCAAATGTTGTTTTTACACCTTACTCACACAATACAATAGATTCGCTCCTCAAATTATACATTCACCTCTCAAGTGCTTACAAAGAGCCCTTCTCATACTTTCTAAATATAATCACTTCTATCGTGTGTTTAAAATGTTTGATACTCTTGCTAACTCTTTGGATAAGTTCTTTATTGACTCTAAAGCAGCATTATAGAGATATTAAGAACTATATAAAATTGCTTCGGTTTTGTTGGTTTTAAGCACTTGTCTACAGACACCGTTCTTCTCATCATTCGATCGTCTTATATGCCTCCAAATTCAAACTTTCAGCTTGGATCTTTTAGTCGTATATCTACTGGTAAAAAACCTCTCGGAAATTCCTTGCCAAGCACGTGCAAAACCTGTAATCAATTTGGTCGGTCGGGCATATATTCACATGGAATTAGTCCGTGCGCTTTTGCCGTAATATACTTGGATATCCATATTTTATGATATGAGTGAGTCTTCTAGTTTTACGTTCTATGAGTAGGGTCTTCTGTTTTTACAATCTAACAGTCGCGAATCTACGAAGGGAAAGTCTGGGTCGTCATGGTTCGTCATTCCGTTGCGTCAACACTTGCTTCTACTGTTTGCTTCTCCATTTCCAATTCTTAGCACTTTTCTCTTGGTATAAGTGTGGATTTGATTGCGAACGAATTCTTCACCAAAACACCCTCTGGTCATTTTTATATCCACGTTGAAAGAGAAAATGATGCAATTAATCTCTACTTTTGGCCTAATGTACAATTTTATCCTTAAACTTTTAATATGTTCGATCCGGTACTTAAACTATTCATAAATGTTCAATTTAAGCCATAAACTTTCAAATTGTTCATCTAATTCCTCAACTTCTATAACAAAGTCAAGTTAATCCTCTGGTCCTATTCACAAATTATTATAAGTACTCTATAACACATATTTTAGAATATCTTTCTCATTTCAATCTATTTCCCAAATTAACAAAAAAAAAATTATGCTATTTTTTTATTACCTTTCGGTTCTTTTTAAATATTACTATAGTTCCATCTAAGTATTATTTTGAAATTTTGATCTCTATAACAGTAAAATTATAACTTCATTTAGAATTATATCGGATTCACATTCCTTTTATTGTAAAATAAGTCTTTTTGTAAGAGTATTTAATGGCAATATTACTTTATCTGTAGAATTCTCATACTTATATTAATCTAAGTATTGTTCCTAACTTTTTAGATAGAATTTTTAAGTTTTTGTTTTTCATGTTTTTTAATTAAATTGGGCAAATGCCACAAAAAAGCCTAAAAGCCTCAATTATGCCCACTGTGCTACAAATAGCTCCAACTTTCTTTTTTTGGGTCACCAAAAACCCTAAACTTACTTAATGTGACACAAATATCCTCAACTTTTTTTATGTCACGAAAAAATCTAAATTTATACATTCATACATGCGTGACATATATACAATTTATTACAGTTCCATCTAGAGTATATGTCATATTGGTTGTCACGACCTCAACTCCATGTCTAGGGTCTTGAGTGGTACAGGTTATTTTTACAATGTCCCAGGCTCATCGCTATCCTGATTCTTTTTATCTTGTTAATAAGCAGATGCAAAAGTGTGAACAAATAAACTCCTTGGACAAGCAACAGCTAGAAGATTAGGACATACATCACACATAACACACTAATTTATATTATAATAGTACTTTTACAAGCCCTTTTTTTCTACGGGACATATTTTCTTTTTACATCACACTAAAGTTTCCGCATAGACCAAGGGAATTTCCTATCTCCTCTAGCATAACTACAGCTCGCAAAATTGACGTGGGACTTCCATCCCTACAAGATTGAAAAATGAAGGAGTGAGTCTTGGGAACTCAATAAGTAAACTTCCTAACTCTCTACTAGGAAAGCATCTCATCATCAAAGCCTAGCAAGTACAACACTCGCAAACAATGTCGATGACAATCAATAACAAACCCATTGCTGTCTCTCGACTATTTACATGCGATCCACTTTCAACTTACCAAATAAGTTATTTCACCAAACTAGCTTATCAAACAGTACATAGTAACATGCACAATAAATTCATTAATTGTATTAAACGGTTCTTCCCATACTTTAAGGGGTTTCTAGCTTCAAGGTGGCATTCGGCTTTAAGCCAAGCATCCCATACTCTCGAGAGCTTCTAACAAGCTAGGCATCCGGCCTTAGGCTGGGCATCCCATACTCTCAGGAGCTTCCCATACTCTCAGGAGCTTCCCATACTTTCAGGGGCTTCCTAGTTCAACCGAGGCATTCGGCCAACAAGCCAGGCATCACATACTTTCAGGAGTTTCCTTGCTCAATTAGGGCATCCGGCCATTAAGTTAGGCATCCCATACTTTCAGGAGCATTCTGACTCAACCAGGGCATCCCGTTCAATGAACGAGATATCGTCCCCAATATTTTTATGGCGACGAGCACTTTTTCTTCTAAGTGCAAGACTAATACCCTAAAAAACCCCAAACTAGTACACCTATGATAAGTACCAAAAATCCCAAACTTATACACATTTGACAAATTTATCCTAAACTGGTATAATTATGACAAATTTACCATCTATTAGTTTCCATTAAATTTTACTATCAAATTACTAAGTTGAATGACATTGACAGTTAACTAGTGTACCGATTTAAGATTTTATTCTCTATTTGTTATAATTATACAATTTTTGTGATTTTTCATGGTATTAATCTAATTTAACAGATGGTATATTTGTCACAAATATACTAATTTGGGATTTTTGGCTATTGAATAAATTTATTTGAGATAAATTTGTCACCAAGATACTTGATTTAGGATTTTTTTAGAATCAATTGAGATAAATTTGTCACGGGTATATCAGTTTAGAATTTTTCATGGTTAAAAAATTAGTTTTTGGTAAATTTGTCACAGTGTATCAGTTTGGGGTTTTTCATGGTATTAACACTTACACGCATGTGTCACGGGCCGATCGATTGGGATCGTGACCGCGCGGCGACTCGGGCGAATTTGGACTACCCAAGCCAAGCCTTGCTCGACCGAACGCTTACCCGCTCGCTTACCCGGATCGTTGAGAGAGAAAGTTTAGAGAGAGGAGCTCTGAGAGGAAGCAGAAGCTTTGATATTACTGAAATGTTGGGTGATTACAAATGAAGGAGGACACCCCTTTTATAGTTGAGGGCCTCGGATTACAACCATTGATCTACTTTTGATCTGACGAGCGAGATCGCACCGCCTCAACTACCGGCATAAATATTCAACTACCGTCCACCGACATAAATAACGGAAGCTTCTAGAGTCAGGCAAAATGACGGTGTCGTCCTCCCTTGGAAACTTCGGGGAGAAGCTTTGATGGAAACCCAAGTTGGAGCAAGAGGTCTTCCACGGACGAGTCGAGGTCGTCCTCGGGGAACCTCACGGATCGGCCTTTTCTCGGTCCGTGACATTCTCCCCCACTCATTCGAGCGACACCCTTGTCGCTCACAGCTCGGAGGTTGGCCTTCTTGGCACGAGCACGGGCTTTGGCGCGGGCTCTCTTGTTCTTGTTTTGCTTGGTGCGGACGCTCTCATATGACGGACCGCAACCTTCGTTGATGAAGTCGGATTTGGCACGCGACTCGACCTTTGGCTTGGACAGAGCACGCGGCGCGCACTCAACCTCGGGGAAGAGCGCTTGGATTGGCATGGCATTTGTTGGAGTAGGATCCAACTTGACCTTCGGCTTCACCTCGGACAGCTTGTTGATGCGCATGACGGCCTTCAAGCTTTTGTCGAGGTGTCGGATGGACGCAATGGTCTTGGTGTCGACCATCCCTTTGATCATTGGGACAGTCGTCGGGTAATCCGGATCAAGGATCACGAGGCATTTGGTCCTCATGTCGATCATGGATCTCATGCTATTGAAAAATTGCATGCCAAGAATGAGATCATAATCGTCAAGCGGGATTACCTCGAAATCCATTTTGCCCTTCCAATCGCCAATCTTGACGTCCACATCCGAAGTCGATCCTACGCCACGGACGCCTTTTGAATTGACCGGCTTGAATGTATTCCCGGTCGGCTCCACGCGAAGGTTCAAGGCCTTTGCCACTTCCTTTGACATGAACATGTTGAATGCGCCGGTGTCGACCAAAGCGTAGAGCGTTCGGCCGCACACGTCGACTTGGACGAAGAACATTTTCGTGTCTGACGCAGCTTCTTTTCCTTTGGTTGGGGACCGAGCTTGGACGGAGTTGATCATCTTCACGGCTCCAAGTCGGATTTGTCTCTTCTCTTCTTTGGACTCCTCTTTTTCTTCCTCAAGGGCAAGGAGGGCGTTGATTCGACCCTTCTTCGGGCACTTTTGGGTCCAGTGCGGACCTTGGCAAATGAAACAAGGAGAATGCGGGGGTTGATCAAACCTGCTCGCGTAGTCCGTCGGTGGTCTACCCTTTTGGAAGGCTGGCTTGGAAGACCCTTCTCCCCATGCTTTGGCTCGGCCGCTTTGATCATGCGCGACCCGGGGAGTGTTTCTTCCAGCTTCATCCTCGCAAGGTCGATCCGTCCTTCAATCTCTTTGTCGACTCCTTGGTTCGGTCTTGGTGAGGTCAACGAGTGACTCGGCTACGCTCAGTGCACGCGTCAGGCTACTCACGTCCCGCCACTTCAACTCGAGCAATGCCCACGGCTTCAACCCATCCATGAATGCTCCAAGAGCCTCCTCTTCGCTCAGGTTGCGAATCTAGAGTTTGAGCTCGGTGAACTCCTTCACGTACTCTCAGATCGTGCCTCTTTGCTCAAGGCGATGGAGCTTGCTACGGGCCTCTTGTTGAGCGAACTCGGGGAAAAAGTAGTCCCGGAACTCTTGCACGAAGTCGTCCCATGTGCACACGGGATCAGCGCCTCGTCTAACTTCGTCACACCTATTGCACCACCAATGTATTGCCGTATCAGTCAGGAACATGGACGCGGTTCGTACCTTGGTCGTCTCTTCGTGCATGTTGACGGCGCCGAAGTATTGCTCCATGTTCCAGACGAAGTTGTCCACCTCCTTGGCGAATCGTTCGCCTTTGAACTCTTTTGGCTTTGGCACCTCGATTTTGGGCACCACTTGGTTTGGCACAGCACCGTTGGTGATGCTTAGTTTGCACAGGGCGAGCTCGGTCTTGAGCTCTTGGATCTCGGCCTTCATGGCTTCGATCTCGTCCCTACGCGGAGCTTCTTCCTCGACCACTTGGACGCGCTCCTTCAACACATCGATCGATGCTTCAAGGGCTTCGTCCTTGTCGTGTAATGGGGCGGTAGCTTCGTTGATGCGTGAAGTGAAGTCTTCATGGAGTGAACTGTCAACCTCCATGATCCGGTCTCGCACGTCGTCAAGACCTTCCATGAGTTCCTGCACAGCGCTCCGGACATTCGCGATCTTCTCATCGAACGCAGCTACGACGTCCCTTGAGGCGTCTCTTTTCTTTCCACGACCGCGGTCCTCTTAGACTTGCACGGTCTCTCCAACCATGACAGCTTCTTGGCTCGACATTCCTTCGAACAATTGGCGCTCCTTGATCTCTCGAACGGATCTCTCTTTTGCTCCGATACCACTTGTCACGGGCCGATCGATTGGGATCGTGACCCCGCGGCGACTCGGGCGAATTTGGACTACCCAAGCCAAGCCTTGCTCGACTGAACGCTTACCCGCTCGCTTACCCGGATCGTTGAGAGAGAAAGTTTAGAGAGAGGAGTTCTGAGAGGAAGCGGAAGCTTTGATATTACTGAAATGTTGGGTGATTACAAATGAAGGAGGACACCCCTTTTATAGTTGAGGGCCTCGGATTACAACCATTGATCTACTTTTGATCTGACGAGCGAGATCGCACCGCCTCAACTACCGACATAAATATTCAACTACCGTCCACCGACATAAATAACGGAAGCTTCTAGAGTCAAGCAAAATGACGGTGTCGTCCTCCCTTGGAAACTTCGGGGAGAAGCTTTGATGGAAACCCGAGTTGGAGCAAGAGGTCTTCCATGGACGAGTCGAGGTCGTCCTCAGGGAACCTCACAGATCGGCCTTTTCTCGGTCCGTGACACATGCATGTACACATTATACAAGTTAGTTCTTATCTTTTCTCTTAGCCGACACATGTATGGCGCTAAGGCGTGCTCATTCGTTTGTGTGTGTCATCAGTTTTGTACGTTGCTAATAAGTATGTTGGGAATGATTCTTGATTCATAACTTGAATTAATCACTTAGCGTTGATCCCTACATTGGTCAAGGCTTGGAAACAACACGCCTCGAATGCCAATCCAGGACCTTGAGGCTTGGGTACACCTTGCTTTAGTGAAGATCCTAAGCTCGACAGACTTTGGCCTTGACTTGGTGTGAATATACTTTATGCCGTGAATAGCCCTTGGTTCGTGGCTTGATTCAATCGCTAGGTACAAGGTCCCCACATCAATTGAGACTTAAAATCGGCACGCTTTCATACCTCACCAAGACCCACAGGGTTTGGGTAATCCCTGTACTGATCAAGATTTGGAACCGGCATGCCTCAATGCCGTTCCAAGACTTCATGGCCTTGGGCGATCCCAACGAGACTTGAGATCGGTGTGCTTTAATACCGATCCAAGGCCGTATGGCCTTGGGTGACCTTGCTTTGTGTTGAACTCAACCCGAACGAATCTCAAATTCATTCTGGGAGTGAACGACTCATATGCACGTTCAAACACAATCACGAGCAAAACCATACAAAAGGTCCAACATCTTATGTAAGGCTTGACAGGTGAGCACCTAACTAGACTCGACAATGAAGTCTACCACCCTAGAGGAGAAATAGAGATTTTACTTACCTAGATGAACCTCGAGAACTAGCTTGAATGACTTGATGAGTGGCGATGGTGCAAGGTCGAGAGAAATAGAAAAATGGCATGTAAAGGGCAAGAGAGGAGAAGAGGGTTCAAAGTGAGAATGAATGGGGTGGTTCCCTCTATTTATGGCTCAAACCTTGTCATTACCTTTCCAAGTGGCCCAATCATCTTTCTTGAAGTGGCACGACTATAACATCGGGGTGGCATTACTATAACATCAAGGTGGCACACCTAGGGTCTCAGGAGAATACTTGACATCTTATTGGACCACCCATTCCACATCATCATGACTTAGTCTACTTGTTTTCCAAGGAGAATCTTAAGGTAATGATGACCATATCTTTAATGGACACTTAAGTCAATGAGTCACCAACTTCTTCTCCAAGGTAAATCCTTTGGCCATCATTACAAAATCTTCAAGTGGACATCTAAGCCAATAACTCATCATTCTCATTAAATACCTAGATTTGGTTAATCATGAAGCTTGGATATTTAGCATATGCCTAAATTAAAGAACTTACTTTCCAAGTTTTGACTTTCTAGAATATTCCACAAAGTTCTCTTATAACTAGTCTACTTAAGCCCTTGAGTCATTCGCTTCTTCAAGGGACACCTAAGCAAGATGACTCATCCTTGCATTTATTAAGGAAATCTAGAATCTTCTATCACGTCTTCTCTTGATTGGTCTATTTGTCCAAGATTCCCTTACTTAATTCTCGAGGTGAATATTTGGTAATCATTATCAAATCTAGAAATATCTACTCAAAATGGTGAGTCATCTTTCTTCAAGAAGAATCTAGGATATTCTAAAAAAATTCTATTTTGTCCATTTCCATAGAATATGGCCATCATGGGAAATAGGCCATTAAAAGTGCAACCAGAATTGGGCAAGGGCTTTTTGCGTACATCCCTAATCAACCATTCCGACACATCCAAGGTTCATGGCAAAGCCACCCTTGGTGTGGTTGTCATAGGCAAAATTGCCTACTTCGGCTAAGTCGATGACCTAGGGCATGGGCTCAATGGCCGGCACTTTGGTCGGCTTTGGCTAAGCATACTAGGCCCGTGGCTAACTTAGAGCCTGGGGTAGGCCTAGGTGTAGAACCTAGCACACGGCAGGGTTCCTAACCGGATCCAAGATCCATCACAAGGGGTTCATGGCTAGTCCACGACTGGTCCATGGCCGAGCATACCCGGTCCATGGTCGGCTCTCGGTTGTTATGGGGTTGCGTAGGAGTGGTCGATCCATGACCAATGTACGGTTGCACCATATCTACTCATGGTCATTCATGGTCAGTACATGACTGAGCGGAATCACCCGCGATCGAAACATGACTGCTCTGGATCAATCCATGATCATCCATCGATCTGCGGTGGTAAGTGACCATCCAATGACCAACCCTTATGGTCGAGCAACCATTCCATGACCAAATGGCTTGGGTCAACTTACATGGTCAGTGGATTGGTTCACGGCTGATCCCTTGATCAATCCATGGCCAATCCTATGCCTCCCTTCTAGTCGGGCCAATCGGTCCATGGTTGATCCTCGGAATGATCCATGACCAATTCTAATCATTGGCATACCAAACTTATAGTCATTTCTCATGGGTCAAAAACCAGGATGTTACACTGGTAAAAGTTTAGAATTTTTTATGAGACAAAAAACGTTTAGTGTATTTGTGCCACAATGGGTAAGTTTAAGGCTTTTAGTGACACAAAATTTTTTGAAATATTAGTGTCACAATAGGATAATTCTGGATTTTTGTGGTAATGACCTAGTTAAAATTAGTTGAATTTGTAAATTAGGTCCGTAATAATAGAAATATCAATCTTATATAACTTTAAATGAGTTTCTGCTTCCACTATCATAGTGATCATAAGCTAACGTCCACTTAAATGTAACTATCTACTATATATAAAGATTTAAAAAGAAAAATGCAAAGAAGTTAGTAAAAAGATAGCCATATCTCTGCTGGTTTAGGAAATGAATTAAAAAAAAAAGATACTCTAAAATCTAGGTAATAATGTATTATGAAAAATTTTAACTTTTCTATGGAAAGTTGAGGATTAAACAAATTAAAAATTTAGAGACTAGATTGAACAATTAGTAATAGTTAAAGAGTACATTAAACAAATTAAAAGTTAGGATTTAGAGACTATTTTTTGTCATTTTCCCTTAATATAATATAGCTGCACACCTAATCAAATATATTAAATGCTCGAATACTTTTTCTTATCATCAAAGTCAATTTATGGATGTTTTCGAACAGATTCAATGGCTATGTACTTAAAAGACAATTACATATGGAGTTCGAGACATTTTTGTCCCTTTTTCTATTGTACTCAGTTCTCCATGGATGTTGTTCTCAACCCAGGACATAGGATTGAGTGTGATCGGATTACGTCAATCTTGCTGTGTTGATTGTCCTTGTTATATTCTTGTCTCACATTGGATTTTTTTTGTTTTATTTGCATTATATACATTTGATCTCCTTCCACCAAATAATTTAAGTTTTTGAGATATATTATCACATAGTATCATAGCCCGACTTCGACATCCTCCATGCCTAAGGTTTATTTTGCCCATAGGTGGCTCCTCTTTCTTCAATTGCACATGCCTTCCTTGCCTACTATGCGGATTTAATCCAGTTTGCACATGAGGGAATGTATTCAAATATTATTTCATATTTGTCGACCAATATGGCAAGAGGGCTTGCCCATCTCCTTGTGGTCTTGAGTTCAAGTTTATTTAAGAGCATTTCCAGAATAAAACTCAGAATGCACCAAATCAATGTGTGAGAGTGCCTCCTTAAAATCATCAGGGAAAGTGAACCAGTCGAAGTATATGAAAGTTGGCTCGGACACCACTTAATCATATATATATATATATATGAAACATCAATTGAATACTGGAATTTGACTGCTTAAACTTTTGATGGTTCCATCGCACGAGCAACGTAAGTTACAACTTACAAGACCAATTAGAGATTTATTGCTTTACCTGAACTATTATTTTGTTGTATTGTGATTTAGGTACGTGCTACGTGACCAATTCAACATTTATTTATTTTTCACGAAATCTCTGTTGCCTTGGGCTTCACCCCGAGCCTATTTAGAGCGAGTTCCTTATTTGTCAAGCCCGTCTTGGTTCCTTAATGGCCCAAGATTTGCAGGAACGTTTCGTTCGTGGGGCAAGGCTTGGGCTAAAAAGCAGCTGTGGTCAGAGGCTCACATCAGTAGGCCGAATAATATGTAGACTATCTTGTTAATGGAAGTGGAAAATGCTTGATAACTATAAATAAGCTAATAAAAATCTATATACTGGTGCAGTTGGAATGGAACATTCACCTAGAACATGGTAAAATGCGTCCTCTGTGTTATTTATGTGAAATGTGATAAATAAATCAACTTTCGTGAGAGAAAGTTATTTGACAACTCAAACAATTTAGGTGTGTTTGTCATCCGAGAGAATTGTGTTTTGGGCCTTGTGTGGACATGCCCTCATATAGAAATTTTGTGTTAATGCATTGTACTTAATTCCCGTTATACGTCATCAGAGATCCCTCACAAGATGAGACATTCATTTTACTTACGGCTACTTCATGCAGAAACTTGAATAGAGCTGAGCTAACGATCAATCTTTTGAGCATGGAATGTTTACGGCCCAGTGGGTTCAAGAGACACAAACGGCAAGCAACTATACGAGCACTTCGAGGCGGGTGCTAATGGTATTTACATCAAGTATTTACAAGGGGCTAATAATGTATGTGAATATGTATAGCAATTTCTATTGCATGTATATCGGGTCTTTCATCTAAAACACTTACTATATGTAACCACATCAAAGAGATAATGGAAACACTTACTATATGTAACCACATCAAAGAGATAATGGAGAGAGTCCCAAAAAAGTTTTAAATATATTGTATTGATATCAATTTAGTTCTAAATTTTTTTAATTAGACCAATTGAGTCATAAATCTATTCCCATAATTTTATCTATTTTTCTTTTCTTTTCTTTTCTTTTTTTCATTATGGATGGCTCACCCAGGACATTGCCGACCACAGGCAAGTGCCTCTGAGCCCTCGTCGGATCTAGCGATGCTGGCCCTCCCCTGCCCAAGCCACAAGGGTCGAGCCCCTATGTCAAACAAGGGTGACCCTCGCCACAACTTGTGAGGGTTGCCCCCATTGAATTTGGCAAGGGCTTGATCCCATGGCTAGGCAAGGTAGGCAAGGGCCACCCTCGCTGAATCTAGCAAGGACTCACCTAGGCAAAGGTTGTTGGCTAAGTAATACCAATGCTGACACGCAACGCGTCAACATGTCATTTCCCAAAAAATTAAAAGAAAAAATTCCGATACATTAAGATATGCTGCTTATTAAATATATATTTTTATATATACATGATAAATTATCATTTTTGTGATTATTCCAATCAAATTAATTTGATTCAAATTCACAAAGAAATAAATAATAATAAAAAAAGCCTAGAATGAATTTATACTAGAAACATTAATCCACCATTTATTGATATCATTCATTGTTTCAATTTGACAAATTCAATTACATTCCATTTTAGTAATTTACAAAACTTGGAGGAAATAAAACAAGCAATTCATAATCCACTATTAAATTTAATATTTAACAAGTCGAAAAAAACAATCCACATTTCACCATCAAATATAACAAAAAGTGTTTCTTTCCCCTTTATTTTTTTACATATTTATAATTTGACCCATCAATTATTGAAGATATTTAAAATTGACCCCGTACATGTCGGAATCATGTGTTGGAATTCCGAACTCACGTTTCAGAGTATGTTGGGAGAGTTGATCACATATCGGATTTTCCGACACCTTTTGATTGCGTGTCAAAACATGTCAGAGCATGGCGGACATATGTCAACGTGTCCGACACGACACAAAAGCTCCCAAAGAGTATCAAAGTTTCTTAGTTCATCAATGACCCTCACCGGCTATAATGAAATAGAAAATAAAAAATATTAAAATTTTGTCAAATTTATCCACGCTAGCACTAGTCATACTTGTAAGACAACTGACATCTATATCAGCAATTTTCGGTCAAAATAGAATAAAATAAATTGGCAATTTGTCAAAAATAAATTGACATCCATTCGCACTCGTTTAGGACTGAGTTAATAATAATGCAATAGGTTTAGTGCTTTTTTGGTACTCTTCTCAAGAGATAAAGAGCAACAAAATTCTTTAAATTTATACTTAAAAATGTGATTAAGCCCTAATACTTTTAGATGGTGCAATTAACTAATTAGGTATGCCATCTCCATTGTTGCTCAAGATTGATGTTGTCGGTGACACACTCAATGCAAAGTGTCGTCGCCACACCCCTACAACAAGTTCCATCGCTGCAGCTTATCGCACCTAGCTCACGAGTCCTTTCTCTCTCAGGTCACTAACATAGTTTTTAGTCGCTACCAAAATCCAACATCTTTACTTCATAGTGACCCCAACTCAACTCTGACGCCACTTCCGCTCCCCACCACCACCTTAAACTCTTGCTCATTTTGGTCGACCTCCAACGAAGGTCACTAGGGTTTAGCATGGTTTCAAGGTAAACCAAGAATTGAGACAAACTTGTCCGACTCTAGGTTTCAAGTTATACAAAGTAAGTTTCAAGTTTCAAAAATTGAGGAACTTATTTCAATAGATATGTTCTGTATTTTAAGTAGGTAGAGCCCGAAACTTAGGACAACTTTTTAAGTTTTTTCTTAGTCTATGTCTACGTGCAATCCTACCAAAATCCACTATCATTACTTCATCGTAGCCCCAACTCAACTCTGATGCCACTTTTCGCTCTCCATTGCCACCTTCGACACTTGCTCACTTTGGTCGACCTCCAACGGAGGTCACTAGGGGTGAGCATGGTTTCAAGGTTAAACCTAGAGCATATGTGAACCTCTCCAATTCCAAGTTTCAAAGTATACAAAGTAAGTTTCAAGTTTCAAAAATTGGGAAACTTATTTCGACAAGTATTTTTCATATTCTAAGAAGGTGAAACCTAGAATCTGGAACAAGTTTTTATGTAGCCTATATCTTCGTGCAATCTTGCAATATTCTATGGCGTCCGATGATGAGTGTATAATCTGGAATCACTAGTCTAAATTTTCATCTTTATAACTAAAACTTCTTCTTCGTTAATGTTTTATATTATTTATGTATCTAAATAAATTATGATCAGTGGATTGTAGTAACAAATGAAGGTCATTAAAAATAAGAATTTACTACAATTATTCAATTAATATTATAGGTAGAAGTTGAGCCAATAGAACTTGAGTGACCATGAAATCGACCCTAAAACCTTTGATAAAGTAAAAAACAGGTTTCAAGTTTATTTAGAATTGATTCTAGGTTTCAAACAATGAGAATTTTTTTCAACGAGTAGGTCTCAAGTTCTAAGTTGAACCTATAAAGAATTCGAAACCGCTCACCATCAGAGGTCATCGCCACCACCATCTTTGAGGTTATACAACTCATGACCTCAAATCTAAGGACAAATGCTCAAATTTGCGGATATTCACACTGTTTAAGCTTTCAAAAACGGGAAAACAAAATATCAAAAGCCTTAGCTGAGCTCGGTCCCCTTCTGGCTATTCATAAGGTTGCGAAGTTAAAAGCAATCTGAACATTCACCCACTGATGTTGGACATGTGAGAGAATCTAAACAGGTAAATCATGTCCAACACGATCGTCATTCATTATGAGTAATTTCATGACAAATTCTCTCTCTCACAACCTAGTTTTCGAAATAATTTGATTCTTGAGTTGGTGGTGAACAAGAACGAAAATCCATTGGTATTGGGCAAAAGTCCAGTGGCCTTTTTGAGTAGATGCAAAAGTCACTGCAAAACTGCCTCTTAAACCAGAAGCTTGCGATGCATGAGCAAGCGCTCTCGGTCCGCCCTCTGTCAAACACTGTCGATCAGTTTTGGCCCAATCGAGAAGAACAGATTATGAGAAATGGCCATACAGGCGCACACAGATCATTCCAACATAAGCATGTGAGACTGTTTTGTTCCTTGCTTTGGTAGGGCAGGAAAGGACTGCTTGATAACTCCCTTGACCGACGAGAAAGGCCTCGCTGCAACTGCTTCAGTTCTCGGGACCCGTCCAGACTTCAGGAGCCTGAAAAAGTGAAAAGGGCCATAAATGACATCACAGTACCGTTCAGCATGAGCTCGTTTCGGTAGACCCGCGTCATCAATGCAGCTTTGAATTGCAAGGGGCTTTTCGGAACCCGACATTTGAGTCACAGGGAGGCGCTCAAATGAGTAATGCTGCCTCTCATCTTACCATCCACCTACCTATTAATGATTCCTTATCACTATCGCCAATTATGCGAGCCACCTACATGCTTAATCCATACTTTAAAAGATAAAAAAAATTTTAAGGAAAGCCCCAGAGAGTGTCACCGGGACACTTGTTAAGAATTATTAGTTGTACCTCGGGAATATCGACATGTCTATTGGGATTATTCTTTAAATGCGCTGATTTTCAAATTTTCAAATATATCGATATGTGTTTTAACAACTTTTAGTGTTTTTAACCTATAACCCTAGCAAACTTGTTAAAAGACCCCGTTCTAATAGATATTGGTTGCTCGTTAAAACGAGACCTTGTTAAATGAACACTCCTTGAGTGGTCTCTCTTTCCAAAATAAAACAGTGTTCCCCTTGCTTGCAGCCTGTTGGTTTTGCTAGCCATGCGAAATTACCACAAAATGAATGACAGATGCTTAATTAAAATATATTCTAAGTTTATTTTGCATGAATCATGCAGTCAAATAATCATTTTATTATATTTGTTTTCAATTGTGCATAAAAAAATTGGTAGTATCATGTCACACTCATATTTGAAAATATAATATTTGATTCCTTATCAAAGAAAACAATAAGATTGATTGACAAGACCCTATCATTTAATGACGTTGTCCTACTTAACTTAATCAATGTAGATTTAGAGTCGGTCCATTATGACAAACATTTCTATATCATAGAAAAGTTAAGTCATTGTACTTCGCAAGAAAAATAGGGATGTTATGTACTCTTTTTCCTCTTTTTCTTTCACCAAAAGATGTAAGTTGAATATTGGCCTTTTTTTTTTTGGGCGGGCGGGCGGGCGGGGGCCAAGCCCCATTTTAATGTTATTAAAAGTAAATGCTATTTTTCAATACAGTGGCAGAATTCAAACAGGGCATGCCCATGGGAAGCAACAAGTGAGCCATATTAGTAATGAGCTCCCTGTTGTCCCAATTAATGCTTTTTGCCTTCGTTTCTAAATAACAATGACATTTATCTGACATGGAAAAACTATCACGATAGGTTTTCTACCTAGAAAATAGATTTTTCTCGGATGGAAAAAATAAAAGCAAAATTCTCCTTTTGCACATATTTAAGTCGTCAAATCAACGTGTTTTCATAATTGTTAAAAGCCGTCAATAGTTGTTGAGCATATACAACACTCTATTTTTCAAAGTACCTATTACGTATAACAAGAAAATTTATAACTTGCAGTGCATCAAAAGTTGCGAAATCTATTATGGGTCTTGTTACAAAGTGCCCCAAGAGCACTAATTGATGCTATTAAGAACTAATGAAAATTGCAAATCAATACTTTTTTCAAATTGAAAAAAAAATACATATTGAAAAAGGATAGCGTGTTTCGAAATGAAATGTTAATGTTTCTAAAGCACAATTAGTAATCTTTAACCATTGCCTTCAAGGCACTCTTTAATATTTTTATTTTCTTAATTATTTAATTTACTTGGCAAGTGCTTTGAGGCCCGCAAGTAGCATATGTCACTCATTGATTTTGACCTACTTATTTAACAACAAAAAAGATTATAATTTTTAATTTATAGACGGTTCTCGCTGCACATATGATCAAAGCTTTCAAATCAAGTATCCTCAAGCATTAAGCATCATGATGGGACTAAAAATTGCAGATATTATCAGCGTACGATTTATTGAAGATCCGCATGATTTTTGTTACGAAAGGAGGAAGAGTAACTTTTTCAACGGAAGCTTTGGGAGCCAATAAAATATATGATAATTCTGTTATGGGAAATGATACTCCTTTCTAGGCAACTGTCCAGATTGATTTGACTACTCATATTATTTTTATTTATTTAGTATTTTATTTTATTTATTTTTGCAAATTGTCGAGCGGTTGTTGAGCAGTCATATGAGTCAAAAGAACTTATAGGGAGACAGCCTTAAATGACTTGGCTGATTAGCTCATCTAGAAAAATTGGCTTTTTAGTCGCCTCAAAAGCAATTCAACGCATTAATGTCGTACAACAATCGAATGACCTTTCTTTTGGGAAAGCCAGTGGACCGATTAGCCTTGTCATGTGATGCGATGATCCAGGGTCTCTCTCTTTTCTAGAATGACAGTGATTCTTGTCTGTTGGCTCGTAGGCATCATGTGGAAGAAGACCCCTCAATTTCTCATCCAAAAGTCTTGATTTGGAAATGTCCTTCCTAACTTAGGGATATAGTGATCTATGCCTAATAATCACAATCGGCAATCGGGAAAATATTGACAATTGCACACTATTTCAAGTAAAATTGAAAATACAAGTTATGTACTATTTTTAGTCTTGAACCTATTATATAGATATCAATTCAATCTCACTTTCTAATTTTTCCAATATGTTCTTTAAACCTTTGTATTAAATTTTAATATAGTCATTCCAATCAAATTTTGTTAAAAAGGATTGATGCAGCGGCCAACGATAACTGAACAACCATATCAACGGTTTTTCCAATGAAAATCCATTGAAATAATAATATTGAAATTTCACACAGAGGTTTAATTAAATTGACAAAATTAAATATTTTAGAATTAAATTGGTACCTGTACAATAATTCAGAATTGATTGGAAAATTCTTTTGTATATACACACACATCTATAGGCCGAGCTAGCTAATCTTAAAAAAAAAAAAAAAAACTCTTTTCTTTTTTGGAACTTTTTCTCCAAAATTTGACCTTTGAAGCAATGATGTGGATACATGCTATTTGAGTAATTGACCACCATTTGCACAGTTACCCACATTAGATGTTACATGTTAAATTGAAACTTTGTAAATTAATTAGTTTAATCAAAATTTTAAATGTACGCACTAGGAGGAGGTGTTTGGTGCTACACACGCCTTTCCAAAGAACATGCTGATATCCAATCACCAGGTATATGTTGTTATCTCTTTGTGCATGTTTAGTAAAAAAGAAAAAGAAAAAAATCTTCTAAGATGCTTACGTTAATTAATTTTTTAATGACACGCTAATAACCATTTAGAAAGCCAAGATGTAAAATTGGTATTCTCATATTTCAACTTCCCAATCCAAGTGAACATCGGATTTCATAGAGGACACTGACATATAGCTATAGTAACTAACAGGAAGGAAAAGGTCCATCCCCTAGTTTTATCAGTATAGTTTAGATAAATCGAACAGCCCCATGAAAAAAATTGAATTACATAAAGCGCGAGAGATGGAACACGTGGCCTCCCGGCCTCTCGGCTCAAGCCCTAGGCTTGATCGTGGCCCGGAGAGTGTTCTTCATGACTACCGTGAACTCCAATTTGCCGGTGAAGTCGATCTTGCTTTCCGGCGGATAAGCACTCCACTCGAACTCTTGAACCATCCGTGCGAGCATCAGATTAACGTGACAAGTGGCCATCGCAAGTCCCGGGCATATCCTCCGGCCCACGCCGAACGGCAGCATTTTCACGCCAGTGACTCCAGTGATATCGGCATCTTCGTTGCCTGTAATGTACCGATCCGGGTCGAATTTTTCTGGGTTTTTCCACAGCTTCGGGTCCTCTCCGACGGCGGGCAAGTAGATCTCCACATTTGCATCTGTGGGTATGTCATAGCCTGCAAGGGAAATTACGATATTAATACATGCTAGCATATCCTAATTACATCAATATAGCGCTCCATCCATACATCGTACTAGTTCTTATCTTTCATATACGCCTACCTTTCTTAAGCCTAATTGTAACCACGATCTACGTATTATGAGAAAGTAATTAGTATATTCGATCAGTACATTCAATTAGCCCACTTTATATTAGAGGAATTTATCATGTCATAATTATTTACCGTGTCTTATTTCTACAGTGAGATCACATCCTAATCAGAATTCGTGTCGCTCATTTGCTATGATACGATAAGCTAAGTCATTTTAAACAACGAGCAAATTAGGTAAATCTCGAACTCACGAAATTTCTCTTTAAACTACACGTTAATCGAAGACAATGAAATCAGTTAAAATCATCACGGATCCCACATTATATCACAGACCCTAAATTTTGTTTGCATCATACCAAATCAGTCGCCCGGGCTCGTGAAGAAGCCTGCGCAGCATTCATCAATGTAGATAGCAACCTCACTTACGTACCTGCTAGCTTGGTCGGCTCAGTCACTGCGTGAGTTAAAGAGAAGTAGGTGGGCGGGTGCTTTCGCAGCAGCTCTTTTACAACAGCATTCAAATACACCATCTTATCCACGTCTTTCTCGTCCACCTTCCGATCGCCGACCGTCGATCTGATCTCCTCGTAGAGCTTGCTTTGCACGTGGGGGTTGGCAATCAGCTGCGCGATCCCCCACTCGATCGCCGTCGCCGTCGTGTCGGTCCCCCCGTTCAAGAACTCGGAGCACAGCGTCACGAGCTCGGCGTTCGTGGGCCCCGACTTGCGCCCTTCGACCTTGAGGTCGAAGAGCGTGTCGAGGTATGAGAAGGACGTCGCCGACTTGTCCGACCCCGGGTTCTCGAGCGCCTTCCTGCGTTTCTCGATGAACGGGATCACGAAGTCGAGCTGCGCTTGCCGCACTTCCTGCGCCCGCCTCCGCTCCTTGGAGAAGAACACGCTCAGCGCCGGGAGGTAGTCGTCGATCCGAGGGTCAAGGGTGATGAGCACCGTCTTCATCATGTCGTCCATCCCCCCGATGGTTTCCTCGTCCATCTCGAGGCCGAAGCACATGGCCAGGAGGATGCAGAACGTGGCGAACCGCGCACTCTTGAGCACCCAGACGACGCCCCCGTTGGCCTTGGCGTCGGCCCGGATCCGGTCAATAAGCTTGTCCATCGCATCGTCCCGAATACCTTTAAACTCCTTGAGCCGGCTCGAGCTGAGCATGTTCTGCACCATGTTCCGCCGCAGCGACCGCCACACGGGACCGTAGAGGGCGGCGTTGACCGTGAACTTGTAGCAGCTGAAGACGGCCCGGGTGGGGTTCTCCCTGGGGCGGGTCATGAACAGCGCCCCACGCTCGATGAGGGCCTCGTGGATGAGCTTCGCATCGGCCAGGATGATCAAGGTCCGAGTCCCCATCCTCAGCGTGAAGATCGGGCCATACTTGGGCCTGAGATCCTCCACGTACATGAAGAACGGCTTCCCTGAGCGGGCAACCTGGAAGAGGTTGCCGACGATGGGCCAGCCGGGAGGTCCCGGGGGAAGGTTGAGGCCCTTCCCTCCCGCCTTCCGCGAGAAGAAGAAGATGACCCCAGAAACCAACACTGCCAGGAGAGTGAAAATGAGGTGATAGTACGAGGATAGATCCATTGTCGTCGATGGGGGGCTTGTGAGGGACAGAGAGTTCTGAGGAACGGAGGAGGATATAAAGGGAGGGAGAGCATGAAATTGCAGGTGAGGGTTCAATAAAAGCTCACGAGGCTCGAGCTACCCACCTTGAAAAAACAGCGTCATGTTCCCGGACGGGTACAAAAGCGAGCCAGATCATCGAGAGGCTCTGTGGAGTTCGAAGCGTCGGCGAGCGAGGCGATTAAATGGTGGTGGAGACAGCTAAGGCGCCTTTAATGGGTTGCAATGAAATGCCAAGTCGAGTAGGTGAAGACAGGAGAGGGGAAGATGGAATGAGAGGGGGGATTGAGAGCGAAATCTGTGGGACTGAGAGTGAGTTGAAAGAATGGCCCGAGGATCATCATCATCATCAATGAGACTTCGAAGGTTAGGTTATAGTTACAAGTTTACTGCCAATAAATGAACACCCACGAGTTGATATTGCGGCTTTCACGCCTTCTCAGCAAAAGGTGCCGCGCCTGCATTCACCTCCTTCCCTTCCCCATGAATGAATACTTTCAAGAGGCCACCTTTGCTCAAGAAAGTGGTCCTATTTATCTTCAATTTTAAGATGAATCGAGGGACATTACGATGCCAAAAAGACCGCAAATTTTCTTCCATTCAAGACTTAAATATAGCATGTATTTTCTTCTTTTTGGCAACGAGGTTGTTCCATCAAAATAGGCATATGAATATAATCGTTCGGCTCGTTTTTAGTACATGTCAGTGTTTTCTATTGTGTATATATATGTAAGCAATGTTTAATCGTGCCTCATAATAAATATTTAACATTGTTTTCATTGAAACAACGTGGTCATGTGAAACAATTAGATTTAACTTCTTTTTTTCTTATTTTATGGTCCTTTGTTTTCACTCCGTATACCGAGTTCAAATCAATTTTTATCTTCAATTAAGATTAGATTACGATTTAAAAAAATATATATTGATATTTAAATATCAAAAAAGTGGCTTGAGTATACAACAATTTATGTCTAAATATTTTTGTAAACGATAAAAATGTACTTTTTCCCTAAAAATGACTGTTTATATCACTCGAAATATCTAGTAAATGAAAAATATTTTTATTACAAAAAATAATAATTTATGTATAAATATTTTTTTAAATGAAAAAAATATTTTTCATTCATTCATTTTTGTAAGCAGCACAAGCAATTGTTTTTAAGAAAATATATTCAAATTATTCTTTTTTAGTAAAACAAACGAAGCTGAATAGTCAATTTATTGGCCAATTTGCCACCCATGGAAGGAGGAATATAAAGTGTAAAGTTTTTCACTCCTAAATTTAGAAGAGTCCTACCATAGTAAGTGTGGTTGTTTTAACGATTAATACCATGAAAACCTAGACCGATACACTTGCGACAAATTTATCCAAAGTTAATTTTTTTACAAGAAATCAAAAATTAGTAAATTTGTGACAAATTGATCATTATTTAGTTTTCGTTAAATTAAATTAATACCATAAAAACCATAGACTAAGACACCTATGACACATAGAATAAATCCTAAATCGGTACACCAATGAAATTTAAAGGCAAGTAACGAGAGATAAACTTATTACAAGTATACCAATTTGAGGTTTTTTATGGTTAAAAAATTAATTTGGGATAAATTGATCACATGGATATCAATTTGGAGTTTTCCATAATGTAACTCTTATTTTCATTTACGTACTAAAGAAATTATGTTGCGTTGCTCAATATGGTGATTACCGGCGATTCTTGTTGACAATGAACTTTTGGTATGATGTTGCCTTGGTAAATGGACAAGACGATTGCTGCGGTACCTTTGAGTTCTATGCAAATCCAGAAGAAATAGTGGCGTATGTGATGAAATGAGATACGGACCATGTTTGATAACTCGACCTGTGAAAACTGATTGATTATTATTGTTAGAGATATTTATCTTCCTGATTAATTATAATTGATTTCATATTAATTATAATTGATCTCATTTTGATATTATAATAATTTATTACTTTAGTTATCTAGAACAGCCTATAAAACTGGTTCGCAAGATTTTCCGACCCATTCGGCTTGATTCAAACCAGTTCTTGGTGTTTTTCGATCGGTTCAACGAAATTCCGACCAGTTCACTTCTTTTTTAGATCGGTTTGTCTAGTTTCCAATCGGTTCGCTTGAATTTCTGACTGGTTCAGCCAAATTCCGACTGGCTCTCAGGGTTTTCCAATGGGTTCAGCCAAATTCCAATTGGTTCTTAGGGTTTTCTAACCGGTTCGGCTTGATTTCGACCAGTTCTTGGCATTTCCAGACCAATTCTTGAGGTATTTTGACATCCTCAATCTATTTTCAACCTTATTTTCTTCATATCAGCTCTATAAGTATCAATTTTTCTCAAATTCATTAAAGAATCTATTGAGTTTACTAGTATATTGCTTATCATGGACAAGTTAGAAGTTTCAATGCCCATTCAGACCATTCTAAATGGATCAAATTATATTTTATGGGCTCAAGAAATGTCCAGTTTTCTAAGGGGACATAAGCTTTGGCGTTATGTCACTGGAAGTCTTCGTAAGCCTAGTCAAGCTGTTGAAGAGGATGATGATACATTTGCTGAATGATTGGAGGAGTGGGAGAGCAAGAATCACCAGATACTCATGTGGTTTTGAAACACTCGGATTCCATCTATCAAACTTTATTTCGGTCATCTAAATACAACAAAAGAAGCCTGGGATCTTCTTGTTAGTCATTATTCCACATCAGACATTGGTCATTACTATCAACTATTAGGGAATTTACATCGCATACATCAAGAGACAGGTTGATCTATTATTGACTTTCTTTCTTCAATGCATGCTATATGGGACCAGCTCGCTTTATCTAAACTAACATGGAATTCGACTGCCGATGCTCGTAAGTTTGCTGAATATCGTGATTGTATACGAGTTATGCAATTTTTGATGGCTCTCAATGATAAGTATGAACCTATGCAAGCCTCACTTTTGCATCGGGATCCTTTACCTCATCTTGAGGTAGTTGTTTTGGAGCTATTAACTAAGGAAACTCACCTTGCGACTTTAAAGGCATAACGTGCTACTCCACTGGTTTCGACTCCTACAGATGCAGTGCTTGCCACTTCTAGCTCAGCCTCGTGGCGGAAACCTCGCCGACCTGATCATCGTGCATCAAATTGTTATCAATTATAATCTAAGCAACATACAGGAACAAACAACCGATCCTGTTTAAAGGTTCGCATGCACGCTGCCCATCCATTATTGCTTCTACCATAGAGAATTCCTTTAACAGTTCATCCATCACGCTATCTTTAGATGATCTTCGGTCCACAATTCATTCCATTCTTCAAGAAACTAGTCCTTTTAGCCCTTCTGCTTTGTGAGTCACTCCAGGTACTCTTAATTCATGGTTCTTTGATTCTACGTGTTGTAATCACATGATTTCCCATTCCAATTTATTTAAGTCAAAATCATACAAGTTCACGAACACCTATTATTCACACAACTAATAACTCTCAGATGATAGTTAGTCATATAGGGAACGTCTAAACGTCCACCTTGTCCTTACCCGATACATTTATAGTTCCCAAACTCTCTTCAAACTTGATATATGTGGGTCAACTATGTAAGCTTGGTTTTGACATTCATTTATCTTCAAGTTGTCGTGTGCAAGATCCACGGACGGGACAAACAATTAAGGTAGGTCGTAAAGTGGGACGGCTGTTTGAGCTTGTTTCCTTAAAGCTTCCCAACTCTTTCACTGGTTGTGCTGCCACAGTTTCATCTGAAACTTGGCATTCCTGTTTAGGTCATCTTTCTTTTTCCCAATTAAGTCATTTGCTTTCAAGTGGTCATCAGGGTTCCATTGACAATAAGACCTTTGATTGTCTACCTTGTAAGTTAGGAAAACATCATGCTTTACCGTTCAATATTAGCAAATCTGTCTCTTATGCTCCCTTTGATTGAATTTATTCGGATATTTGGGGACCATCTCCTACTCCCACTATAGGAGGTTCCCATTATTTTGTGATTTTTGTTTATGATTATTCACATTATACATGGCTTTATCTCATGAAAAATCGATATGAACTTACGTATATCTATGGTAATTTTGTTGCCATGATCAAAACACAATTTTCTCGAGATATTAAGGTTTTTCATACTGATAATGTCATGGAATATAAGGATAGAAGTTCCTTAAAATTCTTTCTTAGAGCGGTTCTATTATTCATCATTCTTGTCCAAGAACTTCCCAACAAAATAGTCGAGCAGAGTGTAAACACAGGCATACCTTAGATATTGTACGCACTCTTCTAATCTCAGCATTTTGTCTAGAATGATTTTGAGGAGAGGCCTGCCATATTGCTATCTACACTATTAATCGTATTCCGTCACCTACTATAGGTAATATTTCTCCATATAAGCGCTTATATAACAGTACTCCTAATTATAGTCTACTTCGACTTTTTGGTATTGCATGTTTTGTGCATCTTTTTCCAAATGAACGCACGAAGTTAGAACCTCGTGCTCGTCTCTATTGTTTCCTTGGATATGTCATTGAGCATAAAGGGCATAGATGTTAAGACCCTGTCTCCAATCGACTTTGTGTGTCTTGTCATGTTACCTTTTGGGAACATAAAATGTTCTCGTATTTACGTTCTTTTGTATCTTCTCCCATTATTCCAAATGTTCGTTTCTTCACCAATCCTTATGTCGAACTGTTTCTTGAAAATGACACTCTTGCATCTTCCTCTTCCTAATCTTGCTGCAGGTATCTCTAGAAATCCCACTTCGACAGCTCCTAATATGTCTGTGTCATCCACGGATCCACCTTTATTCTTCTAGTGTTTGTCGTTCCACCCATGTAAGTCAACCTTCTATTCGGCTTCATGATTCTCACTATTATTCTACAATTGCCTCTTTTCACAAGCCTCATACATATATTAAAGCTCATACTAATCCTCTTTGGCAGCAAGCAATGGTAGATGAGTTGCAAGCATTAGAACACTCTTATACTTGGGATTTGGTTCATTTGCCTCCTGAAAAGTCAACTATAGGTGGTAAATGGGTGTACAAAATCAAAACTAAGGCAAATGGTATAGTGGAGGCTTTACCCAAGAGTATGGCATTGACTATGACAAAATGTTTGCTCCAATTGCACATCTTACTTTTTTCCATAGCCTCCTTGCTGTCACTACTACTAAGCGATGGCCTCTATTCCAAATGGATGTCAAAAATGCATTCCTTAATGGAAATCTCACTAAAGAAGTGTATATGGAGCCATCTCCTGGATATACCCATATTCTTAGTAAAGCGTGTTGTCTACGCAGAGCATTATATGGACTAAAACAAGCTCTTCGTGCATGGTATTCCAAGTTTAGTTCTACTATGGAACACCTTGGATTTGTGTACAGTCCCTATGATAATGCTATATTTGTTCGACAAACATCTTGTGGGAGCATTTTGCTATTGTTATATGTGGATGACATAGTTATTACTGGTAATGATCATGAAGGCATTACAAAACTATAGCTGTATTTGAGTCAACAGTTTGAAATGAAAGATCTCGGACGACTCAATTATTTTATAAGATTGGAGGTTGCTTCATATTCCTCTGGCTATTATCTTCTCAAGAGAAATATGCCACTGATCTTCTTTCTTGAGTTGGACTTACTAATAGCAAGACCGCTACCACTCCCATTGAGAATAATGCCAAATTTGATGAAAAAGATGGGACTCCTCTTCTAAATCCTACACCGGTATATCTCACCGTTACCTGCCCTGACATTGCTTATGTTGTTTACATTGTGAGTCAATTCATGATTGCATCACGAACGACTCACTTTGTTGCTAACTAATCCTTAGAGTTAATAGCTTATTCTAATGCCGATTGGGTTGGTGATCCTCTTGATTGTCGCTCTACTACAGGCTATTACTTGTTCTTAAGGAATTCCCTTATTTCTTGGCGAAGTAAGAAACAAACTACTGTCGCTCAATCGAGTACAGAAGCGGAATATCATGCCCTTGCCGATACAACTTCACAATTATTATGGTTGTGGTGGTTATTAGAAGACATGGGAGTTTGTCATAATGGTGGAACGGTCATTCATTGTGATAACCGAAGTGCCATCCAATAGCTCATAATGATGTTTTCCATGAGCATGCCAAATATATTGAAATAGACTGTCATTTCATATGCTCTCATGTACTTCGTGGCAGTGTTCATCTTGTTCCCACCTCCTCAATTGATTAGACAGCTGATGTTTCACAAAGGCACATCCACCTGGGCGTTTTAAAGATCTTTTCTCCAAACTCTAATTGATATGTTCTATGTCACCTTGAGTTTGAGGGGGGATGTTAGAGATATTTATCTCCCTGATTGATTATAATTGATTTCATATTGATTATAATAATTGATCTTATTTTCATATTGTAATATTTTATTACTTTAGACAATTGTCTAGAACAGCCTATAAATAAGCTCTTGTATCATCAATATTACATACACTGAAATATATAGAAATTCATTTTTCCACTTTATTCCATCAATCGTATCAACAACGAGAAAAATTGCACATCAAGTAGAAATCGACACCCAAAAACACCTGCTAGAGATCCCATGGAAACTAATTGTGGACATCAGGATCCGAAATGCAAAAATGACCAACGTCTGAGTGTTTCTTTATGTACTTTTTTTCGAAAAGCATATATGACTTCCTCGTAAATAGGCTTTTTTGGATACAATCACGAGAGAGAGAAAAAACAAGAGTTTGGCAGAAAGGAACCCGGGACTCGCATTTGTTTCACACGCAAGAGGATAAACGTATCTTTACAACTTGGTGCAACCCTGGCTGGCATGTGCGAACTCAACGCCTTTATCTTATTGTGACCAAGCCAATAGATTGAACAATAGAAATCTACTCAAGCAATGTGAGACTAGAAACGGAAGGAAAGCATACTTTTAGAAGTACTTTTTTTATAATAAAAAAATCCTCACACTTATCTGTTGGTTTCGCCTTGATGGGCAATGCATAAATCTCGTGTCTTTTGGACTATTGACAGATCTAAATAAATGAGACATAAATTACGGAGCGAATGATGAAGCAGCTGACTTCTTTGAACCAATGATTCCTCTTGGAACCTAGAGTTTTCACTAATCACATTAACCCCACAAATTCCATTGTTCATTGCGGAGTTGTGCTAGTAGGTTGTGTGCAATTTTTTGTTATTCAGAACTGCTCTAGAGATTTAACCACGTACCCATAGCAACGGCGCTACTTCATACTCATATTGGTCATCCCATCAGGTCTGGTTATTTATGGGTATGTTTGTTTAGCGAAAAAAAATAATAAGCGGTTTTGAAAAATATTTCCCTAAAAATGATTGCTTGAATAACTTGAAATAATTAGTAAAAAATGTTTACATTATTGACCATAATTTATGTTTAAATATTTTTATGGAAAATGAAAATATTTTTCATTCATTTATTTTTGTAAGCGTTACAAGTAATTATTTTTAGGAAAATATTATTTAAATCATTCATTTTTTGCCAAAAAAAAAAAAAAAGAATCAAGGCTTGTGACTAGCTAGGTTAAAATGCAACTGCGACGAGGGCTCATTTAGCTAGCAATTTGACCATTTCGAGCCTGGGCCAGCTCAAATTGAAGTTCAAATTGAGTATTGACGGGCACATATAACTTGAGAAGCATATGGATACCTATAGGTCATCTAGGTAATTTGTAAAAGGAGTCTCAAGATGACATGTGGTCACTTTATCGTTGAAATGACTTGGGTGTTTCTCTTTGGCTCAATACACTGAACAAGCTGCCATGATGGGATCCACCGCGTTTATGTTGGATTAAACTGAACATTGATATGGTCTCAGAAAGAAACTCTAGGATGGCTGGCACGAGGGAGAATACTTAGACAAGGATGTGGGGATTGCAAGGGTGAATCTAATATGCACTTGTAAGGATTTGCTTTTCTATGCAAACAGACTTTTGCCACTTGAGTAAGGGGAAAAGTATTTAAAAAAAGTCTTAAACCTATTGTATTTGTATAAATCAATCATAAACATTTTAATTGAATTAAGTTAGTTCTAAATATTTTCACATTGTTACCAATTCAGTCTATTCAATTGATTTGGACTAAAAATCACTAACGTAGATTTTAACTATCCTACGTAATATGGACAACGCTAAAGCGAACATTTTTAAATAATTTTTTGATTTTTTAAATTTTTAAATTTTTATAATTTTTTGTGTAAAATTTTATTTTTTATCTTTTCTTTCATTTCAGCCACTGAGGGCATGAAAGCCCTTGCCCACAATCGGCAACCGACAAGGACTTGCTAGCCTTGGCCAACCAAAATGAAGGGAAAAGAACAAAAGGAAGAAAGAAAAATAGAAGAACAAAAAAAGTATTTAAAATGTTAACTAATCATGTCACATAAGACGACGGGTTTTCATGTCAGCGATTTTTAGCTTAAATTAATCGAATAAACTGAATTAGTATTAATGTGAAAAAGTTTAAGATTGAATCAAGCTTAATATAAGACTTTTTTTTTAATACTTTTCCCCTTGAGTAAGGCCCTAATAATGCAATTTAAGAGGGCCATAAAAAGATAATTGTCGACATTGCGGAAATTTTAAATGAATCTTATGTTATGACAAAAGCACACGAACCCGACTTACTCGAAGACATAACCCGACTTTTCCATGACCGGCGAGAGATGAATATACAAAATGCTTTTGGAGAGAACAGATAGGCCGATTGGCCCACGAGATACGGCAACGGACCTGAATCTGATGCTTGTCCTCCTTTTCGTCCATAGGCCCTATGGAATTAATGTGTTCTATAATAGGTGAAGTAGCAACCAAATTTGTTGTAGGTAATTAATGCGTGTCCTTCTTTTGCCTCTTTCACAAAAATAAGGAATATGCGCATTACAATATCTAAAATTTGTCACAAAAATATAACTAAATCCTAAATCTTTTAAAATATACAATTGAATCATAAAACTTGTCAAATTTGTGTGATCAAGTCATTCCATTAACATTGTCAATTTGTTTAACGAAAAATGCCAACGTGATATTTTTAAATTAATTAATTTATCTTACGTGGCATTTTTATTACCTTTTTCTTTAAATATTATTTAAAGAATAGTAAAAAAAATTAAAAAGCTAAAATAATTCTTTAAAAAACTGGAAAGAAAAAAAAAAGGCCAAGTCATGGCTAGGCACTCTATTGCCGTTGCCACCGTCAAAGGGGGTCGGTGAGGTAGCGAAGGCAAGATAGCCCTTGCCGGCCCAAGCAAGGCCATTGCCGGCCCAGGTGAGGCCTGAACGAGGCTCGCCCCAATCTGGCGACATCGACCCTCAATTTTGGGCAACAAGCCTCCCCCGCTAGCCCCAAGCAAGGGCCGACAATCCTCACTAGGCCCGAGCGAGGGCCAACGTTGCCCAAATCTAAGCAAGCCTAGCTTGGTCCATAACCCAGGCGTCACCCAAATTTGGGCAAGCCTCGCCAACCCTTGTCTAGTTGATGAGGGCTACCTGCCCTCCAACACCTAGGGCCCACGAGGTTGCTAGCCCCCTTCGATAGTGGCAGTGATAGCGGTAGTGGTGCCCAACCACGATCCCTACCCCTTCTTTTCTTTTCTTTTCTTTTAGTTTTGTTTACTTTAAAGTATTTTAGCTTTTTTCAAAAGTTTTTTTGTATTATTTAAATAAAATTTAAAGCAAAAAGCAATAAAAATGTCACATAGGAAAAATGAATTATGTTAGACATCTTATATTAGCATTTTCTGCTAGACAAGCTAACGGTATTAATGGAACTTGATTAAATCAATTTGATAAGTTTTAAGACTCAATTATACATTTTGAAAGTTTTATAATTTAATTGTGCTTTCACGGCAAATTTTATTATTTGTAATGCACGTATCCCCAAAATGAAGATGCCTTCTTATCATAGAAAATGAAGGATCGTTCTTCCATGTTCAGGAAACCACATTCATCCCACCCATAGAATTGTTCCAATCCTTCTCTAGCACACAACAGACCACTACCCATAGGCTTCAAGATCTACATCTTCTGATTATTTGTCTACGAAATATTTTTTAGTTATGGAAAATAAGGGAGACAATCCTCGTGCTTATCGAACTGAGACACCGATTATTGTCTTAGGGTGCGTTTGGGAACCACTTTTGGGGAAAGTCTTTGGGAAAATGCAAAGACCTTTGAATTAAAGGTGTTTTTCAAAATGCAATCGTGTTTGGTAAATTATACTTTGAAAGCCTCTTTGTGAAGTACTTTGAACGAAATAGCGTTTGGGGAATTACATTTACAAAGATCCTTTGTGATAAAAAAAAATAGCAAAAGAAAAATAAAAAAATTGACCGGCAAGGGCAGTGATCTCCAGCGACCTCCGGCAATTCCGGATCTGGGGTGGCGACGTCGCACGACGTCGCCTCGACCTCCGGCAACCTAGATCCAGGGCATTGAGGTCGCGGGAGGACCTCGCCGCCCTGGATTTGGGTCGCGGCGGGGTCGCGCAACCTCGCCGCCCCCGGATCTAGGGCGGTGACGTCGCGTGACGTCGCCTCGACCTCCGGCGACTTAGATCCGGGGCGTTGAGGTCGCGGCGAGGTTGCGGGAGGTCGCGCGACACCGCCGCGACCCAGATTCGGGGGCAGCGAGGTCGCGCGACCCAGATCAGGAAGAAGAAAATCGTCGACGACTGCTCACAGAAGAAGAAAAAGAAGAAGAAGACCGCCTGCCGCCCCAAATCTGGGTCACAACGACCCAGACCTCGATCGCGCCACCCTCGGCATCGGTCACGCCACCCCTCGACGGTCGCCAGTGTCCCTCTAGCAATCGCCGACCCCTCGCACTCGAACAGAATCGAAGCTCCCCGGAGAAGATGAACAGTGTCGCATACAAGGGCAAGAACCAGAAAAACAAAAAACTCGTGAGGACAATTTTGGAAAATATATATATATGAACAGTGCCCGTGTGGGCATGCTGAAAAAGCTTGCCTTGGGCTTTCGGCTTCACAAGGCTGGCATTTGGAGAAAACGGGTTCAAAGTTTTTTGCCAAACGGGCTAGCATTTGCCTAAGTATCTTTAGGCCTCCAAAGGACTTTGGGAAGTGGTTCCCAAACGGATTATTGAACTTACGAAAGAAATTTGTTTTTTCCTTCCCTCTGTTTCTGCCACAAAAAGAGGTTTATAGAAATATCTCCCATTTCTTTATTTGGTGACAATATGGACCCAAAAAAAAATCTTGCCACATGACTCCACACACTAAGATTATGAGATGGGACTTCGTTTGGTTTGGCGTATAAGCCATCATCATTTGAATATTCTATCAAAATAAACAATAATGTTCAAATGAAAAATGTTGAAGAGTGACCCTTAACCACTTTATATATGGTCATTGAATATACTTTAGGAATATGGACATTTCTATTTGAAATATTCTGCTTTCTTGATTCCAAACATATCGGTATGCCTTTTTCATTATGTTTGGTAATTTTAACTAGTGCCCTGAGATAATTGTTAGCACACCCTATTTTAAATAGGAGAAGCGTAACAAAATGGGGATGACTTAAAATGTTGTTAATTACCCTTTAATTTGACGTGTTTAGCATTTAATAAAATTTTAGTTTCAAACTTTAGAAGTTAAAATAAAAGTCGATGAATTAATTGTAAGCTCCCATCAAGCGTGATTAGCCCGGTGGCTGTCACCCTTACCTATCTTTGATAAGAGCAATAATTCAAAAATAAGGAGTAGACCAGTTTCGTGAAGAGGTATGTCTGCCCCCTTGAAAGAGAGTCGTGGTGCGCAAGCACGTCGGTAAAGCTGCGGTAACGATCTCCCCTAATTTAAATGTGGTGTCACATGAAATACAAAATAATTATGATTCAAATTGAAATTTTGTGTAAGTCACCCATAATAAAGTGTCACGGGTTGATCGCACCGACAATAGAGAAAAATGAAGTTTTAAAGCTTATAAACAAATAGATTGAGATCAAAATCTTTTGTATAACGTGCTTTATAGAGCGCAATAGAAAAAAATTATGAATAGTATCTAAAGTTGTCTAAGTTACACTGAAAATTTACCTACATAACAACCTTAAATTGTACTTTTCTATATGAGTTTAGGACTTAATTGCACTTCTAATAAACAAATAAACATTTTTTGAAAAATCTATCACACAGTTTAAAATGTTAAGGACTGGGATTGTACTTTTACTAAAGATTTAGAATTTGATTGCTCTAGCATACATGGACACGGCGATTAGAATGGAACTTGCTAATATGACATGTTTGCAAGATACAAGATAAACTACGAATTAAAATTCGTATATATACATCATGATACGCTTAACTCTATATGTTGACACAAATTAATACTGTTTTCATCATAATTAAATTATTTGGCACTTAAAATTGAAATTAACATACTTACCCAAAAAAAATCGAAATTAACATGCTTTAAGACGTCACGAATTGAAAGCACGATTACAAAACGCCATCACGAATTGCAAATCTTCGATTTTGTGCCCCCTGCTTCCAAATAATAGAATCCCAAAAACGAGGAAACAACAATTGCTACTGGGGCTCTTCAGTTGGTGGGCCTTGGGCCTCTCGAATAGTGGACCTTGGTTGGGCTTACAATTTTAAATCTGTCCAAGTGAAACATAATCAAAAGAATCCATGAAAATTCATGCTTGATCGATACACAGTTCAAAAGGAAGAACTCGCTAGAGCTTCAAGAACATTTCAAGTTGTGATTGTTCTATCTTTGCATCTATGAAGTGAATGAGCTTTGGAATGTGAATACTTTCCACGATACAAAATAACTTTGGGGAAACATTGTCTAAGTGTGCTTGTTCAGGAGAAGCATCCTTTATTTTCATCATAAGATATTTTCTCACGTAAACTTTTCGACAAACTTAATGAATATATATTTGTATACCCAACATGTTAATTTGTTGATTCTATCAGAACCAGTTTCCATGTCGTGACTATATTTCATTTCTTGGGTGTTATCGTACTGAGTTAATAACAAAAATAAATAAATTTAACTAGATGGAGAAATTGCCTAATTTGAATTTATTTTACTCTTAATTACATGCTTGGATGACATGTCGTGTCCAAAAATAATTACTCGGGTAACCTTCAAACTAGCAAAATTTCCTAATATCATAATGTGCAATGGTCAACGGCCGATTTCTTACGTGAGATACAATTCGCAATCGCATGAAAAATCAGCTAATCCTATCCACATACTGTCAAATAGGGAAAAGTACCAAAAAAGTCCTAAACCTCTTGCATTGGTACCAATTCAGTCCTAAACTTTTCAATTGGACCAATTCAGTCCTAAACCTTTTGATATTGGTACCAATTCAGTCCATCCGGCCAATTTTGGCCGGCCGGCACTGACGTGGACGTCGGCCGGTGGCCGGACGCTGACGTGGCAATTTTTATGATTTTTTCGAATTTTTTTATGATTTTTTATTGATTTTTTTCCTTTTTTCTTTTCTTTTTCCTTTTCTTTTCTGCTTTCTTCTTCGTGGTTGCCGGCGAGCCTCCGGTGAGGCTCGCCTGGCCTCTCCCAGAGCCGCCGGCGAGGCGGCTTCGCCCGGATCTGGGCGAGGCCAGCCTCGCCCGCGGCTGGCGAGGCCATGGCGGCCATCGCCGCTCGGCCTCGCCCCGGCCTTGCCGCCGAGTCCCGGCGCCTCCTCCGCTGTCGACCCGGAGCTTCTCGACCTCGTCATCGCCGCCCTCACCTCCACGAGATCCCAACTCCGAGGCCCCGGTCCCCCACTCCCGCGACTCACGCCGCCACTCCTCCGCCCGATCTTCGCCTCCGAAACCCTAGCCCGCCGCCCCAACACCCTCCTCTCCTTCTTCCGAGGCCGGCCTCGCCCGCGGCCCCGGGCGAGGCCGAGCGAGGGTCGCGACCCTCGCCGGCGGCGGGCGAGGGCCGCGGCCCTCGCCTCCGCCTCGGCGATGGCCGCCATGGCCTCGCCGGCCGCGGGCGAGGCCGGCCTCGCCCGATCCGGGGGCGAAGCCGCCTCGCCGGCGGCTCGGGAGAGGCCGGGCGAGGGCCGCGACCCTCGCCGGCGGCGGGCGAGGGCCGCGACCCTCGCCGGCGGCGGCGAGGGCTTCGCGGCCTTCGTCCGGTGGCCGGCGAGCCTCACCGGAGGCTCGCCGGCAACCGCGAAGAAGAAAGCAGAAAAAAAAGTAATAAAAATTAATAAAAAAATTCGAAAAAATCATAAAAAAATCATAAAAATTGCCACATCGGCGTCCGGTCCTGCCGACATCCACATCAGCGCCGGCCGGCCAAAATTGGCCGAATGGACTGAATTGGTACCAATATCAAAAGGTTTAGGATTGAATTGGTCCAATTGAAAAGTTTAGGACCGAATTGGTACCAATACAAGAGGTTTAGGACTTTTTTGGTACTTTTCCCCCGTCAAATACAATCGTCAAATTGTTTCTAGATTTAAATGAATATGGACAATACTTGGTGGGTGGATGCTATCCTCCGTCTAATTTTGATTTGATTTTGTTTAAACCTTATCCTAAAAAATCACAAAAAAGATATAGATAGGATTAGGATAGATAATGAATAAGATCAAAGTAGATTTCAATAAATAACATTGCATATTAAGAAAAGATTGCATGTTTAATTCGGTTATAGATAAAAATTTTAGAATTAATTAGAATAAATTTTATTGCTTTTTCTAGATAGATTGCTTTCTAGGTTTGGTTTATCTAGTTGACATAACAGAGTCCAATTTAAATTAGGATTTAACCTAGTTTAATTCCTAAAATGAGTTAGTAATATCTTAACCTAGATAATTAAATTTCAATGTTTTCTATTCCAATTTTTAATCGAAATTACCAATAACATAATCTTAAAATAAATTAGATTCTTTTCAAGGATAGATTGCAAGTTTAAATTGGGAAATTTAATTCATTTCGAAATTCATGAAAAATACAAAACAATGTAATGCACATGTTATATAGAATTAATATCATAAAATGCACGTCATTTAGTAATTATATGCTAGGGGTATTTAATTAAATTGCACATCATGTAGAGTAATTTTATTAGAGTAGTCACATGTCAATTTTGCCCGTTATTAGAAATTGCATGTTTAGGTCATTTAATTATATTTCATGTCATATTAGAAAGTGCGTGTCTAGATTCATTTACATAGAAATTTTATCCTACGCTAGAATAGTATATTAAATTGTCATTAGAATTAGTATATTCAAGTAGTTTTGTTGCGTGTCATGTTAGATTGATAGCGTGCATTACATATAGCTTAATTTTCATTAAATGAGAGAAAACCTTAAAATTATCTAAGTGGAATTGTGTGTTAATCAAAATAATGTTTGGGTTGAGAACATAATTTTAAGTTAACCTTGCAGATGCTTACTTTGTTTGGTAAGTAAATTCCTTCCTCTCACAATTTATTCATAATTTTGATTTTTAGATATCATATTGATGATTGCACACTCATATGATCATCTCACGTGTTAGTGCATAGGTTTAAAATCAATTCAAGCCGCTTGCCAAACACTTTTGAAATAAAAGAGAAAATGTTTCAAAAGGGCATTAGAGCAATCAAGTGTAATCAAGTCCCGATACTTTAATTAGGTTTCTAATAGACCCGCAAAAATATATTAGCGGTGACCCTAAAATGAAGTTGATTTGCATGTTTAAAGTTAAACCTAAGATCATGACAGCTTGGGGACCACTAATCTTTTTTTTTTTTATGGGTCAATTAGAAAACAAATAAAACATTGGAAGCTATACTTTAGTCCTATGAACCATAGATTATGAATCCAAGGACTTGATTACGCTAAATTACTCTAACGCGTTTTCAGTACCTTTTCTTTTTTATTTCAAAAATATTTGGGAGGCAACTTGAATTGTTGATCATGTGGGCGCACGAATATTAATGAAACACCCAATAATCAAAGTATTAAATAAATTGCACAGATAGAAGGAATTTAATTACTCAGAAACAATGCAAGCATCTGCAAGATCAATAAAAAAAAATCGCATTCTCAATGTAATTATGATCTCCAATAAATACACAATTCCATAAGGTTTTCTCTTATTTAATAAAAATAAGCCCTGTGCTATGCAGACTAATAATTTAATATCACATGCGAGACATGACTTATTTGAATGTCCTAATTCTAACCACAACTAATATACTACTTATACAAGCATGAGATTTCTAAGGTGACATGCAATTTAGTTAAATGACCTAACGGGCAATTTCTAATGATCGACAAAATTTATATGCAACTGTCCTAGTATGACATGCAATTCTAATTAAATTACTATAGATGATGTGCAATTTAATTAAATGAAGCTAGGATGCATTTTATGAACCTACTATATGTCATGCACATGTTATTTTTGTATTTTTATTTAAAATTCGAATGTAATTCAATACCCTAATTTAAACATGCATTCGATCCTTGAAAAGAATCTAATTTATTCTAAGATGATGTTTTTGGTTTTTTTATTAAAGTTCAGAATTAGAAAGTAGTGAAATTAGTTATCTCGATTAACATTTTATCTAGTTCATTTTAGGGATTAAGTTAGGCCAAACCATATATTAAATTGAAATGTTATCTTGACTAAATAAAAAAATCTATCTAGAAAAAGCTATCTAAACTTATTCTAATTGAAATAATATGCATCCTGTGAAAATATTCTAATTCAAGGGGTTGAAAAGATTTTTTTAATATGACAATGTCGACCCAACATCTAATTGAAATCACAACAAATTCGAGTTGTGCAATAAACGTCACTAAATTAAATCAAATAAGAGTTTTACCTAATTTGGGATATTGCTAATCGGACCGCGGATTGAGGTCAACGTCAACCCAGCCAAAGGGGCTCACGGCCGGCGGCGCTCACGGTGGGGCCTCCGGAAGGGGTGGCAGTTGCACCGACTGCTCTCAGCGAGGGATGAGCTCGGTGGCTTGGCTGCTGGTCGTTTGATCAATGTTCCTGGACTTTCACTATTTAAAAAAAAAAAAATCTTGGTCAAAGAATCAAGTATAAAGGAGCTGGACGTCTCTAGACTCGTGGGTAACCAATACTGAATTGAACATGCAGGGAATCTGCCAGGTGTTGCAGGAATTCATGTGGAATTGCTGCCTTCGCTGGACAACCTGGAGCTGCTGGGACTTAACGGTGAACGTGAGACTCGTGGCACGTCTGGACAGCAGCTCCTTCGGCGGAGATCACCGGCAAAACGTCGCTGTTGTGGGGTGGTCGCGACAATGGATCAATCGAGGACCGTCGATGGACGAAGGTTCTTGGTAAGGAGTGTCGAGCCTCGAGCGCCACTGAGTTGCGTTGAGATGCACGGCAGTGGACCGAGCAGTGGTTGGACGGCAACGCAGGAACGTCGCTATTGTTTGAACTGGTGCCGTCGGGCTTTGCTTGGTAGACGCCAAGGCCGTTGGACACTCGCTGGTTTGCTAGACGTCTCGCCTGGGCCGCTGAAAATCCTTGGTTTGGTTCCAAGGGCTGCTGGAAGACCCCGGGGTCGCAGGTCGTGGCTGGCGGCTCGTGTATCACGGACAAGGGCTGGTGACCGCCGGGCAATTGTGGGAGTCGGTGAAACATTGCGCAAGTGGCCGTGAGGCCCGGCTGTCGGGAGATGGCCTGGAGATGGTTCACGATATTCCTCTCTCTTCTCTCTGTCCTCCTTTCCTTTCTCTCACTTTTTTCTCCATGGGAAGGGGGAGATGGGATAGTAAAAGTTAGGGTGAGAACAATTTAATTTCAAGTATGAATTCCGATTCTCATGCCTTATAAAAAAAAGATGACAAAAGTTAAGAGATGAGAGGGCTAATGAGAAGGTAGAAAGTGGGACAAAATCCACTTTTGACATGAATATATAAAGATGTCAAATGATTAGCTGAAAGAAACTCAAAGCAACTTATTCAAATGAAAATAGGAATGTGCAAAAAAATCAAATTGACACGGAATCGTCAAAATCAAACCGTGCTAGCCAATTCCAAACGATTCTCAATTCCATATATTGAATTGTCCACCTAGACTACCTTGACCAAACTAATATATACATATGTATTTCAAAACCCTAACTCCTAATTTCAGCTATCTCTCACGCTTCTCGCTTCTCGCTCCTCGGTCCTCAATCCTCTCCTCACGCACGCTCTCTCTCAAAAAGTCTTAATTTCTCTCCTCTCTCGCGTCTCTCTCATCTCCCTCTCTCTGTTGCATCCGCTTCTTCTCTTCTATTTGCTATTTGACGTCTATCTTCTTGCTCTGTTTTAAGGCCCCGCAAGGATGACGTCGTCGACCCGATCAAAGAAGGGAGCGCTGGCTCTGGCTTGATGTTGAGCTTGGATCCAACCAATTCCAAGTCGTGTTCGTCGTTGAAAAGCAACGACGTCTCACCCATGGATTTTCAGGTGCGCCAACAACGGATCATCATCGACGCCGCTCGTTTCCATGAGTTCAAGCTCCAGGTGACTCTTGAGTCGTTGCTTCTTACTCATTTATTTGTTAAAAACCTTACTTAAATTAGAATAGCGCACCGAGCGCCGAGTTCACAAGTCTATTTTGGAGTCAACAGCTTAGTTTCCTCATTAATCGTCAAGTGAGCACATCACGACCCTCACCTCAAGTCTTTGATTCAATACACTTTCGTATACATGTGAAATACAAGACACATTCCCCATTTCTAACCTCCTAGGGCACAGCCAATTCCTTGGACCCATTTGGGAATCATATTAGACCAGTGCTCCAATTCTTAAGTGGGTTTAGAACCAATCCTAACGGGCAGTTTCTAGTTTTAGGTTCTAGAGTGGGAAATGTTCACCTCGAAACCAATTGGTCCAATTTGAAAATGCAATCCTTGTTTTGTACGGTTTTTATCCCTAAAATGCTTGTTTATTGTAGTGAAAGTTGGCATCTAGTCTTTCTGGTGCATTCATTTCTTCTTTTTTTCAAATTGATGGAAGTTAGTAAATAGAATTGAGTGTAATTTAGTAAAGACAAACCCAGCTTAAAAGTACAATCCCAATTCTATCATGAAGTTTTTTTGTCTCAAAAAATCTCCAACTTTATATGCCCACATGTCCAAAAATCGAAACTTTTTTTTTTTAATTATCAACATCAAAGCCAGTTAGGAGTCAATCATCAAAACCAGTATCTTCATTAACAACCTCACATTCATATTGAACAATAGCAACCTTCTATTATTGATAATATTGAATAACTAATAGCGAATTCTATACAAGTGGGTACATTTGAGACTAGAGTGCAAGTTGATTTGGATTGAACTTAAAATTTGGGAGTTAGCCCAATAAAACAGAGAAGTTCATACCTCTTGGACCTGACCCGTGCTTATTTGGGCTGGACCCACGCTTGAATCCATAAAATCAATCACTAGGGATTTTGAATGTGCACCATTTTCCTTGGCGAAGTAGCATGATTTGAAAGACAATTTTGGGCCTCATTCTACTCCATGGACTTGGGCCATGATATGATAGCGTTGTCTTTTCTTTTCTTTTCTTTTCTTTTTTGGTAAATTTTCCCATCTATCCACTGGCAGAGGTATTAAAATTGACACCTACTGACTCCCTTTCTTTCCCTCCTTTACGTGTTGGGATTTATTGGTCATAAATCGGGGGGAAAAGAATAGTGACATTTGAGCATGGTTCAACTTCTAACCCAAGAAGGATCGGATTCTTTGCATTAGACCTTCCATGACCTCTTCCTGAAAAATGTACTCAACCAAACTCAGTTGAGGATCTTGCCACGTTTGAAGATTCTTTCCGGGTTAAAATTGTCCAAACATCCCGTAAACCTTGACCTTTATATATATAGGTAGACCAACCTGCCGCAGACACTTTTAATATGATGAAAATAGCTCACGTACGTTTTCAAGTGGATTTATTACCGGAAATACTAGGATACTACAAATTCGAGGGTCGGAGAAGTCTGCCTCATAAGGTCTATCGTTTGGAGGTCATGTCTAGTTTCGGAGGTTGCCTACTGCTGGACGATCATACTACACATCTAACTTGTTATCGCAAAGCTAGAGGGAAGTATTTCCTAACCGAATTGTAATGAGGCATTTCGGAATTGGTGTTTCATAGCCCCTGTAATTTAGGTGTAGAATTGCTCAGCTGCCATGGTGGCTTGGATATGTCACATCGAATTTTTTCTGATATTAAGCCTTCCAAAAACGTATCCAAAAGGGGTTCTTTATGTAACCACGAAATTGCACTCAGTTATTTTCACCAAATTGAAATCCAAGTAGTCGTTGGATCAAAAATAATCACACTACCAACAATGTTATGGTAATTTACCCTTTCGAGATTCTCCATCCTATCTCTTCTAACGATTTTTTCTCACTATCATATTCTCTTTGAAATGCTGTTTGAAAACTTGTACGGTCTTCCTTTCTGGTGATCTTCCCCCATGCTATGACCTTACACGTAATAACATATGTGTTTGATTTTTCTCCAGCATCTAAATATATTTTCACGTGTTGAGATTATCTATAGATATCAGTCCCTGTCGCCTAGACTCGACTTGAAAGTAATTACTTGGACGTGGATGTCCAACCTTGTCTAGCAAAGTTAATTTGCCTTTAGTCAAATGATTAGGTTAAGTTCAGCTACAAATAGCTAGTCTAGTAGAAAACATATTTAACGCTATTGCTCTTTTTGCCTATATGCATAAATATCCACTTCATAGAACTATAGTACGGGTGCCAATTCATTCTTAAACTTTTTAATTTTACTATTATAGTCCTAAATTTTTGCTCAAAATTTGAATGTAGTCATTTTGGATAATTTTTGTAAGAAATTGCTAATGTGGCAATATGCCACGTAAAACAGCAGTGATAACAAAATCCCGTATCGGCGATTTCCAACAAAATCGATTGGAATGATAATGTTGGAATTTCACGCGAAGGTTCCAAACTAAATTGAAAAAATCAAAATTGATGACTAATTGGGTAAATTTTCCAATAAATTGTTTTAGCAAAAAATGTAGTTATGTCAAATAATCAAAAAAAAAAAAGCATCAAAAACCCTAAACTATGCCTACTACAACACATTTAACCTAAACTTTTTTTGTGACATGAAAAATTTCAAATTTATACTTGTGTGGCGCATCTAGCTTAAACATTTTTTGTTAAACAAAAAAACTATAAGTATTGTACACCGTGACACATTTACTTCATATTATCTTTTTATAACACCAAAAACCCCAAGCTCGTACTCATGTGACATGTCTAAGATTTCTCTTATTTAAATGTATTGCACAAATACAATGTAAAGGTTTTTTGTGTCACAAAAAAAAAATTTAAGTACCTGTGTCGCTATAAGTTTGTGGTAAATATACTATGTAAATACAAGTTTGGGATTTTTTGTATCACAAAAAAATTTGAGAAAATGTGTCACAAAAGGAATAGTTTAAAATTTTTATTAGCTTTTTTCTAATCAAAATTATAATGGTGATTAAGATTCATCAGTCATTTGGCCAATGAATAGTAAAGATCGTGACATGATACAACCTTAATGACTTCTCCCACGAAAAAGAAACCCTAGTTAATTCAAGTAGGTCCTATGGTTAAATGTCAAGTCATTGGTCAGGCCAACACAAGTCATTTAATGAGAAGACTTGCCTAGACCCGTTTCCGGAGACCGACACGTTTCTAGATCAACTCAATCCCATATTCACGAATGACACACGAGGATTGTTCTGAGACAAAAAGTTTTAGCTTTGACTGGCTAATTTTTCACAACATATTCCATTGAGATTCTTCATGCGTAAAAGATCATTGTACGCTGGCAACTTCAGGGAAACACACCAGGTGATGTGCGTTTGCATCTGATTCACGCCTCTCAGATATGTTGACATTTTCCAGGCAAATGTCGTACTGCCAAAAAACATGAGGAAGAACTTCCAATTCAAAGAGTATTTCTCATTCTGTACTGTTCAACATATGCATGGGTAGCTTAGCACGTATGAACTGAAATCTTGCAACCAAAAGATGCAGATTGAATTCTGGGTGGGTGTTTTCAACCATCAAACATGAAGCCTCAGGCAAATGGAGTCACGAAAACCTCAAAAAAATGTCCATACAATGCCATATTTTTATTTAGATCACAAAATGTTTATACCAGCCAAGGTTTTTATGTCTTATTGAGAAGAATTGAAGTAGAAATATTAAGACTAAACTCAATTATGATGTTCCATATGAGCTTTCACATTATAATAACTTCTGAATAAGAGTTTCACGATATAAGATTTTTTTTCTCGTCAGCTGATAAGCTTAATTAATCAAAACTAAGAAAGGATTGCACATTATGGATTTTGTGTCCACACACCACCTCGCATAAGACCAAATTGGAGATTCTCATACAACCGGTTGTCATCATTGATCTAGACTATATACATTAATTGCAAGTTTGTAATAAACATTTCTTCAATGAACAATATAGTTTTGCAGCCATTATTAACTGCCGCTTTGGAGACTGTTTATCCAGTGAAAGGCAAGTATCTTGCATACTCCTCAAGTTACCAATAAACAGCATTTTCATGTCTTTATAGAAGAAATTAAATAAATGAACCAGAGTTTAATGAATATCAGAGAAATCATCCTAGAATAAATTCCTACCTAGTTAGTAGGTGCAAATAACCAAGCCAATCACAAAAAACTACCATCAGTTCCACATTCTCAGCAATCAAGTCAAACCAAAAGTACACCTGAAAAAGCTGAAATTGCTAATTGGCTAGACTTACAAGTTATTGCCCCTCCTGAGCTTCACTGACTCCACGACTCTCCAAAGAAATTAAAAAAGGGACTGAAATTTACCAAACTTACAAGTCATTGCTGTCCTAGAAGTTCCCATACACAAGACCCTCCAACCAACTGGTCTTGCACCTTCACCAGGATGTGAAGCCTGTGATTTTTGTTTTGGATCTTCCTCCAACTCTGATCAGGCTAACTTATTTTCTAGGAAATTCCATAAAAATTTCTAGGAATTGTGGAGTTGGTGAAAGAATAGATTCTGGCTCCTGGAAAAGTCCTCTCTTTGCTTCTTGTTCCATTCAGTAATCTTCCTAAAAGAATTCCTCACATTTTCCCACTTCTCTTGGCACTCACCGGCGCTCCGATTATACCCCAAACATGCCATTTTTTCCGATATTAACTCCCAAAATCCTTCCCTTAATAAACCGCATTCTTGGAAACCCGGTTCCAAGCTCGTTATCAGTTGAATCAAAGTTAATATCTCCGGCTCCGAGAATGAGCTTGTGTTTCGCTCTTCTTCTTTTGCAATATTCCGGTCCTTTGGTGGCGACAGGATTGCCAGTTCTTGCCCTGTGAACTTCCTCAGAGCTTCCATAAGTGCCGTGTCGCGAGCCTCGATCCAGACTCTTTGCTTGGCCCAGAGCTCACGCTCGCAGTCGAAACGTGCCGTCTCTTCCCTCTTCCATTCCATCTCTCTGCAAACCCTCTCTTGCTCTTTTAGCTCAATAGTCTTCAACATGTTCTCCATCCAAGCCTCTTGCTTCTCTATGATGTCCCTCATCTGTGAATCCACAAAGTGCTTCACCTTCTCCTTCCACCCCTTTTTACTCCTTTTTGAGCTATCGCTCTCGCTTACCAATCTCTTTTTCTTCTCTGAGGTATGACTGCTATTCATCATGAAAGCAATCGCGGAGAGATCTTCCTCGTTGTTTTCTGAGGAAGAGGCCGTTTCGAGCTCATGCGATGATGAGTTTGAGAAACTGAGGCTCATTTCACGTTGCAGAGCTTGATCTTGGAATGCATGACTACTAATATTGTTCGGTGCTGGGTAGAAATTAATGTTGGAGACAAGAGACGAGTTATCCGAAGATGGCTTTCGGTTAGCCGTGGTCGATTCTCCGTAGATCGCTTCAAGTTGGCGAAAGAATCTGTAGTTCTTTCCATCCTGCCTTCCAGCTTTGCCTTCCTTAGTTTTCTTGTAGTACTTGTACAGGTTCTCAAACTTCTCTCTGCACTTCTTGCCGCTTCTATTGTACCCATGTTCCTCAGACATTATCCTGCATTAAGAGAGAGAGAGAGAGAGAGAGAGAGAGAGAGGGAGGAGCAAGTTGAAACCTTGACACAAATTACAAACTGGGATGGAGAAGAGATAATGAGCAATAAGATAAACCCTAGAATCTTGCTTCCAAATGTTTTCCTCATACACTTCTGCTTAAATTAATTACTGAAAAATGAGCATTTTAATGATAATTTCATACGAAAAATATAGTTTGGAGGTGCTTGTCCTAGTTTGAAGTAATAATATAATGTAAAGTCATGTGTCCTTGCTTGCTTCCAAGAAGCAAGCGGATTTTGATTTATATATGAAATATCTGCTCTACTTCGAAACACACAAAGAAATTTGTCGTTTGAGCTAAGAGCGTTGATTAATGGGCATGTTGGGTTCGGGCAAACAGTGAAACTTCCAGTCAAGAAAAGCTTTTTTCTCGGGATTCCATGTAGCGCACACAGAGGCCAAGGCTCATAGCAAAGAAAGAACATTAAAAAGGAAAAATTCAAGGAGAGCAGCTGAGGAGGAAGAGGGATTGCAGAAGATCAGAAGATCTTTCTTTGAAAGGCAAATGAGATGGGTGAATAAGACACCTGAGACTCTCAGTTCAATGGCTTGTCTTTGTCAACCCCCTACCAGAGCATCGTCAGATGCACAGAGAGAGAGAGAGAGAGAGAAAGAGAAAGAGAGAGAGAGAGAGAGAGAGAGAGAGAGAGAGAAGCTTTTCACAGCAGCTTCTCACTTTTGAAACAGTGCCAAGATCAAGAAGATCAAGAAGAAGCAAAATCTTGATGCTTATTAGTAGGGTTTTTGAGCTTAGTACTAGCAGTCCCACTTTTTTTCTTCTTCCTGACCCAATTTATCGTACATAAGAAACTTCTGAAAATCAAAATGGGGTTTAATTAGTGGATTCCTGTTATAAATTTTTTTCGTTACCTGGAGACTTCGTCCCACAAGGGTCCTTTCTGATTGGCCTCCTTGAACTTGGGATCGAGGCGAGATCTGATCTCAAGAAGAGTGAGCGTCTCTTGCCTCGGCCATCTGCTGCTGCTGATGCCGCTTGTCCCAGCAGCTCCAATCATGTCGCTCCTGTAGCTCCCACACTCAAATATGTCGAAGGCACCAGTTAGAGCTGAAGGAGGTGGGGTGGCGGTAGCAAAAGGGTGAGCGGAGTGAGCGTTCGTGTTGGCGAGGGCTGTGCTCAACATATTGACGGTGGGCTCATAGTGTGAAGAAGATGGTGGAGAAGAAGGTGAGAAGCTGGTGTGAATAGTGGTTCGAGGTGGAGGGGCCGGTGGCAGCGGTGGTTCGAGGTGGAGGAGGGAGGAGAATTGGGTGGTTCGAGTGGCTATGAGCTGCCGGAGATCCGGCAGTCCGTACTGCTCGTCCATTGTTGCTTTCTGTCTTGGCTTAGGTTTTCAGAGCAGAGAGAGAGAGAAGGGGGAGAGAGACAGAGAGAGAGTCAAATATTGCAGCTGAAAAGGAGATGGGGAGTGTCGATGAGCTTTTTTCTCAAGCGACAGGATCCGAGTCTACCGCACCTTTTTATCACGCTCTGATCACTTGTGTGTGGGTTTTCGAGTGGGTGCGTGTGAGAGGGGAATAACAAGGAAAAAAAGAATTAGTTATATTCAAATATGTTTAATCAACAACCAACTTCATTAACTAATGTTTCAGAGGCACTTGGTAACAAATCAATGAAAAAGGAAAGAAAGGCACAATATGTGAGGCTTATAATATACTGGTTTCCTTTTCCTAAGGACCAGAATTTACTTAACCATCGCTTTTGCACAGCAATATGTACCTTTGTTTTAGGGATGAGTTATAATAATTTCTTACGATAGAAAGAGATAGTTTGTCATTATTAAATAATCATTTGTCCCAATAATATAATCTATTAACTAGCAAAGGTATGGTTTGATACATAAGTACTCTAAAGCTGCTTTGTACAAGTTTTGGCCAAACACCATAGCTAGGGAATTGATTGTAAATTAGAAGGCAAAAAGGGCTTTCAAAGAGATACATGGTTACAACATGTGCAAAGGAGGGTAAAGTTTGCATGAGGTTGAGTCAAGTGACATACTCACATGCGAGTTTTAGCCACTAGTGTACTTTTTGCTGTCACTTTAACAAATATCTAATCCTAACAAATCTATGATGATCATCTCTAATTCTTATGCATGTCTTGATAATTGTATGTATATGTGGATTTGTTGGGGAGAAAGGACAACAATTTACTGCTTATCAAATTAACCAGTCAATATATTACTCAAAACTCAACCAACTAATATCAAATTAACCCCAACAAGAACCAGTCACAATATTCTAGCAATATCAAGCCCAAATCAGTAAATATAGTGCTGAAAATCAAAGCAATGCAGAAATAACAACCACAAATTAATGTGAAAATCCCAAATTGGAAAAATCACAAGGCCACTAAAAAAAATTCCACTAATCACCACAAATAGCAAGATAGACAATAGTTTATCTTTAGTCATACAGCTAGAGGCTCTTCACATTAGTGAAATAGCAATATGTCATTATGACAAAGGTCAATTAACACAAAGAAGCAAGAAAGCTCTAACTGCTACTAGAGAAAATTGAGAGACAATTTGAAGAAGGGTTTCAACAACCAAAACCGATCAACTTGTAGATATTGAACTCACAAACAACATACTGAAATTTTAGTCAATTCCAACAAAATCTCATATTCGAATCTAGATCACCTCTTCTCCTCTTCTTTTTTTTTTTTTTTTTTTTTTTTTTTGAACACTCTATTCCTAAACTCTCTTTTACCCTATTCGAAACTTTCCCCCCATGAAGGTGGGGATTTGAACCCCTCACCTTCCCATTCCATGTTGGAAGGGTGGCCACTGGGGTGAATCCCAGTGGTTTCTTCTCCTCTTCAAAGCAACATTTTATGCCTCTTTTCTATGCTATAACAAATGCCCTTTTCTCTCTCTTAAATCAAGAGCATTTTTTGACCGAAAAAAACCAAGAACATTCAGCCACATCTTTTTTATTTGTTTGTTAAGATGATGAACTAAGCCCCCCAGGAGGCAAACCTAGCTATTGCAATCTTTCTAGAGGTGAACCACCAAAAGGAAATTTAGTAAATTACCAAGCCAATAAATTAGCAAGCCAAAGACTTAGCAGGGACTCTTTCAAACCGATATCAATCTCAATTTTGGGGCTTTGATTTAATCAATTTAACATGCAATTCAATACAATTAGGAGTTGACACTAATTAGTTATTGGTAGGTCAATTAGACACCTAAATAAAGTATGGAAGGGCACTTTACTTTTGCAAACCAACAATTCATGGATACGGGGACTTAGTTATCCTAAATAATCTAATGCCCTTGTAGTACATTTTCTCTCTATTTCAAAAATATTTTGCAAGCAATCTTTAGATATTTTAAATTATTTATATATGATTAAATGAATTATCAATGATAATTGTTATCACTTGATTTGATAGATGACAAAGATATTTACTATCAATTTGCAATTGGCGAGAATAAATTTGGAGTTAAGGACTCCAGTAAGTTTTTGAATGACATTTTGAAGGAGTTCCATTATCATATCAATTTCAACAGGTCTTAAAGAAATTCTTATGATAAAATATACTACAGTTAATAATGCTTTAAAAAAAACAGTGAATATTAGAAAAGAACAAAAATTAATAGAAAATGAACAATTACTTATGATTTCAAAAAAATTAACAAAAAATATATACCTAGATTTTACTTCATCAAAAAAAAAAATGAGTTACATAGATATTTGATTAGCATCTACTCAACCTGGCTACGTTTGTCAATGATAACTAAAATTTCGTTGTTAATTCGTCATAGGTGCTACTTCCCTGAGATATATTAAACAATCGGGTATGAGCTTGGACTCATTGAAGAAAAATATAACAATTAAATGAATGTTATAAAGGGATTAAGACAATACCGATCAACTTTTAGAGTGTCCAACGGAAGCCATCAACACATAAAAATATTTTTAGTCATTTGTTGGCATTATGGTGATTTTTTTACCATATTAAGTTGTTTTTATTTAACTGATACCACTCCATACATTTTTTACAATAGTATGAGTATAGTCTACATCACAATTTACATATATATTATTGAAACTTTATAGTAACTTCTAAACTTTATATCATGCTCCCTTTAATTCAGTATTATTTTTTTTATTGAGATGTCACAATGCGGGGCCTGACAATATGTCTATATAAATTATTAAATTTCATAATCGAAATTAGAAAAAACTAACAAAAATCATGATATAACCACATTAAGATTTACAAAGTTGGGAAAAATAATTAAATTGAAGCATCAATAAATGCAAAGTATACTAGCAATTTAATAGTTGGCCACAAAATTTTCTGAAGAAAATGAAGGAATGTGTTAATATTCACATTCCAAATATAAATCAAGGGAACTCTAATATGCGTTTTCGGGGAAAGGAGTATTGTGAATTTCTTCAAAATACAAATTGAATATTGCATTTTTTTTTTTTTTTGCAAGATATCCAAAAATTTAGTTTACAATGAATTATTATTGCATTGTCATGGATGAGGAGATATCCATCAAATATTGTCAACATAAAACGATAGAAGTCAACTAATAAGAAAAAAATGGAGAAATTCCTTAAAAAAATATTGAAATATATGGAATTGGAAGATGATCTTTAAAAAAATCACCTCTAATTCTTTATAAATAGAGAGGGCCAAATGAAGAAAAGAGAAGAAACTATTTTACTCTCAAGAAAATTCAAACATGTAATTTGTTCAAAATGTTACTTGTACTTTTGTTGTGATTTAAAAAAATTGATAAACCTATATGATGCTATTTGTATCCACTTTAAATAAAACTCCATGAAATCTCCAGTGTAGAATTTAATTGGTGTGAACTTTTTATTTTGCCACAGTTTTCCACTTATTATTTTTCTTGCATAATTCACATCGACAACAATATTTATAATAATAGAATTTTAGTCCCAAGCCCGTGTAATGTACGGGGCATCTTGCTAGTTTTATGCATATCACGTCACTTTTGTGCATATTATTAGCACATTATGCTAATAAAACTTTATTTTTCTCCACACCCAGTGCGCAAGAACTTCATAGGAATTTGTTAGGCATGTCTTGGTAGCTAGAAAAGGTAAAGCAAGATGTTTCCCCATCTAACAATGGATTCTAACATCATGAGTCTCTGTTACTCATAAAAAAGATGACAAAAGGCGACCAATGAAAATAGTTTCTTTTCTTTTTTATAATAGATGGATGAGAAATGGCGAACAGCATTTTGCGACTGCCCATGAGCATTATTATAGGAGTTGCATGTTTGCGACGAAATTAAAATATAGAAATAAAAAATAGGAAAAAAAAACGAAAATTGTTGTAATTTTAAATTTTCTTTATTATTAGTTTTTAAATATTATTTATATTTATATTTAATTTATTTATATTAATTAATTATTATTTTAATTTTCTTAATTTAATCATTTGAACGGACCTATCACCATCGCTCCATCACAAAACTAGTGGAAGCACAACCGTTATAGAGGGCGATTACTTTTATTTTTCACAGGCATTCATGAACGCATGGTAAATACTTTATTTTAGCAATACACACACGTTAGGTGTTTCATAATTCTTGCTTTACTGCCAATGTTTTGTCATATATATTCTTAAAAAGTACAATTTACATTGGTACTCCCATAAGGGTCCATTTATTTCGTGGAGAACAGACGATTTGAAAAATGTTTTTTTGAAAGCAATTGCTCGTGTCTCTTACAAAAATAAATGAACAAAAAATATTTCATCATCCATGAAATAATTAGATATAAATTGCTATTGATTATAAAAATATTTTCAATTGATTTATTTTTTAAATAATATAAGCGTTTATTTTTAGTTAAATATTTTCAAAATTATATATTTTTACAAAGCAAATGAAGCCTAAATACTTCTTTTTTTTTCGCAAACAGTGTGGCAACAAAGTATCTATCTGGTGATACGAGGCCTACAACAATACTAATAGTGTCAACTATAACAGCTACAAGACAACTAAGCTTTAGATCTTATCAATGTGTAGCCAGGCTTTTGGATTGACCTCAAATAATTGTCTAAACACACTCATAATTTAAAAAAAAAAAAAATGTTCAATGTAATCTCTGAATCTTTGATAAATGTTTAGTCTAATTCCTAGAATATATTAAAATATCCATTGCTAATTTAGTTTCCAATCCAGTTAAATCTAAACAGTGGGGGAAAATATATATATATATTGTTACAAGTAAACTATCCACGTAAGATATTCAACTCAAATCTAAATACAATAATTCACGTCATCAAGTAACATGGATAATCATTTTTTTCCAAATTAAACAAATTAAAAGGATTATTATACTTTAATTTGAGCTGAATATTTTATTTGGATAATCCACATGTAACATTTTTTCTTTGTCCACCTTTCGAAAATACCGGATTGGAAGCTTAATAAGCAAATTCCATAACTTGAATTAATTGAAGAACAATATTGAACGTTTTCATATAGTCCAGTAAATTAAATTGAACACACCCAATTATTTAGGGACAACATTATATATTGAATTAAAGTAAATGAATCGCATAAAACAAATTAAAATTTTAAGAATGACATTGTCTATCAGATCAAAATCTATAAACCATTGGTGTCATTTTTTCCTTCCTTAAATAGTTGACTCTCATGAGGAGGTCCAAGTTACTCCTACAATCAAAACCTATACTAAGTTTTGTCAAATATGAAAAAAGAAATATACTGAGAGTTTTCCTTTCACAGGACAATCAAGGGAAACTTGGTTCGGAGAAAACTTTGCCAAAATGAAGAATGACAACGAAAAAGTATACCGTTCAAAATGCTAAAAAGCCCCGATTAGATCTCGAGTTCGCCCTAGGTGAAATTCAAATAGCGAAAACTCGACGTGACTTCCACGTGGAATATCTAGGTGGTTCGGCATGTGTCATTAACGCCTCTTTGTGCATTTTATCTAATTGTTAAATATAGATCGGGAAGACCAATAAAAGGAAAATAGAAACAAGAAGAATGGCTGAGATTTTCTTTCGAAGAGAAAATATAAAAAGAGAGAAGAGGGAGAAAAAAGGGAGGACTCGGACTTCGATATCGCATGGGGTTGACATCAGCGGCTGAAGGAGGGGCTCCAACTTTAGGACTTTGGCAGTGCATTCCCCACGTAGCATTAAAAAGGGAAGAATCTCAGTCCTTCCCCCATCCTGACCTGAGCAAAGTCCCAGAACCTCCTCAGGTCTGATTGCTTATCTCAGAAGTTGCTGACAACTCTCCTTTCACTGTGTACACACGAGTGAATTCATAAAGACAAACCCTAGCCTAGCCCACCTCTATTTTTCTTTTCTTTCTTTTTCAATTTTCAAATCCCATAAATTTAGAAAAACAAGACACAAATGGTCTTTAAATTTTACCCCAACATATAATATGATCTCTGAACTTTCACTTTATTTGATGCGGTTCATGAAATTTAACCTAATATGTAATGTGATACCTAAATTTTTAATTCGTTCGATGTAGTTCTTAATCTATTGGTACATATTTAATTTAACATGTTCAATATTATTTCTGATCTTAAATTAATGAAATGATTACATTGAACATCTTGATACAGTTCATAGACTACATTGAATATGTGCTAATAATCCAAGGATCACATTAAACACATTAAAAATTTATGGACCATATTGAATATTAAGTTGAAGTTTAGAAACCACATTAAACACATTAAAAGTTCAATGATCATATTACATATTAGTTCAAAATTCGAAAATCATTTGTGTCATTATCCCATAGATTTAATATCGAAAATTTTCTCAAGAAAATATTAAACATATTCTCAAAGTTATATGTGATGCTTCCCTTTCCAACATGAGGTGATCATAACATGAAGTGGAAAGTTTACAGCACATCATTAAACAGTTCTTGGCATGAAATTATCCTATTTGGTCTTCGTCCAAAATGGGAAAAGAATCGACAGATTTGTGGGCCTACTCAAGTTCACGACCCTTACCAAGCCATCCAAATTTGAAATCTCTGGCTATTCTTTTCAGTAGCACGCGTTGTGACTATTATATAATATACTTCGTAATCTCGTTTAAACCCCATGTGAGCTTGCAATAATCATGATGCCTAATTTTTGTTGATTTATGAACCTACAACTTTGTTGGGTGTTTTTTCTACCCATTCATTCCCTTTCACACCACCTCCTCCTCGTTAATTAAGATACAATAACAAAAAAAAAATTAAATTCCTAGTTTTAATCTATGTAGCACTGACATGGACACGCAACATGCAACACGACATGACACGACATGCCGACACATCATTTCTCAAAAATAGAGAATTTCGACACGTTCTGACACGTTATATATTAAATATATTTTTATATATAAATGCATAAATAAATAATAATAAAAATAGCCTAGAATTAATTTACATGAAAAATATTAAATAATATCATTAATTATTTTAATTTGTTACGATAATACACAAAACTTAGAGGAAAAAAATATTGTTTAAAGAAAAATGCTGAAATGATATTTTTAAATTTATTTATTTATCATATATAGCATTTTTTTATTACTTCTTTCATAGTAAAAGAATTTAAAAAAATAAAACTGAAAAAAATATTGACTGTGCATGTATATTTATAGCAATTTTATTACTTCTTTTGTGTATATTTATATTTTGACCCATAAAGTATTAAAAAATTTTAAAATTAACCCCGTGCGTGTCGGAATCGTGTGTCGAAATTCTGGACTCGCGTGTTGAAGCGTGTCGGAGAGAGTTGACTACGTGTCGGATTTTTCGACACTTGTTAACCGCGTATTGGAGCGTGTTAGGACGTGTCGTAGCATGTGAGACACGTGTTGAAATGTCGGACACGACACGAAGGCTTCCGAAGAGTGTCTGTGCTACATAGGTTTTAATGACCAAAATGACCAAAGAACTCAAATGAGGATCCAATTCAGTTCCATTACTTTCATTCTAATTAATTAAATAAGCCCTTAGTTTCTTCAAATTTTGATGTATTGAACTATCTTCAATTCTTTCGATCGATAAGTGAAGCGATTGGTTGATTAAAATCTTATTTGAATTTTTACATGTGTATCCTTTAGGCTAGTGTCATGAGTTAATCGATCGGGGCCATGACACTAGTGTGCTAGTCTCTACTTATCATTCTCTAAACTTTATGTCCAATCAATTATTCAAATAAAGTTAAGACGAGTCCACTTCTTAGGCGGAGGCACATTGACATACCACTAAGCAAAATCGTCACATCTCTTACAAGGATAGAGAGGAACTTTTCTCGTATAAGTCAGAATACAATGCACTCCTTCCATCCCGATCAATGAACACCTGAGCATCATGTCAAGCTCCTTTGATGTAGCATTGGGGAGGGGCACATGCACTCGATCCACCCGACAAAAACTCGTGGAAACGGCGATGGAGATCCTATGCCCATGAACGGAAGTTAGGGTTTGTCTTGCCCAAAAGGGAAACGCGGGCCCTACGCTCACAGCTGTATATCATATCATCATAATCTCTTCGTACGAGCGGGTCCAAATCGGAAGTCGACGGCACTTGATGGATGGTTGGTAGAGACAGGCGGAGAGAGAGAGAGAGAGAGAGAGGGACAGGGATGGCGATGATGATGATGATGGTGAATGATGATTCTGAGAGGGAAAATTTCAATAAAAGAGGAGGCACTTTTGTTCGTCATCATTAGATAATCTCGGTGTTGCCCAAAAGAAAGATCAAAAAGAAAGATGATGGGGGCCTTTTGATGTGTCACCTACCTGAATTTTGATTCGAAATAGGGATTGGACAAGTCATCCCGTGGGACGGTCTGCGTCGCTTCGAGTTCTGTTCAGTTCTCTGTAGCTTGAAGTTGCCGACAGTTAAGGTCGAGGGAAAAGCCATGGAGAACCTGGGGACGACGCATCTGCCTCAGGAACAAATTCCGGCGGAGGCGGCGGTGGTTCGACGGCTGACAGGCGGCAGATGGTGGTAGGACTTTGAAATATTGGAGCTTACGGATGAGACTTCCGCTATGGCATTCGGGGGTCTTTCTTTGTGGGATTTTATCTTTGTATGGGAAGTAGCAAGCTTCAGAAATAGAGATTGCAAAATGATACTACTAAAAATCAAGAAAAGTTGCTAATACTATGGAAAAGTGGCAAAAACAGGATCTCGGTTTTTACTCGGAAACAATATAAATACCTCTACTTTTCGAAAATATAATTACCCTTCATTTTGTAAAAATCTCTAAACTCTATTCTTGCACCACTTAAGTGCAACACCTCAAAATGTCATACACGACGCAAAATCTTTTAATAAATTATTTATTTTTCTTTTAGGCACTAGAAAACACAAAATAATCACATCATATGAGAAAAGAAATTGACAAGTTTAGGTCATTTGCATTTGCATATTTCTTTTAATATTCCTCTTCAAGGTATTCTTACAAGCATATTAAAAAAAAAAAGACAATTACAACGCATTAATCACGGGAAGAGAGATGGGTCGACATCCATCACAACACCACTACTCCTGTACCAAAAACATGCTTGTACAAAAGTCAAGCAACTATCCTATTGATCGACAACCATGCCCATTGACAAAGTGTCATCACCAACGAAGCTAAAAGGGACCCTTGAACCCTCTTAAAGGTCCCAGTGGCAGTGTCTCGTCATTATCATCAACGTACCAGAGATGACTTGGAGGGAAGAAACTCAGGTACATTAACCCAAACCACGAAACTACACTTAACATACACTATCTCAAACTCTAACACAAGTACATCTTGTTATTCCCATTCTACATACGCGAGTACTCCAAAACATAGGGTAGGAGGTGGATCCATCCTACAAATCTAAAAAAAATAAAAGAGTGAAAGATAAGATCATCTTACCACTTAATATGATATCAATAGAATGGCATAAATTCAATCTAAATCCAGAATGATTACGTATGGAAATTAAAGGGGTAATCTTCCCCATCATGATATGCCAATGAAAACCATTGAACAATGATGCATAACAACATTTATCCCAACACATGCAAATGATTTGACAAGTAACAATAGTTCATCAATGTGCACATGTGAATATGTATGTATGTATGTATGCACATTTAAATATGTGCATCGCTTATTACTAGCAAATCATATCGACTAACCTAGCATCTCGAACACTTCTATAGCATCTTGACTCACGAGCCATTTCAACTCTAAAGCATCTCGAGCAATCCTAGGGCAATTTGACTAAGGACATCTCAACTCTCAAGGTATCCCGACTCATGAGACATCCTGACACACTAGGCACCGTCACTACTAATATATGAGTGACGGGAAAATATAACATGATATTCATATATAGTAGCAGTGCACATGACCACACTATAATCATATGATCTTCCTAGCATCTACAACAAAATCAATATTGATTTCTTAACGCTTTGCATTCCCATTTTTAATAATCGACATGCAGTACACAATATCTTTTCATGCAAATCATTTTTGAAAAACAATTGCCATGTTATGTCAATATTCACATACACAGACAATAATAAGTTATGCTAACCTCTTTCATTTTTTATGTAACCAATGATCATTTTATCAAAGGTCAGTAAAATCATCAAAAAGTCAACAAGTTATAAAATTGATAATTCAGAGAATCCACGACTTATAAATTGAAACTCAGTGAATTGGCAACTTAACAATCGACGACTCAAAAATCAACAACGTAAGAAGTCAACTTACACTTCGAGTGTGTTTGATAACTGCATTCCAAAGCCTCTTTGACAAATGCAAATATTGCTCGCAAATTTTTTGGATGGCTTTAGAATATGCAATTGCATTTCTAAAGGCCTCTAAAGCCTTTGCCCTAAGATAGGTCTAGATGTGCTTTGAGTAATTCCAGAATGCAGATATTTTTTCCACCAATTTTTCAGTCAATATAGTTTCATAATTGCAGACATGTCCTCGAAAACCCTCCCTTTACACAACGTTGCCAAGGAAGGCTTCAGCCAATGACAAGTGGCCTACGGCTAGATCTGGCTGGCAACAGCCTAAGTTCTGCCAACGAAGGCTTGAGATTTGAAAAAAAAAAAAAAATAGTAAAAGTCATTTACAAAATGTATTCTTTTTTCCAAATGGTATTTAAGTCAAAGTTACTTGTCAATGTGTTTTACACTATACCAAACACTATTTGCATTTTCCCAAAAGCTTTCACCAAAGTGTTTCCAAATGCACCCTTAGTTGGTAAATTAATAACTTAATTAGAACTACAAATTTCAAGTTTAGTTTTTGTCATTTCCACATTAAAAAAAAAATGCCATTACATCTTACAAAAACAATTAAATCTTAGGCATGTAATAAGCTTATCGATCCAATTCAAATGAACACAAAGATTCCACATACCATCATTGAAACTTACCGACACTTGACAACAAAGATCAAATAAAAATTAACAAAACAACCCTCAATCAACTAAGTCAAGAGTCTTAAGTAGATTTTTTTACCTTAGTCCTTGGAGTTTTAACTTACTTTAAATAAAAATTCAGATAACTCAAAGCCTTAACCACCTTCAAGGCAAAACACACAAGAAAAATTAAAAAGATTCTCCATAACTTAACAAAAATATTTAAATAAATTTGGATAAAGTCCACAAATTCGCCTTGTAAACTTTTGAAAGATGGAATTCGAAACTTCTACAACACAAGCATAAGACTTTTGCTCACATTGAAAAATTTGGAGAGTGACATTGAAAAAGAGAGTCGAAAGTTTGAAAAGTTTTAAGATGGGATTATATGACCGAGAAGAATATATTTGGAACACTACATAAAGTTACAAATGATAAGAATAATTAATTAAGGTTAAAATTAATAATGATAATTGGTTAAAAGCACAATGTGGAGAATGAAAGAGAGGTGTTCAAGTTTAAAGAGTGACAAGTGGCTAAATTCAAAGATATTGTGGTGAGTCATTAAGATATCTAGTATATCAATATATGAGCAACGAAATAAGATATGTTCTAAACATTGGTAACAAAAAAAAAAAAAAAAAAAAACATTGATAACACCAAAAAATATTTTTCAATTTACCAAACATTGAGCAAAAGTTGCCCAACCATAGGAGATTCACAACTTAGTAAATTTCCGAAAATTATCTGGTCCACGCTACAAAGCATATCAGTCTCTATCCACAATTACTATTTATAATCTACCTTTGTACAAATAATTATTAATTTAACCCTAACGAGAACACTTTCCAAGAACCACGGATACGGAATATACTTTTCGGAACTTCCACGTACTACAACGTCCATAATCCAACCAAAATTTTCATGTTATGACATTTGTCATTTTCATTTCCTCCATACTATTAATTGATGTTAGAATTTCCGGATATCACATACATACCCGAACTCTCTCAACCATGGTTTCTCACAACCCTCTCTTGTTGCTAGCCACCACCTTCGTGGTCTTGGAAAGCCTCGCCGGCACCACTTCTGCGGTCATGACCTCATGGGAGACTTCATTTTAAGGCACCCCAGTGTCGGAGTACCTCCATCTGCGAGAGAGAGAGAGAGAGAGAGAGAGAGGACGACGGAGCTACAGCCATGAATCTATTTATTTTATGCGGCTTCAAGCTTTGTTAATTAGGATTTGGATGTGGGTGGGGGTGTAAGAACACTGGGAGAGGGCATTTGTGGAGAGTGAAATGGCAATATTCTTGTAAATAAATGCAAAAATTTACGGAAAACGCTTGGCTCACGGTACCGTCAACCAAGGAAAAAGACGGTTAAACATCAGCCAAGCATTTTCCATCTCCAAAGGGGGAGACTTGGTTAACAGGTTTTTTCTTTTCATTATGTGATAATGCATATTCCATATAAAACATTATATTCTTGTCCTATTTAAAGAAACAAATCAAAGTGATGCTATTCAAAGTGTGAGAAAGATATGGAAAACTCAATTGCAATTTTTTAAATAGTGTATATTATTCTCCAGCGAAAGAAAATCGATCGAGAATCGTTTTTTTTTTTTTTAACTTTAGCTTTGATTCGTGTGATCCTAAAATTGATTTTGTAATGTTTTAGGACCATGTACATCTTCAAATACGAGACTTGGATCAATGGAATAATATTTTTCTTTTCTAATTCAATATTCTTATCTTGATTTTTTCTTTGCTTCATTTGTTTTATGCATAATCGATATTACCGATCTTAATTTTAGGTAACGGGAGTGTCCTTTTTAAAGCGATTTAAATTGACCGAAATGAATAGGAAGCCATTTCATTGCACAATGATTTCGTTATTAGTTGCAAAGTCAACATTTTAAGTGTTGTTTCATATTTTAAATTTAATAATTTATATAATGATATTAATGGTCTTTTTTTAGTAAGTGATAATATTTTTTACTTGTAATTATTTATATTTTGGTATCAAATTTAATTTTTCTTTCTTCGTAATCAAGAAAATTAGTTATGTTTCCTCTAAGGATATTTTTGTCTCCCAATATGAGCTTGTAATAAGGAAACATAGAAATTAAAAATAAAAATAAAAAACATTTGAGTCAAAATTGAAACCGGCTGAGCAGGTTCATAAGTTTCCTTCAAAACATTTCGTGGTCGGCCTTTGACCGTCAGACTGTCATTCTACAGAGGACGGTCAGGCTAGCAACATCCCAAATTTACCGAGTCGAGGCAACAAACTTGTAGTTTTAAAAGTATAGTTATGGTATTGGTCAGTCGGGGAGAACATGGGCAAGTTTTGGGATTTATTCTAATAGTTTCCCCTTTTTTTCCTCAAGAGAAATTCATCAAAACAGCAAGAGTCAAACTACGGTATGTCTGAATAGTCTTTCACGTTATTTTTCAATTTTTTGCTTAACCTAAAATATTACGGTGGATATACTATGATTTTTTCCCATTTTCCTGTGGGTTTTTTTTTTTTCCTTTTCCCGTAATTTTTTCCATAATTTATTTAAAATCTAAATGATATCTTTAATTTTTTGTGGAAAAATAAATGTTGCTTTTTAAGTTTTCTTTTTAAAAAACCCATACTCATATGTCTGTCCATCAGCGTTGCCCTCTTTTATTAGGGTGATTAGTTCCCGATCTGATCCGGTCCATTTTGGTCAAGTTCGACCTCATTCAAGAGTTAGGAATCGGACTAGGGGACTAGTTCCCTCTAGAGGAGGCCCAATCCGGTTCCCCGATAGTCCAGTGAAACCGGTGGACACCGAGTTTGTCAACCAAGCCAATGGTCCAACCGAGGAAGAAGTCGAAGAGGATGGCCGCAGGAGGTTTAGGGTGGAAGGCAAACCACTTGGCGAGGGGGAGGCGAAGGGCGTAGAGGGTGAAGATGATAGGGACGTTGCCGAAGTGACCGATGTCGTAGACATTCTCGACACCCGGCAGGAGTTTCGGGTAGGGAGAGAAGGGGAGGACGAGGGTCTAGACGGAGGAGCGGACGGAGAGGAGAGGGTTAACGAGGGGCAAGTTCTTGGAAGTGACTAACATGGTGAGCATGAGTCCCCGAAGGGAGAACTGATGGGGGAGGTCCAAGTGTGGAAGCATGTGGCCCTGCGCTGGGCAAGGGAATAGTATTACTTGTGGAGGTGGAGACCCATGAAGATGAAGAAGAAGAAAAAAAAAGATGTTTATTTTGTTTTCTCTATGAAAAATTCAATCCAATCGAGGTGGTCCGGTCAATCTAATTCCCAATCTAGAACCAGGAACCGAACCGGAACCCTGGAATCTCTCATAATCAGCTGATTTAGTCCAATCCGATCCAAGCTGTTCTCAATTCAAATGGTTCTTGTTACACACCCCTATTCATTGGTATATGCGATGGATTGTTCTTTTTTAACAAGGGTGGTATAATCCTTCAAAAAGTGAGAGATCAATTCAAGCCTCATAAATTTCTTATAAATTGTAACAAACCTTTAGAGAAGCAACTTGTGTAGCCTGTTCAGCCCAAATTTTGCAATTTAGAGGTTGCCAATTCACATCCAACTTCTAAGGATCTTTCCATCCTAGGTTTGAATGTTGTCTACTAAATTGGATAATTGAACGGAGTTGCCACCAATCGTTTTTATTTGACATAGATAGGCAATACACTTGGAGTACATAAGTAATTATAGGGAAATAAGCTTATCAAAGTAACATGTGCACGGTGATATGTCTATATGCGCAGCCATTAGGTTGGAAGTTCAAGGATCTAGTTACGCATGTGGAAAGGGCCTATACTCTCATAACGTCTTTTTCAAACCACAGCTCAGCCATTAAGTCATATGCTGCATTTATTGTGCATTTCTTATAGCTCAATTGCAAACGGGTTGAAAAATATATTTTGTCCAACAACGAATTGGATGAAATAGATTGTGGTCTTGAATACCAATGTGACCCCATTATGTGTCATAATGTCATTTGAACTACTGCATGGATGGCATGCGATGTGGGACGAGATATATGCAAACTGCACGTACAAATAACGTGCAACATGACGTGACAATTAAATATGAAAAGTGCGAACAGCATAAAAATCAAAATACTGAGTGTGAGTGATGGTGCAACTGATGATGTGATCATTCTGACTTGTTCAGTCTGCCGATGGTTGAGGGCGGACCAGGCGCCGTCATGCAGTGCCGTCCATGCCTCGATTAGGGACGGCGGAGGAGGAGGAGGAGGAGGAGGAGGATGATGGGGGATGCCGTTTCTTGATCGCCGCGGAGCACTCCCAACGCCAAACTGGGCCAAGGCCAGCTCGAATCGACCGTACGCAGGCCCAATCCTTCACGGATCGAGACCCAACGAAGGGAAAACGATTCTCGCAGCTCTGCTTCGTCTCGGTGGCCATCCTCGTGGCCGCCCTCAAGTACTCCTTCATCGCCGCGCTTCTGATTTTGATTCTCGTCACGCTCTTGTGACCGAGCGAGCAAAAGCGAAGTTTGTACATGATGATGCTATTTTCCTCTCGTTCGCATCGAGATTTCGAGCCCCTTGTGAAGTAGTGATGCTTGGGACTGTTGTAGCGCTTGTACGACAGGTCATCACAGGGTGGAACTTTAGTGCCATGGCTACAGGTCTTCTTACCTCCATCAGTGATCAGAGATGCAGTTTCAAATTGGCACACGCCCCACAATCATTTTGAATTGTTTCGGAATCGAAACGGGAGTTCTTTTAACATCGTGTTTAAACGCCGTGTATGTAAATTCAGAATTTCCACAGCACAAATTCCTTAGCCTTGCACATAATTTTGAGGTAAGACATTGTTTATCCCTTTGCACGGCAAATTTGGAGAAGATATTTTACGTGGAAATATCTACCTTGTAGGACCACCAAGATTGCCTCAATAGCCACATTTTCATATGGAAATGAGAAGATGGAGGGTTTGAATCCCCACTTTTCAGGAATTGGAGTGAGGACAATTTACTTTTGCATATGAGTTTCGGCTCTCGTGTTTTGTAAGAATGCAAGACAAAAGTTTGAAAGAAAAAGTTAAAGCAGAAATAGAGTAAGAAATAAAAATAAATAAAAAATCAAGATGCATGGAAATATGGCCTCATGCAAGATGAGATTCTTAGCGCCATGGTAGAGGTCTCAAAATAGGCCACGAGCCTATCTCTTTTACTCATAATATCAAGATAAGATAATATAGTCCATGAGAAAATGGGTTTAGGAAATCTAAGTTCTATCAAATTGGGTCTTAGTGGGGATAATTTTGAGGTATGGTCAAATCACCGATCGATCTCAAATTTGAGAAGATATTTTATGTGAGGATATATAACGCATGGTAGTGATACATTGTATAATCAATCAATCAAAATCGAGATGCATGGACATATGACATCGGGCAGGATGAGACTCTTAGCACACGGATAGAGGCATCAAAATGGACCATGGGCCTATCTTTTTGACTTGTATTGTTAGGATGAGGTTGTATATGGGTTGTTTAAACATGAAATGGGAAAATGGGTTTAAAGAATTTAAGTTATATCGGATTGGGTCTTGATGGGTTTCTAAAGAACCAATTTTCGGGCCATTATGCCGTGCTTTCACAAGGCAGAATCGATGAAGAATTGGTTTTTCAATTGGAGCATTCGCGTTAGGAGGCAAAAGCATTTTAGTATCAGGCCGAAGTTGAAGATGGGAGATTGAAGCGTACTCCTACAATACGTCCTTTTTCAACTTCCTAAAGTGCCATATACATTTTCCCTTTTGTAAAATTAGTGGGCTTCAGTAAGTCAAATGAATAGGGGTGAGCGTGGTTCGGGTAGAATCGGGAACCGAAACCGAACCGGAGGAGGTTCCGGTTCGGTTCCTGGTTCTAAGGGGACCGGTTCCGGTTCCCGGTTCTCTTTTTCCGAGAACCGGCGGTTCCCGGTTTCGGTTCCGGTTCCCATAGGAACCGGAACCTGAGGAATTGAAACCGGCAAAGTTGAAAAATAAAAAAGCCTAATCCCTTCCGCGCGAATTTCCCCCCTTCAATTTTCCCCCTTTCCCTTTCTTTTTCTCTCTCTCTTTTCTCCCCTTTTTCCTCCTCACGTCACTTCCCCGCCCCCACTTTTTCTTTTCCCCCTCTCTCTCCTCTTTCCTCCTCTCTTAGCCGAACCCTCCCACCTCTTCTTCTTCTTCTTCTTCCTTCCTCTCGCCGGTTGCTGCTTCACCCACCACCACACCGCCACCCCACGCCCTACTCACCACCACCTCTTGGCCACCAAACCCCCACCACCCACTGCTCGTCCGACAAGTCGTCTCACCGTTGAGCCCGACGAGCTGTCTTGCCGTCCACGCCATCGTGAGGCACCGCCGCCGTCCCCAAGCCACCGTCACCACCTCTTGCTGCCGCTTGCTCGGCCGTCCGGGCCGTTGTTGCTCCGAACCATCACCACCTCCGCCCGAACCCGAAACCTGTTAGGTTAAGCCCCAAATTAATTTACCCTAGTCTCAATTCCCACTTTCACTTCGCACTTCCTCTCTATCTCTGCCCGACGTTGCTCACTATGCTCCGTGCTCGCCCTCGACGAGTTCCTCTCCAGCAAGACCTACATCTCCGGGTAAAGCTCGTCTACAAGAAGTTGGCGAAGAAGACGACCGCATCCCCATCTTCGTTGGCTCGGAGGACCTCGCGTGGAACCATGTATCATCCCACCAGAGGCAGCGTTCACGGTGGCAAAGACCGTAAGCTCTCTCTCTCTCTGTGCATCGTTCTTTTTAAGCTCATGAGCATTTGTGTTGTATTCTCTTTGCTCGATTCAAAAGCGCGGGGCTTTGAAGCTTGGGCTGGCTTTCGCCTCCTCGACAACGAGATTCTCATCCTCAAGGTCTGTCCCTCTCTTTGGACGTCGATGGCTTTGGTTGGATTTGCTAGGGCTTGTGGCACGGGTTTACTTGTTGTTGGGGGCTTCTGTGCTTCGGCTCGTGCGCGAGGGTTTCTTTTGAATCTTAATTTGGGTTCCATGCATTGATGGGGGTTTTGATGGGATTTCGTTTGTTTTTATGTTTTCTAATGGTAGGAGGAGATGCAGAGGATGAATCTGGAGCTAGAGTCGTATAAGGAGAATATAAAGGAGAATCAAGAGAAGATTAAGCTCAACAAGCAACTCCCTTACTTAGTCGGTAGTATTCTACTCTTTAATGTTTAATGTATGTTTCTGCTTTGGGCAGGATGCAAGGATATTGATGATGCCCTGCACTATACAGCCCTTTCCAATGGAAATTTTGAAGTTGGAGTTCGTATCCTTAGTTGGGCTTTCCCAGGGCTTCATATTTAGATTTAACATGGTTGTGACTTAAGATTAATCCTGCCATAATGGTTTTTCTAGAGTCGTTTGCATAGGAAAGTTCATGGCCTGTATTCAGGTAAACAGAAGTTGAAGTTTATGTCATGTCAGAATACTTAAATTAATGGATATAGAGCCTCATCTAGTTCGGTTCTGTTTCTTCCCAATCCTTCTGTGGATTTTTATTTTCTTTAATCTTGACTAGCTGCTTATGAAACTTCTACTTATCCTGTGAGTATATGTTCTGATAATAACTTCTCTGGTGCACCCTGTTTGTTATCGAGCATATTCAAGGAGTATTTATCAATTTTGTCCTTCACTTTGTAGTAAGTGCCACCATCTTCGAGGTGGTCTTGCCTTGACAAGGATGCCTTTCTTTTACCGAGTCCTTTTGCATTACCTTCTTGCCGTGGCATTGTCTCGGCAGAAATGTTTTGTTGATTCTAGTGAGTGAGGCTTTCTTGGGCCAAGTTACTTTTAGCTGCTTTTGTCGTTCCTAATTTCCTCTTTTGGTCCTACCTTGAGCTGGGTAGAGATAATTCCTATGCCTTTTGTTTCTGCACATATTTTCCCTTCAAATTTCTGAACTTGATCTCCAAAATCTCGACAAACTCTTAGCAACTTGATTTACAAGCTTTATCTAGTCTATCAATTTTTCGAGCATGGTTCGATTTGACTCCATGTTGATGGGGTCCAAGTCAATTTTGTTCCGCACTAAGGTACCCTGGCATTCACATACTAAGGAGTAAAGAGTTCAAGGGCCCACAATTTCAACAATTTGAATTTTTGGTTTTTGAAGACTTAGCTAGGAATTTTTCTTTAATGTTAGTCACCTAGATATTGCTGACGTGACAAATTTTTTGCACCCTTCCACACCACTCGATGATGAGGCTATGCAAAGGGGCACTTTTGTTTATCTTGTTGAGCGCCGCATTGACAAGCTTCCAAAGCCTTTGACAGAAGGTAATATGATATTTAGAGCTGTAAAATGTCTCTTTAACATAAGAGAAAAGACTAATTGTGGTTAATCCATGGTCCTGCCTATATCAAACTTAACATGTGAATTTATGTTGCAGATATATGTTCACTTCGGGTAGATGTGGAGAGACTGGCTTTTTCTGTTATCCGTGTATGTTTCTTGTTCTATCTTCGTCATTTGCTGTGCTCTTTTTGGTAAAGAGGATTGCATGTCCATTAGCCGCCATCACCATACTACATTAAATGATAGCTCATGTGCTTACTAATCATGAATTGTCGGCCCTGTGTATACCAATATATTGATTGATCTTCCCATGAAAGGAGAACAATCTTGTTTACTACCCATTTTCAGGAAATGACACCTGAAGCAGATATAATATCCACAAGATATACAAAAAGCATTATTAAATCATGTGCAGCTCTATCTTATATTGAAGCTTAGACAAGGATGGATGACAGGTAATCATGTAAATGTTGAGAAGGCTATTCCTCTGTTCATATGAGCTCTTTTCTGGTGTATAACCTCTCACACATTGTACTAAACTTGTTCGATTAATCAACATGCTATTTCCACATGACTTATCCTCTGTTCAATAAATTTTCACGTTAGCATAATTCGGTAGTTCCTATTCTTGCTGTTGAGTCTTTCATGATCTTCCATTTTTTTAAACTAAAAATAAAAAATAAAAAAAACTCTTGGAACCTGTTGGAACCTAGAACCAACCCCGGAACCTGTGACAGGGTAGGTTCTAGGTTCTTGGTTCTGACGGGTAGGTTTCAGGTTCCAAAAAATGAGGAACCTGTACCCGAGGGTAGGTTCCAGGTTCCAAGCGGAACTTGTAAGGAACCGGGAACCGCTCACCCCTACAAATGAATATGATCCATAGGTGCATGTATAGTACTGATAATGGCAATGTCCAGTATCAGATCTTATGTACAAACAAAGTAAAAAAATAAGATAGAACGTAACTAGAAATAATAAGGTTTGGATCTATAAGAAAATTGGCTGTAATAGTTGAATCTAGTAAAGATTATTGGAAAAAAAAATCATACAAAACTTATTTTGATGTCTTCAGCTATGTTTTTAACACCGATCTTTCCAGGTATGGTTTCTTTTCTGCTAAGTTAGATCAAATTTTGCAGCACCAGGAGATGTGTCCTAGTAGCTTGAATTGTTAATTTTTTAAAGTAATTCCTTATTTACTAATTTTCTTTCATGCTTAATTTGTTTCTAATTGATTAGCTCCTTTTTTTTAATATACTATGTTCCAAATTTAAGGGAGAAAATTGCTATGAATTGGAGTTCGAATCGGGTCCAAGTAGGATTGGGTATGTGATGCTAAAATTGTGTTACACAAAAATAGATCAACTTGGATTGGACCCAAACTTGACCTAAATCCACATGTTTGACGCTGCCCATCCATCTATCACCGAAGCCGGGGCTCACCATGTCAAAAGCCACCTTCAGGGTGTTCATAAGGTGAGGAGGCAAGCCTTTGGCTGTGTGATAGTGGGGAGGGAGGTCAGGCAGAGATGGGAGGTGAAGCTCGACAAGTTCAATGGAGGATGAATATTTATCGGAAATCTTGGGTTTGATAGAGCTAAGGTTGACAGGAGTGGAACACAAGTAAATGTGTTGGAAGTTTCTTGTGGAAAGCCTGTTTGCTAGCTCTAGAAATGGTGATATGTGGCCGTGAGCAAGCCATGGTAACATTAGAACTTTGATGGGTCTCTGCATATTTTTCATCCTGATCTCAAGTCTCTCTTGTGTTTCTTGTTTCTTAGCTATCTATCTCTAATTAGTAGTATATATAGCGATTGAGAGAAGCCAGTGCAAGTTGAGGAGGAGAAACCTCAAGTGGCAACTGTTGAAATAATAGTTGTTTTTTTCTTGCACGTTTAGCTGATTTGTTTTTGAGTTGTCCTAATCTTTAATCTTTAGGAGTTAGTGGAGTCACATTTGGCTAATTTGTTTGTTAGTTGTCCTAGTTTTTAGGAGTTAGTGGAGTAATTGATTTACGCAGATCATGGGTTGTTATGGGTCCTATTTTGGTAGTATTTCTATTATGTATTTGCCCTATTTTAAAGGCTTCAAAGTTCTGAATGAGATATGCTTCAGCCTCATGTCTCCTCTCCTTTAGATATTCTACAGCAACACAGGGTTAGAACGTGTGGTGTGACCTATGAAGCACGGACACGTCGACACATTTCCGTGTCGTGTCCGACACGTGTCGGAGCGTGTCGGACACATCGACATGCTCGGACACGCGTTGACCGCATGTCCGACTTTTCGACACGCGGTCAACATTTCTCGACACGCGTGTCTGGAAGCCTGACGGAGGGTGGAGGCCAGGGAGGGCGAGGGAGAAGAGGCCACGAGAGACGGCTAGAGAAAGAGCCGAACAGAGAGAAAGTAAACTCCCGCCGGGGAGACGAAGCCATGCAACGGACCACTGCGACGGCGAGAGAGAGCAGCCGCCACTGTTGTGATGGATCGGCGATGAGGAGGAGGAGGAGGAGGAGAAGGATCAAGAGGACGGGGGTCGTGCGGAGAGGAAGGTGGTCGTGCGGCGAGGAGGAGGAGGAGAAAGATCGAGAGGAAGAGGAGAGGAAGGGGGTCATGCGGCGTGCGGTGTGTGCGGCGGCGAGAAGGAGGGGGAAAGGTTCGCCGAGAAAGAGGAGGAAAAGTTTGCTAGGGTTTTTATGAGGGAATAAAAAGTAATAAAAAAAAAGGGGGACGATGGAGGGAAATGGACAAAGGAAGTGGCGTGGCTTTTGAGTTTTGGGGGAGGGGAAGTGACAGGTTGACAACCTGTCTGTCATTGGTGGGGGAGGAAAAAAATGTAAAATAAATTTGGGGTGGAGGGAAATGGACGGAGGAAAAAAGGGGTGGATTTTAGGGATTTGTTTTTTTTAATGAGAAAATCAAATAAATGAGATTAACAAATAATTTCGAAAAATAAAAGTATTGAACTTTGAATAATGATAAATTTTGATTATTATATAAAATTATGGATTTATTTAAATAAATTGATTCTAATTTTTTTATTAATTATTAGTTTCATCAATAATTTTTGTTAAAGGTAAAAACATGTTTCGCATTAACTATAAATATATTTTTCGAATTTTTAATGAATTGATTTATTAATATTATTAGTGTATTTATTATAGGCTCTTTTTTAATTAATTATTTATTTATGAATTTGAATCAAATTAATTAAAAATAAAAATATTATTTAATATACAACGTGTCGCAACGTGTCGGAATTCTCTATTTTTTAGAAATTACGTGTCGACGTCGTGTCGTGTCGGACACTCGTGTCGTGTCCCGTGTCAGTGCTACATAGGGTGTGACTTCCAGTTCTGCCTCCATTATGTTGAAGGAGTGGTTTTTTTTGTTGTCTCTCGTCGTTTCTCTGAAGGAAAAGCCAAGTTGAAGTGGGACTCCAATTTGGCATTATTGGATTTGTCATCGTGGATCACGCATATGCTACCGTGGCCAATTCGGATGGTTCTCATTGTACACTCCCATTCATTGGTGTATGTGGTGGAACGTCCATTTTTTGGGAGGGTCTTATAATCCTTCAAAAAGCGTGGGATTGGTTCGAGCCTAAAAATTTCTAATAAAATCGAAGAAACCTTTAAAAGAAAACAAGTTAGCCTGTCTATATAAAATTCAGCCCAAATTTTGAAATTTAGAGGTTGCCAGCTCACACCAAATTCTGGATCTTTCCATCCTAGGTTCGAATGTCATTTACAATATAAAAATGATCGAATGGAGTTGGCACCAAATGATTTTATTTAGCATTGATAGGCAGGACACTTGGAGTACTTAGGTAGTTATAGGGAAATAAGCTACCCAAGTGACTTTTGCAAGGCTACAGGTCTATATGTGTAGCCATCGGGTCAAAAGTTTAAGGGTTCAGTTACGTGTGAAAAGGGCCTACACTCTCATAACATCATTTCCAAAACACATCTTGTCAATTAAGTTGAATGTTGCATTTATTGTGCATTTCTCCAAGCTTATTCGCAAACGATTTGAAAAAAAATTTGACCAGTAACTAATCTAGCAAAATAGATTGCAATCTTGAATATTGATATGACCCCATTGTGTGTAAAAATGTAATTCGAACTACGATATGCACAACATGCGACATGAGATGAAGGACATGCAAATTACATGTGCGAATGAAACCAAAATCAAACATGACATATACGAATGACAAGTAGTATGACGTGACAATTGAATATGGAATGTGCGAATAGCATGAAAATTAAAATACGAAATGTGAATGACGAGGCAACACACCTGAAGCCAAACTGGGCCAAGGCCAGCTCGAATCGACCGCACGCCGGCCCAACCCAACGAAGGGAAAACGATTCTCGCGGCGTCTTTGGATTCCATCGCCGAAGGAGAAGCAGCAGCAGCCGCAGAAGGAGGAACGATGCTGGGGCTCGCCTTTGCGCCTCGCTTCCGCCCTCCGATTCTACGGATCCCGTCGCCTCACCGTCGCGACCGCCCGCCGCGACCTCGCGTTCCCATCTCCCCCTTTCAAAGCCCCAACCTCGACCCGCGAGAACCCATCGAGATTCGCCGTTTCCGCCGACAACGGCAACGGCAACGGCGGCGGCGGCGGCGGCGGCGACGGTCGGGATCAAGAGTCGGAGGCCGTGGAGCGGACAGAGAAAAGGTCCGATGGAGCGGCCGGCGGCGATGGCGACGGGGACGGCGACTTGAAGGGCGAGCGGGGGCGGCGGCGGCCGCCCATGTTCGATCTGAGGCTGGGGGATCTACTGGACCGGGACCCGGACAACATCCTGGCCGTGGGGCTGACGGGTCTGCTGACGTGGGCGAGCGTGCAGGTGCTGTGGCAGCTCTGCTTCGTTTCGGTGGCCATCCTCGTGGCCGCCCTCAAGTACTCCTTCATCGCCGCGCTGCTGATTTTCATTCTCGTCACGCTTCTGTGAATTAGTGAGCAAAGCAAAACTGTGTATATGATATATTTTTTTTCTCTCGTTTGTATTGAAATCTCGAACCCCTACTGAAGCGGGAGTCGATCTCTGCTAGTTTCTCTGCGACGCTGCAATGGAGAATGGGGAATGGGGAAAGGTCTGGAAGCTTAATTAATGAAGTTGAATCGGCCATTAAAGATGGTCCGCAGTGGAAAATGGGAATGGTCTTTGTTTTAGTGAACCAGAAGTGATGCTTGGGATTGTTTGAGTGCTTGTATGACAGGATCATTATCACAGAGTGGAACTTTAGTGCCATGGCTACAGGTCTTCTTACCTCCATTAGTGATCAGAGATGCAGTTTGAAATCGGCACAAGCCCCACAATCGTCATGAGTTGTTTTGGAATCGAAATGGAAGTTCTTTTGTCATCTTGTTCAAAGGTCGTGTGTGTATAATTCACAATTTCCACAGCACAAATTCCGTAGTCTTGCACATAATTTCGAGGTAAGACAAATTAGTGTGCCGTCGCGAACTCAAGTAATTATTTTATGTGGGGATATACTGCGTGGCGGTAATGCATGGCATAACTGGCCAATCAAAATTGAGATGCATGGTCATATGGCGCCAAGATGAGATTCTTAGCATGCAGGTGAAGGTTAGATGCGATCGGTTCTAGATTGGGCTATGGCGGCTCCCATCGAGAGCTGCCTACCAAGGGCCAATCTGAAATTTCTTAAATCCACTCGAGAATTGGGACTGGTCGAAGTGTATCCACTTTAAAAGGGGCATGAGATTTGAGAGTAAGGAATGAGATTGGAGGTTTGAGGTGATCAATAGTAAGAGCGACAAAGGGAGCAACGAGGCCAAAGGCGATGTAGAATGAGAGTTAGAGAGGGATCGACGAGGCCACAAGGTGAGTGAAGCAAGAAACGAATAGAAATGAAGAGAAAATTAGGGTTTCCATCTAAAAAGTTGAAACTTAAAAAAAAAAATAAAAGATAAATACTTTATATATATGTACTAGTCCAACTGGGTGGGACCTAAAACTGAGAATTGGATAATTAGTCACTGGCTCTAGAAAATTAGAATCAAGAGCAGAATCGGTCCTCGTGAGAACCGTCGGTTCTAAGCTGGTCCAGTTCGATTAGTAAATGTGTCAAAATGGGCCATGGGCCTATCTTTTTTTTACTCCTATTATTAAAATGAGGTTTTACATGGGTGGTTTAAACATCTGACAGACCATGTGAAAATGGGTTTAAACAATTTAAGTTGTATCGAATTGGATCTTAATGGGTTTCTGGAGAACTCATCATCGGCCCATTGTATGTACACCAGCCATTCACATTGCATTTGGGTTTACCTTAGTAAGTTTCAAGCCGTAGTTGAAGGTGAAGGATCGAAGCGTATGCCTACAGTCCGTCCTTATCAGCTTCCTAGAATGCCATATACATTTTCCCAGTTGTAAAATTAGTGGGCTTAAGTAAGCTAAATAAATTAAATGCAATAATCAATAAGTACATGTACAGTACTGATGGTGGCAATGTCCTGTATCAGATCTTATGTTGAATCAATTGAGAAACAAAGTAAATTAATCAGATAGAACGTAACTAGAAATAATAAGATTTGGATCTGTAAGAAAATTGGCTATAATAGTTGAATCTAGCAAAGATTATCGGAAAAAAAAGAAAAGAAAAATCAGGGAGAACTTATTTTGACGTCTTCAGCTATATTCTTAACATCAATCTTTCCAGATATGGTTTCTTTTTTGCTACATTACATCAAACTTTGCAGCACCAGGAGACGTGTTTTAATAGCTTGAATTGTTAAATTTTAGTAATTCCTTATTTACTAATTTTCTTTCAGGCTTAATTCGTTTCTTATTGATTAGTTTCGTTTTTGTTTTTTTTCCAATATGCTATCTTCCACATTTGAGGGAGAAAATTGCTACGAGTTGGAGCTCAAATTGGGTCCAAGTTGGATTAGGTATGCATCACTAAAATTGTGTCATTAAAAATAAATCAACTTGGGTCAAACCCAAACCGGCCTAAATCCACCTGTCTGACAAATTGGGGTTAAGTCGGATTGGACATTTGATGCTAAAATTGTCCATTGGAAGATATTGTAATTGATAAAGATTGGCATTATTTCCACACCTATTTTAGGTAAAACGCTCCATTTTAGTTAGCTAATTGAAATATCATTTCTCTCTCTCTTCGATTTATTATTATTATTTTTTGTCGGGCAAACTAACAAGATTGATTTTGTTTCCGCCATCTCTCTCGTCAGTTTCAAACAAAAAGTCATCTTATCCGCATCCAATTGTCACTTTGACTCCACTAGTTTGTTAATTTTAATTTATCACATCCTATTTTTAATCACAAATGCTAGATGGGAAAATAGAAATTATATATTTGACGATTTATAAATACAATATTAATTGCTTATTTTTATTCAAATAAAAATCAAATCTAATTTTCGCTCAAACTATTTGAAAATCAAATCTAATTTTCTCATACTATAGGTATGGACTACAGACGCATCCCATATTCACATACCTATAATATGGATTGTTCTCTATATGTCACACAAAGCTGGACCAATGCTTCAGCCACTTCATCTAATTCTTCATCTCCTTTGTTCCTAATACTGTCACTCATTTCTTCTGTCTTCTTCCTCACACTGTCCCCATCTTTCTCCACCACCACATGTTTGATCACCTTCGCAATCTCCAATCTCTCGAGCTCTCCACTCTTATTTCTCTTCACCTCCATTGCGACCCCAACCTCCTCGACCATCCGGGCATTTAAGGGCTGATCGTGTTGCATCGGCATTGCGATGATCGGGACCCCGGACTTCATGCTTTCCATAATGGAGCCCCATCCACAATGACTCACAAACCCACCTATGCTTGGATGCTCCAGAATCTTTCCTTGCGGTGCCCATCCATCTATCACCAATCCCCTATCTCTTACTCTTTCCAGGAAACCCTTAGGCAATGCCTCTTTAAGCTCAACGCTCTCTTCTACAGAAAACCTAATGACCCAAATGAAGTTGACATTACTGAGCTCCAATCCATGAGCAATCTCTTCTCTTTCTTTCTCAGTGAGAAAATATTCAGTACCAAATGACACAAAAATAGTAGACGATTTCTCTCTCTTGTCAAGCCACTCAATGATGCTATCTCCATCTTCCGTGTTGTTAGGGTCTTCCACAAGTGGACCAACAGTTAACACTTTTTTCCCCAAGAGACTTGAGAGATAATCCATGTACTTCCCATCCATCTCTCTACAGGTCTTCAACAAGATAAAGTTGGAGGACCTCTCAACACCTTGTAGAGCCCTATCTTTGTTATTCACACGGGCCGTGGAATCGTCTGCTGCCTTCCTGATTTTTGCCAGCTCGTAATCATGAAGACGAATTGCTTCGAACGGGAACTTATTGCCAGTGTTCTTGATCATATGGAACATAAAAGATATCGTCCCCGCCCCAACATTGAAGAAGACAACCGATGGCAGGCCATGAGATTTCGCCACTTCTGCTGCCCACGGTTGGAGAAATTCGTGGATGAGCAAATCAGGGCCCATGCTTGTGACGATATCACCGAAGGTGGGGCTTGCCATGTCAAAAGCCACCTTCAGGGTGTTCATAAGGTGAGGAGGCAAGCCTTTGGTTGTGTGATAGTGGGGAGGGAGGTCAGGCAGAGATGGGAGGTGAAGCTCGACAAGTTCAATGGAGGATGAATATTTATCGGAAATCTTGGGTTTGATGGAGCTAAGGTTGACAGGAGTTGAACACAAGTAAATGTGGAAGTTTCTTGTGGAAAGCCTCTTTGCTAGCTCTAAATATGGTGATACGTGGCCGTGAGCAAGCCATGGCAACATCAGAACTTTTATGGGTCTCTGCGTATTATCCATCTTGATCTGAAATCTCTCTTGTGTTTCTTCTTTCTAAGTTATCTATCTCTAATTAGTAGTACATATGATATAGCAATGGAGAGAAAACACAAGAAACCACATGACAGAGAGAATTTTAGTGATTTTGAGAAGGTGCGGGATGAGGAGGAGAAACCTGGAGCGGCAACGTGGATTTAGAATGCGTGTTGTTGGCTTCAAGTTCTGCCTCTGTTATCTGGAAGGTGTGGTTAAGTTTGCTGCCTGTCTAGTCATCTTTCAAAGGAAAAAACCACAAGTTGAAGTTGGACTCCAAATTTCGCATTATTGGATTTGTCATCGTGGATGACGCGTATGTAACCGTGGCCACAGCTAAAACTCTTGAGTTTTTGGGAAGAAAAACGTTTTGGCAAGATAACAATTTATGATACAAAAAACTGCTCGGGGCTGATCAAATTTTGCAGAGCAAAATTCATATTTAATAAGTTATGGCTGATTCGAAATTGACACGACTTAATGGTTTTCATTAGTTTAAAGATATTATTCTCAACCTTCTAAAAAATTTCAGTTGTCGTATAAATTATAACACGAATCATAGACATATATATGACCGAACTGGAATCATAGAGTAAAATATATGTCATGGGAAGCGCAATAAAAGTCTAATACTTGCGAAAGAGAAAAATTTAAGCATTATAAACAATTGACAAGGTTACTAGTGGATCAAGACAAGTGTTACAAGACTAACTTGGGAGAGGAACAATACAACATGGATCAAGACAAGTGTTACTAGCTTTAATTAGCTTTGTAACAATTAATGAAGATCGTGTTTTGTCATTTGGATTGTTTACCATGATAGAATTAGATAGGATATAATATAAAATTCAAGAATTATGCTATATTCTATATACAGTTTGGTAAATCACACTAATAAAGCCAAACATTCATATCATATTTTGTCTATTATTTGGTATAAATGGCATATCAATGTAAGTGAGCCTAAAATTTTACAAACGGAGATAACCTCCATCAATCAATCAATGATAATTGTATGATCTATCTTAAATAGCAAATGAGCGCATTATAGCATTGACTATGACAAGAAATGTGAATAGGTTACAGCAACATCGATGAGGTAGATTAGTTGGCAATTATTAAATCTAGTAAAAGAGAAAAAATATGATGATTCACCTTTATGATTCCAAAAAATATAATGTTTGATTCTATCGCCACTTTTGTGAAACTTCAACCTAAATCAAAGAGTTATATAGGAAATAGATTAGGCGAAATTTTGACATAAACCAAAAGGTTATGAAAGAGAAGAAGCTTCGACTCTCTTACTGTTATTGTGGAGTTTTGATGTGAACCAAATAGACTACGAAGGGGTCATGAAGCTTCAAAATGAATTAGAGATACGGAGGAGAGGGTAGGCTTCTTTTTAGATTCACCGACCCCAATAGATGTAAATGCCAATATGATCATATGAATGACTATTCATGATCAAATTAGTGTGATGATACTAGCATTTCTCAAATGACATCCACGCCATGTGTTCCACTACATTGCAGTGTTGTAAGAGGAATTTATACCTTCACCTGGGAAATCGTCAAGGAAGAGTCCAATTTGAGCAATCAACATATCTAATTGGACCTACCTTTATTTAGTACAATTCACATATATCTCAATAATATATTTCCCCTCTCATATGTGAGTTTAGTAGTAGGTCTATTCTTATACCAATTTGTTGGAAGTACACAGCAGAAACTCAACACTTTTACCTTAATAAATCGCCGTGAGAGAGCCTAAAAATATGCAATTAAACTCACTTTCACATAAAAGTTTAAATCAATGAGTTGCAAGACTACTGTAATAATCATATCAATCATTCGATGTGGGAGATTTTTTAAACAAAACTCACATACTAATCTTGACGTTTAATGCCACGGAAGATATTGTAATTAATGAATTGCCACTTTTAAGGTTGGCCATTGCATGAACAACAAGTGCACACCCCGACGAATACATGTACGACAATTGTGGGGAAGTTTGGTCGTGCAAAGTCCCGTGTCATGCTGTTAATGAAACGATGAATTCAAAAGCCGATATTAATATGATCAACTGGAAATCCCTTAGTTTCTTGGGGACGCCGTTGTTTCTGATTTTCCGATCTATGCTGCACTCTCCGCCGAGGTTTTCAGGTAAGTCAACAAGTTCTATGGGTTCTTGTGTGTATAAAGCATTGTCATTCCATGTGGGCCGAAATATTATTTTTAGATTTCAATCGAACATATACAAAATCTTATTTGTTTTGACATCTTGAGTCTCTTGTGCCAAACTCAATGGTGGAACCTCATCTCCATCTCCACCCCCATGTTTTGGTTAGATCACACATGACTGACTTTTAAGGGTGGAATTTCTGTATGGCTCATCTAGTTGGGGAAAAATTCAATTCTAAGGATTTTGCTAGGAAACTTTAGGGATTTCTCTCGAGAAAATTACTCAATCACTCTTAAACTATTCGATTTTGACAATATTGTCCTAAACTTTTATGTGAAATTCTAATCTTATTCTTAAAAATATTGTACTAATACCAATTTAGTTATAAACTTTTTTACTTGACCAATCTAATCTCAAACCTTTTCAAATTTTGTAAATTGAGTCTATCCAATCAATAACGTAAATATCGGCCGTCATACACTTCATAGCTAATGCTGATGTTGACAATTTTTGCAATTTAAAAAAAAAAAAGTTCTAATGTCTTTTATATTAATTGGTGAGGGTTAGCTAGCCATCACAAGATTTGAGCGAGCTGTTATTTGGTAATCAATAAAAAATGTTACAAAAGTTTTGTTATTTGAGTTGGTTCTATAAACCTACCATAAAAGTGAGTGACAGCCGTAATTTTTTTTTTCCTAAAAAGCAAAGATAATTGCGCATACAATAAAGCCATCTTTTGCGGAGGTGTAAATCGAAATTTAAATGCGGCGGAAGATATTGTGATTAATGAATGGCCACTCACTTTTACAATCGTGGAAACTGGCCATGAAATGCATGACAGCTCAGGGGTCAGTCTGCTTGCGTGGAGCCACGTAATTCATTGTCAAAGAAACGAGGAATTTAAAAAATCATATCACATCTTCGTCTTCTAGATCATAAATGACTTATTGTAAGGGATTTATCTAGTTGGAGAAAATTTTAATTTGACATATTTGACTAAGAAACTATAATCTTTGTCTTCTCTTATCAGCAATTCTTGGTTTTGAGAAAAAGAAAATATATATCTTTAGGATTTCAGGGAAAAATTTAATACTAAATTGACAAAATTGAAATGCTTAATAATGAATTAATATCGTACATATAGGATTATGATTGATTGAGTAATCATCACGATTTTTTTTTCCTCTTATATTAGCAATTCTTACTTGTGAAATAAAATATTTGAAGGATTTTTAATCTTTTCCAAACTTAGGAAATATATTTCCTGTGATAGTGTCAATATTCGATCAAATTTGATTTCAGAGCGGGACTATTTCCACTTCTTATGTGACTTATATAAATATGGCTTAGGTATTCGTCATTAACATGTCGTGCAGTTGTTATGTATACCTTTGTCAGTTTGCAGAATTGGAAAACTGCAGGGATACATGGCCATTGGCCAATTCTACCAAAGACATATATGACAACTGCGGGATGAACTTGCCTGTTTAGGATCGAGTTTTATGTCGTTACCGAAAAAGGCGAATTGGCAACTTAAATTTATATCAACTCAAGCTCTTTCGATCTCTTTCCGGAGGGCGTCGCCGTTTCTGACCGCCTCGACTTCCTTCATCGATTTCCTGGTAAAACCCAAGCTCTTGTTTTTAGTTTCAAATGTCTGAAAAATCTCCATTCGATTTGTGACGGATCGTTATTGTTGAGATCTCGTTCAAGCCTAGAATTTTCATCTCTATTTCATCTTATTTCTCCTGTCATTTTGAATTTTGAAGCACCCTTTTATGTCTCTTGCGCCAAAGGAGAATTTAATCCCATCTTCATCTTCATCTTTTGGTCAAGATCATGGATGACTGGATACAACGATAATATCTGTGGAGTGGCTCCTCTAGTTGAAGGAGGATTCAATTCGAAGGATTTCGGGAATTTTGTAAGGGATCTCATCTTTTAATAACGTTATTTATCGTCTGAAATAAATCATTATGGGAATTATAAAGATGGAAAATAAATTATTTTGATTGCGGTGTCTTCTTTTTCCTTTCTCAACATCACATATGATTGACTAAGTGGTGCAAGGAACGAAATTTGTCTAGATCCATACACACATTCAAATTTTTCACATCGTTGATTATTAAAGTTATCTACTTATGATTTTTTATCATATAAAGTGATCTCAGAGAATATTTCTGTTCCATCTGTACCTTTTGAGGAATCTCACATGTATGACAAAAGAGATCGATCACGTGTTGGCTTTTAAGAATTTAGATGGGATTTATTATCTTTCTACGGCAAATAATTCTACTTGATTGGTTATTTTTGGAATCACATGTTCTAATGCTTTACGTAGATTCATCTCTAGAAATTTCGAATTACAAAAACGTTTGAGTCGATGCAACTAGGTAATAATAGATTAGTCAAGTTAGTCTATGTGATCAGTAATAACGTTCTAAAACTTTTGCATTTAATTTTGGTTCTAGGAACTCCACCATAAAAAGTGACAGCGGGATCATTAGAATCCTCATCTTTTCCACAAAAATTAAGATATTATTATGAATAATAAAAAACAAATCTGAAATGAAGAGATGTGGTTTGGAATTTAATGCCATGGAAGATACTGTAATTAATGAATTGCGGATGGCGGTGCAGCGGTGATGGGAAATCAGAAAAATTGAATTTCCAAGAGTTCAAGATGTAAATATGATTTTGAAATTTGTCATTTTAGTGATTCTAAACTAGCAAGCTCATCTTGCGGTCATGTTGTTATCAAAAGAGATGAATCTCACGATTATACTTATATCAATTCAAGCTCCTTTAATTTTTTTTTTTTTTGAGTGTCGTTGTTTCAGACTTATTGTTTGACATCTCGTTCAAATTTAAGATACTCATCTCTATTTTATATTTTTTTCTATCGTTGTTTTGAATTTTAATTACTCCATAATTTTCTCGTGCTAAAAGAGAATTCAATCTCATTCTTGACTCTATCGGTACTCAGATCATTAATGAGTTGGTTCAACGATGGGATGTGTGAACAACTTGTCTAGTTCAAGAAAAATTAAATCCAAAGGATTCTGGTAAGAGATTTTCAAGAATTCTAATATGGATCTCTTCCTTTATTAATGTCCTCAATCTTTCGAAAGAAAAATGTTTTAGCGTCCATACGAAGAAGGAAAAAAGAAATCAAAGGAATATATTAGAACGTTGATTTGCTTTCGAAGTCATTCATTTAATAGAAGACAAAAAGGAACCGAGTAATTGCAATGAAGTCGTCCTATCTGGATTGTCTCCCTCGTGATCCATGTTTCTTAGGCTCAAGTAGTACTTAATTAGAGCCCCTCTCCTATAAAGTGGTCTCGAAGTGGCACATTCATTTCACTCCATCGCGAATTGAATATATGTCCTTTGTTCCTATTTTTCTTCCATCTTAAGTTGGATAGGCGTCCGACATTTATTACTTTATTCCAAAGTTTTTTTATTTGGCACTCCACTATTGACTAAGAATTGATTTTGAGCATGTGGACAATGAAGTGATCAATGACGTTGGATTTAAAAAAAAATTATAGATGGGTTATATTTTCTTTCAAGTGTGCGTACTTTCCTTTGTGGAACGTTTTTCTAATCCATTTTCAAATCTTTCAAACTCAAATTGGATGATACGGACGATTTAATAGCAATTTTCTTTAATTATCATTCTAGCATAAGAGCGCGAAAAGTAAACAATTTTAAAAGTGAATATATATATATATTTTGGTGTTAGAGGAACTGTCTTTGAATCGTCTTTGCTAGTAATCGAAGCGTAAACCCCAAATACTTTAAGCAAGAGGACCCACCATCCCCGGTAGTATACTTAAGACGCTAAGTAATTCCGTCAGTCCTATTGTGTTACAAGGGTTTCGAATATTTCCTCTCTCTCGCAGAGGATCACTTAAACTTACCAAGCGAGGTCATCATGGTCGGTGGTAGAAAGTGAATATATTGATTATCAATAAATAATTTAAAACGTAGTAGGATGATAAGAAAGATTCAAACTTAAAATTAGCGCACCGGACATGTATGTGATTTGTGACGGATTATATGTTTCTTTCTTTTTTTTTTTTTTTAAATTATACGAAAGTAAATTTTATTTTAGAATTTTTTCGATACCATGGGTGGGGTTTTTGCACGAGACATTTCGGACAAAAAACAAAGCGCCTTTCCTCGTAATGCGCGCGCCTAATGCTCATTATCTTTTTGAATCCCAAAACCCGGAAGGAGCGACACGTGGCGGACGAAAAGGCGCCGCCTCAATTACGAAACTGCCCCTCTCTTTCCTTCCCTCCCGCCAGGGCCGAAAAGGAGAAAACGGGGCAAAATATCACACCGAGGCTTTTTAGAGAGAGCGGGAGCGAAGAAGATCGAAAGGCGGCAGCGCGAAAACCATACGAAACATTTTGGAGCGAAGTCAGCCGCGGCAGCACCGCCCCCCCAAAAAAGCAGAGGCGACGCCTCCGCCGCCGCCGCACCGGCCGTGCCGTCCCACTCCTCTCTTCCTGGCTCCGGCTCTTCGCATCGGTTCGTCGCGCACAGGTACACAGCTCACTCTCTCCTTCCCGCCCCCCTTCCGTTTTTTTTTTTTAACGTTTCCTCTTCCGGCGAAGGATGTCGAGTTCGACGCGCCGGCAGGCGGGGCTCGTAGCGCTAGGCGGTGGCTTCCGGTTCGATCGGCGCCCTCCCGCCTGGCGTTTTCCCCCGCGCTTGCATTGTCGGCTTGTCTTGGCCGAGGCCCCTGAGGACTCGAGGCGGAGGCGCGATGCGATCGGGCGATTGGAAGAAGCGCGTCGCGTCGTCGTGGTAGCGAGACTTTCTCGTCTCCAGTTTTTCCTTCTTCTTCCTTTTTTTGCATTCGGTGGTGGTTAGTGCCGCGATGAAGTGACCGCGTTGAGGTTTCAGTTCTGTTTTTTTTCTTTTTTTTGGTGTGGTGGCGATGGGTTGGCTCTGATCGTTGATTTGAATTTGACTGAAATTTTGAGGTGTGATGCTTGTTTGTTCGAATAGGAGAGAACGAGGTTCAGAGATTGATAGTAATATTGGCTGTTCATGAATCACGTGGTGGTCTAGTGTCAGTGCAGTGGAAGATGAGCATCAAGACGGTGTCTTTTTGCTTCGACGGAACCGTTGGGATCTTTGGTTAGATTTAATTGACCGCAGTGGCACTAGTTGCTTGGCTGAGGCAATGCACCAGTCTTTCCAAGTTATCTAGCGTTCTGATTGTGTGAGACCCTTGTAAGGATTGTTGTTTCTAGAGTTCCTGAATGTTGTATCTAACTAAGTTTTGGCGATTGAAAAGAAATAAAGGACTTAACTTTAACAAGGTTTGGTGATATTTGCTTATGTTTATGGCCGTCATTTGTTAACCTGAGCCAGATGCCTTTTTTGTCATATATCTTTAGTGGCTTGGGTAAATATTCACCCTTTCTCTGGATAGGCTTGATGGGGAGGGGAAAGATAGTAACTGAGAATCCAAGGTGTGTTGAATCTTGGTAATGGACCTCCATTTGGCCAAGCCCTTGTTCCTTGGATTGGTGTTCTCCTAGTAGGTGTTCTAGATGATACGAGTGCTATAACCAAGGTGCTTAATGTGAGTTTTATGTAGTTTGCATTAAAAAGTAATTGTCAGTGTTGTTAGCCTGGCGTCACTGCACCAAGTTATAGGATTTTTTTGCTTAGCATAAAGCTTATAGCTAGGATAAAGATAAATAACTCTCTATGTAAAGTTTAGTCGTCTTTAATTTGCAAATACTCACCCTTTTTGGAAAACTACGTCAGGTTCTGAAAGGACTGCTTATCTTTGCGAACAATGGTCAGATGCTAGTTTATCCTCATCAATTGAGCATTTTGAAAGATAATCAAATGCTCTATTTTGAAAATAAATGCTGTATTATCCAAGTTCAGCAACTTTGCTTCATCATTATAAGAGGTCCTGTTGATTTGGAAATGACAAAACACTTTGTTAAGTCGTTCAGCCAATATCAGTTTGAAACCACTGTTCGTGTGTCCTAGGCATTGACTGTTGTCCCCACATGTCAAGGGTGCAGATGATTGGTCCCATTTTGGCTTATGATGAGGGGAAATACAGTTGCTGCTGAATCAAAACCTTATCCTTGTGTAGATGGTGCCAAATGTTTTTAAGCAGTTATAGACAATGTAATTTAGCTGCAAGATGGTTCTCATTGGGTCCACTGGTTTATAGTGGTTATAGCTGTGTCCCTTATGGCCTATACAATATATCTCTGATCTTTAAAGTGCATGTGATTTGTCTTAACTGACTAAGCGGGTGTTCTAAAAAGGTAAAGAATGACTAACGCATTGGAAGTTTTGTGTATGATTGACACACCATCTAGGTGGATTACTTCCTCATGATCTAATGGCTGTGGATATTTGGAGAGGTTGAAATTCTTTTGGCTAGGAAAACAAGATAAAAGAGGGTTATGATTTAATGGCAATTCTCCTAAGCATGACTGTGGGAGTTACTGACCACCATTAAGCCAATTTAGTTATTCTATTACTGAATGGACGGAGTTAACCATATGAAATTGAGAATGTATAGTGCTTTTGTCTAGGTCATGAAAATGCTCCAATTTTTACTTGGAAGGCTTGTCCGTTGATTTATATCTATTTGTTTATACTTAAGTAGTGCAATGATCTATTCAAGCTTATTCGGCTCAGGTCAAGAGTAATGGATATAATTTTTTATTATTTTTCGTTGAAGACTGTCTTCATCGACATTTCATCATCAAATATTGACAGGTCAGCTTGTCCAGGGGAGCACAGGTGCTTGTCAGTCATTGCTGCACATTCCATGTGGATAGCCAAAAAGGGAATCAGTTGGTGGTCTTTGATTATGCCATGATGGTGTTGCGTGTTGCTTAGTCTGCCACTTGAATGATACAGACTATCTGGCAAAAATTTGGTAAGGAAAGGGATTCTAGGATTGGAAGTGGTTCTCTATGCATTTGGTCAGAAAGGGTTTGCAAGCGTATTTACGGAATCAAGGAGCTTTTTTTCTGATGCCCACAAGGCTGTTTCTTGATTCGCTTTTTGTTTGGTCTCATGGATGAGTTTCTTCTGCATTCACTTCTTCAATGGATGTGTTGACCTTTCGCATTTTGGCATTGCCAAGATGGTTCTTGTATGGCTTCTGGCTACTATTATTGCCTCTATGGTTTGTACTATTTTTTTCCACTGAGTAGAGTGGAAATATTAACATCACAAGCAAATATCTTCTTTCTTGATAAATATTAAATAGGCTTTTCAATTATATTGAAGAGTGATATGATGATATACCAATGCACCGATTCTTATCACGCAAGGTTGGCCGACTGCTTTTGAAAATGGCCCTCACTTCTTTTAATGTAACTTCATTGTTCAGCAGTTAACTTACATGTATGAACAGTAGCTTTGGAAACAGTAGTTGGCATCCGATAACCTTGTCATTCAATTAATTGCTCATGACACCTAATCTAAAGGTTCTTCTGTTTCTGTTTTTGCCTTTGTCTTGTTTACTCAGATGACTAGATTTGTGATGTGATCATGCTTGTCAAAGATACAATTTGAGAACAAAATGTGATTCTTCTTTCTTTGTTAGGGTGGTTGACAAGGCAACTTAAGTATGGCTGAGTATAAATTATGGCCAAGTGGACAAATGCAAAAGAAAGCCACATGTGTTCTTTCTATCGTCCATAGTATTGATTGATTAGTTTTGCCCTATATAGGATAACTACTAATTTACTATGATAATTAAGAACCCAAGTTTTTTCTAGCGCGAATCCTTAACATTCACCAACAAATTTTGCCTCCTAAGCTGTATGCTATTACTTTTGTTTTATGGTAGCAAGGTTAGTTCAAGGTCCAATCATCTTCTTGAACATTTATTATGTTAAGAACCTTCAGATGTGCTTCACAGCCTGATTGTCCATTTGTCAGTGAACAATAATTGGATAAACTTGCATGCATGGCACATTTTCTCATTTTCCTGGAACCTAAATTATCATAGTGACTTCTTAAAATTCTCGCTTGTAACTTTGACTGTCCAGTAGGTATTTCAACTAATGCATTTTGATTTTGCCAGCTGATGAATTTCCTAATTATTCACAACAGGCTACTGATGGATGCATCTTGGAAAATTTGAAAAGGTATCTTGCAGGGAACTCATCAATGAGCTCAAGGATTGGGAATCAACTGATGCTTTGCTAATTTTTAGCAAGGATGGCATGAAATACACTTTCTGTTGGGGTCATTTAATGTTGAAGGCATGTATTCATGTGGCTTGCATTTGACACTCAACTTCGATTCAAAGTGAAGTATTTGGTGCAAGCAACTGATTCCCCAAGTATTATTACCTTGGTAGGTATAGTGGAAAAAATTTGCGACGGTTACTAGACACCTGTACTAGACATGAGGAATATAATAGCTATTCGTTGCAGTATTTATCAGAGCATATATGACCATTAGCTTCATGAATGTATTTGATGTTTATCGACTGACAGGATGGCAAATATCATCCAAAGGGTGCTTAAATCTAAGCCATCGTACTTTAAGATGGCTTTAACTTCAGATCCACACCCTGTTTTCTTCACCCGTCGCTTCAAGTTATTTATGTAAATGGCATGGTAATAATATTATGGTGTGAGGAGGCTCTTTCTTTTGACATGTTGCAATTATAATTGTCTTTTTCTGAACCTTTTGAATTAACCAATTTACTATTTTGGTGGTGTCCTTCCAATGTCTCTAGTATTTTTTTCTACATTTAGGTTGTTTCCGTCCCAATCTTAACCAATATGTTTTACGGGCGCATTTTTTTTTTCTTTCACTTAGGCAGATTAGCAGCCAAGGTTGCGGAAGATATAGTAGAAAAGTGCTGAGGAGGATCCAATGTAATATGTGGGTGAGGCTAGGGAAGAGCAGATAAGTGCTTGGGATCTGGAGAATCTTACATAGTAGGTGGGTGAGGCTAAGTTTGATACATTGTTCTGTAGTACATGTTTTAAACGATCAAGGTTACAGATTAAATTTTTTATCATGTAAGATGATGTTGATTGAACCTTCAGTTTCTCTTTTTTTCTTTTCAGTGACTTCTCATTAACATCATGCTCATTTTGGGATGTAATAAAGATGATAAACATCCGTCAAATAAGCTCTAAGTTTATCGATGAGGAGTTTTTAGTACAAGGTCAACTGAAGTGCATGAGATCTTATTTTCCTTTATATAGAACAATATCGTCATGAAAGTCATTAAGGAGCTTACTTTATATGGGAAATAATATGGCCCAAGGGGTCCTACTTTTGTCTTGCAATTTCATGTTTCCCTTCCAAATCTTTCGTAGCATGTCCTTCATTCACTTGACACTGAAAGACATAATAAATGCACATTACAATGTTCTCATTCTTAGATGAAGAGTTGCTGTAAAATTTTATGAGCATATCGGAAAAAGCAATTAGTTTCTTTCAAAAACAATAGCCAAATGATTTCAGTTACATGCAACGTATAACATGTATGCTCATTTACTACTACTTGCCATGTCCTGTGCAATATGTTCCTGCCTTGGCGCGTCACAAGCAAAATCACTCTGTTCTCATGCTTCCTATACTTTGGTTAAGCATTGCAACAATCTCATATGTATTTATCTAGAAGTAAAAATATTAAAAAGGTGGCATGATGTATAATATAAAAAGCTTTTCTACTCTTAATGGTCTTGCTTGTGTTAGGTGTGATTAAAACCTATCTTTATTAAGTGTGATTATCAAGTGGCCTGGGGGCACTCATTAACAAGATCCATTTACTAATCTTAAGTTTTCTGAGGAAGTTATCTTGTAGGATTCTTAATATTTTGTACTATAATAGGTTTTTTTTTTTTGGTAAGAAAAATACTATAATAGGTTAATTTGTATATTTCCAAAAGAAGTATCCTGTATTTTACAATCTCGTATGCTCATATGTTCCTGTCTTCCTTGTGTTAGGTGTTTTTGAGTGTTGGAAATCAAAACCCGTCTTTATTAAGTATGGTTATCAAGTGGCCCGGGGGCACTCATTAACAAGGTACATTCCTTGAGGAACTAATCTAAAATTTTCTGAGTAACTGATCTTGTAGTATTCTTAATATTTTGTACTCCAATAGAGTAATTTGTGTATTTTCCAAAAGAAGTATCCTGTATTTAGTATAATTAGAGGGAGATCTGCCAAATTATAGTAGAACTGATTGTCTTCCTACCTCTCATGTACTGAACACTGGTACATTGGGCTAAACTGTGGTAATTTGTCATATAGTTGAAAGAACTTTGTTCTTTTGGTGCACAACTTTGGTAATTTGACTTCTGTAACTTTAGCTTCTATTCTTTAGTTTCTGTTTGCCATTTATTCCTTTCAGATATTGAAGAGAACATTGTTAAAAGTAGTATGATGAGTTGTTAGGAAGAAAATTTAAAAGCATTAGGATTTATTTCCTATGTCTAAGTTTTAGCATTTTTACCTATGAGTTTTACGGGCCAAAAAAGCAAGTTTTATATAATTAATATGATATCCTGTCACAAGAACACTGTAATGGTGTATTTTGTGTGACTATGGTAATTTGTTTCATCAGAAGAGTCAAAGATTATTTATGGTTTCCATTAATGTTGGCATGGGAGGAATCTATATATAGATTTGATGTGTGTATGTATATATATATATTTTATTTTTTTTTGTGAGGTCTCTGTTTATATGTTGATCATGTTGGAAATGGTTGTTAACCTGGATAAAATCTGGGAACAGTTTGTATAATTTACACATGAAAAGCTAATAGAGTTAATGCAAGATTTAGTTGCTGTTTCTGATTTCTCGTTGCTCTCTTGTGAAAACCTTGTTTATCTCTGTTGTGGGCCCTGAATCATCATGATTAACAGTTTGGAGACGTAATAGTCCTCATATGTGATCTGAACTTTTCTGTCATCAAATAACTCTGGTTATAAATTGAGACAAGGCTTCTCTGCACAAGTAAAAAGATATTGCGAGGTTGTTTAATTGTAGCTGCTTTTTTAATTGTCTACTGATTTCAGATATCAGTCTTTCTTGCTTTTATTCTGCATGCTCTTTTTTCAATCTAGCTTGGAATTGAAGATTCATGTACTGGAGTATAATCCTTAAGTGGAACTTACTGTTTGTTGGTCCTATCTAATTTTTGTACTTCTTTAAAGAATGCTGTCGCCTTGCTTGTACCTGACTGGAAGTTTGTTTGGGCTACTCATTGTTAACTTGGTGTATAATAGCAGAATGATTAACACTTCCAGTGACATTGCAGTTATAGAAATTTTGACCCTAAAGATGAGAAAGTATTTATCTGTAAGAATAGCTTATGGATATATCTATATATATATATATATATATATATATTTTTTTTCTAGATAGTTGTATAGTATGGATCGAAATTAAATCATCAGATCATCATGGTTTTAACAGATAGAAGTTTGGCTAGCTGTGCTTTTATCAACCGGCATTTGACGATATTGTTTGCTGGTTGAGACGGGAGATGGAAAATGCGGTGGTATGTCAATCTCGAGCTTCAGGTAACTTACATTGACCTTATGGCTGAAAATCAGTCATGTATAAATCATCATACTTAGCAATGTGGATATCATTCTAGTTTGCATTCATAGTGTTAGATCTGTTTATGAATTAATGACAGCCCGTGTGCTACAGAGATTTCAAATTCTAGTCATGTTTCTTGCATGACTTTTGTTGAAATATCACTTCCGAAGGTACATCAGGTGTAAGCTTTAGGCTTTGTTTGTTTGTGTTCATTTTTTCTGGTCATGAACACAATTTTTGTTTTTTTGTTCCGGGGAACAAAAAAAGTACAAAAACGTGTTTGTTTGCATTTTTGTTCCAACTCTATTTTTTTGTTTCCGGGAACAAATTTGGAACAGAAACAAGAAACAAGAAAAAGAAACAAGAAAAACTTGTTTCTTGTTCTTGGAACACTTCCGAGAAACAATTTTTCTCTCTCCTATTTTTTTCCTCTATTTCTTTTCTTCTTCTTTTTTCTTTGGCCAATAACCGGTCTCGGCCTTGGCCGGCGACCGGCCGTCGAGGGCTGGCAACCTCGCCGGAGCGTTGCCGGCTAGTGCGAGGTCAGCCTCCCCGTGGCTGGGCAAGGCTGCCGGCCCTCGTTGGTTGGTCACCGGCTATGGTCGAGGCCGGCGACCAGCCAAAAGGAAAAAAAAAAAAAAAAAATGGAAAAAGAAAAAAGGAAAAATAAAATAAAAATATTAAAAAATTAAAAGAAACAAAAAAATTATACAAGTTTACCAAATGTGTTTCTGTTTTTTTCTATTCTAGGAACAAAATTGACCAAACGTGTTTTTCTATTCAAAAATTGTTCCCAGAATAAAAATAGTTTTTTTCTATTTTGTTCCTTGGAACAATTTTTAAACAAACGTTACTAAACGCACTCTTATATGATGAGAAGTTTAGTTGCTACAGATAACAACATAGAGAGGATAGTTGATTTTTCCTTGGATAATTGATCTTTTCCTTGATGTAATTGGAGGGAAGAAGCATTTTGAAAGTTTTCTGAGTATAGATTAAAATGTTGCAAACAAAGATGATGGTTGCGATCGACTGACGCTTTAAGAACGTGCGCTTTTGTTTAAGAAACAGGTCGGTGTGAATTTTGGATGGTTAGCAACCAGTATCAACTTCTCCGGGAAATCTGTACCATTGTAATTAATATCATGGAAATAACCAGTGATGACAACTTTGGGATTAAATTATAAATGGCTCGTGAAATTTCCTTTATTTGCACCAGTCTAAGAAAAATAAGAATTACTTTCGCCATTGTCAAGAAGAAATGGAAATGGAAAGTCATCTAGGCTTGCTCATTTCAAAGCTCCATCTAAGGAAATGTAAATGCGCTTAATAGGTGGCACATGGAATATATATTGGAGATTATTTGAAGGTTTGGAGCTACTTAACGCTGCATGACCTGTTGAAAGCTGTTTTGTCATTGCATTGATACTTTCATGACATATAATGATGAATTTTTATGAACCGTCCCAGCACTGTCTATGGTGATACACCATACTTTTCCCATGTCACAATATAATTGCTTTCACAATTGACAGAGCTAGCTCTTGAAGAATGGCTCATTTTTGAGCAAGAATGAATAAATGACAGCAATTATATGTACAGGCTACACTGCACTGGTTATTCTCTGGTAGTTAGTTGAGATCTTCTCTGTGCCATGTGATGACCATGTCTCTCCCGTTAAAGGAAGGTTGAACTTGAAATCTTACCCTTTGGCGGTTAGATGAAGAAAAGCTGCATTTTGTAAAGGAGAATACTGTTTTTTCCTGGCTTTATCAGCGCTATCTTGTCTTCTGTGAAAAAATCCTGTTAGTTGGCTAGAGGGCTCCTTTCATTGCTTGCTTTTCTTTTGCTTTTTTTCTTCTCAATTTCTGGTCTTGGCCTTGCTTGCGGGGAAGTGCAACCTAGCCACAAGTGGTCGAGGTGCTCGGAATTTGCGGTCAAACCCTCTCACACAAACAAATCCTGCATTTGAACTTTCATTTGTCAAAAAATGGCTCTATCAAATAGATGTATGGTGGTGCAATCAAGTGAGGAAATTGATTGGAACCATAATTGTCTTTTTAACATTTTCTGTCATTTTTGTAGTATTATATCTGAAGTATGGGTTTCTTCTTTTGAATCGCTGTCTTCTTCCCACATATAGACAAGTACAGGGTAGGCCTAGTTTGTTGCAATGACAAAGGGAATCCTCATTATTTTTAGATGGCACCTCCTATTGTATCTTATTATTCTAATAAAGCATTTTCTTTTTTTAAACAGAATTTTACTTTTGCAGGTGAACAGGAAATCGATGATGATGATATTGATGGAATCATTGCTTACCTCTCCAGAAGCAATATTGAATTTCCTCAGTGGACAGGCCTAGAAGACATAATTGCTCGGTAAGAAACATTCTTTCTTGTTGCTGTTGAAAGTGCAAAAATGGGTTTCAGTAATCTTAGTTTACCTTTGAATATTGTCGTAACAGAAGTTCCAAAGTATACGGTCCGTCTTCTCAAACTCCAAATAGAATCTCTAGGGACACATATTGGATTGAGGCTTGATTCATGATCTGCGAACATCTGCATGATGAAGGTATCCGTTTTATTACTGCTGATAGGATTGAAATCTATGATATACTATTGAAAACTAGCTGCTTTTTCATTTAATTGTCTTGAATAAGTACAGGATGCGGAACTTATTTACCTCATTTACTTGGAAGTATGTTCCATTTAATGGGAAGCTTCCTCTCATTGCTGTTCTGCAGGGTATCTATAAATGCATTGCTTGAATGTCAGCAAATTACCTTTTCCACACATTGCATCTTGCTTATAGGAAGAGCTAATAAGGTCAGAAAAATGTATTATCTCATGCTAAAAACGTTGGAAGGAATGTATTATCTCACCAGAAGTGTCCCTCTGACAGTTTGTGAATTTTCTTCTCGAATACTATTGCATGAAAAGCATGTCTTCTCCTCACACAGGTTTCCTGTCTTTTGATGTTCACAACCTTCTTGAGATTGTTGGACTGAGTTGGCAGTTTCACCTGTCGTGTGTTATCTTGGAATTGTAAGATTTAAGATAGAACAATCAACTTCTCAGGAAGAATGACTGCATTTAGTCTATTTCATGTGGCCTAATTTCTATGGTAATAGGCAGTCACATGCAGATAACTCATTGTTTTACTTAAAGCCGTACACTTACCCGGTGTCCATATAGCGAGAAGGTAAGGGCTTGGGTCATCCAGTTCTCTCTTTTCCAGCTGTCGATATATAGAGTTGCTAGTCAGAAGTGATGCCTTGTATGCATATATTTATGGTCTATATAAAGTCATAGAGAAGTTTTCTCAAAAAACAGGAAACAAACCCCTTGTAGGAGAGGATGATCATCAGGAAGTTCATATCTGCAACATATAAAGGCAGTGAACCTTAGAGGTTTTCGTGGAAAGAACCCAGCAAAGAATTTAGAAGAGAAGATAAATGTGTCTTTTCATCAGAGGGTTCTTCGATAAACTTTGGTAGTTCCTCTTTGTTCCAGTAAATAGAACAAGTTTTGAGACTTTGGGATAAGAGTCTTTATTCAAATGCAGGTAGTTATAAGTCCTAATGTTCCATCTTCCAGTAGCCATTTTTTCCCACTTGTTCACAATATATAACTCATGCATCATGATTAAGTATGGTTATAAGAGTCTTTACAATCATAAAGAAGATTTTGTCCCATGCTTTTTAATAGTACATTGAGAAGAATTTGACTTACACTTGGTGCTCTGTCCGTAGTCTGCTCACATTCTTGAGTTTTCGAGCTGGAATAGAAGCAGCTTCTGGATTCAGAGCAACTAAGGCCTTGGACATGTCAGCTTCCTGGAGTTCCATGTTGTTCGCTTGCATAAATTGCTGAAGGTTTTCGGTGAACTCTTGGATATTCAATTTGATGGTGGGGATTTCTTCGTCACCATCCTTCAATTCATCCTCAATGTCACTTTCCAATGCTACTGCACGCTCTTCATCTGGAGTGGCTGGCTCTTCAATGATGGGTTCACAGTTACGAACTTGAAACACTTCTTCATGTGAGTAGGGTGGAGGTAGGGACATGAGATTGATGACTGTTGGGGGCTTGCTTTCAGCCAAAGGAACTGTCGAAGAAACAAGGTTCTTCTCTTCTGGTGCTGGAAGGGCAAGTCTCGCACTACAAAGGACAGGTGTGTCTTTAGTTTTATGATGACGTCCCTTTGAAACAGTGAAATGTTAGCTTAAGCTTTTGTTATATATTCTATCTTGTCCTGTGATCACTGTCACTCTCATTCTCATGCCGTGTACGTCTTTTCCCCTTAAATAGTTGCATCTAGCGACTATGGATAGTTGAGTTGTGTGAGTTAGTTGCCAAACTTGTTGGATTGTAAGGCTCGATAATAGATGTCATAGATTCTTTAATATTTAGGCACAGTATCTAGTATCCTTTGAGGATTTTCTCTACCTTCAAGAGTTTGATAAGTAGCTCGTTATGCTTATTTTCTGGCTTAATGGTACCATAAATGTTGCATAGTAGAGATGATAAGCAGCAAACCTTGCAAAAGCACTAGCGAAGTGCCTGCACTCTCCTCTCATTGGACAAGCATTACAATTTGGTTTACTCTTGGTGCAGAAAACCTGCTTACAATCAAATATGAGAAACATCAAAATTCATCTGATTAGTCTCATGGCAATACAGAGTTTATCCAAAGTACCTTTCCAAATGTGATTAGCTGGTAATGTAGCTCATAGCTGTAACGACACATGAATGACAGCCGTTAGAACTTGGAGTTAATATGATACACTAATGTATCTGAGGATAACATGCTAGGAACTTTAAGAAGTTAAAGGTAGAAAGTCTGGTACAGTGTTCGTTGATCAAGCTTGCACAATCTTGGCCACAGATATTTCTGAATTGTCTCCAGCACTGGGTACCTGATGATTTAATCGTCATTGTTAAATATATGAATAGTCTGAAGCTTTTCTTATGATAGTAGGCCAAAGGATTTACAGTTCCAAGAGGTGCAATTGCAGTGACTCTGGCAGTGGTTGAAGAGGCACCCATCCAAGTCGAACTGCTATACGTCCTACATTGGTGTCCACCTGCAGAAGATGATAAACAAAGCCAAAAGTCACCCTTAATTTTTTAATTTCCATCTTTTCACTAAGGTTATATAGGAAGTAGTTTCATGTAGTAACTCTTACTGGAAAGGCGAGATGATGAAGTGTTAAAAGCCTCACGCATTCTACACTTTTCAGTCCCAGCCCTCTTATGCTCAGAAGGTAGTCCCTGCAATTTGACATATGTAGGTGTCAGATAACGCTTATGGCCAGTTTCATGCTGCATATTTGTGTGAAACCTTTTTGGTCTGCAGTGCACACGTGCTGTGTGATATTGCAGCTTGACGTGAATATGTGGGTTGGGTATGAATGTGTCAGATGCTAAATAAGAGGTCTGATTATGATGCTCATGCTGTTACATTAACAATATATTAGATTGCTTACTTTGCTTTGTCGGGTGAGACATCTCTCAACCATTCAAGGTCAATGCTTCCATGTTCTTGGACCAAGCGGTTGAGGAATCCCTGCAAAATGTGCCATTGTCAAATGCCATTCTCTTAACATTCTTCCTATTCTTTTTGGCCTTTTCTTTTTTCTTAAAGAGGATATCATGTATGCTGCTCTTAAATCCATGTGCCGTTGAGTTTGATGGAAGTACCTTAATTCTTTCTGCTAGCATGTTGTTCATCCCTCTTTCTTTAATACAATTTGATATCTCACTAACACTGGCTTGCCTTATTGCTTCATAATCCAGCGAGTCCATTGCATCTCTGCTTCTTTCTTTTCTTATTCCATTAGGTTGCACGTCTCTCCTTAAAATATCCCAATCAATTTCATCGCTCTTCCCAATCTTAGCCTTTCCTCTTTTTGTTTTTACTGGCTCATGATTTGTCTCCTTATGTGGCTTAGCAGATGAAGACAACTGCTCCTCAATATGCGTCTTGGCAGCTTTATTTTCCAAATGGCTTTGATTAACAACTGTTGAGATTCCGTCCCTAGCATCAGTAACTTGCTGAGGACTCAGTAACACATTCTGCACGTTATCACAATGCTTTCCAGAAAATGATTCCCCAAGAGTATCCACTTTTGTAGCCAAACTACCCTCCAAGTGAAAGATCTTCTCATCTGCATGTTGATGGGAGATGCAAGAAGGTTGGCTAATTGTGGGATCAGGGCCAGAGTTGGGACTCTGAGGGCATGCATAATTTGAACCCAAAGATGTGTGATAGCTCATGATTGGTATTTCTTGAGTGCGTAGTGACGATTGGTGGTTGACTGCGTATATATGTTGACTTTCCTCCTGTTGCTCCATCAGTTTGGCTATATGATTTGTTGGTTCTGCAGTGCTGAATTTAGATGCTGTTGGCCATGAACATATGCTTTCATCACCAAGAATGTCATCCTCTACTCTCGATATTCTGGAATCTGGATTAATTTGCAGGTGCTGTGGAATGAAAGCAACTGGTGGAAAATGCGCAGGCTGAGCAACAGAATTTATCAGCTGAGTGTACGATGAAGACCTGTTAATGCTATTGGTAGCATTGGATACTGAGTTTTGGTGGTTGTCTGCATTATCTTTTGATTGTTGATCCCCAGATCCCAATGTGCTCCTGCTTTGATGGGTGAATGGATCCTGGAAAAGGGCTTTATCCTTCTGGAAAGAAGAGTCGAACATTGAACGGCGAATTTCTTCAGGTCTGTGGCCAATGACCAAATCTTCTGATTCAGAATTGGAGCCCGAATAGGATCTGATTCCTCCAATGCTTTCATTGATTGAGCAATCAAAAGATTCTTGGGAAGAGAGAACTTCCTCCTCCAAGTTATGAGTTTGTCCCCCTAACAAGTTCATGGTTTCTGTCCCTGGAATTTCTGCAGCTTGCCAAGACACTGTTGATTCAATGTCAGTCACTGAATTTTGGCTGGAGATTGGGTGCCTTTTTGCATGCAAACTGATGGTGTCGGTTGGGCTCAACATGATTATTTCTGGTTCCTTGGAGAATGTGTTTGTGTTATCCTTGTTATCACCACTTCCAAGGCAAGTTGACTTCACTGGAAACCGTGCAGCCATTGACATGAAGGCAGAGCTGCATTGTCGACAAAATCAGAGACATGGTCAGTTTTACTGGTGTGTTCTGTTGGCAATTGTTTGGAATTGTCCTAAAACTTACCTTGAAAGATGATCAGAGACATTCTGAGTCAGGAATACTCCAATCACCGAGTCAACAACTGATCCTTTCCATCGAGAAAAGCGTCTGTCACCTGTGAGAGGTAATATAGGCATGCTCAGTAGATCTTAATGCGGTTATTTGGTCTGTCAATTGGTCTTTTGTTCATTTTAGTTGATGGGCAATAATTAGGGGAAAACTATGATGAAAGGGACTTCTGAAATATGGAGACTTTGTATATGACTGATACTCCAATGCAAAATTGATTTCTGCAGGACTCGCTTGTTCTTTAGTTCTGAACATAAATGCCTGGTCCATGATGCATGCTTTTTTACCAAGATGGTAATTTTGATCTTTGCATATCAACTTTGAGAGGGTCGAGATACTTCGGGGTTTTATAAATGATTGGCGTATATTTCATGCTCTTTGTTTTAAAAAGATTTTGCTGGGTGAAATGTAATCTATGTAATGCTTTTTTTTCTATCTCAAAATTGATCAGATGATATGGGGATGTCTCATAATGATTGGCAAGAAGATTACCGCAGCAGCAGTGGTCTTTCTGCTGTGGTGCAACTAGAAGTGCCTTTTAACATTTGTGCAAAGAATCAAGAATATACAGAAACTGTGCAAAGCACTTACCTTGAACGAGATGCATTCTGGCGATGAATGAATTTGCCCGTCCATGGAACACTTCCCTCTCTTCTTCCCACCATTTTTCCTTGTTCTTGTGATTTTCTTCAAGTCCACTTCCTTCCTTACCCATGAGAAGATTCCATACCCTGTTAGTTTCTGGGTCAAGGTCTACTTTTGGCCGTGGTTTGCGTTTCCTGCCTTCATAGGGAACAATCATGCCAGCTCCAGTATAGGGTACAATTGCATTTTGCTCTGCTTCCTTCACTTTGCTGCCTTCTTCATTGAGACTGAGCACCTCCAATATGTATATGATCTCGTCAAGAGTGTTGAGGTCATTTCCCATAGATGAGCTTGGACCTGAATAGCATGAAGAGACTGATAATGATGGACTCTAGCAAAATATACTGGCCTTGCAAGCAATTACAGTTAGGGTTCCAGGAAATACCTCTTGTCACTGTACCAGTTCGTTGATTTTCATGGCGTGGATCCTTCTGCTTTTTCTGGAACTTCTCTGTGGAAGGACTCTGCTTAGTGGGAGCTGCAGTCTTCTTTGCTAAAGGATTTTCCTGCTGCTTTTTTGGTCTTCCTTTCTTTACTGGTGTAACAGTATGTTCTGGAGCTTTTTGGCTTTGATGATACTCCTGACAAGCTGGTTTGGGCATGTCTTTCACTCGCAATATGCTGGTTTCCTCCTTTCTCTCTACATGAGAATGCTGTTCAGCTGAAATTTGATGGTTTCTCGGAACATTACCCCAAGTGTGAGAGGGAAGATTCCATCCACTGGTAAGTTTCTGTGGCCTGTCTTTTTCATTGTGGAAAATGCTTCCAGAAGCAATACAGGGGTTCAACATCTCATCGATCATCTGAAATGGTCTTCTACATGTGGCTTGACCATATACACCTGCATGCACTGGGCTTGAAGAATCTAAGACTGCTGGAACACAAGATGAGAGACTGTTAATATCAAATGTTTTCTCTTCTTTCTTCCTTTTGTGGGTCTCTGAGTATGCCGAACTGAGAATGCTACTTCTGCTGAATTCACCGGTCTGGACCATTTGTTGCAGCCATGGGGGCATTGAATTTGCACGAGGAAGATATGTCTGCTCGCTGTTTTGATGATAAACCCTCTTTAATCCCCTTGCCTCACTAGAGTTGGAAAAAGTTAATGGTGCTGATTGAGGCACTGCTTGCCTAGACATCTCAAGGTTGTGAAGCCCTGGAATGTTCACTTCTCTTGGTTCTGCAAATACAAATTGTTGCTCCTTGAGATGCTGTCCATCTTTTGAACCCATCTGGCAAGCAATGCCAATGGCTGTATCCATGTTTGCTCGAGTGGCTATTCTATGTTCCAGTTGGTCTGTTCTGGTGGTGAGCATGTCGCCAGCCTTTGTAGCACTGGAAAAAATGCAGTGGGCCTTTGATTTGTTCCGTGCAAACTCACATTTTCCTGTTGATTTATCACGGTTGATCTGTCATGGTGACCTATCTGCTGAGCTGATGTTATTCCTGATAGAATGTTTACTCTCCTGCTGAGTTCTGAGGCTTGTGAGTCTACAGGCAAGCGAGAACCCTCCATATTCCTTGACTCCTCTGGTCCAGGTACTGTGCTTGCCTCAGATGTCTTTTCTAAGTCAAAATTCAAAGTTCTCCTGCAGGACTTTACAGCAGTTCCATCATTGCCAACTGCGGTCTCCTGTGCAGCATCTGCCTGTTGACTTGCTGTTTCTTTCAGGCCTTTCTTGCGTATGTACTTCCGCTTTCCAGATGGATTCTCGTTTCCCTTTGGTTTTAGCTGAGCTTCAGGTTTTTTAGTCCTCTTTGGCTTTTCTCTAATCACCTTTGGTCTGTGCTTTTTTCGCTTGGGTGTTTTCTGCTGCGGTGTTGTATTAAGGTCAATGCCTTGGTTGCTTTCTACGATGGCATCCTTTTTCTGCTTGAAAGATTCCACAATATTCTCCAAGAGTTCGTCTGAATGGTTTGTTTCACTTGTCAACGAAAACAACTTTCCCTGCTTGTCCTTCTCTTGGATTGTGCTTTCGTATGGTGAGGATTCAAGTAACGCAGAAAGCTGGTTGTCTTGATACGGTGTTGCTGGTGCAAACAATAAGTTAGTCATGCTTGGTGGGGAACTGACTTCTGGTGGAGTGGAGTTTAGATCATAGGTCAGTCGCGAAGGCAAAGGGAATTCATCTGTAAAAGACAGTTCAATCTTCAGTGTTAGTGGATGCACAGTGGAATTTTTTGAAGGAGTGATTCTTAAGCTCACAAATACTAGGCACAAACAAGAAAGACAGCAACCAAACTTTATCCTACTAAGTCGGCTAAATGAACTTCTTATGGTATTTCACTATGTCTGCAGCGAGATAGCATACACAACTTCAAAATTTTCATTGTCACCCAATTCTTGTTTACAAATTCTGAGGTAGCATAGCATAAAACATAAAAAAAGGACAGTCGTATATGTTGGCACCAAGGATGCATAGCCAGCGGAAACTCTACTGTGGGGAGGATGCTACTCAGTCCAGAGGATGCAATTTTCTTCGGTTTCAGTTGATTTATGAAGGTAGTAGCCTGCATATTTGGTCTAGAGCTATTTTTTTGGTCATCGCACATGGTGTCTTGACCTTATTTTAAAATAATAACTTGTTTTAGAATGATCTATTCTGTATTTCTTGATGTATTTCAGACATTGCATTTGTTGTAGTAACTATCTTGGTGGAGTGATTTATATGTTTCTCTACAGAAGCATATCCTGACAAAATACCTCAAAAAATTTAGCATTTTCAATCTGGGAGGAAAATCTACAGCACTGACAATTGGTAATCTTTAGTTGTGCTACTGAGAAAGAATCCAAAACAATCTTCATACTTACATTTGGTTGTCTGAGTAGGTGTGTAATCTCTTCTGAATGCACTTGTGCTTGCAGCATTCATCTGACTGCCAATCAAGTCATTTGTGGTGAAATCTCCACCGCTGCTGGAAATCAGCTGGTAATTAGAAGACCAAGGTCTGTGAACCCCGTTGGCACCACTGCTTGAGGCTCCTTCAACTGATGGGTCAAAAGTATAAGTGTCGAGTCCCAGCAAACTCATTATTGGTCCACTATTCCAATCATCTCGATCCATATCGAAGATAGGCATTGATTGTCCAGCAATCCGATTGATCCGCTGGTTTGTCCGGGCTAAATCTACGTCATACCTGAGGTAGCTCTGAATCTCCTCCGCTGGTGCTCTAAAGTTGAGATTTTGGACTGACCCACCATTACAGTGAGGCAGCTCTTGCATATAACCATGGCCATGGGGCAGGCCAGTAAATACAGGGTAATTTGTTCTGCCCTGCAGGCTCTCGATTTGATCAATCGGAGTTGCACGAGATCTTACTGGGATTGGTCTCTGTGGGGTGTGTACTTCCCAATTGCCAATCTCAAAGTCCCCTCCTTGCGGCATTGGGAACTCACCGCTTGAATTCCAACCGGAGTTCATCTGGCCTTCTCGTTATTCAATCCCTTGTACAATTCCTTTTCCAGTAGGCTGGAAATCTCAAATATCTTTATTTTCTTCTGGTGGCCAAATGTGGCTACCAAAAGGAAAAAAAAAAGAAGAAAAGAAAAATGCAAATTCTCCAGAATCCTAGTGTTTTGCTCTAAAACCTGATCTTTTTTTCCTACCACATTTCCTCAATTCACTGTGCTTCCGAAATTCTGCTATCGAATTCTTGCTGAACTGCGACCTCCACTCAAAGTGCCGTGCACCCAGTGAAATTGTCAGCTGTTAGAGAAGCCTCCTCACCTGATTAAACCAAAATTGCACATCATCTCTTGCAACATTAATGGCCTACCCAGATATTCCTCAACAACTAAATCCAGCTAACGATCCCCAGCTCTTAAAAGACGGTAAAAGCACAAGACAGAAATGGAAACAGATTGCAGAAAAAACCAGCAAGTATCTGAGAAAATGATGGAACTCCTGAATCAGCAGGAATTGGAACGAATTGATTAGCTCCTGAATGCCAGAAATCGATATCCGCGAAACAGCGGGAAAACGGGAAGGAAATCTCCTCGGAATCTTCAGAGATACGGGGGGGAACGGAGCGAAATGAATGAAGAAACAAGAGCAAGGAATGAAGAGAAAACAGCAGCCAGTGCACACGGTCAAATGTCTGAAGTAAATTCAAGCGGAATTAGGAGGAGACGGGAATGGGATTCAATTTCGAGCTCAGCTCACCGATCTGGTCGTGCCTTGCACGGCCGGCGCCGGGCGGTGGGTGCTTCAGGAACGAATCAACGCCCGGGAGCAGCCCAGTGAGTCTTCGCCGCGGTAAACAAGCTAGAGAGAGAGAAGAGAGAGAGAGAAGAGGAGAAGAGAGAGAGAGAGAGAGAGAGAGAGAGAGAAGAGAGAATAGTCCAAATAGATTAGAGAAATATATAGAAAAGAAATGCAATTTTTATATAAGAGGAGAGAGAGATGGGTAATGGGGTCACCTTTGGTATCTTCAGACTGGGCACACCAACCAGTTAATGACTTACAAAATCTGGAAATTACCTTTCTGGCTGTAGGCAAGTTTCCCGACGGTAAGAAAAAAAAAGAAAAAAGAAAAAAAGAACCACCCAACCTTCATGCACCAGAATAGACCTGCTCCGGCCCTCTCCCCCAAAAAAAAGAAGAAAAATCCCCAGAAAATACATATATACCAAAAAAAAAAAAATGCGATTGACTCGTTAATTTTGGTAGTTCTTATCAGCTGATATACAGTCATGGCACTGACATCTCACCGTGAGGTGACTCACTATTTATGTGAGTGATTCCATACGATTCTATCCATTCATTTGGTGTCATTGTGTTGTTTATTATTTTTTGGCTATAATTATACTAAGAAATTTTGATAGTTTCCCTTTGTGCAAATTCTGTCCAAGTACTAATCTACTACTTTTTGTAATGCGGTCAAAGTTTTGCCCAATATACTTAGTTCCTAAGAAAAAGCTTTACTTACAAATACTAAAAAGGAACTCTTATATTTTCTTGCAAATTTTTTGTGAAGTACAATTTTTTTTTATTTATGAAAGTATTACTTTTCACCTAATCCAAATATTAGTTTCGAAATCATACTATTGGGTACCTCTGCTTATATTTGTACTCCCATTTAAAAAAGAGGAATCATAACCTCATCGAATTCATCACGAACTCACGGCGAGCGTGGTCCATTAAAATCAATTTGGCCACCTATCCTAGGACGTCATATCTTGGACCAGTAAATACTCACTCATTTCTTTTTGGGGGTGCGACATTAAATGCGGGATCTTCCCAATTACGTCAGGACGGCAATGTAGCCCATATGCTGGCCAAACAACACGAGAGGCAGAACGCCAATGCCTCCCCCACCTAAAATCTCCAATTGGACAAATACCTTTTGATGAGTGATTCGCACAGCAAGAAGGGGGGGGGTCCTCAGTTCATTCTCCCTTTTATGGAAGTTAGGTCGTATGGTAACAATTAGCACAAAAAAAGGAAAAATCAAATAAATAAACAAAAAAGTAAATTGTGGGTAATTTATTTTTTTCTTTTTTATTTTAATTAAAGGGGTGCTTTTTTTTGATAACTTAACATACATGAATGTGAGGTGCCTATATATGACAAAGTAACGTCCGTGGGCAAACTTTTTTTGTTCTTTTATGTCTCTCTGTTAGTAAAAAGTAAATGCCAAAGGGCCCCTCTCTTCGAGAAAAAAAGCTTGCGTTTTGGCCCCCCGAGGGGTATTTCCGTAAAATCGTGACGACCGGGGGGGTGTTTTCCGTGCAACGCGTGTTCCTGCCGTCGTTTCCTCCTTGTCCGAAGCACCAGATTCGGCCAATGGCTGAGCGACCTTTTGTTTTTGGTCGCTTTAGCGGACTTTGAATAAAAGACCTTTTTTTTTTAAAGAAATGATTTTTTTTTTTTTTGATAAAGGAGCCAATGAAGATATTTTAAGAAATTGCAGCAGAAAGAGGAAAAGGAAGAGAGAATTTAAAGAGAAAAACTAATTAATTATGTGAAAAAGGGGCGTCCTCACGATCTTCATGCACGGAAATATTTTTTGCGTTCTACGAGGTGGAGGTGACTACGTCGCGCTTTGCATGACTGCGGCCGGACCCTAGTGCCACCTGTCGGCGGTGTCGGGTGGGTTTGAGTCGAAACAAGAAATATTTAGGAAAGAAAAGGGGACAATCTTACAAAGAGGGTGTTTATTTCCTGAAAAATGAAAGATTTAATTTTTTAAATTAAATGATAAAATTAGTCAATTGAAAATATTTTCATCATCGATAATAATTTACGTTAATTATTTTTATGAAAGATGAAAATATTTTTCGTTTATTCATTTTTATAAAAAAATTCAAAATCATTTATTTTTCGCAAAACAAACGGAATCAAACAATTAGGAGTGTTTTTTCCTTGGGACATTGATACCTTGAATTTTATTTTTGTCTCACTAATACCCTACACTTGTGTTAATCGATTCAAAAATACCTCCCGTCCAAGTAGCAGTTGAAAATCTGAAGCGGTCGAACGCAACAGGTCTGTCCATTACCAAGTTGCATCCATTTGTCTGGCATTGTTCGTGAATGTTGACACATCGGGACTTTGAAGGGCCATTCTAAAGAGAAACCTAACAAAAGGGTTTTGAGTCACTGGTACAAAGGGTACTAGTGATACGAAAAAAATATTTAGGACATGGCCTATGGGGTTTAGGATTTTTTTATGAGATTATTCTTGAAAAAAGACGAAGTTTCGATCCAGATAAATTGATTCAACACAATCTATTATTAGGATAGTCACACAAATAGTTCTTGAATTTTGATCCAATGTGTAACGTGATTCCTGAACTTTTAATTTATTTAATATGATCTTCCGACTTTGGCTCAATATGTAATATTGTCTATGAATTTTTAATTTATTCAATTCGGTCCCCTGTACTTTTGGTAAATGTTCAATCTAGGCCATGCATTATTATATTCTTGAATTCAATCTAGTCTTTGGATTATTTAGTTTAGGAGCTAAACATGGATCAAAAGTTTAGTGGTCACTTTGAACAAATTAAAAGTTTAGTGATGGCATTGCACGTTCGGTCAAAATTCATTAATCATCCGTGCAATTTTTCCTTTACTATTTGAACGCTGGACTTCAGACTCAAGCTTGTCGAAGCGAACTTCTAGCATTCCGTGACTTTAGCATTTAGTAGCTTCCATCAGGCACTCTCCGTCCACTTTCATAAGTTGTGGTACAAAAGGTAAAAGGTGAGAAACACGGGGGTGTGTTGTGTGTTCCATGCGGCTTCTTCACTGTCCTCATGTGGGAAAACCCTAGGTTTTTGCCAGGCGCCCGCTTTGCCCTTTTGCACGAAAGGGTCCGATCTAGCGCCGCTCTTTGGTAAGGTGGAGTAAAGAGTCCAAATTAGCATCATTCTGGAAAAAAAAAAAAAAAGAAGAAAAAAAAAAAGAAGAGAGAAAAGGTCTAAATTTAGATCAAACTCATGCGCGATCGATGCGCGATTTCATGTGCTCGAGAGCTTAAGACTCGATCGTCGGAAATCAAGTTGCCATCGGTATGTTGGGTTCTAAAATCTTCGATGTGCTCCCGAAGGAAATCTCGAATTTAGCTTGTGAGGGGGCTGGTGCATTGAAAGCCTTAGTAGGAGATCCCCGGGTTGATCACTTCCGTTCACACTTGGCTTTATCAATTTGAGTTTCTAGAACATGCGACTATGCTTTATACTCTAATTAACTTAGCAATAGAGCCAAAGGTTTTGAGCTCAATCTCTCGCAGCCCGATTTCATCTGTCCATGTATAGGGTTTTCCTTCCAATACGTGGGACTGCTACAATTGTTTCAAACTCATATATTTCAGTTCACATGTTTAAAGGAAAAATTATTCAAAAAGTCTTAAATTTATTACACTTTTGTCAATTCAGTTTTAAATTTTTTAATTTTATTAATTCGGTCTTAAATCTTTTCACTTATTACCGGTTGAGTCAATTCGGCCAATTTTGACTAGAAATTGATGACATGACACTTTTTAATAATTTTTTTGAATTTTGATTTTTTTTTCTTTTGGGTTTGGGGTTAGGGCTGGCGAGGGTTGCAGGCAGGCCAAACCTCGTTGGCCCTTGTAGGCCCTAACCCCAAATCCAAAAAAGGAAGAAGATAAAAGTAAAAAAAAAAGAGTAGAAATTCAAAAAATTATTAAAATATTATTAAAAAGTGCCACATTAGCGTTGATCGGTCATATTAGCAATTTATGGTCAAAATTAATTGAATGAACTCAATTGGCAATAAAAAAAAATGTTTAAGACTGAATTGATAAAATCGAAAGGTTTACAACTAAATTGACAAATGTGTAATAGGTTTAGGACTTTTTAGACAATTTTCTCATGTTTAAGTTTTCTTTCACTATCATATCAACTGCCTTATGTTGGACCATAACTTGTGTATTATATTTTTCTCTAACAATTTAATTTTTTAAAATCACGGTCTCGTTCTCAACTTTAGTTCAACTAAAAATAGTAGAGCCAACCGAGGTGTAGATCAGAATAGAAACCGAAAGCAATATCAATTTCACCTTTTTTTTTTTTTACTGATTTTACTAATGAATTCATATGTTAAATGTAAATATGATTTGACGCCAAAATTAGGCTAATCAAGTATTGCGAGTTACAGGGGCCAACTGTTTTCAAAGTCAAATTCGATTTTCTAATTTCTGGAATTACTCAAATTCAACTCAAACTTGATGAGAATGGAGTCGCCTCAACCAGTCAACAAGTCTCGAGCAATCAATCTTTGAGTGGTTGCTACATAACACCCTTTCACACCGATGGCACAAAACTGGTAGGTATAGTACTTGTTTACGGAACACATAAAAAGAACCGCCATGGATATGCATAAAGTTTGCAATTCCATTTTGAAAGGGAGTGAAATTTGGGCGACAATTTGTGACGTAACCGTATCATGTGAAATTTAAGGACATTGTCAATTCAATTTTAAATCTATTGTGCAGTTGCTAATTCAATATTAAACTAATTAATTTTGTCAACTTTTGTGCAAAATTTCAATGTAATCATTTTGATTAATTTCCATTGTAAATCACTTACTTGATGGTGTATTACATAGAACGGCCAGTAATGATTAAACTGTCATGTCTGTGATTTGTCGATAAAGATTGACTAGAAAGACTGTATTGAAATTTTATATAAAAGTTTAGGAATAAATTGACAAAATTGAAAATTTTAAGACCTAATTGGCGTATGTGCAATAGCTTTAAGACTGATTGGCAACTCTCCCTGTCAAATTTAGATCCAATTCGAATTTGATACATTTATTAGCCGTGATTATCTTTGCAATCCAAACATGATAAATTTATCATACGAGTGGATATGACATGACGGATCTAACACTTTTATCATGTAATCTCTAATATACAGAGAAACATGTGGTAATTGATTTAAACATTAGCTTGTCTAGACGTCTTTGAACGTGTCGTGTGGATACGAATGATATGTTGGCATGTTTAACTAACGAGTCTAAACGTACCATGGCCGGGTCTAAAGGTCAAACTTTGAGCGACTTGTTTATTATATGTCTACAAATTCCGTGCCGCGTCACGACACGAACATGATTAGCCTCAAACTATCGAACCGAAGTCGCACTAACGAAGGAGTGGAGTCATAATTACTATGGACTTATTACATCACAGTGTGAGAAAAAAAGGGAAATATTGATTTTTTTTTTCTTGGCGAGTATGGGGGCCGCCAATATTCCAATTGCGTGACATGTGTAGTCTTTCTCTTTGTTTGATTTTCGAAAAATTTCCAGAATTATATGGTGTTCCTATCTAGAGAAAGCAAGATGCTAAAGCGCGTCGGAGGAAAGAGGAAAAAAAACAATTTTTTATATATGTCATCAATGGGTAACTTTTGTGAATTTTCAAACTTGTATCGATAAGGAAAAAAAAAAAAAAACTTGTATCGATAAGTGCGCATATCAATTTTTATTTGCCTTAACGTATTCCGAAGCACAACTTGCTAATAAAAACAGCAGAAGAGATCTAAAAAAAATGTCATCAACTTAAACTTGCTTAATAATTAAATTCGTACGGATCTATACTTCACAACTTTCTATAATTTAGCCGGTGTTGGCTAAATTTAAAATACATTTGCCAACTGATAATGCAAGTCCTTTTGTCCAATTTAAAAAATCGAAACCCGGGCATTAAACGAAAGTGAATAAACACCAACAATCGACACATGATGCCTACGGAGATCGATTCTACTAGGTGCGATAATGACATTCTCATTTTCAATTTTAAAAACACATGTCTTTAATAAATTAATCACCTCCCTAGTGCCTTTGATTGCACTAGGGAAATGAATTTAGTTAGGTGTGCAAAAACTGGCTCATAACACTAGCTGACCTCGTTGCTATGCCAATGAGTAAGACGGATTAGTCATGAATCCCGAATACCGATGATTGATAGAAAATAAAAGAAGGAAAAAAAGAACAACATGAAAATGTCCATGAACTATCAAATTTAAAAGCAAAATTGAGTGAGAAGGTGAATAGGTGACAAGTTTTAAAAGTTTTAGGGATAAAGCCACCATAGTCCGAGGACCTTCGTAATTTGTTGTATTTATCTGGACAATCAGGTTCTTGAATTATATATTTGTTTGTATAAATTAATCTTTTCGTCAAAGAGGAAGACTAAAATGTTGACATGGCCATTCACGTCAATGCCACGTTAGCGTCATAGTAGATTTATATAATTAGAAATCAGAAAATGAAATATTACGAATCTGGGAGGGAGGGAGGGAGGGTGGAATGTCAGGTGGTGGCAGAGCCGTTGTGCCATTGTCCAAGATTCATTGCCCCTTGCCGATAGCTCGTCCCTTGTCGCTAACATGTGATGACATTGAACAATTCATCCATTGATGGCAGGACTCGATCAACGCAAATAATTTCTAGGGATTTTTTTCATCTATTAGGGCGAGGTGGGTATTGGGGTTTTTGTAGAAGCTTCAGTTGATTCAGCTTCTCTTATTTGTTCTATTTGTGGAGAGAGTTGGTGATGAAGAGCTTAGATCTGTTGAAGACTGGGGAAAAGGTCCTGCAAATGTGGAGATCATGAAGAGGAAAGTTGTGCAATCAAATCGGTTCTATTTGAGAAACGTCCTAAAAATTGGTCTGGTTCTCGGTTCCAATTTTATTGAAGCATCGATTGATTGGCTTCTCTTCTTTGTTCTATTTGTGGAAGAGTTGGTGATGAAGAGCTTAAAGTAGTTGAAATTGGAGAAAAGGTCTTGCAAACATGGAGATCATAAATGGTAGGGTTGTGCAATCGGATCGATTCTATTCAAGAACTAGTTCGACCATCCTAAAAATTGGTTTGGTTCTTGATTCTTTATTTGTGGAAGCATCAATTGATTCAACTTCTCTTCTTTATTCAATTTGTGGAGAGAGCTGGTGATGAAGAGCTTAGAGTAGTTGAAGATTGGGGGACAAGTCTTGCAAACCTAGAGATCATAAATAGTATGGTTGCACAATTGAAGCAATTCTATTCGAGAATTGGATTTGACCATCCTAAAAGTTGGTATGGTTCTCGATTCTAAATTTGTTGAATCAATGTGAACCAGTTTGGTTCCCAGGCTAAGTGAAGAACTACTTAGGAATTGAATCCACCAATTCGAATTTGGGACTAGTTTTACAAAGCTAAAAAATTCTAATTTTTCTCTATATCTCTTCCTTTTTTTTGTCCATTCTAACCAACCTTACTTAGACACTTCATGATTCTCTCTCTCTCTCTCTCTCCTCCTTGCTTGCTTGCGACTTGCCGTCACTTGTTCAAGCCTCACAACCTCACTTGCTCTTGATTTGCCTTTACTTGCTTGCCCTCATTTTTCTTTTATTTAAACCATTTCGTTATTCATATTATTTCGCTGTAAAAAAAGAAACCAAAAAAAGAAATAAAAGAAAATCAAGTTCCTAGATGGACTTTGGAATTGAACCAAAAAGCAGGGTAGGTTTTAGGGTCGATTTCAAGACAAACATGATAGGTTCGTGGTTCAAAAAATTGTGAATCGGTTTAGCAGGGTAGATTTCAAATTTTAGGTTTGAAATCCACTCACTTTAAAACCGATCACCATAAATAAGACTATAATTACTCTGTCGAAGATCAATGGGGGTGGTGTGCAGCTGCCTTGAAACAGATGAGGGTCCCAACCCCCTTGCTGGTGACGTTGCCCAACATCAAAGTCAGGGAGGCAAGACAAAAATTTCAATCATATACCATAACATTGGGTGAAGGGACTTCCTAAAAGTTGTTGTACTTGCATGTTTGCTAAAGCATGTGTTAAGAGTTGGGGTACCTCAAATTGCATGAGGCGATTTCCTAAAAAGTCAAGTTTTTGTAGTTATGAGTAGCTTATCGAATGCCTTATAAGCAACACTTTCGCATTTTCATTTGAAATGCGGCACGGACAAATTAAATGGCACATATGATTTACAAATCATATGAGCCAATATATCACCGTCTGCGGTGATCTAGTTGAATAAGGCTCCCATGATCCTTTGCGAAGAGGAGAGGAGTTCGAATCCCGTTGGTTGTACGGGATCTTAAGTATGATATCGGGGTGGTGGGTCTTCCGCTGGCGTCGCCCTTAGGCTGTCGGCTTACGGGGTTCCCTGGGTCATTAAAAAAATCATATGGGCCAATATCATTTCAATTATCAATTATGTAACTTTCACAAATGAAATCCACATGATTAATGATGGAGATAAGCATGATACACATGATAGATAAATCATTCGGTATATTTGTAACAAATTTATTTTATTAGTTTCCGTTAAATTATATTGTCAACTTGTTAAATTGAATGATACGTAATAGTTGATGGGTGTATCGATTTAAGATTTTACCTTTTGTATAGTTTATGATTTTTCATGATATTAATTCAATTGAATGTAAATTAAAATAGGGTAAATTTATCATAATTATATTAGTTTAAAATTTTTGATGGTTGGAAAATTAATTAGAATAAATTTATCATATGTGTACTAATTTGAGATTTTTAATGATTAAAAAAATTTAATTTAAGATAAATTTATTACATAAATATTAATTAAGATTGATCATAATCATATTTGTACTTACTCGTACGGCTACATGATGTCATTTTCAAATTCTTAATTTGAATTTGACAACTTCAGTCACGTGATACGACTACTAACTGTTACATCGTCAGGGTGGTTGTCGCAGAGACGGATTTAACGCTGTTCTAAGCTATATTTGAAAGAACGAAGAGACCGCCCGGCGGCAATATTTAATGGTTTTGGTTAGGTGGGGTGGAGCTGTAAATGGGGTGATCGGTCGTTGTCAGTAGCGTTGCTTCTTCCTCTCCACTTATCCTTCTGTTTTCTCCCAACAGGTTTCTCTGCATTTGCTTTATTCACTTTGGAAAATTCTATGGTCCGGTCCAACGGATGACCGGTTCCTAACGTAATTTGATTTCTTGGGTGGAAAGGAGAAAAAAATTCGAAGGAAATTTACGGAATGTAATTTCTGATATTACTTTTGATTGGATACCTTGTACCCTGTGTAGAGTATCCTGTAAAAAGACAATGCATTCTACATTAAGTTTGAGAAAAGACCCATTATCGAACTATCGATGATGTTTTCTATACCTCAAAATTCCCTGAGCTTTAATATGTAAAATGATCGGAGGAAGCATATTTATGTTTAGTATTTAACTTTGAGATACTATTTTGTCTTGCTATCAGGGATGAGGGGAAACGGTGTCCAATTTGTACGCCTTCGTTTCTATTGACGCCATTAAGTATCATAGACATTTAGATTATTCAAGTAAGTCATACATGAAGATCTCAATTGGTCTTCCACCGTAGTTTTTAAGTTATAAATATCTTGCCGCACCATATTCTAACAGTATAAGATTTGAGCATGTGAACATAAATTTGTCTGATGATCTCTAGTTCAATTTATCATATTTCTTTAATTGAATTGTGGCTTTCCTTTCTTTAAGATAATGATATTACAAGTGTTATAACTTTCGTATGACATATATTTGAGTGACGTTACTTTTTGTTCGATCACTCGAATGCTATAATTTAAAAAAAAAAAAACCGTTTACTTGGGTGTTATAATTTTTAATTGATTACTTCAATATCATAATGTTTAAAACATGCTCACATAAGGGATAAAAATCTGACGTGAAATGGCACTTGTGATGAATGTTTTTTTTTTTTTTTTTTTTTTAAGTTATGGTATTTAAATGGTTGATTGAAAAGTTATGTGACACCCAAAAAAAGTTATAGCGCTCAATTGAATGCCTTACGAAAGTGATTACATTCAAGTGATCGAAATAAATGTTATAATATTCAAGTGAGCAACGTATGAAAGTTATGGCACCTATAGTGTCTTTTTCCCCGTTCTTTTATGTCTTGAATGTCTTCATTCCTTCTCCGATTGGCCATGCATTTTGAGTTTCTTCTTAATATGTATTCTAATTTCAATAATCCTTTGCCCACAAGTAATGTATATCGGGTTGCATGTTTTAGGTTGTTTCTCCCATCGTATTAGCCTTCATGTGATGGAGAGTGCTAAGCTATGAAAAATAATACAATTTATACTAAAAGAATATAGAAGCTTTTTTGTAGTCACCTTTTAATGGGATACCTGTTAGAAAAAGCAATGTGTTGGAACTCGCAATTTGTTGTAAAAAGGTGATAACATGTATCCTAATGTGTAGCCAGCACTTTGCGCTGGTCGATATATAATAAAAAGTTCTTGGCTTTGGTAATTGGAAATACTAAACAATTCTTATTTAACTAATTTTTGGACGTCCATGCTAAGGAAAAGCTAATTTTAGGACGAGTTGTCCTTGAGGCACTATCTAATACCAAATCTTAAATTAATAATTTGGAGGATGATTAGTTGCGGCATGCTTTCTCGTGTTTTTCTGTGTATAGGCATGGGACACGACGAACAGCCATGTCAGCAGCACAACTTATGGTGGTTAGACAAATTATTGGGTGCATCCGATGCAGTGAATCCAACATATAAGACACCTGCGTAGCGTGCGCGTGAAATCTTAAAGATTACTTCATAGAAAACATATGTATTGTCTTGATGCTTTTACTCCTGGCAAGAAGGAAAAGGTCTCGGGAGCCAAAAAACAAAAGGAGTTTACATGGAATAAAGAGAATCTGACCTAATCGAGCAATGCTCTACCTTGGATTTGGTAATAAAATAACATTTGTAGTCCGTTGATTCTAGATTGTTTGAAACTCCCTGGGCATCTAGAATGATCTTTATTAGATGTAATAATGTTCCATCACACAGATGTCGAGTAATTATTAGTGGTAAGAAGATCTATTTTCTAAAAGGTAATCTCGAAAGAATTAAGTCAAAACTATCATATCATACATTTGGTGATTTTCACCATTTTTTACATCAAATTGTAAAAAAGAAAAGAAGACTTATGCGGACTTATGATTAAATGGTTCCTTGCATTTAAATATTTTCGATGGTGGTTTTTACCAAAAGAAAATATATTTTCGATGGTGACGCGTCAATCACAACTTATGTGAGACCATAAAATAAGAAAAGCAAGGCGATTGGATGGAAATGTGATTGGGGAACCAGAGCTACAACAGGTTCTCAAAAATAGCTCCAGCATTATTCATTATCATCTGACATGACACGAATCATTATTAGCAAATACAATCAATCATGATAAAATCATTTTCAATGATGAATGATTTGACAGCATCTGCATCAAATCATCTATGCAAGCTCACTTTTGAAAATGTATTCACATCATGATATCGAGTTCGTACAATATTTACTTTAATATTAAAATTTTTCAACAAATTATTTAAGTTCCTAATTGGACAAAAAATGATTATTTAAATGTTTCCAATGACAAATTCTGACAAAGCATCTTGTGTGGCTTTTTTAATAAAAGGTCAATCAGATGTGGCCTTTTTTTTTTTTTTATTTTAAAAAGGTCCTTGTGAATGATGGTCATTTAATGCCTAAATGACATCACATACAAATCTCTCTCTCAAATAGAAAAATCTCTTTGTCTATTGACTTGGACTCTCTTTCTCTTGTTCATTGTCCAAACTCCATTGCTCTCTCTCTCAATTAGCAAGGGAAAAAAATGAGAGCTTAGTGGTTGGAGGGAAAATAATTGGGGCTTAATGCCAAATCTTGATTCTCACATTCATCTTAGCTCTGTTGACATAATCTTGAGTTGCTTCGCTTATTCTCTTCTCTATTGCAAGATTTGGCTCTTAAATTTACCCTAGAATCATTAGTTTGAATTAGGGTTTCAATGAGATGAATTTTAGGACAAATTAGATAGGGTAAAAAGTAATAGCAGTGTCAACACTTTCATATGATACTCATTTTAGTACCAAGGCTTTTCGTTGAATCACTTAAATACAAAATTTGAAAAAAATGATTACTTAAGTGTCCCCGACAATAAATTCTGACAAAAAGTGCTACATGACTTTTTTTAATAAAATGTTAAATGATATAGGATTTTTTTTTATCAACAAGAAGTCCAACATGGACGATCAGGTGCCCATTCCATACATAACGACATCACACTTCTCTCTCTCTCTCTCTCTCTCTCTCTCTTCTATCAGTGTCATCCTCTCCTATTCTCTCACTCAATTGGCTGGGGGAAAAATTAGGACTCAGCTTAGTGGTTGAAGGGAAAAAATTGGGGCTCGGTGTCAACCAAAGCTTGATTCTCACATTCTTGACTTTGTTGACATGAACTTGAGCCACTTCTGCTTATTATCCTCTTCATTGGAAGATTCAGTGCTTCACCTTGCCCCAATTATCAGTTTGAATTAGGATTTCAAAGAGAAATGAAATTTTGGGACAAATTGAAAAGCATTCTCTTAGGGTTTGAAACATAGGGATAGTTTGGGGCTTTTCATGCATAGTGACGTCGTTTAAGGGCTTTTTCATTGAATTTTGCCATGTGGGATTTTTGTCAAGTTACGTTGGTTAGAAAAAGTGATAAAATAGTGCAACATCGGATTTCCAATGTCTCAAGTTGGAGTTGACATTTAATTGATCATTTAAAAAAAAAAATAGCAATTAAGAGATACAACGAAAAGTTTTAATATTAAAGTGAGTTCTGTACGAAGATTATGATACTTTTAATAGTATATTCTCAATTATAGGGCAAATTGGATTCCCCTCCACGTGTGACATTTGGTACAAGAAGGAAGTGTTAAGTTGATTTTGTCGATGGTAAAATATGCGAGAGTAAATCTTATTATTAAGGTAACATAGAAGAATTTTCATGATTGATAAGAGTTTAGATGACAAACTAAAACATTTTGGAGTTGGAATTTTATACTGCCAATAGAATTTATTATATCTTAGGATGTGGTGCATTTTAGAAGTTGCATCTCCCACATCCAATGGCTTGTTGGTTTTCTTGGTTGAGAGGACACAAGGCCATCTATGCTGGAATGACGACGTTGAGAGAGTTGTGATGGTTTTAGAGCAAAGAACACCACAAGTGTCATAATTTGACACGGGAGGACACATAAGTGTCAAAACTTCCAATGTTAAATTTTTTTTTTTTTTAAATTGGACATTTAAGTGTCAATTCCAACAAGCTTGTTGGAAATTCGACATAACACCATTTTATTAATAAAACTGGTTTATGTGGTTCATCGGAATATCAATTTAGCAATCCTTATCCAAAGACGTTGTCCTCCATGTTCATTTAAGTGCTAGTTGTGGTTAAAAAATGATCACTTAAGTTTTAAATTATAATGTAAGTGATCGCTTAAACTCGCGGTTAAAAGTAAATACTTAAGTATTAAGTTTTGTAGAAAGTGATCACTTAAGTCAAAAAACAATGTCATTTAGTGTCGTCTCGCGTAGTCTATGAGGACGTGCCCCGTCTACGTGGATAATTTTTTTAAAAGAAATGCCACATCATTTAAAACTTTCATTGGGAAAAAGCCACGTTAGCTATTTGGCCAGAAATTTTCGCTGTTGGCACTTAAATATACATTTTGGAAGTTTTGGTACTTATGTGTCACTCCGTGTCAAGTTGTGGCACTTGGGATGTCCGATTGTTGATGGCATTGTAAACAATGCACATAAGAAGATATAGAGGACATAGGTAGTGGGTGACTAAGCTTGAGATTTTAATGTACATGGTGAATCACACGTGAATGGAATAGATGACATATATTCAGTGTTTTAGAAGGGGATTTCGAATAGGGTTTGGGGCAGGAAATTTTTACTCTTAAGTTCGTTTGTAGACGGCCAAAAAAAGTTTGTTCTTAGAAGCTTGCATTTTTTTTTTGTTGGAAAAGGACAAAAAGGTCTCCTCACTAGACTTAATAAAAAAGTAAGCAACTTGAGGGCCCACCTAAGCCTGCTTATGAAATGGGTGGATTTGGTTGAATTTTTTAGGTCTGTTGGGTGGAGTTGGACAAATATTCCTAGCCCGCCTGTATATTTATTAAACGAATTACAAAATATGTTTAATAAATAATTTTACTTACATATTTAATACTTATAAACACTAATAAGATGAATAAACCCAAGTTTCTAATGCAAATAGAGGAAAATAGTGTATAACCCATAGATAAAGTAATAAAATATAATAACACAAATCCCTAAAGTTTATTTCTTTTTCTTTATTTCTATTTATTTTTTAGTTGATAAATTTGAGAAGAAGAAGAAGAAGAAGAAGAAGAAGAAGAAGAAAGGCGGTACGCTGGGTGAGCTTGGCACCCCCTTCCTTTTTTTTACCTTAGATGAGTTTGTACACTGGGGTCGAGTATGGTTTTAGGATAAAACCTAGAACTTGAGAATCAAAATGGTGGGAACTTGTTCGGTTATAAGTTTTAAGGTATGCAGGGTAGGTTCCGGGTTCCAAAAATTGATAAACCTATTTTGACAGGTTGGTTGCAGGTTCTAGGTTAGTGGAACTTGGAATCTAGAATAAGTTTTTGTATTTTTCTTAGTCTATGAGTTCGTGTCATCTTGAGATATTTTATGACGCTCCATGATGAATGTACAATTTGGAATCATTAGTCCGAGTTTTTATTTTATGATTGAGATTTTTTACTTTATTAATGTTTTATTATTATTTTTTTGTGTCTAAATATAAGTTATGGTTAATGGATTGTAGCAGCAAGTGGTGATTATGAAATGTGATAATTCACAATAATCGTTCAATTAATAATAAAGGTGGAACTTGGGTAAATCATGGGACTAACTTTGGAACCTGTAATGGGGGAGGTTCTAGGTTTTAGGATATACATGATAAGTCCTATGTTTCAAAAAATGAGGAACCTATTTTAATAGGTTGGTTCCACGTTCTAGGTGGAATTTGTATGGAACCTGAAATGCTCACCCCTACTATGCACTTGCCCAAGTCCACAAGTACAGGCATGGGAGGGACCTTAAAAGGTTTGAGCCCACCTAATGAGTAGGTCTACTTGTTATTATGCATTGTGCTCATCTCGTGTCACCACCTACTCTGAATCTTCAACTCCATCTATCAAATCTAGGATGGTAATGTGTTGTGAACTCTGTACGTGAGATGCACTTAAGCTCACATGCCTTCGACCAATCTCACTCATGGGGGTCGAGATGTTGTCGAGCTCCATCAACGGTGAGAAGTGAGGGAATGTGCGTGTGAGAGAAAGAGGGGGGTTGGCACCACCAAGAGACGTGGCTACGGGCACGATTGGTAAGGGTATTGTTCTTTGATGGGATGGAGAAAAAACTTAACTTATATCCCCATACTTTATATTCCTTCAAAGAAATTTCTAAGTAAAAGCATTTTGCTTTGTGCCCAGAGATGCATTGAACGCACTGCCTGTTGAAATAGTCTATTATCATGAAAAATGTGATAAGGTGATTATTGATCATGAAGAGTAGTGGTAGACTTTATTCCCAAAAGATGTATCGATTGGTTGTCTACGACCAAATCATACATTGTTCAACACACCTATTTAAGAACAACAACCTTCTCTTTTTCACAATATTTTTTGTTATTTTTATTTTTCATACACAAGATTGATAATATATTTAAGGTGAAATTCCTAGAGCAGAATTGAGTAATTGCCAAACTCATTTTTCCGTGGCTTTGGCATATATTCTGGAGGTATATTTATTCTAAATTTGACAGAAACAATAGTGGGGGTAAATAATACATTCAAAATAGTGATCGTTATCATGCATCAAAGTATCAAAGAACTATGAACAACTGCTCTATTTCCATCAGCAATCAAATTTTTTCAACAATCATAAGGTATGATTGGTTGCATCAAGTGCTCGCAATCTTGATAGATTAGTATGATTGAAATTTTGTTTCCATTTATATGCTCGAGTCATCTTCCTTGTGACATAATAAATTAGCTCAGGTTGGCTATAGTTCTTTCGAATTTATGAACGAAAGTAGTAAAATATCATGTGATAATATTAATAAGAAAATGATGATGAAAGGATATGTCAAAGAGGAATTCTCAATACTTCATCAGATTGTCTATATGAAATGTTTCAGTCTTATACAAATCCCAAATACATTTGGAATACCTTGGAGGCCAAATACAATACTGGAAAACAATGGAAGGATAGATTTAATTTTGAATGCTTAATGGAAAATATGTCTCTAAGCAAGTGGAAGAACTTCAAGTTCCTGTAATTATTTCAAAATTACCTTCAACGTATAATGATTATCGAAAGAAAATTTCCCACACGATTGAGAACTTGATTGTGGATAATTTGACCAAAAAAAAAAAAGCGACCAAAATAGTGGCAGGAAAGAATTTGATTTAGTAGTATTATCATATACAATTACTTCAATTTTTTCATAGGATATAGAGTTATAATATGATGATTGTTGGTATAATAATGCTTGGAATAAATGAAACTAAAAGGCATTTCTTTTCTTAGTTTAAAATGAAAGATTTGGCAGAAGTGAATATAATTTCAGGTATTAAAGTGATTAAACAAAGTTGGGGACATGCTTTAAGTTAATACCACTATTTGAAGAAATTCATTCAATGATGTTAACATTTGGGAAATAAAGAGTCAAATGTAGTATATGATGTGTCAATTTAATTTATGGAAATACTGAGCAACCTTTAGCATAATTAAAATATGATAATGCAATTGGAAGTTTGATGTATGCTATGCATTGCACTAGGTTGGATATAGCATTTATTGGAGTGCCGGACACTTAGAGTGCCAAAACTTGGCACGGTGGGATACTTAAGTGCAAAAAATTAGGAAAGTGATATTTAAATGCTAAAATCGGAGCAAAATGGATCACTTAAATGCCAATAGCGAGAAAATTCGGCCAAAATACTGATGTGTCAATTTTTCGGCGAGTTAAATGCAAAAACGATGTTGTTTTGCATACTAACGAGGCTAGATAAGTGCAAAAATGACGTCGTTTTGCTGTTGATGTTGTAAATAATTAATTAAATTAAATTATAAAAAATTAAAAATTAAAAGGGGGGGGAGGATGCGGCTGAAGGCTAAGCCCTCACCATTGATGACAGTGGGGGGAAGGTCGGCCGATGATGAGGGCCCGTGAGCTCTTGCCCGAGATCTAGGGTGAGGGTCGGCAACTCTCGCCCGACCGTTATTTGGTGGGGGGTCACCTAGCGGGTGGTGACCTTTGGCCAGATCTGAGGGAGGGCCACAACCCTCGCCCTAGATTTGGGCAAGGGCTAGGGCCTGACGACCCCGGCCTACCCTCCCCCCACCGTTGCCGGCCCTTCCCGGCAATGATGGGGAGACGGCGGTGGCGAGAGCTTAGCCCTCAACCGCGTCCTCCTCCCCTCCCCTCCCCTTTAATTAGTTTTTATAATTTAATTTAATTAATTTTATATATTAAAATATAAATCTATGCTAAAACGACGTCGTTTTTGCGTTTCTTTTTGTTGAGTCGGTCACATAGGATTTTGGCGAGGTTTGTCAGAGATGACACTTAAGTGTCTCACTTTTAAAAAAAAATGGCACTTAAGTGACATTTTCCTAACTTTTGGGACTTAAGTGTCCCATTGTGCCAAATTTTGGCACTTGAGTTGTACTTCTTGCGTTTGTTGTGTGTAAATTGTCAAAATTTATGAGTAATCCTAGCACTATGCATTGGAAACTCATAAGTAGAATTCTTAGTTAGTTAAAGAAAAGAATACATTATAGTCTATACAATGGAAGATAATTAACGGTACTAGAAGGATATTCAAATGGTGATTGGATCACTAGTACTATTGATAACAAGTTGACATCTAGATGAGTTTTTAAGCTTGCAAATTGTGTAGTTTCTTGAGTATCAAAGAAGCAAACACGTATGACTCAATCAATGATAGAATAGAAATTTATATCACTATCGGTAGCTAGTAAAGAGGCTGAATGGTTGTGGGATTTGCAAGTGGATATAAAGTTATGGTTTCAACTAATGGCAACCATATCTTTGCAATGTGATAGTAAGGTAACTATGTCTAGGACATGTAATAAAATATGCAATGGAAAATCTAGATATTGGCTTACGACATGAGTATGTTTGATAATTCATTACTAATGGAGTTATTTTAGTAATTTATGTGCGGACAAGTAGTAACTTGATTTATCTAATGGGACTCTCAAGAAGTTTAATTAGCAACACTACCAAAGGAATGGGTCTTAGGCCAATTGAAAATAGTCAAGCATAGTAGAAACTCAACTTTACAATTTTTAACGAAATTATTAAAATTCAAAGCCTTATTGTATCTTAACATTAATAGAGGAGTGCCAGATACTTTAAGTGCCAAAACTTTCAAAAGGTATACTTAAGTGCCAAAATTAAAGAAGAAATGAACATTTAACTGCTAATGGCGAGAAATTCTGGCTAAAATGCTAATATGGCATTTTACGGCAACATTTTTTTTACTAAGATAGCAATAATTTTTTTTAAAAAAAAAGATCCTGTGTGGTGTTGACATGACTAGCTTATCCCTAAAATAACGTCGTTTGCCCCAAAATTGATTTTTAATATAAATATTAATTAATTAAATTTAAAAATTAAATTAAAAAAGGGTTGTAGCAAAGCTGCGAGGGCTATCACTGCTTTGCTACAACTTTTTTAAATGTATTTTAATTAATATTTATGTTAGAAATCAATTTTTGGGGCAAAACGACGTTGTTTGGCACCTTCATTGTTGAGTAGGCTTTCCGGTGACCCACGTAGACCGCTTATATTATTAAAAATAAGCCAAGTCAGATTTTTAATTATCATGGCTGGAGTTGGCACTTAAGTGTCCTAATTTTCAAGAAAAGTGTCACTTAAGTGTATCTTTTGGAAGTTTTATTACTTAAGTGTCCATCCATGTTAAGTTTTGATGCTCTTGGTATACTTTTGCCTTCATAGAGTATTGTGGCACAAGATTAGTACTCATAGAATGCAAAGATCATGTGGATATTTTATTTCAAGGCACATGAACAATGACGCAAGGAATGATGTGTTTCTCTTTTGAAGCATCAACTACAAGCTAAAAGATTTAGTAATGATTGGTTATATTCATCACGTTGTCACCAACACGTGACGCGTCAACGATGGTGGATGTTTGATCACGTCATATGCAATCTAAAACACCTCTTAGAAGTGGCATCATTGTAGAAGTGGATCCCACCATTGTCGACGTTGAAGCATCAACCGATTAAGGTTTCATTTTTCCCCCTTCGAGAAGGAAAAGCAGACAGAAATTCACTTCGGCAATTACATGGCAGATTTTTTTTTTTTTTTTTTCTGTGGTTTTTTAATCTTTTTTGTGAAACTTCTAATATGTTCCAGTATATCATTCTAACTTACCAAGTCACAATCCTTTCCCACTTGATTGTAAAATACTTGTATGACATTTGATGATATTATTGATATCGAAAAGATGACCGACTTTCCATTATTATTGATAAGTGATAAAGTTAGTCGATGAGAACATAATTTTTTGAAAACAAAAGTCATCAATAAAAAAAAATATTATTGATGACAAGAAGGGAATCGACAACTTGTCAATAAAGTCCTCAACTATACACAATGTAAAATTTATCGACGAGAGCAAGTTGATTGACAAGGTCATCCATAACATGCAATCACCACAAAAATAGAACTGGATGGTTATGTATATTGCTGCTAATTTAGGGATTTTTGTAACTTATAGTAGATAAGTGTTGCTAGATAATAAGAGATTATGGATGGTACAACTTCTTGTAATCGTTGATCAGATTAAAAAGTTAGTTCTTTATCAAATTTAGTGACCATTGTGCGTAACCATCTAGAAATGGTTATAATTACTGAAGGGTATTTACAATAAATGTATCCTGATCAATTAAAGAACTCAACATTCTTTTGAAAATTTATCTTTTATTTTTACCTTCATGCATTTTCATCACCGGCAACAATCGTTCCCAATGTTGTACTTTTAAATTCCTCATCGTTTACTTTCATGTCCAAAATCAACAGAGGACCTTTCACAAATTTTATCGATTTATATCTATCTATTGATATTCTCGGAAGATATTTGATCAATTTTTGCAAAATGGATATACGTTTACGGAACTATGATGACATGTCATAAAATTGCACGCTACCTTGTCGTACCGAACAGGCACCGCTTTTTGCTTTTTTTTTTATTTGGGAAGCTGATTTTGCTTGACATTAGTTAATGGTTGACGTTTCCTGTGTGCATCAGGAAAATTTCGACTACTGCATGAATAATTTGTTACCCTCCTGAAAAAAGTTTCGAGACTAAATATATATTTTCAGTCCAAGCCGATGTGGTCTAAAAAATGTTTCTAGTAATTGCGTATTCTATTAATTTTGGTTTGTAGAAATTTCTGAGTAATAGAACTAATGAATCACACAATTGATTTTGCCAAAATACATTTCGCGAGAACGAGGATAAGATCATGCAGCCACGAAGCAGTCCTCCTCTATTGACTCTCGTCCCATTGTGGAAAATCAAGTAATCATTGGACAGGAAGAGCTAGAACCGTACACCACCATTTTATATTTTCTTTTATCAAGAAGAAGACAACTTTATATTTCTGGTGCTTAAAAGGTTTTCCGAATTGGATATCCCGGAGACTCTCCCTCACAAGCCATTTAAAGGCAGTGAGGGTGAGTAATGGGACAACGTCTTGGGTATCCCCGGCCAGACCCAGTCTAAGGGTGGGGCCCACATCTTGATCCCCGTGAAGCCTTCCCGGGTAACCAATCCCGTGGCAGGGGAAATGAATGAACCTCTCTCCCCGCATTTAAAGGCAGGAGGGGTGGTGATAACGTCCCCATTGGGATGCCTCTCCTAAGGGTGGGGCCCACATCTTGATCCCCAGTGAAGGGGGTGGTTGAGGAAATGGATGCCTCTCCCGGAAGAGGGGTGGCCGGCCGGAAGAGCTAGAACCGTACACCACTATTTTATATTTTCTTTTATCAAGAAGAAGACAACTTTATCAATAATCAGACGCGCGGGCGCATTGACTTGGCTATTTGAAGGCCAAATGAAGCACCCAGTGCTCTATAAACCAATTAAGTTCAGGTATCTGACATTTATAGATGATCCTAATTTAAAGCAGTTTTTATGCAACTTGTGCTATTTAAATAGGTGACCTTTCCTAAACTGAAACTTCCCTGATGTCCAACCTAACTTCACCAATGTAGGGGATTAATAAAAAGACAATTTACTGAGAGGCACCAGTCAAAAGGGCGTGTATACAAGCTGAGGTTCCTACGTTGTTTCTACTCTTATCGTACTTAATTCTATCTTCCATCAAATTAAGTTCTCATGTCCATCTGACCCCGCTGGTCTACTTATTCACCACAATCGTGCGTGGGGCTCAAAACAATGTCGAGCTTCGTTAATAGTAAGGAGCGAAGCCTTAAATTTTAAGAGAGTATCATAATTCCATTCATTTAATATCCATGAGATCTCTTTGGAATTCCCTATCAAGTAAGGTTGGGGGGAGGGGGGGACACTACTGATAGAGGTTGCTTGGGGGATTGATAAAGGGTTTTTGCCTTAACATGACAGAGAAAGCTTTTAATTTAATTCTAAAATTTATATTTTTCTAGGAGACTAATAGATTATTCCATGGAGAGCAATGCATTGCATAGAGGTGCTTTGGTTTGCCTGGAAGAATAGTTATTTCCCATCTCGTCATAACCCTTGCCATCCTTAGGTGATAGGAGGTGTTAGGATGCATGTAAATATCTCATAAGATAATTAATGTAATATAAAGTACTTAATCTATCTTATTTGGCTTATAACTCATTAGTTTAAACTTTTGAGTGAAGGTGGGTTCACTTGGATATATTAACAAACTTAAACTTGAGTTCTCTCTTGGCGATCTCCCTAGATAAAATGTATGAGCTTTAGCTACGCACTCCCAACAAATGGTATCAAAGCTGATAATACATTCAAGTTGAGATATTTTGATACAAAAGGATGCCTACATTAAAGGGGAGTATGCTTAATACCAAGTTCAGATGTGAATAAAAGGTTGTTAGGATACACGTATGAGTTATTAGAAAAATCCCACATCAAAGAATTGGTGTGGTATAGAGTAATTAATAAATTTTAGTTAGCTCATAACTAATTGGTTTGAGCTTTTGAGTAAAGATGTATCTAATCGAATACATTAACAAGCTTAGACTTCGACTTCCTCTTGATGATTTCTCCAAGTGAAAGATATTAGATTATCATTGCACACTCCTAATCAGGGGAGATAGATGTATATTAATAACAAATTCTTTGTTTGAAAAGCTTGGGAATAGATATGTCTTATTTGGGTGAAAAAGAAACTATAAACAAATATAGAGGTGTCTTAAAGAATACTTCCAAGCTGAGGTTGACTATCATTTTTTTGGGTAAAAGTTCATTATCTTACTTCCCTCAAATCTTCTATGGGACCTCTTTGCTAATATATCTTTACTTCAAGGTATTAGCATGATACAAGGATTGAGGGAAATTTTTTCAAAAAGTAATAAACATAATGTACGACCGTTAATTTAGTCATAAACCTTTCAATTATGCTAATTAAGTTATAAACGTATTGATAACTTGTCGATTTACTCCTAAAATTTTCAATTATGTCAAATTAATCCCAAACCTTTGATGATTTGTCAATTTATTCCTACCGACTAAATTTGATTAGAAATTGTATATGTGGACTTAGTCAGCGTTAACCATCTTACATGACACGTGAGGTTCGACGTTGACGATTTTTGTAATTTTATTTAAGTTTCTAATTTTTTTTATAATATTTTACTTTTCCTTTTTATTCTCTTTCTTCTTCCCTTTGGCGACCTTTGCCAACCTTCAACATGGCCCAACGGAGGGAAAAAGAAAAAGGAAAGAAAAGTAAAAAATAAGAAAGAAAATTACAAAATTACAAAATTTGTCTACACTAAAACTAATTCATCTAAACATTATGATAGGTACCGGTTGAGGTACCGGTTCACTCGAATCGAATCCAGGCAGACGTATACCTTAGTTGCTGCGACGGTAATGTCAGTTGCACTTTCATCATGGCGAGAGTGGAGTGCTTGCCATGCTAGGTAGAACGATCAATGCTTAGCAAATCGTTAAAAGAATCAGGACTAAATTGATAAATCATTGAAGGAATTAAAATTAAATTGGAATATTTGAAAGGTGTAAGACTAAATTAGTAAGTGTCGAAAGTTATAGGACTAAGTTGATACAATTGAAAAATTCAAGATTGAATCAATCACCATATACTAGATTTATGATATTTTAGATAATTTTCTCAAGGAATAACGAGAGTTATATTCATGTGCACCCCCCAAAAAATACTCAATTTGGATTGAGGACAAACATGTCAACTTATTATGGAGGGTTCCCTTTTGAGTGATATCCTTTTCGAAGTTAGATTCAATTGAATGATAAAAGTTAAAAAGGCGATGATAATGATTGATTATATCCATCACATCAATATAATTAAAAAGGCATTCGAACGGCATGATGGAGACTGCTTGCTGATGTCACATGCAAATCGGAGGAGGGCGCTGCCTCCGAAACTGGCCGTCATAATAGGGAGTGGATCCCACGAATCGTCAACGTTGGAGTCTCCGCCAATTAAGGTTTGATTTTCTAGAAGGAAGAAATTTCTCCTTCGGCAATTCCGAGGCGGACCTTTTCCTCTGGCCGTGTGATTTGGAGTCGCCCCATTTTATTTTTTTGCTTTTCTATTTCCCTTTCGGCAGAGTGATTTTTGGCTTTGACCCAAGTCAAGTTCAACGATTCCCATGTGAAAACCTATGTAAAATTCGTGGCCCCTTAAAAGGGTTTTCGAGACTTTTATTACCAAAAATTGTAGTCAGAGCCGACGGGGCAGGAAAAGCGGTCCCTAGCAATTGGATATTTTATTAATTTTATTTTTGAAGTGATTTTCCAAATAGTAGAAGCATTGAATCGCACAACCGATTTTCCATAAATCATTATGAGAACGAGAATTGGACCACACGATTATGAAAAAGTCTTCTTGTCCCTTTATAAAAAAAAAATTGACAACGATAGTCACGGAAACAACATCTGAATTGATTGAGGATGAGTGGATGCATCTAGACAAGCCTGGACTTAACGAAAAAATTGTTTGCACAAGCCGGCCCATATGTTATTCTTTTTTTGCCCTTTTTTCACGGTATAAAAATGGGATATATGATTTCCATGTTTTTTTCTCTTTTTTCTAAGTCCAGTGTATCACGTTAAGCTAAACCCGTGGTCCCAATGCAATGGACTGACATGTGTATAGCGTGACTCGTGGGGCACCAAATTTTGGGTCGAATCAAAGCTTGACCTGGTTAAATTCGATAGTGACAGAAGGAAAGGTAATAAAGTAATGAGAAAGGAAGATTATTCTATTTTGGCGAATATTTCTGTAGGTTAAATCGCATCGAGGCTATCAAAAAGAGAAATAGGGGGCGGCAACCTAGCGGGATGGCTAGGGTTGGATCCAATTTGGTTAACTATTACAAAGAAGTTTTAACCCCAAAAAATAAAAATGAATTTGTTAAAGCAGAGATTATTATATCTTGGCGGTATCAAGATGATCTAAGCCAAGGATACTTTGTTTCACATTTTGGAAATTTAGTAAATGACATGTAGATATCATCCGTGTTAGAAGAAAAAAGGAAACTACTAAAATGATATAGACACGACAAGTGCGTGCTGACAAGATGATTGTACAGGTAGCTTTTGCGATTTGATTCCTGTAGACTTGAGTGCGATCGAGATGGTCAAAGATTCAAGATGACCTAAGCCAAGGGTACTTTGTTTTACATTTTGATAATTTAGTAAATGATATGTAGATATTATATGTGATAGAAGAAAGAAAGGAAATTACTAAGATGATACAGACACGACAAGCACATGCTGACAAGATAATAGCACGGGCAGCTTCTACTATTTGATTCCCACTGACGTGAGTGCAATGGAATAGATAATTGTCATGGATTTGAAATCGACGATGGTAGCGAGCGGTCATGGAGGCAATGGAATAGATAATTGTCCGTGCTCGCTCGAGCAATGCAGAGTTTTGGGGGGTGGGGGAGGGATTTCCACGGAGTTAAAAGGCACGATGTCTCGAAGCAAAATCTGGTGGATTATTTCTAATAAAAAGTGTTGAGAGTGCATAGTAGAAATATAAAACCTTCATCGAGAAAGATCACCAAAGAGAGGCTAAGTTTGAGCCGGTTTGCATATTTGGTTGAACTTGCTTTTGCTCAAAAGTTTAAGTCAATGAATTACCGACAATTATGATATATTAACTACTTCACACCATTAAGACTTTTTCAATATGATTTGCATTTGCATGTGAGTTCCATGTTAGGTATGATTTCCCTTAATTCAACTATCTTTATGCATCAACATATCTTAATCTGAACCTCTAATGCCCACCTTAATTCACGATCTCTTTCTCCAATTCAAATCATTGGGGTTGCCATCAAGACTACGTTGCTATGCATGATCTTAGTGTTGGGCTTGCATTTTTTTTTTAAATTCATGTATCCTTTTGCATCAACATGTCTCAACCTGAATCTCTAATGTTCACCTTCATTCGTGATCTCTTTCTCCAAACAAAACCATGAGATTGTCATCAAAATCGTATTGCCACACCACAATACCCATCTCCGTCATTGGTCTCTTTTGGCAAATGGAACCATGAAGGCTACTTAGAATCATGTCAGTCATGAGATTCCTTCCTTGAGATATTCACCAAATGCCAATAGTCATTGGAAGTAAGCTATCATTCAACCATCGTCTTTGACACCAACTTAGAGAGATGATATTTTCACATGGGGACATTACTAATGAAGAACCCAATAAGAATATACTAATTACTTCACATAACATTAATTCTTCTAAGTAATTTTTTTTAATACAATTCACACATGCATCTCAACAGATTGGATGAGACTTTAAAAAAATGGAAATGTTAGAAATTTTCTTGACTACAAAAGGAGATTGCAATCATATATAAGTGTTTTTTTTTTTTTTTTTTTTTTTGGGGTCAGCGATCATATATAAGTGTTTACCTCCATATTTCCTCAGCCATTTCCGTCCCTATTCAACCTATACCCTGGCCCGGTCACTTTCCGCACCCCTCTATGCGCTTGCGCTCCTACGACAAAGCTCAAATATAGTCGCTCCCCATCACGGGTAGAGGTCCAAAAAAGAAGAGAAAAAAAAACTGGGATGAAGCTTGTTCGATAAAAATAGAAAATAAAACAAGCATCGAATTTTAAGTGTTGACCACATCGAGTGCAAAAAATGGAAAATGAGATGTTGTTTCCTATAAGTTGAGTGTTAAAGTAATATTAGCTTCCTACCAAATACGAGATTGTGAACGTTCTTGGTAGGTTTTGGACTTTAAGAATGTAGTAGGTAAGATTTTGATTCCTGCTTACACGTATTTATCTATTGCACAAATTAAGCAATCTCATCATCACTTAAAAAATTAAGCATTTGTTTTAATTAATTGAATTTTTGAAATCAAAAGGTTTGATGACCTATTTAATAAATTATAATTATTGAATAATTATAATTTTCGATTTTATTAAATGTGCTCATACCCACAGGTGTAAAGGTAGAACTCTCGAGGATTTTCTACCAAGCCTGTTTTAGATTTGGGCCTTGTGGGCTTCTCTTTTAATTTTTATTTGAAAGAATAAAACTTGGTCCATGGGCAAATTGATTATGTAACCCAGCCTCTTCTTTGGGCTTGTTGTATCTTACTTCATGTAAATTTCTTACTTGTACAATATAATACTTAGGCACTTTAAAGAAAAAGAAAATACAATGCGATGAAGAGAGTTCAACGGTGATCCATAAATCAGGGGCTCATGGACATTAAAATTCTCAAACCTCCACCCCATAACATTACCCCAAATTAATTTTTTCTCACAAAAAAATCTCAAACCAGCATTCATGACGCATTTCCCTCGAATTGGTAGGTTGACCCAAATCCACCCTCCATTGGCAGCATGGGGTTGGACGTGGTGAGATAGATTTGAGTGAGAGTGCCTGTCCAAAAATTTCAGGAGATAGATTGGGATTTCTAATTATAGAAATTAATTTGAGATTTTTAATTATATTAATCCTAAATCAGCGGCGAATGCAATGGGTATGGCAATCTAGTTTTTTTTTTTTTTGCATATTTTTTTCGAATACGGTTTATATTTCTACTAATAAAACGAGGTAGAGAGTGATGTCTCGTATGCACGCACGCGCACTGTCAACGTCCGGCCCTTTCTTTCCAAGGATCTCCTACCGTCCACGACTCTACCAGAGGGAATGAGCTGTGCTAGAGCTGCCACGTTCACGTCGATATTCTCGATGCCCTTCTAGCGGGCGCCCGCCGGCCCACACGAGCTTGACTTCGTTCATCTCCGGCCAATGCTGAGCACATCCTTGGTAAAATAAGGACAGCGACTGTTTCTTCAAAGCTGGTGCAATGTCTCTTCCCTTCCCCTCCCCTTTTTAAGGTCGAACAGCGTGGCTTTGTTTGGAAAGAGGCAAGGGTGGGAAAGTCATCTGCAAAATCTCATAAATTTATTGAGCTTTTATTAATTCGATCCTAAATCTTTTAATTGTGTTAATTGAGTTTTTAATCTTTTCATAATTGACTAATTGAGTCCATTTGACTAATATTAGTTGAAAACTGCTAGCATGAATGCTGATCATTTTACATGATACGATCGATACTAACATAGATAATTTTTAATGTTTTATCAATTTTTATATTTTTATATTTTTTTCTTTTTCCCTTCCTTCTTTTTCTATACAACTGACCAGAGGCACCCTTGGTGATGCCGTGGTCGATCTTGTTGGCTCTTACCTCTGGCCGTCGTTGGCTATCGCCTAGGCCAAACGACCAACTAGAGGAAGAAGGGAAGGAAAAAAAAAAAAAAAGAAAAAAAAAAGAATATAAGAATATTTATTAAAAATCATCTACTTTAATACAATGTGTCATGTACAACGGTCGGTGTCCACATTAGAAAATTTCGACCAAAATTAACCACATGAACTAATTGGCAAAATGTGACATAGGGTACTCGACCCTTCTCAAACCCTAGGCAACTTAAAGGGGCTATAGTTTAGGGTCATGGGTTACGGTTCCACGTGTGAAATCTTGCAGTATTTGGGATGGGAGTGATTTGAAACTCGAAAAAGAGAGCCGTTGTAATAAAATATAGCTGCTCTTACGAAGAATATAAGGTCACCTCTATAAACATTATCCACCCGACATATGGAAACCCAACAACAACCCCCCCCCCCCCCAAAAACAAAAAATGCCGAACTTAGATTCTTTCGCAACATTAGTTTTACTTATTTTCATTATTTCTACACATTATACGAGGATTTTGAATTTTGTGATGGTATATAGATTTTCATGGTCATCGCCGTGCACTCAAGATATTACTATTTGTCTTGAGTTGGACAAATTTTCAATATAAAAAATTACATAGGTGAAGATAACAACCGTAGTGATAATGAGAACACATTGGGATCGCCACGGTACTCGATAATTTAGTGGGATGGGTTTGGGATTTCATTTACGAAACCTTAAAGATTCTGGGAAAGATGGGACAAAAATCAAATGTCCCAAACTATCACAAATTCGTTTCGTTGCCACCCCTACGGATCCTTCTTATGTCTTTCCTCTTTCCCTCCTTTCCTGACACGGCATAGATATGCAAAAACGAAGGTTTCATATTAGAGTAGATACAGATGCTTCGGGTTTAGTATCGAAACCAAAACGATTGTATGATTCCATATTTTTATAAAAGAGATGGCATAAATGGTTTTTGAATTTTTGTCAAATGTGTAATGCGATCCCAATATAGCTTCGCACTTTTGATACATGTTTAATTTAATTCGAAAACTACATGGAACATTCAACTTCAAAGACAACATTGAACATTTTCATATAGCTCATGCACTAAATTAAACATGTACCAAAATCCAGGAACTACGTTGAATATTTTAAAAATTCAAGGATAACATTATATATTGGCCAAAGTTTAGGGACCATATTGCACATTTGGCTAAAATTTAGGGACCATTTGTATCATTTTCCCAATTTATAAGTATCAACAATTGCCTTACCAATCTTACCTTTACCAAAAAAAAAAAAAAACAATTGCCTTACCAGAAAAAAAAAAACAACAGCCGTTAAACATGAATATCCTCGAACCTATATATCAGGCTATGATGTCCCCAAAAGTTGTCAAACACTCCAAATGTACCATACCATCAAATGGATTAACATGCGAGATTACATAAATTTATCAAATTTATGACTGAATAATCGTAAAAAATAAGATTCAATTTCTTGGCACACGATCTACTTGATTAGAAATGATTAGACCTATTGAAATGGGTCTGTTTAAAAAATAAAGGAGTCATATATTGATCACTTCAATTCTGTAGACCTTCCTTAAATGGGTTTAAAATTTTAAAGATTACAATAAACAGGTCTAAATGGCTGAGTTTATGATCCATTTCCAACCTAAGGCTAGACTTGTCAAAATGGGTTTTAAACCCATATATGATCTATTTATAAATGGGTCATATATGGTTTATTTTAATTTTGTAGACCTTCCTTAAATGAGTTTAAAATTTTAAAGGCCAAAATAAATGGATCTAAATGGGTTGAGTTTATGGCCCATTTCTGACTTAAGGCTCACACACGCACGCACGCACGCACGCACACACTTAGCGCCCGCACACACACTATTTATTTTTTCAGCCTTACAAAATTACTTTTAAAAAAAAAAAATTGGTTCTTTCTTTCTTCTTCCTTCTTTCATCTTCCTCTAATGACCAGCGATCAGTGAGACGAGGGACGAGTTGTTGATTTCGGGAGAGCTCAAGGTTGCCGATTGGGAGAGGCCTCTGCCTTGTTGACATTTGGCTAGGCTCAAGTTTCATTGATCTGGAGAGACTCGAGTTCGTCAGCCTTGAACTCCTTTTTAGCCTTAATTTTTTTTTTTTTTTAAATTGGAATTATAATTATAGTAATTATAATTATTTTTTCTTCTTCCTTCTTTCATCTTCCTCCGATGACCAGCGATCGGCCAGGCGAGGGACAAGCCGTTGGTCTCGGGCAAGCTCTAGGTTGTCAATTGGGCGAGGCCTTTGCATTGTTGGCATTTAGCGAGACTCAAGCTCACTGGTCTCAAGCTTACTAGATTGACGAATTTTCGAGACTCGCCAGCCTCAAGGGAGTTGAGGTCACTAATCAAGCAAGGCTGAGGCTTTGTTGATGTTTGGCAAAGCTCGAGCCTCACCGATCGGGCGAGATTTGAGCTCATGGGCCTCTACCTCACTAGGTTGGCGAAGCTTACTGGCCTTGGGCGAGCTTGAGGTCATTGATAGGGTGAGGCCTCGAGCTTGCCAATTTGGCGAGGACTTGAGCAAGCTCAACCTCACCGACATTTGGCGAGGTGGAGCCTCGCCCAAGGTTGGCAAGGCTTGACTTGCTAGATTAGCTGAAGCTCGTTTGTGGTTGATCATTGGCCATCCTTATGGCTAGGGATCAATCGAAGAAGAAAGAAAAAGAAAAAAAATATATTTTTAAATATAAAAATTAATCTTTTAAAAAATAAAAATTTAATCTATTTACAAATATAAAAAATATTATTATTTTCTTGGATTTTTTTTTTCAAGAAACAAACATAACCTCAATTATTATATATATATATAAAATGTCCACAAAATTTGAAGAGTATGAAAATATATTAGTAATATCATTTTTTAGAAAATCATAAGAAAAAAATCACCTAAATTTAATTAAATAGATTGGGTCAGGTATGAGTATAAATTACGTTGAGTATATCTCAATAAATTTGCTTTATGATAAATAGATCATAAACATGTTAAATAAGTTAATTTGGATTGGATTATTTATGATTTGACCTAAACCCCATTCGACTTGCTCATTTAAAAGGTCTAGAAATGATCCAACCTTATAGTAGTGCAACTTTTTATTTTGTATCGTGTTCTTGATTTTTTTTACCTGAGTGTACTTATTCTTCCTCTTTTAAGCTTTGACAATGAAGTATCAACTGAAGTTCTGAGAGCAACGTTCAATAGACTAATGAAAGCAAGTCTGATGACTTTCTCTCCTTCTCTAAATTAATATTTTCCATAATTATTTGCAACTGTTTATTTCTGTAATTTCGTTTTTCGAGATTTGCATGGCAAAAAAGAATAAAAAATTCCTAGCTCATGTAATCTCCAGGAAAAGAAAAAGATACTGGAGGTTACGCACACGTTTTTCCAACTGAATTGATTGGTGCATGTGATTTTATTTATCATTATTTGAATGATTGGTGATGTGATTTTATTTATCATTATTTGAATAGGAGAAAAAGAAAAAAGAGAAAAAGAATTCGAGTAAAATAAGGTGGTGGCTCGCGAGCAAAATAAATTAATAAAGAAAGATAGAAAATTTCAATAAAAACGAAATAACCCAGAAAAGATCTTTGAATTTTAAACTGAATTCCATTATTAAATAATTGTTTAATCAAATAAGTAGAACCGAAAAAGGGCGCAATAAATTAACCCGAGATATCGGCCAATCAGATTGCGACATAGCATGTGCGCACGTGGCATGAACCCAGTAGACGACAGACCAATCATTTTATGGGGTGCAGTTTTTTTAGTCTGGTTTGTTTGCTTTTTTCTTTTTTTTTAGCCTTAAACTCGCTAACCTTTTTACGGAAAATACTGAAAATCTTTTAAAAAAATTATTTTTTTAACGTGCAAACATTAAAATGTTAGCATTAGTTTAGAGTCACTTAAAGTTTGTTTTAATATTTTTTGTAAATCAAAAGTACCGTAGATTCAAATATGACTTATTACGAGGTTTTCATGTTTTTTTTTTTTTTTTTTCCTTTTAAAAAGATGCCCAGGAAAAAGAACAAGATAAAAAAAAGAAGAAGAAGAAGAGATGAACCTTTTTTTTTTTTTTTTTTTTTTTTTAACTTTTAAAAAGATGCCCAGGGAAAAGAACAAGATAAAAAGAAAAAGAAAAAGATGAACCTACCTTTTCATTAGCAGAAAAAGCATAAAAATATGCTTTAAACTTTCCAAGTAAACACGTGAGCTACGATGTGAGCCACGGACGCGTGCCATTTGTTTTATTAGCAATGACGATGACTGGGCATGCCCTAATTTTCAAAAGATATTTCTCAATGCCAACCTCACTAACAATCTTCCTTATTAAAGTTATTATTCCCTTTGTTCCTTACTATTTCGGGATATTTATGCTGCGTGTTTTTTTTTTTTTTTTTTTCGGTTAAAGATTATACTCATTTCATTAACTAGGGATAGAGTTTGTGACATGTTTAACCGAAGCAAGTCTAAAAGAAATTGCGGGGAATTGGATAGCCAATCTAAAGAAAAAGTCATTTTATAATGGGTTTTCACAATTCAATCTACTAAATGATTTACCTCTCTTGGATAATGGGCTATGTGGACAAACTAATACTGGCCCAACAAAATCTTGCAATCTTCCACCCAAGCCTATATGTGCCATGAGTTTTGAATGGTTATCTCAATGAATTGAATAACTAATACGCTATTATTTTCTAGTTGAATGTGCATATTGGTTACCCCTTGTAGATCATGAAGATTTCTCATGTGGGAGAGACCTTCGACAAGAGCTTGTGTTTCTACTTCGATCACCAATGAAGCTCGATATGATTTCACAAAGTTGTTAGTGATTACGCCATTGAAGTCTTGACACACTCTAGCAATTGATCCTTCCTTCTCTCCCTCTATCCAAAACTGATCCACAATGAATTTCAATACCTTTCTTGGCAACAAAATCCACTTTATAGTAGGGTTTCTGGTTCATCATTCTTACAGTTTGCCTCTCAATCCCACCTCATGAAACTTTCCTGTAGAGCAAAGGCTTCATCCACAACCAACGTGGGATCCAATTTTCAAGATCGAAAGATGAATGTGTTTCTTGCTTTCTAAAGCGACCACAATACTTCAGCCATTAATTCTTTACTAGGTGAATTTTCCTTTGCTTCGAAATGTCAGTGAACCCACTAATCCATTCTCGTAATCCTGTTCTCCATAATTTTCTTTGTCAGTTTGGGATCCGCCCAAATCGCTTCAGTCTAGGGGCATAACAAGAACAAATGTTCTACTATTTTGGAATTCAATGACATGATTGGCACATAAGGTTAGGTAAAGCCTTCCTTTTATAAAGATTTTCTTCTATTGGGATTGCGTTATGGCGTAAATTCCCTAAGAATTGTCAAATTTTGGGGGTAGGAGTTTAATTTCCATAATTTTGTCCATAATGTACGAGGAACTTTGTATGCACAGGATGCTTGAGTTATGTTTTGTTGTTGTGCCTCAGATCTTAGCTTGTTATATGAACTCTTAATAGTAAAGTTCCCATCTTTACTTCCTTTCCACACGAACTCATCCTTTTTTTGCATTTTTGCTTGGTGGAATGGACATGATTTCATTCATTATATTCTCGTAAAAAAGATTATTCAATTTCTGTTCATCATTCCAAACCATATCTTCTTGAATGATAAGCTCCCTCACAACTCTAGGATCCCCCTGATTTGCTGGTCCTCCTATCACTCTAGCTGATAGCCACTTTGTCTTCCCAAATGCTTATTGATTTTCCATCACCCACTATCATTGCACGTCATTTACAATAGAATATCAATAAGCTTTGCCATTCTCATGAAGGCCCGGATCCCTTATCTGCATTCCACATGTCCCCTCTCACATAGTAGATACCTTTCTAAAGATGACTTCATAGGCTTGAAGGTGATTGTGAAAGCCTCCAAGCTTGTTTGCCTATCATCACCTTGTTGAAAATTATTAAATCTCGAAATCCCAACCCTCCATTATCTTTTTACTTTGAGGTGCTCCCATTTCTTCTGTTGAAGTCCACTTTGAGCATTATATTGTTTCCACCAAAAGGACGCGATATTTTTCTCAATGGCTTTACACACTAATTGGGATCTTAAATATGGACATTACTTATTGGGGGCAAAGCTTGCACCACCGTTTTGATTAGGACTTTCTTTCTGACTTTTGACATTAACTTCTCTTTCCAGCTCTCCAAATTCATGTTCGCTCTCGCTAGAATCCCGATAAATAGTTACTTTTTTTTACTGCAATTTGAGGGTGTTATTATATATTTGCTTATCTTTTCAATAACTGATACTCTCAATTCATAGGCCATACTCCTTCGAAGATCTTGTGGACAACTAACGTCAAAATAAATTTCAAAATTGTTTAAGTTAATCGCCTGTGGTGAAGCGAAGCAATATTGGTTCAAAGTTGCAGCCAAATTTTGACATTCTTAAATTTTTCGTGAAGAAAGAAAATAGCATCATTAGCAAACAACAAATGGGATAATGTTGGACATAATTATTGACTCAAATTCCTTTGATGCTTCCATTTTCTACTAAACCGTTCAAGTGATGAGGTAGGACATTGGCCAGACCTATGAATGGGTACAAAGATAGATGATCTCCTTGCCTAATCCCAGCGAGTTGGCTGAAAGTACTCAAGGTTTCCCCATTTTATTTCACACCAAACATAATTGAGGAGATGCACTTAATGATCATTGAGATCCACTTATCATAGAACCCCATTTTAGTCCTCCATACCCCTAGAAAATCCCATTCCACCCAATCATATGACTATTGAGGCCCACTTATTTTTTTCATGTTAGAATCATGAGGCGCGAAGAGAATTTTACAATTATGCTCATTTGAGGAAAATATTTTCTCAGAATCTGAATGATTTGGCACGTTTGAGTCAGATTGGGTTTGATTTATGGAGAAAAATTGTTCACGAAATAAGAAGGTCCCCTGAGAGTGTAAAGAATCACTTAATAATTAAACGGATAGAGACTTAGAAGGAGCCAATGAAAATAATAGGTAATGCATATTAGCAGATGACGTTACCAGTAAATTACCATTAAAAAAAAGGTTGTGTTTTTTTTTTTTGATAATTTTTGTCTAAAAAGAAAAGTAAAATCTGTTTGATAAGAACTTGTCCAAGCGTAATGATCATTTGGGCTATGTTAATATAATAGCCTTTGGATTATTGTGAGGATAACAACTTGTTATGAGCTTATGAGCTATAAATTCTTAAAAGAGTGGACCTCACATAATTTATAATTATTTATTTTTTGATTTTTTATGGTTCAAAACAGATTGTTATTCTCACAGTAAATTAAAGACTGTCACACAATCGGTTCTTAAATCATTTTATTGATCAATTCTCTAATGAAAGTTATATAGGTGAAGATAATAACCGGGCGATATTGAGCATGATTGGGAACGCGACGAGTACACGGTAATTTAGGGGGCGGATTTGAGATTTCATTTAAATTTTTTTATAAGGTTCATGACAGATTTGGGATAAAATCAACTCTCCCAAACCATCACAAAATCGTTCCGTTGCCACCCCTACACTTCCTGCTCTTGTTTTCCTTCTTTCCCTCCTTTTCTTGCAAGACATACATGTGCGAAAACAAGGGTTCATTTCATAGTAGATAGAGATGCTATGGGTTTTGAATCGAAACCAGAAGCAACCCTAATAAGTCGATGGATTCTACAAGTTTTTAACTATTGACGACAACGCAGAACAGAATATCCTCGAACCCACATATCAAGTGATCGATGTACCCAAAAGTTGTCAAACACTCCAATTGTACTGTACTATTTATTAGATTAAGATGCAAATTTACGTAAATTTTTAAATTTATAAATAAATAATTGTTAAAATTAGATTTAAAATACTTTGGTGATAAAGTCATATGGTTACTAGCATCGGTTCCATATATGAAATGCTTGATTAAAGAAAAAGAAATTAAAGAAATGGTGGTGTAGCAAATAAGGGTGAGTATGGTTTCATGGTAGAAAATGGAACTGAAGAACCGGATTAGTTCAATTTTCAAGGCATGCAGGTAGGCCTCAAGTTCAAAAAGTTAGGGAATCTATTTTGATGGGTAGGTTCTAAGTTCTCGATAGGTGGAACCTAGAACCCATTCCTTGGTCTATGTATAATTTGGAATAAAGTTAGTTACTAAGCTTCTATTTATGATTGAGACTTTGTTAATGTTTCATATTCTTTGTGTATTTAAATATAAATTGTGGTATGTGAATTATAATAATAAGTAATAGTTATTATTGTAATGATTCATTACAATCATTTAATTAATAATATAGATAGAACTTAAGTAGACCCTATAACATGTGATAGAGTAGATTCTAAATTTCAGATTATTTCTAGATTTTAAGTGGAACTTTTTCTCTTGATAAGCTCATTTATCATATGTTTAATAAGCACATCTGGCTTTCATAGCCGATTTATGAAACTAATGTAGAAAAATAGTTTGTGGCCTTTTTTCCCTCCCATCCCAAACATAGCTAAATTAATGGCTTAAATTTATAATTTCCTCGAGGCACAGAACCTCGTGAGATTGTGGCCATCAGATCGAAAAGTAACAGATCTCAATCACTCAAGTTGAAATCTGTTGAATGATTAAGATATATCACATTTTAATCAAACGGTAATTGGAGGCACAGTGTCCTTTGAGGACAGCAGTGAGTGTAGAGTATGGACTCATCCAAGTTGACAAAGCTTCTGTTTTATACTTACTACTGCTATTACGTTCTGAAAGCAACGTGCACTAGACTAATGAAAGCAAGTCTGACTTTTTTTCTCCATATCTAACTTAACATTTAGCCATTAATAATTTGAGAGCGTCTAATTATGTAATTTCCTTTTCCCCAGTATTCGCCTGCAAAAGAAAAAAAAAAAAAAGAGACTTTGGAGGTTACGTTTACGTTTGTCAACTGAATTGGTTGGTGCATTACGACTTATTTATCATTATTAGTACGGGAGAAAAACGAAAAAAAGAAAAAGAATTTGAGTGAAATAAGGTGGCACCCCGCGAGCAAAACTAAATAAAAAAATTCCAATAAAATTGAAATGACCCAGAAAAGATCTTCGAATTTTTTAAGTAAAATTCATTCTGTTAAAAAAAACTAAAATTCATTAATAAATAATTGTTTAATCAAATAAGTACAACGGAAAAAGTGCGAAAAAATTAATCTTGCCAACTTTTTTAGAATACTAACCTGTCAGCCAATCAGATTACAGCCGGTCCCACCATTTTGTGCGCGCACGTGGCAAATGACCCAGTAGACGACAGAGCAACCATTTCTTGGTCCGCAGTTCTTTATTTGGTTTGTTTGCTGTTTTTTTTTGTTCGGTTTTTAGTTTCTTTCAACATTAATCTCGACAACTTTTTTTTTTTATGTAAAATAATTAAAATATTTAGAAACATCAATTTTTCAAAATGAAAACATAGAAATGTCTTAACATTTATTTAGAGTAACTTCAAATTTGTTGCAATATTTTCTATAACCTAAAATGTTATTGTAGATTCAAATAAGGTATAAGCCATTAAAGATTATATTAATATCACGGAAAACCTTAAATTTGTACACTAGTAAAAAATTTATGCTAAATTAATTTTTGAATCATTAAAAATCCTAAGTTGATATATATATATATAAAATAAATTTACCTCAAATTAATTTTTGGGTTATCAAAAATCTCAAATGATACATGCACGATATATTTACCATTTATTGGTTTCTATCAAATTTTATGATAAAATTGTTAAAATAAATAACATAAATGACTTCTTTCTTTATTTTTTCAATTAGCCATAATTTGAAAACAAATAAGGCTTTCTCTCACATAACCCTCTAATCCTTATGCGTCTTCCTCTTCATCAAGCAATTTTTTAGTTAAAAATTAATTTATGGCCACTAACCCATTCAAATACGACTTCTTAAGAGACTACATACTTAAAAAAAGCCCTCGGGGGCTCTTAACTTACAAGCATGAGGGATCTTTCCTTCTTGAAAAGGACTTGAAAAGGAAAGAGAACAATATAATTAAATAAAAAAAATGAACCTACCTTTTCATTAGCAAAAAGATACATCAAAATATGCTTTTATACTTTCCAAGCAAACACGCGTGACTGTGCACGCCCTAATTTTCAACCGATACTTCTCAATGCCAACCTCAATAGCGACCTTCCTCATTTTTTCCTTTTATTCCTTACTATTGCAAAAGATATTTATGATATGTTAAATCACATTAGAATCACGATATGAGAAGAGAACCGTATGATTATACTAATTTCAGTGAAATTTATTTATTTTTCTTTTCAAAACCTGAATGATTTGGATTGTTGAATTAGATTGGTTTCGCATAAAATCCCCTTATTTGATTTATATAGAAAGGTTTTCCATATGATGTCGTAACAAAGGTTTCCCCGCAATTGAAAGAATCTAACATGGATGGAGACTCATAAGGAAATATTGGAAATAATAGGTAATGCATATTGGAAGATGCTGTTAACAATAAAATTACCAAAAACATCGAGTTCTTATCGAGCATTTTCTGTTTAAAAGGGAAAATAAAATCACTCGACCTTGTAAAATACGGCAATAAATGAAAGGGCCAAATGAATTTAAATTATTGCAAGATAAGGAAGGTTGTCTGGAGATGGAATTTTATTTTGTAACATGGCAATTTTAATCCTAGTTTGGGTAGCTAAGCCTGATAACTTTCCCACTACGATTCAAAGTTCCCCCATAAGATCCTTGGTAAATGTCGAATTGGCAAGCATCATGCGAATACAGCAGTTTACCTCGAAGTCTCGTGAGGCTAAATATCCCAATAATCCAAACATTCCATAAAGAGCTGTAATCAGCCTGTATTCATTGTAAACTCTCTTGTCCCTATTGTCAATGCCGTACTTCAATAATTGAAACATTTCGTACCTGTTCGCAAACTTTAAAGCCCCATGTGTAATTGGTCCTCATATGTCACAATTTTCCTCAATAATTAATAACATTGGCAATCTATGATGGTAACTTTTCTTAAATGTCCATAAGTTACTGACATTCGGTGACATTTCTGCCGCTTTTGTCCTAGGGTTCGAATCACACACGAACCATTGGACCAGATCATGGAATTTACCCCATTTGAGAAAATCGAACTTGGACTTAAAATATTGACCCAAACTCATTCCTTTTTAATTATAAAAGTTAATGTCACGAAAAAATCTAAACTGGTCTACTACGATAAATTTACCTCACACTAAATGTTTTAATCTTTAAAAATCATAAATTAGTATATTTGTGATAAATTTTTCATCTGTTAATTTTCATTAAATTAAATTAATATAACGAAAAATCACATATTGTTATACATTTATGATAAACAAAAGGTAAAACCTAAAATTATACCTATAAATTGTTAAGTGATATTTAACTCAACAATTTTGAATAAAAATTAATGAATGGTAAATTTGTGACGGATGTATCGATTTGAGATTTTTTGTAGAATTAACTTTTATTATAATTTTTTTTGGGAAATAAAAATAAATGAAGAAAAGGGAGGGGGGGGGGAGGAGGAACAATCCGGAATCTTTTCACGGCAGATGCCATTCTCGTTTCACTCGCTTGGCAAGCGTACCGCCGCGGGGGCCCCACCACGCGTCCGCAGGCCGCACACGCACAGCTGGGGGCGCTTCGCTCTCACACCAACCCCCCCATCTTCCCTAAATTGCTACGCCGTCACCAAACACCAACCCCTTCCAGGGAAAAAAGAAAACAAAAAAAAAAGAAAAAAACAAAAAAAAAAAGGAAAAAAAATAATTTTAATCTCTCGCGACAAGAAAAGGTAACCCAAAAAAAGAAAAATTATAAAAATATAAAAGAACCCACCTGCCATTGCCGCAAAATTTTTCCCCTATATATATATTTTTTCATTTTTGTTTTTCGCCATTTTACACACTCGTTCATGGATATGTGCGTCTCTCTCTTTTCCTCCTCCGCCATTCGATGCTTGATTGAATCTCGTACGTCCGCCATGGAAGCTCTGGATTGAGCTCTTCTTCTTCTTCCGCTTCTGCTGCTGCTGCTCTTGTCGATAGGCTCTTCTGATGCTCGGGGTACTGTGCGCGCGCCCCAAGCCTTGGATCCTCGCCTCCTGCTTCTCCCACGCCTCCGCGGCCCACCACTGCGGCCGCCTGGCCTGGGTCTCCGCCGCCGCCGCCCGGCTCCAGCTCGCCGCCGACTCCCCCGACCGGTGGCGCCGCCGCCACCACTCCAGCTCCTGCCGCCTCGGCGGCGCGTCGTCGTCGTGCGCCCATCCCTGCGGGGTCGCCTCCATATGGCACGCGATCCTCCCGTCCGGGGAGGGCGACCCCCCGAGGAGGATGGACCAACCCCGGCGATCGGTGTTCCGCGGGGAGGGGTCGTGGAACGTGGCCTGGGACGCGCGGCCGGCGCGGTGGCTGCACAGGCCGGACTCCGCCTGGCTCCTGTTCGGCGTCTGCGCCTGCCTCGCGCCGGTCGACACGGCGGAGCCGAGCCGCGAGGAGGTCGTCCCGGAGGCGAGGGTCGAGGATCGCGATTCCTTGGACGAGGCTAAGCGGAGCTCTCCTGATTACCGAGTGACAGGTCATTTCTGGATGAATCGTGCGTGCGTGTGTGTGTGGAGAATGATTGATTGCACTTGCGCGATGCGTGTCCTCCGTTTGCGTAAATTCTTTTGCTGCTTCTTGCTGGTGTATCCGCAGGCTACTTGTGGGACTTTGTGTTGTTATGATACCTCTACAATGGAACAGTAGCTCGCTGATTTTGTTGTTATATTAAATCGATACGTTAATCTCATTGAAGTGTGATTTTCTGGGATTTGAAGTTTTCGTTTTGCGCTTTTGCTGAAATCGAATTTTTCTGTAATTGATGACTATGGTTGATCATGTTGGGTTGGTGGCTGATGTTTACGTTTGTATTCTAGATTCAAGTGTTCGACTACTTTGCACTGAGTCTTTGTTCTAATGGCTGACTGGAGTTTCATTTGCGTGTTTTGGATTGGAACTTAATTCTAGGACATCGAAAGTTGTTTGCTAAGTGATGTGACAATTTCTTCTTTGGTTACTCATGCGAGTTAACTTTTCAGGTTTTGCCACACTCTAAGTAGATACTTTGTGATTGATTCTGTTGTTGTCCTGGGATTGCTGTCCTGAAATCATTCTTGGATGCTGAGCTTGATGTCAAGTAGACAGGACTAGGAAAATGGAAAATTCCTTTCCTCCTCATACATGTTTGCATATGTAAACATGGGGGTTGTTAATAGATTCCAATTCTCAAGTGGCGTGATTCTTAACTATCCACCTTTATCTTGTGCTTCCAAATTGCCAGACTATAGTGACTTGTGAATTCAGCTCAATCTGTATCTGATTGTGAAAAAATGATACAGGCGTGCTGGCGGATGGTCGATGCCTGTTCAGAGCAATAGCTCATTGTGCTTGCTTGAGAAAGGGAGAAGCAGCTCCAGATGACAATCATCAAAGAGAACTTGCTGATGAATTGAGAGCTCAAGTAAAATTGGCATAGTTTCTCGCTGGATATGAATTCTTCTACCAGAATTATCTTACTATGTTTCAAAATTAGGGTCATCTCATGATGGTACGATCCATCTGCCGTGCAGGTTGTAGCTGAGCTCTTAAAGAGGCGGGAAGAAACAGAGTGGTAAGTTTTTGTTAGATGGCCATACACAATGAGTAGCTGATGGATTAAGGCATGATGTGGTTTTCATTTTATATGTTCAGGGCCATCGAAGGAGATTTTGATGCATATATTGAGAGAATCCAACAACCTTATGTATGGGGTGGAGAGCCGGAGCTGCTGATGGCTTCTCATGTCCTGAAGTAAGTTCTTGGCCATTTGGCTTACTGATTTTGATATTTCATGTAGCAAGCAATTTTTTATTTTATTTTTTTAACTCTAACTGCTTGGCATACCTTAAGGCTGTCATGGTACAATCATAAGAGGATCTCTGTCATAGTAACTCTGACAAACTGAAGGACCATCTCTGTTACAGATGATGTGAGACTAGTCATTACTCTTGCATCCCTTTAACATAGTAGTGCCTTAATTCGCTAAGTATTAAGGTTTGATTTTAAGCTTAGTCTTCATGTTTGAATTCCTTCTTTACTTGAACAAGGTGTATAAGTTGTTGTGTATCTGTTAATATGTTTTGGTCTGGATTTATGTGTACTCAAGTTTTTGTTTGCATTTACACATTTCACATCATTGGCTCAGGACCCCTATCTCGGTCTTCATGGTGGATAGAAGCTCTGGCAATCTGGTCAACGTTGCAAAGTATGGTGAAGAATATAGGAAGGATGAAGAGATTCCTATTAATGTCCTGTTTCATGGGTATGGTCACTACGACATACTGGAGTCATTCCCCGGCCAAAGCTATTAGATAGCATGCATGTAGAATTTGAGTAAGAGACTTCCAATGACAATCCAGTTTTGTTAGATGAGTTATCTTGTGAAGTAACAGCTGCCATTTCACATTAGGGTATTTTTCCATCCGTTTCGAAAAGTTTTTCCTCAGGTCAGTTGATGCAACCATAGGGTGGAGAAGATTATTAGCTTCTTTCTGTAGATCATTTTCCATTAGTTCGATTGAAATTTCCGAGGATACCTTCTGTTGTTTCATGGTATGTGAATGTAGCAACCTTGACGAGCAGTTGTGCTTCAATAAATGGCTTAAAGATCAATTCTATGCCGTCATATCATTTTTCGAAGCATAAGATCTCTGTCCATGAAGTTGTAGAGTAACCTGGTTTCTTTTGTACCACTCTCTCTCTCTCTCTCTCTCTCTCTCTCTCTTATTGGCGTTCCGTAGACAGATTCTCTGTATGCTTTATGTCTCCGCTTAAATTGGTTCTAACGTCATTTGGTGTTGCTCTGTAATCGACCATGAGGGCAGGTTATATTGATTCTCATTTTCTTTGGCACTTCTTGATTTCCATTTCTTGAGTGGCAGGGGACTCACCAAAAGTGGAGAAGTGGTTCTCTATCTTTCATGAGATTATAAATTTGAGCCACATCGCGAACGAGATGGCAAATGGGATATAAATGTTTTCCTTCGTCGCTTTCTGGAGACATCGATCGGGGTGAAAGCCCAAATCCCATTAAGCACGGCACATGCATGACACAAAGTTCTTCGTTGGCTCGATGTCAAAAGCATGGTTGGCTCGACTATCTGCGAATGCATTTACGTCTTTGTAAACCTGCTTAGTTTGTAGAATTCGAAGGTTTTGCGCTAGAGCTTTGAGAGGTCGGTCGATTCAAGAATGACCTTCTTTAGCCCCAAGTGTCATGACAACTGCAGTCCCCTCAGTAGAGGGATGACCCAAGAAATTAGCAGTACGTCTGCTGTTTCCCGAGCTATTCCCTTGATTAAACCGTCAGCAGAAACGAGTCCAGGCCCTGTTTTGGCATTGGGCTCCGTCCCTCCCAGCCTTCGTTCTTTGGGCTATTTGACATTTAACAATTGAAACATCGGCCTAGTATTCCCAGACCAATTTATAGAATCGATTTATTAAACGAGTTGTCGGACTATGACTGGATCTTAAAGTAATGAGTGAGTCGCATTCAACACTTACCGGCAAACCTGCTACACCATTTAATAAATCAATTTTGTAAATTAGTCTTAGAGTGCATTTGTTTGAGGAAAAAATTTCATGAAAAGAATTTTTTTTTTTGGGAAATCATTTTTTAGGAAAATTTTTAATTTTTCTTTATTTGATGATATGTGACAGAAAAAGTTTCTTAATGTTTGAATTTCATTTTAAAAAATGATTTCAATCTCATAATTTTATCTCATGCAAAAAAAAAAAATCATATATTTTTTTTAAATTATAAATTTTTTAGTTTATAATTTTTTTTTCTTTTTCCTTTTTCCTCTTCGCTAGTTATTGGGCCTTGGCAATGGCTGCAATAGGGCACTAGCTTTGTCATCGAGGCTTGGTGAGGGCCGACTTGGCTAACCTCAGGTAAGGTTGAGTTTATTAAGCCTCACCAAATCTCGATGAGTTTAAGACTCGCTAGATCCTAAAGAGCACAAGCTCGCTTGAGGCTGGCTTGTGCCTATGATTGGCTACCAAGGCCTGGCGATTGGCGTAAGAGGAAGAAGGAAAAGAAAAAAGAAAAAAAAAGAAAAAAAGAAAAGAAAAGAAAAAAAAAAAAAAACAAAAGAAAAAACAAAAAAATCTAATTTAAAAAAGAAAAGAAAAGAATAAAATATTAAAATTTCAAGATGAGCAATTTCGAAAAGTGTTTTCAACTTCTTAGATATACGAATTCACTTTCCCAATTTTATACATGAATATTTTTCTTGATGGAAATTGTTTTTGGTTGACTAATCATTTTTGATGAATTAAAAGGTAAAGGTTCAGAAAAATAATTCTAGAAAAATAATTTTCCTGAAACAAACACACCCTAGTGAACTTAAGATTTTACTCTTGAGAATTTATTGGCGTTTATATTGATATTTTTATATTTTTTTCCAATAGATTTTCAGAAATGGAATAGTATTTTTTTGGGCAATTTATAAAATCATTACGGCTAACTCGACTATTGTTAAGAAGATGATTAATCAATAAAACCAAATTTAGGGTCCCGTCTACATATTTTTCCCCTTCCCCCTATCGAAGAGAAAATTCAGTTAGCTAGCAGAGTTTTAATTTGTTTGTGTCCATTGATCAACTTCAACGCGATGTAACAAACAAAGAATCAAAATAAAACAATTTATTACTTAAAATCAGAGTTAAAAGAATATTTACTCAAATGCCCGCCACGTGACATTTCACTTTACCTTTGTAACTGGCTAACTCACAAGACACATTGCATAATTCAACCAGATCCATCCATTTCATTTAGCATAACAAATCCAACTAGGAATAAAACAGGTTCTTGAGTTTTTTTTTTTTTTAATTTATTTAAATGATATAGTTCCTTTCATTCAAGCAAATACAAGAACGATTAAAGTGATAAGTGACTGTCGATTTAATTCAGAAAATTTTTGCAAAAACGAATTGCAACTTGAAGTTCGGGAAGTTGGCCACCATGCAACACCTGCACAACCTCCTTACACACTTTGGCTTGCCATATCCCCTATGAAGCACGGACACGTTGTCCATGCTTCCGTGTCGTGTCCGACACGTGTCGGAGCGTGTCGGACACGTCGACACGCTCGGACACGCTCGGACACGCGGTCAACGCGTGTCGGAAAATCCGACACGCGGTCAACTTTTCTCGACACGCGTGTCGACGCGTGTCCGGAAGACTCCGGGTGGAGGCGAGGGAGGGGGAGGGAGCAGAGGCCGCGAGCGATGGCGAGAGACGGCCAGAGAGAGGAAGAGAAAGGGAAGGGATCGGGGCCCGAGGGGCGCCGAGCGGCGCGGCAGCGGCGGCGGCGAGAGACAGCCGAGAGAGGAAGAGAAGAGGAAGGGATCGGGGCCCGAGGGGCGCCGAGCGGCGGCAGCGGCAGCGGCGGCGACGGCATCTCCTCCTCCTCGGCGTCGCATCCGCTCCATCGTCGGAAGCTGAGAAATGATACGAGGAGAGGGGAGCGTGGTCTGCTGTTTGCGTGTTTGTCTTGGACCTCTTGGTCCAGTGTATTTTGCGCGAGCAGTAGGAGGAGGAAAAAGAGGGTCGCTAGGGTTCATGATAAAGGAATAAAAAAATAATAAGAATAGGGGGACGATGGCGTGTTTGTGAGTTTTGGGGGAGGGGAAGTGAGGCTGACAGCCTGTCTGTCAGGGTTTTGGGAGGGAAAAAAGTAAAATAAGTTTGGGGTGGAGGGAAATGGACAAAAGAAAGAAAGAGTGGATTTGAGAATTTTTTTTTATAGAAAAATTAAATAAATGAAATTAAAAAATAATTTCGAAAAATAAAAGTATTGAATTTTGAATAATGATAAATTTTGATCATTCTAAAAAATCATGAATTTATTTAAATAAATTGATTCTAATTTTTTATTAGTAATTATTAGTTTTATCAATAACTTTTGTTAAAATTAAAAACATGTTTCGCCTTAGTTATAAATATATCTTTCAAATTTCAAATGAATTGATTTATTAATATTATTAGTATAAATTCATTATAGGCTTTATTTATTTATTTATTTATTTATGAATTTAAATCAAATTAATTAAAAATAAAAATATTTATTTAATATTCAACGTGTCGCAACGTTTAATTCTCTATTTTTTAGAAATGACGTGTCGACGTATCGTGTCGTGTCGGACACTCGTGTCGTGTCGCGTGTCCGTGCTACATAGCATATCCCAGATGGGAGAATTACCAAAAAAGTTCTAAACCTATTGCAATTGTACCAATTCAGTCCTAAACTTTTTATTTGGCCGATTTAGTCATAAACCTTTTATAATTGTGTCAATTCAGTCCATCCGGTCAAAATTGATCGGCTGGCACTGACGTGTACACTAGCCATCAGCGAACGCTGACGTGGCATTTTTAATTTTTTTTGAATTTTTAAATTCTTTTTTAAATGATTTTCTTAATTTCTTTTATTCTTTCCCCTTTGTCTTCTTCCTTGTTTTGTCTTTTTCCCCTGCACCTTCTTCTTCAACCTTGCGCCTTCTTCTTCCCTGGAATCTCTCTATTCCTTCCGCAACTTAATCGAACCAGAACCTTTGGTGACAAATCAACCTCTATATGCGTCGTATCCAGCATACACATCGCCACCGAACCAACACCAATCGGCGGTCACCTACCCCAATCGATGGTCACTAACTCTGGACGCTTACTCTGGCAATTGCAACAATCAACGGAAAATCTTTACACGAGATTAATTTCTTCCATGCTTGGCTTTCTAGCAAGCATATAATCACCAGTAAACTACAAATCACAGAGACGAACTGACTAGGGTGGCCTTGAACCACATGGCACGTCGGCGGGGGGAAGATTTTCGACAGAGAGGAGGATTTACGGCCGAGGATTGAACCCAAGAGAATGTTCTTCGGGGCGGCCGCACTGAGAGTGGTGAGAGATTTGAAGAAGGATGGAGATGGTCGAGGTGGCTTGGTCGTGTTTCTGTTAATTTTTTATTTCCGGAACAAGTTTACCAAATGCGTTTTTTTATTCAAAAATTATTCCCCGGAACAGAAATACTTTTTTCTATTTCTGTTTTCTGGAACAATTTTTTAACAGAAACGTTACCAAACGCACCCCTAGTGGCTGAGTATCATGCGCATAAGCATAAGTTCACTTTGATACGATCCTTTACTCTTTTGGCACACTTTCCGCACCAAAGCACGTGACTTTGATATGCATGTGTCCCGGACCGATAGAAGGCCGATCCGTGAGGTTCCCCGAGGATGACCTCGACTCGTCCATGGAAGACCTCTTGCTCCAACTCGGGTTCCCATCAAAGCTTCTCCCCGAAGTTTCCAAGGGAGGACGACACCATCATTTTGCCTGACTCTAGAAGCTTCCGTTATTTATGTCGGTAGACGGTAGTTAGTATTTATGTCGGTAGTTGAGGCGGTGCGATCTCGCCTGTCGGATGAAAAAGTAGATCAACGGTTGTAAACCGAGGCCCTCAACTATAAAAGGGGTGTCCTCCTTCATTTGCAATCACCCAACATTTCAACAATACAAAGTTCCATTCCTTCTCAGAGCTCCTCTCTCTAAAATTTCTCTCTCAACGATCTGGGTAAGCAAGTGGGTAAGCGTTCGATCGAGCAAGGCTTGGCTTGGGTAGTCCGAAATCGCCCGAGTCGCCGCGCGGTCACGATCCCAATCGATCGGCCCGTGACAAGTGGTATCGGAGCAAAAGAGAGATCCGTTCGAGAGATCAAGGAGCGCCAACTGTTCGAAGGAATGTCGAGCCAAGAAGCTGTCATGGTTGGAGAGACCACGCAAGTCCAAGAGGACCGTGGTCGTGGAAAGAAAAGAGACGCCTCGAGGGACGTCGTAGCTGCGTTCGATGAGAAGATCGCGAATGTCCGGAGCGCTGTGCACGAACTCATGGAAGGTCTTGACGACGTGCGAGACCGGATCATGGAGGTTGATAGTTCACTCTGTGAAGACTTCACTTCATGCATCAACGAAGTTACCGCCCCATTACACGACAAGGACGAAGCCCTTGAAGCATCGATCGATGTGTTAAAGGAGCGCGTCCAAGTGGTCGAGGAAGAAGCTCCACGTAGGGACGAGGTCGAAGCCATGAAGGCCGAGATCCAAGAGCTCAAGACCGAGCTCGCCCTGTGCAAACTAAGCATCACCAATGGTGCTATGCTGAACCAAGCGGTGCCCAAAATTGAGGTGCCAAAACCGAAAGAATTCAAAGGCAAACGATCCGCAAAGGAGGTGGACAAATTCGTCTGGAGCATGGAGCAATACTTTGGCGCCGTAAACATGCACGATGAGACGACCAAGGTACGAACCGCTTCCATGTTCCTGTCTGATACGGCGATGCTTTGGTGGCGCAATAGGTGTGATGAGGTTAGACGAGGCGCCGATCCCGTGTGCACATGGGATGACTTCATGTGAGAGTTCTGGGACTACTTTTTCCCCGAGTTCGCTTAACAAGAGGCCCATAGCAAGCTCCATCGCCTCGAGCAAAGAGGCACGATCCAAGAGTATGTGAAGGAGTTCACGGAGCTCAAACTCAAGATTCGCAACCTAAGCGAAGAGGAGGCTCTCGGAGCGTTCATGGATCGATTGAAGCCATGGGCACTGCTCGAGTTGAAGCGGTGGGACGTGAGTAGCCTGGCGCGTGCGCTGAGCGTAGCCGAGTCACTCGTCGACCTCACCAAGACCGAACCAAGGAGTCGATAAAGAGATTGGAGGACGGATCGACCTTGTGAGGATGAAGCACAAAGCACTCCCCGAGCTGCGCATGATTAAGGCGGCCGAACCAAACCATGGGGAGAGGGAACTTCCAAGCCATCCTTCCAAAAGGGTAGACCACCAACGGACTACGCGAGCAGGTTTGATCAACCCCCGCCTTCTCCTTGTTTCATTTGCCAAGGTCCGCACTGGACCCAAAAGTGCCTGAAGAAGGGCCGAATCAACGCCCTCCTTGCCATCGAGGAAGAAAAGGAGGAGTCCAAAGAAGACAGACGACAAATCCGACTTGGAGCCGTGAAGATGATCAACTCCATCCAAGCTCGGTCCCCAACCAAAGGAAAAGAAGCTGCGTCGGACACAGAAATGTTCTTCGTGCAAGTCGACGTGTGCGGCCGAACGCTATACGCCTTGGTCGACACGGGTGCGTTGAACATGTTCATGTTGAAGGAAGTGGCGAAGGCCTTGAACCTTCGCGTGGAGCTGACCAGGAACACCTTCAAGCCGGTCAATTCGGAAGGCGTCCGTGGCGTAGGATCAACTTTGAATGTGGACGTCAAGATTGGCGATTGGAGGGGCAAGATGGATTTCGAGGTAATCCCGCTTGATGATTATGATCTTATTCTTGGCATGCAATTCTTCAATAGTGTGAGATCCATGATCGACATGAGGACCAAATGCCTCGTGATCCTCGATCCGAATTACCCGACGACGGTCCCAATGATCAAAGGGATGGTCGACACCAAGACCATCGCGTCAATCCAACACCTCAACAAGAGCTTGAAAGCCGTCATGCGCATCAACAAGCTATCCGAGGTGAAGCCGAAGGACAAGTTGGATCCTACCCCAACAAACGCCATGCCAATCCAAGCGCTCTTCCCCGAGGTTGAGTGCGCCCCGCGTGCTTCGTCCAAGCCAAAGACCGAGTCGCGTGCAAAGTCCGACTTCATCAATGAAGGTTGTGGTCTGTCATATGAGAGCGTCCGCACCAAACGAAACAAGAACAAGAGAGCCCATGCCAAAGCCCGTGCTCGTGCCAAGAAGGCCAACCTTCGAGCTGTGAGCGACGAGGACGTTGCTCGAATGAGTGGGGGAGAATGTCACGGACCGAGAGAAGGCCGATCCGTGAGGTTCCCCGAGGACGACCTCGACTCGTCCATGGAAGACCTCTTGCTCCAACTTGGGTTCCCATCAAAGCTTTTCCCCGAAGTTTCCAAGGGAGGACGACACCGTCATTTTGCCTGACTGTAGAAGCTTCCGTTATTTATGTCGGTAGACGGTAGTTACTATTTATGTTGATAGTTGAGGCGGTGCGATCTCGCCCGTTGGATGAAAAAGTAGATCAACGGTTGTAAACCGAGGCCCTCAACTATAAAAGGAGTGTCCTCCTTCATTTGTAATCACCCAACATTTCAGCAATACAAAGTTCCATTCCTTCTCAGAGCTCCTCTCTCTAAACTTTCTCTCTCAACGATCCGGGTAAGCGAGCGGGTAAGCGTTCGATCGAGCAAGGCTTGGCTTGGGTAGTCTGAAATCGCTCGAGTCGCCGCACGGTCACGATCCCAATCGATCGGCCCGTGACACATGCATATCGATGTTGGGCCTTATTTGCTAATTCGGTCGTGTTCACTTACAGCAAATGTTCGGAAGATGATGGGCAACTATTGCATCTCCGATATGTATATGTCACGGCCAGAAGTTTTGAAGACCTAATGAATAAAGGAACTATCTAAGGTGAATGGCCAGAGTCTTGAAGTCTCTAAGTGCCTAAATTTCTTGAGTACTCTAGAACACTCTTAAGGATAACATGAGCGATGTACACTATTCTACAACATTTTTGTAATTAATGCGAATAGTTGGTAGATAGAGTGATGGAATCTCAACCATTAGATTAAGAGGAAATCTATGGTTGTAATCGGAGGGGTTCTTGTATAAGTAGGGGTCACCTCCCTCTCATTTGTATCATCTCACAAATTATAGAAATCCAAAGCCTATTTCTCTACGAGTTTCTTTCTCTAGAATCCTTGTGAATGTGCTGAGTAAGGCTGACTTTAGAAGAGTTTCCTAAGGTCACATGGGTTAGGAAACAGTAAAGTGGTACATTGTGCCATATTTATCTTAAACTAGTTTTTGCGTCACAAAAACTCCCGAATAGGTACACTTTTGCCATATTTAACCCAAACTAGTGCACCTATGCCACATTTACCCAAATAAAGTTTATGTCACAAAAACTCAAAAATTAATACACTCATATCAGATCTACTCCCAAAATTAGTGCCCTTGTGCCACATTAACCTCCTACATATCCCAAATTTACCACAAGTTAGGGTAAATGTGACATGAATATATCAATTTGGGGTAAATGTGGGATTGATGTACCAGTTTAAGGTTTTTTGTGATACAATTAATTTGGGATAAATGTGGTACGGGTGTACCACTTAAGGTATTATTCTCATTGAGATGGAAACAATGAATGCATTAAGTGCTCACACTCTGTCAAGATTGCAAATCAATCCTTATGGCGGAACTAATTTCATCTGTTGAAAGGACAATATGATCCTTCATTTATTTGAATTTTGTATCTTTTACATCTTGGTTCCCAACTTATGATTATGCTCCCGATTATATCTACTTTTGCTTAATAGGCTAACACCCTCACACGCCGGATCTTAACAATATGACATATAACTAACCAACCAACTAGACGTCCTTATTAAAAAAGGTGTGCAGAATTTATACGAATATCAAACTAAAAAGGAATACAGGAACACAGAATTGACCATTTCGGGGAGAAAAAAAAACTAGTTACCAAAGCTCAAGAAAAGACAAGTAGAACACTAATAAGAGTACATCTAGAGCATTGTCTTTGAAGGCCAGAGTCTCCGTACAATAAGATCCACTCCAAATTCAGGCTCTATGACCAAAGTCAGAGCCGGAGAGTGTCTGTACTTGGGTGAGATTTCTAAGGAGAAGTTGGAAATTATGAGTGCAAGGAGGACTTTCAGCTGCATCATCGCGAAGTTCTGCCCTAGACACGAGCGAGGCCCGGCCCCAAAGGGCAAGTACGTGTGCGGGAGCTTACACGCTTTGGGGACACCATTGGCGAACCGCTCTGGGTTGAAGCGGCCAGCGTCGGGCCCCCAGATCTCAGGGTCTTGGTGGAGGGTCACGGTGAGGATCCAAACGTTGACACCTTTTGGGACTTGGATGTTCCTAAACTTCATGTCTTCAAGCGTCTCTCTTGCAAAAAGGGCCACAGGTGGGTAAAGACGTAGTGTCTCATAAATCACCATCGTCAACTGCAATCAATAACATGAAGTCGGACTAATTTGTCAATGGTTGTTGATGATGAAAAGATTATTTATTTGTTAGGACCATTTGTTTGTTTTGACTATATAAGTTCTCCTCTCACATATATAACTATAAATCTGTGATTAAGAGTACAGCAATTTGTTTTGGATTCTACATTGTGCGCGGAAATCTCAAAATTGAGATACGCTATATACCTGAAACTCTAAATTCTAAATGTTGGAATAGTTATAGCCTAATTGCAGTAAATTTCGAAATTGTAACCTTGTATGTGTTGATATATAAATGTCCTATTTGAATGAATTCCTTCTCTTTTCCAATCAAGAAACTCATTCCGCATATGCATTGTGAACAGTTCGTGTTATGTACGTTCTCACTAACCGTTTTCATCTTCCGAAGGGCATCAGCATCAGGAAAATGGCCGCCACGCAACACTTGCACGATCTCCTCGCGTACTTTGGCTTGCCATTCCGGGTTCGAGGCCAATAGCATCAGCGTCCACGAGGCTGCGACGGCAGTCGTCTGGTAGCCGGCCAAGTAGAAGATCTTGCAGTTGTCCACGATGAAACGGTCCATCAGGTCGCCACGTCCCAGCTTGCCGCTTTTCTCAGCACCTTCCAGTATCATCTGAAGCAGGTCGTTCTCTGGGGCTGTCTCCTTTCGTTCCTTCGCCACCTTTAGGATTATGGACCGAATCTCCCTCTCCAGCTTCCATATTTCCCTATTGCTCTTGGTTGGCAAGTATCTGGAAGGAATTACCATAATTCAATACTCACAATATTATATTTCCTTTCAACTTGTGCACAAATAAAAGATCCTTTTTTTTTTTTTGGGGTAAAAGTAAGCAAATAAAAGATCCTTTTCATTCCCATAAAAAAGAGGTTTTTTTTTATTCAGCAATTCATTCCCATAATTTACCTAAACCCAGGGATTGCAAAGAAGAAGGCTGTCTTGGAGATCTCTTCTTCGAGATCTCTAAGCTTCTGAAAAACCTCTTGTCCCTTGGCAAAATTGCTCCCGAAGCATGCCTTTGCGATCACATCCCCAGAAAAGCTCCTCAAGTGGCTGTCAACCTCGATCTCAGCAACTCCTCCTTCCTTCTCGATCTTTTCACTCCATGAATTCACCAAGGTAATTGAAGACTGCACCATCAAGTTTATCATACCCTGCACAAGAGAATAAAGGGGGTTCATGTACAAATAGAGAGAGAGAGAGAGAGAGTATGCGCTTTTGAGATCACCTTAACTTTGTCGACGTATAACTCTGGAGCAAGAATCTTTCTCTGGTGAGCCCAATGTGCACCATTGGAGCTCGAAATGCCTTGGCCAATCAAAGGACCCGTCACCTTCAGCTGGAGAGAAGACTTGCCAAAGTCCAGCGAGGTGCACGTGCTCATCTCCCTCACTGCCTCCACATCGTACACGTACAGAATCTGTATGTTCCCCACCGAGAACATGAACACACTCCCTAAATGCCCAAAAAAGACAGACTTAAATAAAATAAAATAGGAAAACCATGACTTTTTTCTAGCGTGGAGGAGCAGGAATGAAACGAGGTGCGAACACTTAGGTGTGCCAAAATTTGGTATGGAGAAAAACTTTGGTGCCAAAAGTTTCATAAGATATACTTAAGTACCAAAATCGGAAAAATATAGAACACTTATGTGTTAATGACAATTTTTTTTTGTCAAATTGCTAACGTGACATTTTTTTGGTGAGATAAGTGTAAAACAATGTCATTTTTTGCGCTGGTGTGGGTAGATAGGTGCAAAATGATGTTGTTTTGGAGCTAATGTGGCCTAAAAATTGAATTTTAATATAAACATTAATTAAAATAAATTAAAAAAATTTTAAAAAAAGAACAGGTTTGGCGAGGGCCTCAACCCTCATTGTTGCCACCCCACTATTGCCGACCTAGGCCGTTGCTGGCGATGGGCTAGGGTCGTCAGCAAATGTCCAGGGGTTGGCAATCCCACTTGACCCTTGTCCCATTGTCAACGAGCTAGCCCAACAACGGTGGGGCGGTGGCGGCAGCGTGGGCTATGCAAGCCCTCGCCGATGCTTGCTGCAGATCTAATAAGGCCATTCTAGTCACAACTAGCAAATCTTTCCTGCAATGAAAGGTGAGTGCAAGATGCATAGTTTGTAATGGATATGCAGATATCTCTTTTGGGTCCACCATTTGGGAAATTCTAGGGGAATTTGGAAAGTAACAAAGTACTTTTTTTTAGTAATTGGAATAGGATGATGATCAAATTGAGAAGACCACACATACTTTTTCACCTCTTTTGGAGTATGGTACATAAGATGTCGTATAAAGAGGATGGTAGAAAATGAAGAAGGTTTAGCAAAAACTGAAGATGGGTTCATAAGTGGAAGCTTAGTTTTAGAGATTTTATTATCATCACTAAGAGAGATTTCATAAAGATAGTTGATCTTAGAAGCATTTGATACACGAAAGTCAGATAAAGAGGAAGAAGAAGAAGACGGAAAAAGAGTAACGGGAGTATTGAGAGTTACTAGAGTAATACTAAAATCAACCATAACGAAAAGGGTATCTTCTCAATACTGGATTTATCATTTAAGCGCATGGAACAGATTAAGTTACAAATGAAACCAGGCTCGATACCTAGAGAGGGGTCTATGCTTAGAACTAGGGAAAACTAGGTTAGTTGTAGTAGGTATGCTATTCCCCAATAGGCGAACCTTATGTTCAAGCCCTTTAGGGATTGCCTTTTGGCTGCAGACTACCCAATGATTTAGTTCAAAGTATAAAGACACTCAACGATGCCAAGATGATAACATTTTTAACTGGTTGAGCTGCATTTCTCAAAAGATCATACCAAGTTGGAGAAGAAGTTTTTAGAGAGAATTTTGGACAAACACCAACTTTACTTCAAGGGACTCTGTCAAAAAACATTGCATCATCCTTACCTTTTATAGGCTCCAAAAGGTCACATAAAACAATAAGCGTGCTCATGAGTCTTGAGATAAACACGAGCTCTAGGAATCCCAATTGGCAATTATTTTTGGTGATATGAATAATGACTGTGAACAGTGATGTGCGTACTGCCACAACGACTGGTGCTACAGTAACTTTGTCACAAGCCTATCTCCATCCGGAGTTATTGTCATAGTATGAACTATTTCAGCTATGATTTGTAATTTGTTCTTCCATGTGGTGTAGTTCAAGACCAATGTCAGGAGCAAGAGGATTGTCTGGGCTATGAGCGAACTCTAATTTATTTATTTTTATTTTAATTGATATTTATATTAAAATTCAATTTTGGGGCAAAATGACTTTGTTTTTGCCAAATCATCGTTGAGTTCACTTCTAGTGAGCCATGTACACCATATATTATAAAAAAAAAAAAAATGCCACGTTGGATTTTTAACTACTCGCAGGACTAGGCATTGAAATGTCTTACTTTTCAAAAATGTGATACTTAAGTGTATATTTTGGAACTTTTTGCATTAAAGTGTTCATCTATGTCAAGTTTTGGCACTCTTGTTGTACTTTATCAGGCCTGAGATTGAATTACCGTATTTTTGTCTCCAGCAATCTAAGGATGGGAAGAGCTCGGAGGAACAGTCGTGCGTTAAGGCTTGCTCATCTTCTTGTGATGGTGGTTTCGAGGGTGTGGTGGAATGCGATCGAAGCATCTTTATCTTTATGTCACGGAGGTTCCCAATGAGGAAAGAACCCGGCGGACCTCGGACGCCTTGTTCCCGGAGCTTCGATCGTAGCCTCTGTGGCCTCCATATCATGATGTCGAGAACCCGAATCACGGCGCCGAGGAACACGACCGTGAAGGCTGTGAAGACGAGCTTCAACACTTGCAGCTCCATCTCTCTCTCTCTCTCTCGCTCTCTCTCTCTCGGGTGAGTTAAGTGGGTTGGAGTTTGGATGGCTTTACGTTTGAGCGCGCGAGACCTGAATTTATAACGACCTGATCTTTTTTTTTAGATATACATAAATTGAAAAGAAAAAGAAAAGACAGTAAATTAGATGGTAAAAATGATGCTAGCTAAACCAATGGGTAGATGTCTGACCAATAAATAGTGAGCAGACCTTTTCTTTGCCCCTGCTTTTGTTGACCGGAATTAATATTAAGAAATGTTTCTTGGGTTCGCTTTCAAACAGTGCCGGATTAGAATAAGAGTGACATGATATGATTGGTAGATCCAATGAAAGAAGTGTTTATTCAACGAGGCCGGCAACCGGCCAATAAAAATTTTCTCTATATAAATATGCAACCACACCAATAAAATTGCAAATATGCAACCACAAGACTACATAAATGGACAAGAACACAGTTCTAACATTTACTTCTAATTCATATATTTTTTTCCCACATTGAACTTGTAAAAGATAATACCACACAAGCAATGAATATCTCCTACTGAGATAGGTATTCACAAAGCATAATCATGAAAAGATATAGATCGCTTTAACGCTAGAAAAATTATTGATCGAATCTCACTCTGGATAAACATTAGCTCATCCTCACAAAAATAGGGTATGAAAAGAAACGGTGACAAGTGACGAAATTTTGAAGTGGGATTTCATGGAAAAAAAAGTCACATTTTCATGAGCCACAGTTGACTGCACCTATGAAAGCAAAACCAAGGAAGGAAATCACAAACCTTGTAAATCGTGCGAATATCAATGCACAAAGAAAGACGGAATCTTGTGAGAAAGCAAAATCGCCATGGCTCCTTGTCAGAGATGGTGCTTGAATTCGTGGGATTAGAGCTACCGAGAAAAAGACGTGTTTTTTGTGTGAGGAGTCATGCGTGTGAGAGAAGGAGAAGGAAAATGAGAGCATAGGGTTTTTTTTTAATAATAGATTAACAAGAGAAATTTTATCCGGATCTATCCCACCCCTCCTCCTGGGATTTTTTTATCCAAGCTATATCCCCTTTATATCCGACCTTATCCTATCCTAGCCGGCTATCAAACATGGGATAGGATAAAACATATCTTATCCAAGCTTTTATCCGGTCGACCAAACGCAACTTAATTGTTTTCCTTTCGTTTAGGAACCTGGGCTTTTCAAGTCTTTGAATTTGCCCAGGTGGATCAATTCGGCAAAGCCCATATCTTAAGTGTTCTTGAAAGAACATAGGGTTAAATAAATGGATAGAAAATATATTGGACTTCATGCAATACAGGCTCATTTTTCAAAAGACTCGTAAGAGTCCATTGGACCTCAAGTGTCCTTTGGCCCATTCCTCTTAAGTGAATTTTAATCCAATAAAACCCAAAGCAGCCCGAGATTGCATTTCGCCTTTCCTTGATCCGTAGACAAACCGTGACTTCACTTGCAATAAGGTAAACAGAACCGATCCGCGTCAACCAGCGATCGCATTTCGGCGATATATGGATCCAGTAAACCATAACTTATAATTAAACACAAGAGACAAAACTTAGGAAGCACATCAAAGACTATGTCTTTCTTACTTGAGGATTTTCAAAATCTTGTCAAATTTCTATTAAATGAAATATGGAGCTCCTTTTTTTTTTTTTTTTTTCCCTTTTTATTCCATTTTCGTGGGCTATATACATAAAAGATAAAGGCACAGCAAATGCTCACCAAATTATCACTCTATTTGTGATCATCTAATATTTGCGCAAGAGGGTGAAAATTTGGGAAAAAGATTTAACATTTCCCAATTTTTATGATAGCTTTTAGAAGAACATCACTGCCATTTGTATAAAACTCCTTTTTTTGGGCCGTCACTTATATACAAAATTTCAAAAGCTTAAATCGATGTATTACAAGTAAAGTAGGATACATTAATTGCTTCCCATTACACGACAGTCCTAACGTGGGATTTCTTTCGCTTAATAGTCTAACATCCTCACATGTAAAATTTAACAAAGTGACAATTTAACTATGAGAACCTACGAAATGTCATTGAAGAATATGGTGTGCAGAATTTATACTACTGTCAAACAAAAGTTGGGATACAAGAACGTGGAATTGACTATTTCGGGAAAAAAACTAGTAATCATAGTTCAAGAAGAGATAAGTAGAACACTAACAAGAGTTACTGATACGAATCCTTTTGTCAATTGAGCAAATAAAATGCGATGCGCCGTTATTATAAAGAGAAAAGCGCTTTCACATTTTCTTAACTTGAAATGTGGAAAAGGATTTTCCTTCGAAGGTTAGAATCTATGACCAACCTCAGAGCTGGGGAGTGTCTGTACTGGGGCGAGATTGACCGGGAGAAGTTGGAAATTATGACCAATGTGTTTTTTGTATCACTACTAAGACCAAATGTGTTTTTTTATTGTGTGAGTGACTTATGCACAGAGGAAAAGTTTCAAACTAAACAGTGTCGGTAGAAAATATTAGTTGGCCAAAGGGTTTCGTTATCTTTTCTCTTTTCCAGTCAAGAAACTCATTCCATATATGCGTCGTAAATAGTTCATGTTAGGTATGAGTTCACTAACCGTTTTCATCTTCCGAATTGTATCAGCAACGGGAAATTGGCCGCCACGCAACACTTGCATGACCTCCTCGCGTACTTTGGCTTGCCATCCTGGATTCAAGGCCAATCACATCAACGTCCACGAGGCTGGGAGAGCAGTCGTCTTGTACCCTGCCAAGTAGATGTTCTTGCAGTCCACAGCGAAACGGTCCGTCGCGTCCCCGCGCCCCAGCTCGCTGCTGCTTTTAGAGCCTTAAAGTATCATCTCAAGCAAGTCCTTCTCCGAGGTTGCGTCCTTTCGTTCCTTCACTACCTCCAGAATTAAGGACTGAATCTCTCTTTCAAGCTTCCATATTTCCCTGTTACTCTTGGTTGGCAAGTATCTAGAAGGAATGACCATGTTTTCATTAGCTATTTTCATTTTCTCAAATAACTAATTTCGTGTGGGAATAATACATTCATGTGCTCTGTTACTAACTCTCTATATTGAATGATGAATAACCAATCAAAGATCGCGAAATCACTTAGTAAGAGAGGTCTAGTAGGGTTTTTAGGCCCCTTTTTGTTATGTAGAAAATGTTTTCTAGGAAAATGCTAGCATTTTCTGGTATTTGGTTGAAACTTTAAAATGAACAAGAAAATATTTTTGCCGTTCGATATAAAACAAAGCTGATTTGATTTTCTTTGGAAAAATTACCAAAAAAATCAAATATTAAATTATTTTTATTTCCTTTTCTTCTTTTTTTTTTCTTTTTCATTTTCTTCTTCCTTGGGTATTCGTTGGCCATGGCGACAATCGACAATTGGCCACAGGTGAGAGACGAGCTCACTCGAGGCTGATGAGCTCGAGCCTTGCCAAATTAGTGAGCTCGAGGCCTCGCAAAGTTCGGTCTACGTAGCAAAAAAGGGGAGGACAAGTCACGCGATTCACCTAGTGAGGCTCAAGCCTTGCTAGATCCAACAAGTTAGGCAAAACTCGAGCCTTGCTCGAGGTCACAAGAGCCTCGCCAACTTGTGGCAACCTTGGGTGAGCTCGTTTGTTCCTTGTGGTTGGTCACCGGTTGTTGCTAGTTTTTGGTTGAGGAAGAAGCAAAAGAAAAAGAAAGAAAAAAAAGAAATAAAAAATTATTTTTAAAATAAAATAAAATAATAAAAAGGAAAAGGAAAAATTAAAAAAATAATTAAAATGAGGGCATGGATGAGACGTGCTTGGTCTAGGTGGAGAAAGGGGATGGAAAATGATTTCCTCTTTTCAAATAGAGGAAACAATCTTCTACACTTTCAAATGTGTTTTTTCTATTGAGTGAAAATGTTTTCCTTCACTTATTTATATCCATGACTGGACACTAGAAAATTTGGAAAATATTTACCTAAAAGTTATTTTTTTGCAAAACGAACGGAGCCTTAATAGAAATAACATTTCTCTTTCAATAATTATTGTGTTAATGTCATCTTACTTTACATAATGTGGAATTTTCAATCCATAATAGAAGATTGCAACTTGTCACATAGGATAAATTGATATTCCTTTTCAAAAGAACTTTGTTAATTTAGATAAAATTCAGGCCAATGTTGAATTATCTTTCGACCGGTGCACAAAATTAAAGATCCTTTTAATTTCCATAAGAACAAATTCTTTTATGCAGTAATTCATTTGAATAAATTACCTAAATCTAGGGATTGTAAAGGTGAAGGCTATCTTCGACATGGCTTCTTGCAGAGCTCTAAGCTTTGAGAAAATCTCGTCTCTCAGCATAGTTGCTCCCTGTTGACATCGTCAACTGGGTCTACATTCTGGCTGGAATTCTCAGAATGGATATTCTCTTTCCCACGTGCTGCAGAGACGAATTATTGTCGTTGGTAGAAGAGCGATTTTCCCGATTCCTTGTTTTCGCCATCAACACTTCCGAGGAACGAAACACAATGGTCCCACAAAGCATGCCAAAAAGATGTTCGCCAGGCAGGGTTATGTGTCGTTCTGAAAATGACTTATTTCTACACTGCGGGCAATCAAAATACAAGAAAAAATGGTTGAAAAATAAATATGCAATTGAATGTAAAAGTGCAGTAAAGGAAAAGATAACTAATTGAATGTGTCTTCGATTGTTGATTTTGGCAAAAGGTCCTCTACACAAACACCTCTTGGGCTAATTATAGTGAGATCCTATGAATACCTGTTCTTCAGTGGTTACCGCTTCAATTTTGAATTATTTCGGAAGCTTGGGCGATATAGTGCTAATTGTTTTGCCTCATTTGCGTTCTCGCTGGTGCCGATTCTCCAAAACTGCTTTTATTTTTATCTCGTTCCTCCTGACCGGTTTTTGGATGTCGCGCCTTTCGACGCCTTTGCTGCCAACTACCACCTTTTCGGCTTATTGTTTGCGTGTTCTCATAACTTGGGCCTGACTAGGCTCGCTTATTTCTGAAGCCAATTTTGGCGCCAGCACTCCCAAAGCATGCCTTTGAGATCACATCCCCAGAAAAGCTCCTCATGAGGCCATTAATCTTGATCTCAGCAACTCCTCCTTCCTTCTCAATCCATGAATTCACCAAAGTAATTGAAGACCCTGTTAAATTGAATATAAACAAACCTAGAGATCCTGATTTACTCATCACAGGTAAATTTATACAGAATTCGGGATTGAATAGCGGAAACATAAATATCAACATACCTCCAGCCATTGATGAAATCTAGAAGTGGGAAACCTCAATTTCTTTGATGGATCCACACAGCATGAGCGATCTGCAATATTGAAAAATGCACGTCCTGTTCTATTGGTCAATCCCCTTCCAAAACTTGATAGTGTGTTTTTTCTGTATCGTAAGAGTTTGAACCAGACGACCTGACGATTTTATTCCATTGGTTACGTTACCGGTATCTCCCATCAAGACCATTATGGTAATGTAATAACGGACAAATATCACTTAATACACGTGGGTAATAAATTGGGCAATAATTGGAATTAATATAGGGAATTTATTGGGAATTTATTGGGAATATAATATTGGAATCATATTTAGAATAATAAAATATATTAAATATTTTAACAGACCCCACCATCGAGTTTATCATACCCAACAATGGCTCATGTTGCAGAGAGAGCATGTGTTTAAGATCACCTTAACTTTGTTGGCGTACAACTCAGGAGCAAGAATCTTTCTCTGCTAAACTGATTTGGCGCCATTTGAGGTCAAATTGCCTTGGCTAAGCAAGGGACCCATCCCCTTCTGCTGGTAAGGAGGCTTTCCAAAGTCCAACAAAGCGCACGTGCTTATCTCCCTCATTGCCTCCAAATCATAAATGTTATTGTAGATGTGACGACATTTGAGGTCAAATTGCCTTGGCTAAGCAAGGGACCCATCCCCTTCTGCCGGTAAGGAGGCTTTCCAAAGTCCAACAAAGCGCACGTGCTTATCTCCCTCATTGCCTCCAAATCATAAATGTTATTGTAGATGCGGAAACTATAATGAAATTGAAATTAAGAAGAATAAAATAACACTAGATTTTACATGGAAATACTTGTGGGAAAAATCACAGGGAGAGGAGAAGTAAATATCGCCATAGAATCAATGATTATAAAATGTGGCTCCAAAAAAGCTTGGACTCTTTTTGTCTCAACTTCTTATATATAGGCAAGAATGAAATCTAAAGTAGGAAACATTATTTTAGGAAACTTTCTTCAACTAGAAAAACCATTCAATTAGGAATCCTATTCAAAATAGGAAATTTACTTGAATTAGGAAACTTTCCTTTTGGGCTCAAACTTAAGACATATCTAACAATCTCTACCTTGACTCGACGTTTGACTCAAGTTACAATCGCTTGGCTTGAATTCTACATAAGTAACGAATAATCTTCACCTCCCATTAGAGTAAAGCTTAGTCGCATCAAATATTAACTAAATCCAAGCAATGCTTGAATTTGGTGATAGGTAAAGGTTTCGTGAACATATTAGCTGGATTATTTTCTATACTAATCTTCAAGACCTTAATATAGTGATCAACAAGAATGTCTCATATAAAATGATATTGCACATCGATGTTCTTTGTTCTCTCATGATACATATGATTCTTAATAAGATTTATAGCATTTTGACTGTCACAATGGACAATAGTCACACCATGATCCATGCTAAGCTCTCTAAACAAGCCTCTTAATCATATGGTCTCTTTAACTGCTTTTGCAATAGCCATATACTTTGCTTTTGTAGTAAACAAAGCTATTGTATGTTGTAAAGTAGCTTTTCAATTGACCACACAATCTCCAATAGTACAGATGTACCCAGTCAAAGGCCTCTTCTTATCAAGGTCACCGGCATAATCATAATTAACATATCATGTTAGAATGTCATCAGTTTTCCCAAACTTTAAACCAAAATTAGAAGTATTTTTCAAATATCTTAAAATCCATTTGATAGCATGCTAAGGAACTTTTCTTGGGCATAATGAATATCTACTTACCACGCTAATAGCATGTAAAATATCGGGTCGAGTACAAACCACGGCATACATAGTGCCACCAATTGCACTATAGTATGGAATATGTGATATATATTTTATGTCCTCATTTATTTGTGGACATAAATTAGCCAGCAATCTAAAATGAGTAGTAAGCGGAGTATTTACTGGTTTGGCATCTTTCATGCCAAAACAATCTAAAACCTTCTCAATGTAAGTTTTTTGGGAGAGATATAATTTTTCTATTTTATGATCTTGCTGAATTTCCATGCCTAGGATTTTCTTTGCTGCACCTAAATCCTTTATCTCAAATTCAACACTCAATTGTACCTCGAACCAAAGCCTTTCAAAGGAACTTTTGTAGGCCTCCAAAGATCAGAGTGAATATAATCCATAGTGCCTTTTGTTGTGTAAATTCCTATCTCGAAACTAATCCTTTTGTTTTCCAAGGACACAATGATCAAAGAAATCCAATTTTCCAATTTTCCAGACCACACAGAAGACCTCTCTTACTCAGCTCCTCCATTCTTCTAATACTCATATGGCCTAATCCCATATACCATAATCTAGCATTGTCTACTTCTGTCATAGTAGATGAGACTGCAACCAAACCGATAACTATAGTGCCTTGCAGCTAAAACAAGGTGCCGGTTTTTAGTCCTTTCATCAATAGAAGCGAACCTCTCATAATGTTCATAACTCCACCTTTAGTTGTAAAGTTACAACCATTAGCATCAAATGTACCCAAAGAGATGATGTTTTTCTTCAAATCAGGAATATGTCTGACATTATCCAAAGTCCTAATGCTGCCATCATACGTCTTAATGTTGACAGTCCCAATCTTAATTGCTTTGCATTTGACATTGTTTCCCATTACAATAACTCCATCATTAAATTCTTTGTACATGGAGAACTAGTCACGAATAGGGCACATGTGGTACCAACAACCTGAATTAAGAATCCAGCTTTTACTGAATTTGTCTTTTATCATTTGCAAACAATAACCAATCTCTGTTCTCACTTTCATCAACACTAGCTTGAGCATGGTTTTTCGTTTTCTTGATTTTGCCTGATCTAGTAGTTTTGACTATTTTGGCAATTTGCATTCCCTTGATTTTGCTAATTCATGTTATTTTCTCTTTGCTTTTTTGCCTTCAGTTTCAGATAACTTATCTTGATATGCTCTTGAGACTTACAATAGTTGCAAATCAAATCCCTATGCTTTGATTTTGATTTGGACTTGCCACTATTACTTCTTTCAACAGACATTCCTCTAGCAACTAAATCAGCCCCATGATCATTATAGCCTTCAAAAGTCAATTCTCCATCTAGTTTTTTGCTTATTTAGACAACTATTCTTGACATCTTCAATATCAATAGTTTCTCTACTAATAATCATGGTTTCTCTAAAATTTTTATAAGAGGAAGGTAGTGGAACTAAGAATAAGAGAGCTTGATCTTCATCTTCAATCTTAACATAAATAGTTTTTAATTTATAGATAATAGCATTGAATTCAAAAATACGAGATTTAAGAGAAGCACTTCAACCATACGAAGAGTGAAGAGTTGTTGCTTGAGCCTTAACCGATTAGTGAGGACTTTGTCAAAAAAATACTCTCCAATTTATTCCAAAAACCTATAGCCATTTTCTAATCTAGTTCCTCCCGCAGAACTTCATTCGTGAGACATAACTAAATAATAGACAAAGCTCTTTCATCCAATTCTTCTCATGTTTCATTTGATGTGCTTTTCGATTTCTTCCATTTCCCAAACAGAGTTTTCTTCAAACCCTTTTGCGTATAAACAACCAACATAAGAACTTGCCATAGGTTGAAATTGCTGCTCCCATCAAATATCTCAATATCAAATCTCGTTGTTGAACTTGACGCCATAACTAGAAGATCGAGAAAAAAAAACCCAAGGCTTTGATACTAGATTGTTATGATAGATGCGAAAACTATAACTTAATTAAAACTAAGAAGAATAAAAGAACACTAGATTTTACGTGGAAACCCTTGCAGGAAAAAAACATGAGGAGAGGAGAAGCAAAATCCATTATAGAAATCAAAGACTACGAAAGGTGGCTTCAAAACACTTAGACTATTTCTTTCTAAACTTCTTATTTATAGGCAATAATCAAATCCAACGTAGGAAACCTCTTTTTAGGAAGTTTTCTCCAACTAGGAAAACCGTTCAATTAGGAAACCTATTCAAAACAAGAAATATACTTTAATTATGAAACTTTCCTTTTTCGGGCTCAAACTTGAGACATACCTAATGATACAAAAACAGCATCTGTAGGTTCCCTATCGAGAATATGAAATACTCCCTGAATGAACATAAAAAATAAAAAATAAATAATCAATAACTTCGTAGTTAACCGATGATGAATCTCGTTGCAACTGAGTGGGACATGATTAGTTAATTAATAACCATATTACTGTCTCCAGCGATCTAGGAATGGGAAGAGTTTGGAGGAGCGGTTGTGCGTTACGGCTTGCTGATCTTCTTGTGATGGTGATTTCGAGGGCGTGGTGGAATGTGACTGAAGCTTCTTAATCTCGCGGAGATTCCCGATGAGAAAAGAACCCGAAGGGCCTCGGATGCCCTGAGCTTGGACCGCAGCCTCTGTGGCGTCCATATCACAATGTCGAGAACCGGAATCACGCCGCTGAGGAACACGACCGTGAAGGCTTTGAAGATGAGTTTCAACACTTGCAGCTCCATCTCCCTCTTTAGAGGGTGAGTTAAGTGGCGCCGAGTTTGGATGGCTTTTGAATCTCTTATTTGTTAGAGAGAGAGAGAGAGAGAGAGAGAGAGAGAGAGAGAGAGAGAGAGAGAGGGAGGGAGAGAGAGAGATCTATGATTAATGTGAAGTCCTCAATGTATACGGATACATAATACATACTCATGTTTATGGCTCTTGGCTTTTTGCTTGAGCATGCGAGACCTGAATTAGTAAAGACTGAACTTTTTTATTTTATTTTATAAATATACATGAATTGAAAAGAAATAAAAGGAGAAAGTTGGTAAATTAGATGGGAAAAGTGATGCTAGCTATAATAATGAGTAGATATCTGACCAAAATAAATAAATAATAATAATGAGTAGATGATTTCTTTGCACATGGCTCTGTTGACCTGAATTAATATAGAGAACTGCTTTTGGGTTTGATTTAAAAATTAAAAGATCATTAAAATAGTGCCAAATTGAGGAAAAATTTATTTTGCCTTCAAGAGTTGAGTGAAGTGAAGTCAATGTCTAGAAATGTTTGATTGTGTGAAAAACATTTATGGAATCCATCAATAGTAACAAGAAAGAAAATAATACAAGATGAAAATTACTATGTGCGATGATAGTGAACAGATATTGAAGATAGCCAATCAAAGTAGTAAAACACACAATACTTTATAGTGGTTTAACTTTATTTTCAAACTTATGTCCAATTCTAGATAACAGCCTCAACGCAGGCTAGATTTACTAGTAATCTGTAATGCAAGTTACAATAGCGAAATGTTGCTTGTTTATGATGATAGATTACATTATTGGAGTACAACTACTGCTCATATATTTGCAATTGTAAAGCAATACAATTGCGGGAAATATCAGATAACGAACAATGAAGCTTTCTTATTTTAGATAATTATGACGAAGTGCAACAAAAGTATTCTTGTTTTTTTTTTTTTTTTCTCATCCAGTCCTTTCAACCTTCGTTGATCCTCTTTACATAGAAGTCTTCAAACAACCTATTGGAGACTCTGAAGAAGATCAAGATAGCCGTTTGAAAATACGTGGAGACTCTTGCCGGAATCGGGATTGCTTATACCATCGTTTTCTTTCGATATTTGCACGTTTCCGATATCAAAGCCTGCTCAACTGTCACCTCGTTGATGTTTGGTGTGACACAGAAAGGTGCAGTTGCTTTTTGGATTCTTTTTCTAGTTTTTTGCTAGGGTTCCAAGCTTGTAATGACTTATTTTATATTAGTACGAATATCCTAAAAAATCTCAAATTAGTACGCTGATGATAAATTTATCTTAAATTCATTTTTTGACCACAAAAAACTCAAAATTGATATAATTTAGACAAATTTACCTCAAATTAATATACCTACAACAAATTTATTCTCTATTAATTTTCGTTAAAATTTATTATCAAATTACTAAGTTGAATGATACGTGACAATTGATTGGTGTACAAATTTGTAATTTTATTCTTTGTTTGTTATAGTTGTACAATTTTTGTGATTTTTTGTGATATTATTTTAATTTAATGGATGATATTTTATCATAAATATATCAGTTTAGGGTATTAATCCTATATTTAATATCGATGGTCATATTTAGATGAATTGAAGAGAAAAAGTTAGTAAATTGGATGGGAAAAATGATGCTACCTAAATTAATGAATCGAGAATTTCTTTCCGCACGGCTTTGTTGACCTGAATTAATATAAAGACTTGCTTATTGGGTTCGATTTAAAAATTAAAATATTATTAATGGAGTGGCAAATTGAGGAAACGTTTATTTTGCCATCAAGGGCTGAGCAAATTGAGGTCAATGTTTGGAAATGTTTGATTATGTTTATTTATTTATTTATTTATTTATTTATTTATTTATTTATTTATTTATTTATTTATTATTATTATTATTATTATTATTATTATTATTATTATTATTATTATTATTATTATTATTATTATAAAGTTGAAGCTATAAACAAATAAGAAATAAAAGTTGATAACCGTGACGTCTATATGTCGCTGAGTAGTCTACATCCAGCAAAGCATTCATACATAACCCTATCCATACATGTATATATTACCAAAAAGCAAGGTGCATAAGGCCACTAGATTAATGCAGTGTCTCATAATTATGTTTTATTCGAGAAAATGTTTGATTTTTAAAGTATTGACTATAAATATTGCAAGGACAGTAAGTACGTTGAAATTGCAATAAGTCCTTATTTTGATATTTAATGAGACATTTTATCACAATAAAATTGCATTTTCAGGGGAAAAGCATAAGAAAAATTCTAAACTTATTGTATTTGTGTCAATTAGTGTTAAACCTTTTAATTGTACAAATTTAATCCAATTATATTTTTTTGACCTAATCCAAATTTAGTCATTTTGGCTAATTTTGACCGAATATTATAGATGTGGACATTAGCTAACATACATGACACATACAAGCGTTGATGTTGATAATTTTTAATTATATTTTAATATTTTTGAATTTTTTTTCATTATTTTTAGTCCCTGCCTCTTGACTATGGCCAATGCCATGGCAAGGTGAGCTACACTTGCCTAGGCGAGGGTTTATTCTTCCTTTTGCCTATGGCCAATACCATGGCAAGGTGAGGTGGCCTGGCCTAGACAAGGGTCGTTTTCACTCACCACAGGCGAGGTCTAGCTAAGCGAGGGCTAGTGTCGGCAAGGGCTCCCCCCCCCCTCTCCCTCCCTCCCTCCCTCCGTCTTGACTATGGCCAATGCCATGGCAAGGTGAGCTACACTTGCCTAGACAAGGGTTTATTCTCCCTTTTGCCTGTTGCCAATACCATGGCAAGGTGAGCTACACTTGCCTAGATGAGGGTTTATTCTCCCTTTTACTTGTTGCCAATACCATGGCAAGGTGAGGTGGCATTGCCTAGACACCATAGGTGAGGTCCAACTAAGCGAGGGCTAGTGCCCTAGTGCTAGCAAGGGCTTCGCCCACCACCCCCTGGCACTCTCTCTCTCTCTCTCTCTCTTCCTTTTGACTATGGCCAATACCATGGAGGGGTGAGCTACACTTGCCTAGACGAGGGTGTATTCTTCCTTTTGACTATGGCCAATACCATGGCGGGTGGGTTACACTTGCCTAGATGAGGGTTTATTCTTCCTTTTGCCTGTGGCCAATACCATGGCAAGGTGAGGTAGCCTTGCCTAGACGAGAGTCGTTGTCACTCACCACAGGCGAGGTCCGGCCAAGCAAGGGCTAGTGCTAGCAAGGGCTCCCCTCGTTGGGCTTCGCCTTCTCTCACACAGCACCCACAAGGCTGCCTTGGCCTAGGCAAGGGGAGCCCTCGCTGGTCGGTGACAATGATCCTTGCCTAGGCGAGGCCACCTTGCCCTGCCTTGGCTAGTGGTTGGCCTTTGCCTGTAGCCATCATTGACAAAAGTAAGAAGAAAAAAAATTTCAAAAAATAATAAATCATTATTGAAATTTATCCACATCAGTGCCAATAGTGCTACGTAGGCCAGTCGGCACCCACGTTAGTAATGTTTGGCCAAAATTAACCGAAAGTATCAAATTGGCACTAGGTCAAAAGTTTATAACTTAATTGACACGATTAAAATGTTTAAAATTAACTTGACACAAATGCAATAGGTTTAAGATTTTTTTTACACTTTTTCTACATTTCAAGCGATGGAGTTAGGAATTTTTGTTAGTGGCAGTAACGAGGAAAAGAGAGATGCGTATGAATATTCCCCAGTATTCATTCATGAGAGTTGAAGTTTTAACTGGAAAATGATGCATTTCATTTCTTCGACCTTTAATACCATCCAAGATTAAAGTTACTCATTACACCCACTCCAAGTGACCATCGAAACAAGTATCTTTCAAATTTCCACCACATCTACTCCCAAAGTGACATCCAATTCCTCCCCAATTGATTCTTTTCTTGCAATTTATTTATTTATAACCACCCAACGTGCATAGTACATTCCTGCGCTCTGGTAATCATGCTCACTTCTACATTTCCCTTCTATAAACCCATTCACAATTTTCATAACTTCACCATTTTCAGAAAGTAGCTAGGTGAGAATTCATGCGTCATGTAATATCTATCTATGTTAAATAAGTTGAACCAAGTCTAATACGTTTACAAAATTTTATCATTTATTTTTCGTTTTCAAACTAGAGTACAGCAAAATGACATGAGACAGTTTGTAAATCCAATTCCACTTTGTAAAACAGCACTTTGATTATTCTTCATGTCTTATTCCTCTTGTATCTTAAATTTTCTTCTTGTTGTAAGTCAATCTTGTTAATTAGTAAAATTCCATAATTTTAGGGTTAACTTGAGTGTATAAATCATTGAATAGTGTCAAAGATTGAAACAGATTCAGCAGGGGCACTTCCCCCACTGAACATGTATTGGCGTGGTCCTTGCATGTTCCTCGATACAGATATTTACAAATGCAAATCTCAAGAAAAGGAATTATTAAAGATACATGCCGGATCGATCAATTTAGGTTTGACGAGTGGATCAAAAAATTTGTGATTAAATTTTCTTATTCAATCAATGCCTAGAACGCTGATGCATTGTAGATCTGAAGATCTAGTGGCTGAGTATTATGCGCATAAGCATAAGTTCACTTTGATACGATCCTTTACTCTTTTGGCACACTTTCCGCACCAAAGCACGTGACTTTGATATGCATGCATATCGATGTTGGGCCATATTTGCTAATTCGGTCGCGTTCACTTACAGCAAATGTTCGAAAGATAATCGATGGGTAACTATTGTATCTCTGATATGCATATGTCACAGCCAGAAGTTTTCAAGACCTAATGAATTAAGGAACTATCTAAGGTGACTGGCCGAGTCTTGAAGTCTCTAAGTGCCTAAATTTATTGAGTACTCTAGAACACTCTTAAGAAATGTACACTATTCTACAGTATTTTTGTAATTAATGCGGATAGTTGGTAGATAGAGCGATGGAATCTCAACCATTAGATTAAGAGGAAATCTACGGTTGTAATCGGAGGGGTTCTTGTATAAGTAGGGGTCACCTCCCTCTCATTTGTATCATCTCACAAATAATAGAAATCCAAAGCCTATTTCTCTACGAGTTTCTTTCTCTAGAATCCTTGTGAATGTGCAGAGTAAGGCTGACTTTAGAAGAGTTTCCTAAGGTCGCACGGGTAAGGAAACGTTACATCTGTGCCATATTTATCTTAAACAAATTTTTGCATCACAAAAATTCCCGAATAAGTACACTCTTGCCCTATTTAACTCAAACTAGTGCACCTATGCCACATTTACCCAAATGAAGTTTACGTCACAAAAACTCAAAAATTAATACACTCATATCACATCTACTCCCAAAATTAGTGCACTCGTGCCACATTAACCTCCTAAATATCCCAAATTTACCACAAGTTAGGGTAAATGTGACATGAATATATCAATTTGGGGTAAATGTGGGATCGATGTGCCGGTTTGAGGTTTTTGTGACACAAAAATTAATTTGGGATAAATGTGGTACAAGTGTACCACTTAAGGTATTATTCTCATTGAGACGTAAACAATGAATGCATTAAGTGCTCGCACTCAGTCAAGATTGCAAATCAATCCTTATGGTGGAACTAATTCCGTCCGTTGAAAGGACAATATGATCCTTCATTTATCTGAATTCTGTATCTTTTACATCTTGGTTCCCAACTTATGATTACATTTAAATGCTCCCGAGTATATCTACTTTTGCTTAATAGGCTAACACCCTCACTCGCCGGATCTTAACAATATGACATATAACTAACCAACCAACTAGATGTCACTATTAAGAAAGGTGTGCAGAATTTATAAGAATATCAAACTACAAAGGAATACAAGAACACAGAATTGACCATTTCGGGAAGAAAAAAAAACTAGTTACCAAAGCTCAAGAAAAGACAAGTAGAACACTAATAAGAGTACATCTAGAGCATTGTCTTTGAAGGCCAGAGTCTCCGTACAATAAGATCCACTCCAAATTCAGGCTCTATGACCAAAGTAAGAGCCGGAGAGTGTCTGTACTTGGGCGAGATTTCTAAGGAGAAGTTGGAAATTATGAGCGAAAGGAGGACTTTCAGCTGCATCATCGCAAAGTTCTGCCCTAGACACGAGCGAGGCCCGGCCCCAAAGGGCAAGTACGTGTGCGGGAGCTTACACGCTTTGGGGACACCATTGGCGAACCGCTCTGGGTTGAAGCGGCCAGCGTCGGGCCCCCAGATCTCAGGGTCTTGGTGGAGGGTCACGGTGAGGATCCAAATGTTGACACCTTTTGGGACTTGGATGTTCCTAAACTTCATGTCTTCAAGCGTCTCTCTTGCAAAAAGGGCCACAGGTGGGTAAAGACGTAGTGTCTCATAAATCACCATCATCAACTGCAATCAATAACATGAAATCGGACTAATTTGTCAATGGTTGTTGATGATGAACAGATTATTTATTTGTTAGGACCATTTGTTTGTTTTGACTATATAAGTTCTCCTCTCACATATATAACTATAAATTTGTGATTAAGAGTACAGCAATTTGTTTTGGATTCTACATTGTGTGCGGAAATCTCAAAATTGAGATACGCCATATACCTGAAACTCCAAATTCTAAATGTTGGAATAGTTATAGCCTAATTGTAGTGAATTTCGAAATTGTAACATTGTATGTGTTGATATATAAATGTCCTATTTGAATGAATTCCTTCTCTTTTCCAATCAAGAAACTCATTCCGCATATGCATTGTGAACAGTTCGTGTTATGTACGTTCTCACTAACCGTTTTCATCTTCCGAAGGGCATCAGCATCAGGAAATTGGCCGCCACGCAACACTTGCACGACCTCCTCGCGTACTTTGGCTTGCCATTCCGGGTTCGAGGCCAATAGCATCAGCGTCCACGAGGCTGCGACGGCAGTCGTCTGGTAGCCGGCCAAGTAGAAGATCTTGCAGTTGTCCACGATGAAACGGTCCATCAGGTCGCCACGTCCCAGCTTGCCGCTTTTCTCAGCACCTTCCAGCATCATCTGAAGCAGGTCGTTCTCTGGGGCTGTCTCCTTTCGTTCCTTCGCCACCTTTAGGATTATGGACCGAATCTCCCTCTCCAGCTTCCATATTTCCCTATTGCTCTTGGTTGGCAAGTTTCAGGAAGGAATTACCATAATTCAATACTCACAATATTATATTTCCTTTCAACTTGTTCGCAAATAAAAGATCCTTTTCATTCCCATAAAAAAGAGTTTTTCTTTTTTTTATTCAGCAATTCATTCCCATAATTTATCTAAACCCAGGGATTGCAAAGAAGAAGGCTGTCTTGGAGATCTCTTCTTCGAGATCTCTAAGCTTCTGAAAAACCTCTTGTCCCTTGGCAAAATTGCTCCCGAAGCATGCCTTTGCGATCACATCCCCAGAAAAGCTACTCAAGTGGCTGTCAACCTCGATCTCAGCAACTCCTCCTTCCTTCTCGATCTTTTCACTCCATGAATTCACCAAGGTGATTGAAGACTCCACCATCAAGTTTATCATACCCTGCACAAGAGAATAAAGGGGGTTCATGTACAAATAGAGAGAGAGAGAGAGAGAGAGAGAGAGAGAGAGAGAGAGAGTATGCGCTTTTGAGATCACCTTAACTTTGTCGACGTATAACTCTGGAGCAAGAATCTTTCTCTGGTGAGCCCAATGGGCACCATTGGAGCTCGAAATGCCTTGGCCAATCAAAGGACCCGTCACCTTCAGCTGGAGAGAAGACTTGCCAAAGTCCAGCGAGGTGCACGTGCTCATCTCCCTCACTGCCTCCACATCGTACACGTACAGAATCTGTATGTTCCCCACCGAGAACATGAACACACTCCCTAAATGCCCAAAAAAGATAGACTTAAATAAAATAGAATAGGAAAACCATGACTTTTTATAGCGTGGAGGAGAAGGAATGAAACGAGGTGCGAACACTTAGTGTGCCAAAGCTTAGTACGGAGAAATACTTTAGTGCCAAAAGTTTCACAAGATATACTTAAGTATTAAAATTGGAGAAAAATGGAACACTTATGTGCCAACGACAAGAAATTTTTGTCAAATTGCGACGTGTCATTTTTCTGATGAGATAAGTGCAAAACGACGTCGTATTTTTTGCCGATGTGGGTAGATGTCGTTTTGCATCTAATGTGGCCCCAAAATTGAATTTTAATATAAACATTAATTAAAATAAAATTTTAAATTTTTTTTAAAAAAAAAAAGAACATGGAGCATGTTTGGCGAGGGCCTCAACCCTCACCGTCGCCACCCCACTATTGTCGACCTAGGTTGTCGCTAGCAGTGGGCTAGGGTCCTCGGCGACTGTCCAAGGGTTGGCAACCCCACTTGGCCCTTGGCCCACTGTCAACGGCCTTTCCCGACAATGGTGGGGCAGTGGCGACAGTGCGGGCTATGCAAGCCCTCCTTGATGCTTGTTGCAGATCTAACAAGGCCATTCTAGTCACAACTGGCAAATCTTTCCCACCATGAAAGGTGAGTGCAAGATGTACAATTCCGTAATGGATATGTGAATATCTTTTTTGGGTCCACCGTTTGGGAAATTCTGTGGGAATTTGGAGAGTAACAAAGTGCTCTTTTTTAGTAATTGGAGTAGGATGTTGATCAGACATAGAAAACTACACATACTTTTTCACCTCTTTTGGAGTATGGCATATAAGATGTCATACAAAGCGGATGGGAGAAAATGAAGAAGAAGGTTTAGCAAAAGCTGTGTAGGGGTTCATAAGTGGAAGCTCGGTTTTAGAGATTTTATTATCATCACTAGTAGAGACTTCATAAAGATAGTCGATCTTAGAAGAATTTGATACACGAAAGTCGGATAAAGAGGAAGAAGATGAAGATGGAGAAAAAATAATGGGAGTATTGAGAGTTACTAGAGTAATATCCAAATCAACCATAACGAAAAGGGTATCTTCTTAATACTGGATTTACCATCTAAGCGCATGGAACAGATCAAGTTACAAATGAAACCAAGCTCTGATACCAAAGAGGGGATCTATGCTTAGAACTAAGGAAAACCAGGTCAGTTGCAGCAGGTTTGCTATCCCACTGTAGCCGAACCTCATGTTCAAGCCCTTTAGGGACTACCTTTTGGCTACAGACTACCTAGAAATTTAGTTCAGAGTATAGAGACACTCATTGATGTCAAGATGATAACATTTCTATCTAACTGAGCTGCATTTCTTAAAGGATCATACCAAGCTAGATAAGAAGAAGTTTTTAGAGAGAATTTTGGACAAGCACACACTTTACTTCAAGAGACTCCATCCAAAAACATTGCATCCTCCTTACCTTTTATAAACTCCAAAACGTCACATAAAACAATGACCATGCTCACGAGTCTTGAGATAAACACGAGCTCTAGGAATCCTGGCTAGCAATTATTTTAGGTAATATGAATAATGACTATGAATAGTGATTTGCGTAATGCTATAGCGACTGGTGCTACAGTAACTTTGTTACAAGCCTATCTCCATCCGGAGTTATAGTCATAGTTTGAACTATCTAAGCTATGATGTGTAATATGTTCTTCCATGTGACGTAGTTCAAGACCAATGTCAGGAGTAGGAGAATTGTTTGGGCTGTGAGCGAACTCCCATTTAATTTTTTTATTTAATTGATATTTATATTAAAATTCAATTTTGGAGCAAAATGACTTTGTTTTTGCCAAATCATCGCTGAGTTGACTTCCGGTGAGCCATGTACACCATATATTATTAAAAATGCCATGTTGGATCTTAAACTACTTTTGCTGGATTAGGCATTGAAATGTCTCACTTTTAAAAAAAAGTGGTATTTAAGTGTACATTTTGGAACTTTTTGCATTAAAGTGTTCATCTATGCTAAGTTTTGGTACTCTTGTTGTACTTTATCAGGAATGAGACTAAATTACCGTATTTTTGTGTCCAGCAATCTAGGGATGGGAAGAGCTATTATACCCCATTTTCGTGCATAACTTATTTTTGTGACTTAGATTAATGTTATACGGGAGTACAAATGATACATAAGTCAGCCCGTTTTAGTCTTTAAATCTCCGTGTGAACTATAAGATCATCTAAAACTTGGGCCAAAAAACAAGCCAATCCACATTGAGACATGATTGGCCAGCATAGATCATGCATATACGCTTCCTGAAGAGTTCATTTCAATGTGTCTGGTTGATCGTTTTCTATAATGTTTATTGCATTTGAAAGCTCATGTTACTTACTTTCACTCATATTAAGTAATGTTTCCTTTAGATCTTGCACGTGATAAGTGTCGGGGCTTGAATATGGGCATATAACCTGTTTGCTTAACTTGGGTTCAAACCCAGATTTACAAAATCAGCTCAAACCCACATATTTGAGGATGATTTTAGCTTGGTTCTAGTGTATTTTAAGCTATGATTTATATCTAATATTGTTCTTTGCATGTGGTAATATAACCTTGATATTTTAGTTTCACGTGAGATTGCCTATGGGTTGAAATTGAAGGCTGCAAACATGGCCTGAGGAAGCTAGTTAGGGGTGATTTGATGCACATCAAGTGTTCGACGAAATGCGCAAACCAAGTTTCGATCTTCAAATGGACGATTTGAGCTCAGTTCTTTTTATATTCATGTACCGAGCAGTTCCATATTAGTGTAAATCAGCATATATTGGTTTAGGGAATTATTTTTAAATAAAAATTTTAAATTTAAAAAAAATTAAAAAATTAAAAAAAATATGAATATTTCAAAAAATGATAAAAATGATGGATGGTATCAAATTATGATAGAAATGACATCTATGAAATTTTCCTAATTTTATAAGGTCATTTTTCCTAATTAATGCTATTTTGGTATTTTATAATCCTTTTTGTAAATAATCCATGTTTGGTAGATTAAATTATTTAGAGTAATTTTATGCATTTAGGGTAATTTCATGAACATTTAAATTCTCATTTTGCTCCTGGGGGTCCTGTCCCGGGCGTGATAACAAGGTCATGTAATATTATTTGCCCGACTTGTATGGGGTTTTCCTTTTCCGCATTTATTTTCAAGTCATTTTAATTTCTTGGATGTTTACTTACCGCACCGCTTTTCATTAATTTGAACGTAAATTTCTCTTCTAAATTAAGTTAGGATTAGTCTAGACATTAAGGAAAAAAAACCTACAAAAATATTTACATGGACGCTTAGCGGTTTTATAAGGATTATAATTGGTAATCAAGATTGTGTAGCCATTTAGATAAACAACCTTCCAAATTAATGATACCGCAAGGGCACTAATAGAAACATTAGCATTAATAAGTCATTGGTCCTAGAAATCTTTGGTTGCGTAGGAATCGAGACAACACTCCCGCGTCTTGATTGGTTTCTAGCCAACCCCAATAGGCTAGTGGCGACTCCTAGAAATACATAGGTTGTTAAGAATTAAAATTCAAAATCCAATGCCGCACGAGATATGGGTTTGGGAGAGCCCATACCTAATTTAGGGCCGTTGGTCCGTCTCTTTAGGCAAATACTCCTAAACTTTCTTCCTTTTCTCCCGGACGGAAAAAAAAAAAAAAAAAAAAAAAGATCGTGACAGAAGTGACATTGAGTGCGATGGATGCAGGTGTCCAATCACAGGGGAGTTATACTGCTCTGCGTGCTGGTTCTTTCTCCACAAGACGTGTGGAGTCGCCCCGAGAGATCCAATGCCACCCCTTTCACCCTCACCACCCCCTCGCGCCCCCTGTAAATGAATCAGGTAATCTGTTTCGTTGTAGTATATGCAAGGAATTTTTCTATACTTACCGCTGTGGTGAATGCAACTTGAATGCCAACCTACATTGTATGTGCTCTGATCCTGCCTCTGAAGATCAGGAGGGGAGATTGGGAGACTTTCAATGATTAATCACCTCTCTCGTAAATATAAACTTTCATCCTTCCACACAGACATGGAGATCCGCATCCCTTGGACAGTTTGCGAGGAGAGAAACCTTTGCAATTAATTCCATGGTTGTCTTCGTTGCTCTTTCTTTCTCCGCAAATCATGTGGCCTTTTTACCCACCGAGATTCAGCACTGATCTCCAACCTGAGCACCCTCTCACCCTCGCTCCCATTTCTGATTCCACAAATGACGGAATCAAATGTATGAGTCATGAAACATTACGTTCATGGTTTCGCATACAGCTGCAAAAAACGTCAACTCCATCTTGACAGATAATGTCCTCTTCAGACACTTGCACATATCGAGGAAGGAGCAACTGCAATCGTTGGACATTTCTCACACAAGCAAGAGTTGAAACTTTAATGGGGTCTCACGTTGCTGTTTGGTGAAAAAGAAAAGGTCCAGGCTATCATGCCTTTTAGCCAACTGCAAAATTTGAGCTCCAGAAATCATGCGCCAATTGACTGCAATGAGAGATCTGGGGTTGGTCCCACCCGCAGAAATCTGATAACTGAACATTACAAAGCCGCTTTCTTCATAAAAGCAAACTGCTTCAGTTAAGTTTCTTGTGTCTGCTAACTACTTGGGAGGGTTGTGGGTTTCACCGTTTCCACCAAAAGCTGCTCCCAAATCTTGCTTTTCCGCTGGTAAGAATGATAGATTCTTCCTCCGGGAGTCAATGATTCCTCTGAATCATCACATTCTTTGAATAATGGGGTAAGTTTGGCTATAGCAAAAGAGGAGACTATCCAAATTCTGCCATCAACGAAGTCGAATGAAATGCTAAAGTGATTGTACGAAATACCGAAATCCCAGAAGTTGTTAACACTATGTGGGCGACCTTTCCAGGTGAAATTGGAGCAAGTGGAAGAAGAACCTGGCGGGACCGAGCTAGATGAAGAAATTCAACGTGTAAAGAAAGAAGTCGACGTGATGCGCATAAGGGAAGGAAGTTGAGGCAGAAGTACAGCAAACTGACGACGGGATTGGAGGTCTCGGAGAGCAAACGTGCAAAAGTAACCTCGAGAAGCTAAGAGGTAGTGGTTATATGCAAAACGAGTCGTCCTTCCGATACATCTTATTCAGTTACATTTATTTTCACTTAAGAACTTGAATGGACAGATATACTGATGTGCCATCTATGTTTGTATATATTATAAGTTTGAGATGGTCTATTTTTCGAAATTCATTATGTAAGGTAAACTATTAATCATATGAATCTAAATTGTGCAGCAGATGATGGAAATCCATACATGCATGCTGGTCTCGGTTTAAGACTCTAAGGTTGCACCTTGTTCTTTGGTTGGTCTTGCGGCGTTGGTTCAACGTTGATTGAATTTGCAATTGTACTAGTCTCGGTTTGAGAATCTAAGGTCGCACTTGCCTGTCAACATCACCCTTCGCTAACTAATCGTCTCCTTTAGAATTTTGAGTTGCATCGTTTTGCCCATTAATTTGCTCAATTTGTTTTTTTCTTTTTTTTTTTTTTTTGTTTGCATCAATTCATGTGTACTACATGGTCCCAGGTTAAAAATGAAAAATTTCAGGGCTTTATGTGTAATCACAACTCTCTCTCTCTCTCTCTCTCTCTCTCTCTCTCTCTCTCTCTCTCTCTCTCATCAAAAGCCATGCAAGCTCAATGCCGAATAAGCTCACCCTCCACAGAGAGAGAGAGAGAGAGAGTGCTGCAAGCATTGAAACTCATCTTGACAGCCTTCACGGTGGCGTTCCTGAGCGCCTTGTTTCGAACTCTTGACGTCTTGATATGGAGGCCGCAGAGGCTACGATCGAAGCTCCAGGAACAACGCATCCGAGGGCCTCCGGGTTCTTTTCTCATCGGCAACCTCCGCGAGAAAGCTTCAGTCACACTCCACCACACCCTCGAAATCACGATCACAAGGAGATCAACAGGCCATAACGCACAACTGCTCCTCCAAGCTCTTCTCATTCCTAGATCGCTAGAGACAACAATATGGTAATTAAATTAATTAATCATATGGCACTCAGGGTAAGAATTATTGTGTTGCCCACATGATATCATTAATTGATGGTTTAATAAATATTTAATACCAAAATATATTGGTTATTTTTAATTGATGGTTTAATAAATATTTAATATTAAAATATATTAGTTATGAGAAGCTACGACTCTAATAAAATTGTACAAAAAGTTATTATTCTTCTAAAGAAGTGCGATTATCACAGAAGTTAAAAGGCTCTTTTGATGGAAAGCGCCCTTTGATAGCATATATAAATAAAAGTCTGGTCGTTTCTCTACTCACAATGTGAAAAGAATGTTGTACTCTATCCTCCATCAGATAGAATACATTAAAGAAAAGTAAGTTAAAGGAAAGAAATCAGATTTTTACGCTTCTTCGATTTTTCCGCAACAATTATCTTTAAGGTATCGCTATGAATAAAAGTATGTCTTCATCTTTCTCATAATGAAAATCATAATGATAAAAAAAATCTTGTGTTTTGTATTTTCGCATAAAAAAATTTCGTTATCGCTTACACTCATTTGTAATGGGATCTATTTTTGGTTAGTCAAATGGTTAATGTATTGTTTACTTTTTCGTTTTTCTGGGTATTTAGGGACTCTGTTTATGGCCTCGATGGGGAACATGCAGATCCCGTACTTGTACGATGTGGAGGCGGTGAAGGAGATAAGTCCGTGCACTTCGTCGCACTTTGGAAAGCCTTCTTACGAGCGGAAGCTGCTGGCTTCTTTGCCTGGCCAAGGAATTGCGAACTACAACGGTGCCAAATGGGCTTCCCAGGGATAGATTCTTGCCCCTGAGTTGTACGTCGATAAAGTTAAGGTGATCTTGAACACCTTCCCCCCCTCCTCCTTCCCTTCCCTCACCACTCCTCCTCTCTCAGTTTGTACTTAATGAATCAAGCGCATGGCAGAGTACTTAAGGAAAAAAAGGGAATATATATCTTATGAAATGAGATATTCAATTTGAATTTCAAATGATTTTAACTTCTAATGTTCTGCTATGTCAAAGCGCGAAATGTCCCTCTCCATTAAGTAATCTCGACACCCTTTGAGTGATGATAACTAATCTCTTGCGTAGGGTATGATAAACTTGATGGTGGAGTCTTCAACATGGAGTGAAAAGACTGAGAAGGAAGGAGGAGTTGCTGAGATCAACATTGACAGCCACTTGAGGAGCTTTTCTGGGGATTTGATCGCAAAGGCATGCCCGGGAGCAACTACGACCAGGGACAGGAGATTTTCTCGAAGCTAAGGGCCCTCCAAGAAGCAATCTCCAAGATAGCCTTCACCTCTGTGGTCCCTGGATTTGGGTAATTTATATTCAAATAAATTACTGGATTGGTTTTTCACCTATTAAAAATCTCTTATTAAGTGATTTGGGTATCTTTAACTGGTTGTACATCATCTTATTCAGTGAGAGTTCGTAACACACAAAATGAATATATTATTTCTGACCTAAATTAATTATTCCAAAGGATGAGAATAATTAATGAAAACATCGTAATTCCTTCCAGATACTTGCCAACCAAGACCAACAGGGAAGTAAGGAAGCTGGAGAGAGAGGTTCAGTCCTTGATCCTGAAGGTAGTCGAGGAACGAAAGGAAGCAGCCTCGGAGAAGGACCTTCTTCAGATGATACTCGAAGGCACAGAAAATGTCCGTGTGTGGGAAGCGGAGATGTAGCGGCCCATTTCATCATGGACAACTGCAAGAACATCTTGGCCGGGTACAAGACATTCACCGTCGCAGCCGCCTGGACATTGATGCTGTCGGCCTCGAATCCTGGATGGCAAGCCAAAGTATGCGAGGAGGTAGTGCAAGCGTTGCCCGGTGGCCAGCTTCCGATGCTGACATGATTCAGAAGATGAAAACGGTTATTGAACGCAAACCTACCATGAATTATTCACAATGCACATATGGAATGAGTTTCTTGATTGGAAAAGAAACAAGGAAAAGGAAAACCTTTATTACAATTTTCTTTTCCATTATCAACAACAATAGATTAACTAGTCCAAATTCATGGTGCTGATTGGAGTTGACGGTGGTAATCAACGAGTCATTTCGTCTCTACCCACCGGCGGCCCCTCTCTCAAGAGAGGCACTTGAAGACATGAAGCTTGGGAACATCCAAGTCCCAAAAGGTGTCAGCCTTTGGATTCCCGAGGTAACCCTCGACGCCGACCTGTTCCATTCGGAGCGGTTCGCAAAAGGGGTCAACGGCGCGTGCAAGCTCCCTTATGCGTACATGGCCTTCGGGATCGGGCCTCGGACATGTCTGGGGCAGAGCTTCACGATGGCCAAGCTGAAACTTCTCATTGCCCTCATAATTTCCAACTTTTCCTTGTCAATATCTCCCAATTATAGACATTCTCCAGCCATGACGTTGGTCGTACAGCCTGAATTTGGAGTGGATCTTCTTGTAAGAGACTCTAATCTTCAAGCAAAATGCTATTCTACATTTACGTTTACTATTAGAACTTTCTATTATTAGTTGTTTCTTTTTTTTTTTTCACACAAAACAGTCGATTCTGTGATCTGGTATTCCAATTGTAGTTTAATGTTCATATAATTCTCTACACCCTTTCTGAAAGTACAAAAAATCAGCATGTTTCTAGACATTCTAAATTTCTGATTTTAACCGAAACACATCTAAGCTAAGACACTTCAACTTCCAATTCTATCCTCAACACTCTATCGATTTTATTCTAAAGATAATGTTCTAATTTAAACGATATCGAATTTAAAAATGCTGCGCTCCACAATACTAATATATATTATTTAATCACTACCCCACCATCATCAATTCTATCTTTGCTAATGGTTAACAAAACTAGCTGTTTTCGCCCTGGCAATCATCTAGGGCCCAAAACCTAATGTTATTCCAATGTACTCGTTCGATCCAAGAACTTGAGATGATATATGTAATTTAAAGAAGATTCGTAAATGGCTGTTAATGCAATTGCAATTACCAAATTCTGTAAGTTCCGACAATACCTTGGTGACTGTTATAGATCTACGGGGTCAAGTAATTCCTGGTCCTCTGCTGGTGACTTGCGGATTTAATGGTATAAGACGAGAGTCATCATTTGCTGCTCAAACCACGGTAGGAAATGCTATCCAGACAATAGTTGATCAAGGTACGCAACAAGCAAAAATCATGAGGAAAAGTCCCAGTCTTGAAAGAACTGCGGAGATTATTCGAGAATATATATCGAGTACTAACATTACAAATCAAATTTTTAGTAGTAGATCCATAATAATAATAAATAAATAAATAAGAGATGTTCTTTTCATTGAAGAATATATACTGAATCCTAAATTAAATACTAACATAATATATTGAAAAACAACTCCAGCACGTAATTTCAAATGACAAAAGAATAAAAAAATGGTTATCTTATTTCGAATGTCTCTGCATAAGCATAAGTTTTACCTTGACACGATCCGCTTTTCTTTCGGCGCACGTCTCGGTACCGAAGCACGTGACTCTCATCGAAGTTTGTTTAGTGATATAATTAGAGAAAGTCTACGGGAAGGAAGCAAAGAGAAGTTCGGCCATGAACGGCAAGACAACCTTTAATTCCATGAATTACCCGAAACTGTTATCGCCTGGTGTCGTCCGTCATTTAGGTAAGCTTCGTATTTGAAGTAGCAAACCCAACTTTCCAAATTAGTCACCTCCGTTTGATTCAGAGAAAATTGTTAGAATATTTAAATAATAAATCATACTTTTATGTAACAACTCAAGCTTTTAAATCAATTAACATTGATTCCACAAAATTTCTTATGATATTAAAGTTGCAGGTTTTGAGTTCAAATCTTTTTAATCTTCATTTGTTTCCCCAATTAAATTTACATCCGTAGTACCATGCAAAAAAGAATAGATCAAATCATAAATTTCTTTGGTTGGTTCAATCGAGGGCTAAAAAACTTTTGCAATTTAAGGAAGGTAGTTTTTAACTAACACATAGTAGAAGTGAGCATGGTTCTAAGGTAGAACCCAGAACCGGACAAGTTCCCACCAATCCGATTCTTTCCAAGTTAACCAAAGTAGGTTCTAGGCTCCAAAATTGGGAAACTTGTTTCGATGGGAAGATTATAGGTTAGAGGTAAAATATGTAATAAGTTTTTTGTGGTTTTCTTAGTCTATGCATCCATATGATCCTACAATATTTTATAGCGTTTGTTGATTAGTGTACAATCTAAAACTATTAGTCCAAATTTCTATTTTATGACTAAGACTTTTATTTTGTTAATGTACAATATTTTTTGTGTATCCAAATATAAATTATGGTTAATGAATTGTAGTAACAAATGGTGGTTATTAAAGGTGATAATTCCCAACATTTATTCAATTAATAATAAATGTGGAACTTGGGTAAACTTGAAACCTATGCAGGGTGGATTCCAAGGAAAAGTGCCAAAAAAATCCTAAACCTTTTATCTTTGTGTCGATTTAGTCCTAAACTTTTTTTGGTGCTGATTTAGTCCTAAACATTTTTATGTTGTGCCAATTCAATTCTTTCTAGCCAATTTTGGCCGGATTTTGTTGATGGTCGCCGACTAGGCGACGTGGTTTGATCGGCGTTGACGTGGACAACTTTTAATAATATTTTAATTTTTTGAATTTTTTGAATTTTTTGTCTTTATATTTCTTTTTTTCTTTTTTTCTTTTTTTCTTTTTTTCTTTTTTTCTTCCTCCCCGGTAGGCCGCTGTACCTCGTGGACCGGCCAGCTTACCACTAGCCTCCAGTGAGGGCTAGCCTCGCCCGCCCAGTGCAACGCCACCCTCGAGGCCTAGGCGGCAAGGCTTGCCCTCGCCGAATCTGGCGAGGGTTGAGCCCCGCCAGACCGATCGCCGCCGCGGGGGAAACCAGGCGAAAATCCAAGGCCAGAGCCGCGCGACCAAGGAAACCCCTGAGCTCCCATAAAACCCTAGAGACAACGATGACGAGCAGAGGGAGGAAATTTCTAGGGCGAGATTGGGATCGGGGAACAGAGCAGGGAGAGCTGGCCTCGTGTTGAGTTGGCAGGGCTCTTCCTCACAAAATTTGGCGAGGTCGAGCCTCACCAACCATGGGCGAGGCTCAACCCTTGCCAAATCCGGTGAGGGCGAGCCTTGCCGCCCAGCGCGAGGCTGCCCTCGTAACCACTGGCAAGGTGGCCAGCGAGGTCGACCTCAACCTTGCCGATTGTCGCCTTTGGCCGATCGCCAAGGTCCGACGACTAGCTGGAGGAAGAAGAAGGAAGAAAAAAAGAAAAAAAATTAAAAGAAAAACTTCAAAAAAAAGAGAAAAAAATTCTAAAATATTAAAATATTATTAAAAGTTGTCAACGTCGCACCGATCGGCCACATTAGCTAGCCTATGTCCAAATAGCAAAAAGCCGCCAAAATTAGCCGGAAATGACTGAATTAGCATAACGTAAAAAGGTTTAGGACTAAATCATCACAAAAAAAAAAAAAAAGTTTATGACTAAATTGACACAAAAATAAAAGGTTTAGGACTTTTTTAACACTTCTCCCGTGGATTCCATGTTTTAGGATATGCAAGATAGGTTCCACGTTCCATAAAATGAGACATATATTCTAATAGGTAGGTTCCAAGTTCTAGTGGAACTTGTACGGAACCTAAAACCATTCACCCCTAACGGATAGGCAATTTTAGGATCATTCATTGAAAATATTTGCTTGTAGTTTTTGAAAAATATTTAGAGCTTAATTCAACCAATCAAAAAGTTTATGGCTTGATTGGATCCCACGGAGAGAATTTAACAGCCATACAAGGGCTGGACAGTCTAGGTAGGATTTGCTTGAGGGTATGGGATTCTTAATGAAATTGAGATCCCATAAAAATTCAAGCTATCTGATATGTACAATGGTACAAGCTCTTTGGGATAAAAATGACCTGCTATCTATAGAGTGACACGCCAATGATCCGACCTTCTAGGAAAGCCTTTTAGTAGGACATTAGTAAGAGACAAACGTAGGTGCATTGCTCAAATTGAGATTGGTAATTTTGAATAAAGTTAATAACTTCAAAGGCAATCATCAAGGTAGTTGGTAGTCTTGGAATTACAAAAGAAATGTTGGTAGTTTTTAGATATAAATGTATTGAAAATTCTAAAACTCATCACAAAAATACAATCAAGTCCTAAAACTTTTTAAAAATGCAATCAAATCCTAAAATTTGTCAAATTAATTCAATAAAATTCTTCCATTAATTCCTTCAAATTAGGCTAAAGGAAAATGCTTACGTGTCTTATTTTATTATTTTCTTAAGACATGTAACAATGAAGTGACGCCATCAAGCACCACATCAGAAAAATATTAAAAAATAATAACAAATACTTACTAAATTAGATTATAAAATGAAAAATACAAAAAAAAAGTCCAAAAATTCTTAAATCTAGAGTTTGCTAAGAGGAGGCTTAAGTTCAAGCTTATTAACATATCTAATTGAACTTACCTTCACTCAAAAGTTTGAGTCAACTAATTATAGGTCAACTAAGATATATTAAGTGCTTTATACCACACTAATTCTTCGATACAGGATTTCTTTGACAGAATTCACACATGCATCTAACATAAACCTTTAAATGATGGCAATTTAATCTTAAATATTTTGATAATTAGCCAATTTAGTCATAAACCTTATAATGATTACCAACTTAGTCTTTTCGGTCAATTTTGATTGGAAATTACTGGTTTAATGGTCTAGCCAATGCTGACCATCCTACATAGCATGATTGGTACTAATGTGGATATATTAAAAAAATTAAAATTTTCTAAATTTTTTTCCCTTTCTTCTCTTTGCTTCTTTTGTTTTTCTTTTGTTTTTGCTTCTTTTTTAATTCTTATTTCTTTTTTCCCTCTATCGACTATTGTTGGGTCTCATCAATGGCTAACAAAGGTTGCCAATCTCAAGGGAAGGGCTAACCTCCCTAGCTATGGGCAAAGGACACCTACACCTAGGCTAGTGAGGGCCACCCTCACCGAATCAAGCAAGGGCAACCCTCACCGGCCTCTAGTGAGGGTTGCCCTCACCGTTGCCCAATCTAGCAAGGGTGGCCCTCGACAGCCCAGATGAGGGTGACCCGCACCCAAGGCAAGCAATGGCAACCATCGCTAAAGGCTAGCGACCTTCACTGGTCATCAATGAGGCCTGACGATAGCTAGCAAAGGGGAAAACAACGAAGAGAAAAGGAAAAAAAAAAAAAAGACAAGGGTAAGAAAAGTAAAGGAAAAAATAAATAAATAATTCATAATATTATAAAAATTATTTATGTTAACGCCAATTATACCACGAAAGACGATAAGTGCAAACTAGATCATCACGTCAGCAATTTCTAATCAAAATAAGCGGAAATGACTAAATTAGCAAATAGTTAAAAGGTTTATGACTAAATTCACCCAATTGAAAGATTTAGGATTGAATTATTGACCGTCATACAATAATTTTGGACAATTTCCCCAATGCAATGTCCTGTGAAAAAGAAATACTTATTTAGATATTAATGGACATGAATATTTTTCCACCTCGTTAACAATCATCCAAATGAAATCTTAATGTTTCATGCCTAAACCTGTCATGCGTGTGGGTCAAATCTGGTTTAGGCCAGGTCATAAATGGTTCGATCTAAATTGACCCATTTTTAAGCAATGTTAATTTTGCCAACTCACACTCGACCCATACTTGACTCATATTGTAAAACATGTTTATATATAATTAAATTTAGAAAAACTAGTGTCTTATTATTTAAAAAAAAAATAGATTGTTAAAAAAGACTTCCATCAAATTACAAATTTAATGAATAAATTTTATAATTTTTTTAAAAAATGAGGCTCCATTTATATGTTATATTTTGGAAAATGATAATATTTTCCGATGTTTGTTGAAACTTGAAAATGAATTAGAAGATATTTTTTGCTTAGTATAGAAAATTTGATTTGATTTTTTGTGCACTCCTTTAAAGTATTGTTTTTAAAAAATATATCTTTTTCTTTTTCTTTTTCATCCTTCTTCTCTCAATCACTATGAAAACTCGTATGGGTTCAGGTAAAGGATCTCCCGAACAATCACAGTGGTCGTGGCTAGCAACAACCAAGCTCAAACCTTGACATGGGCCGACAAGACTCCACATACCCACAACTAACGAAGTTGAGCTCGCCCTAATGCTTGCGAGCACGAGTCTCGCTTGATCGCAAGCTCAAGCCTTGCCAAATTAAGGAGGTGAGAGTCTCGTCAACATCAAGGTTGACAAGGCTGGCAAGCTTGGCTTCAATAGATCTAGTGAACTCGAGCTCGCCCAAGGCCGGCGAGGCATCGGCTTTGCCCGATCGGCAAGCTCAAGGCTCACCAATGCAATTGGCGACTCAATAAGGGCTTCGCAACCCTTGGCCACCAAACTTCATAGGGGGGAAAAATTAAAGAAAGAAAGAAAGAAAAAATAAAATAAGATAAAATATTAAAAAATCAAAAATTATAAAAATAAATATTATAAAAACTTTTCAAGAGGATAATATCTAATTAATGGGTTGACCCAACTAATAACCTTTATAAGTTAAATGGGTCTAAAGATAAACCCATTTACAACTCATGTACCATTAGATTTACATACAACCAAAATCTATTAACAATTCATTTATTAAAACTTAACTAACTCATATATGAACCATCTCATTGTAAATGAGTCTCAAAGGCTGCGCATGGTAACATTTCTTGGTCGGGAAACAATTTCTTTTTAGAAATAGTTCTTTTCTATTTCTACTCCGGGGAACAATTTCTATGTAAAAAAACCCATTTGATAACTACACAAAATTTTTGCTCTAGAAATAGAAAAAGAATAGAAATGCGTTTGGTAAAAAATAGTTTCTTTTTTATATTTATTTGTTTTTTATTTTTTTGCCGGTAGACCACCGCCACGCCGGAGGCCGCCGCCGCCGCCCCGCCCTTGCCGCACATCGCCGCCGGTGACGTGGCGGTGGCGGCCTCCGGCGACGATCGGCGGCGGTTGGTGGGCCTACGGCGACCGGGCGAGCCGACGGCGGGCGGCGGTCAATGGCGGTCAGCAAGAGAAGAAAAAGAAAAAAAATTCACTTCGACCGCCGGCGCCGGGCGGCGGTGGCGACGGCGGCCGCGGCGGTCGTCCGGTGGCGGGGCGGCAACGGGTCGGCCGACGGCGACAGGTGACGGCGACAATCGGTCGACCGGGCGGCGACCGGTGGCGGCGACGGTCGGTCGGCCTCCGGCAACCGGCGGCGGCGACGGTCGGTCAGCCTCCGGCGACCGGCGACGACGGTCGGCCGACGGCGGCAAAGAAGGGCGGTGGGGCGGCGGCGGCGGCGGTCAAGGGCGGTCAATGGCGGTCAACAAGAGAAGAATAAAAGAAAAAAAAAAATTCACTTATTTCTTAAACTTGTTCCCGGGAATAAGAAGCAACTTTTTTTTACTTCTCATTTCTATTCCAAAACCATTCTCGGGCTAACTTTTTGTTCCCGGAAGCAAAAAACTAACTTGCCGTTATCAAACAGGTTTCTATTCTTTTTTTGCTCTGAGGAAGAGAAGAATAGAAATTATTGGGCTGGGGAAGTTTACCATGCGCACCCAAAACCTCTATTCAAATCACAGATTCAAGATCGAACAAAATTTGACTCCTATTAAATGGACTTATGGTCCTATGAGTAATGGATCGCATGTGCAACTTCGTTCTACACAAGCAAGGTGTCAAAAATATCCAGGACACCACCAGACTCCCAGATACACAAAGACGCTGTCCAATGTCATGCTGGCTTTCGGGAACGTAGCTTGACTTACTACTGCTATTTCTGTGTATTCCACCTGGCTGGACGCGAGCTGTGCAATATAAACGGTGCCTGACCAAGATACACCTGCGAAGGGAGAGCTTCAGCCTTTTGCTCACAAACATTCATTCACCTCCTTCTATGTGAGAATGTATTGGTTATTCCACATTAATTGTGAAAGGTCATTGGCCTTGGAAGAGATTTGTAGTTAGTTGATAAATATAAGAGAAAGTCTCACTCTTTGAATTAGCTTTTGGGATAAGAGAGGTTCAAGACCACCTAACAGTGATATCAAAGCCCAAATTACTAACAAGTCAAGACCTAAAAAGTCACTTAAAGAGGGTTGTTGCGGCTCCGACCTAAACCTGATGTGTAATTGGAGATTGTTGGGATTATCTCATATTGGTTATGGAAAAGGCTAATAGTTGGCTTGTAGGAGGAAGTATATGGATGGTAAGAGTACTCGTTCTTTCTCCACAAGACGTGTGCGGGGTCACCTTGAGAGAGCCAATGCCACCCCTCGCACCCTCTCCACCCCCTCCCCCACGTTGTCAATGAATCAGGAAATCAGTTCAAATGTAGTATATGCAAGAATTTTTTCGACTTTGACTAGCACCGTGGTGGATGCGACTTCAACATCTACCTACATTTTATGTATTCGATCCTGCCTCCGGAAGATCAGGACGGGGAGATTGGGAGAACCTCGGTGATAAATCTCCTCTCACGAACACCAACTTTCATCCTTCCTACGAACATGAGATCCGCATCTTTGCACAGCTTGCCAGGAAAGGATGCCTTTAATCTATTCCATGGTTGTCTTAATGCTCTTCCTCCGAATATCATGTGACCCTTTAACCACCAAGCACTTAACCCGCCCTGAGTACCCTCTTACCCTCGCTCCCATTTCTGAATCCGCAAATGACGGAATCAAATGTATGAACAGTGAACATTCCTCAGAAACTTGCATTTCTCGAGGAAGGAGCAACTGCAACCGTTCGACATTTCACCCGAGAGCATGAGTTGAAATGTTTTCTCATGAATGGGGTCTCGCGCTGTTGCTGTTGCAGCAAAACTGCAAAGGGTCCAGGCTATCGATGTCTTTTAGAGAACTGCAAATTTCAGCTCCATAAGTCATGGGCAGATCAACTGCAATCAGACACCCGGCATTCCTCCCACCCGGCTTATCCATCACCCTTATCTTTGAGGAAATCGATGGATATCTTGCTTGCCATGTGTCATGGGCCGACAGTTTCCTTGGCCGCGGAAGGGCCCGTGTGGCGCTTGACAAGCAGAATTCGCTAGGCCAACCTTTTTTCTTTAGTTGTTCCACGAACAATCCAGTGAATGCTTCTTCGTACAAAATCGAACCACGCCCAGTTTTGCTCAGGCGTCTAGTCCATCGAGTGAGATAGCAGATCTCTTTAGGCTCAACAACTAGTTTCGGCCTGCCATTGTCTCATCAGAAGAGCAGCATCAGCTCCCGACTGGTTTGTGCATGAGAGGTCAACCCCGCATTCAGAGCTTCTAAGTGATATAATCATTCTATTTTAGAATTCCTAACACCAACCGTCCTGACGCCACTCCCACGGACCATTTGTATTCGTCGCTTCTGCCTCCTCACTCTTCACTCAATAACCCCAGACACCACTCATAAGTGTCACAAGTACGGGAGGATTCACGGACCATGACATATGTCTGTAAGAGTGTTATCTGCTTCCTATTCTCGTGCACAAGATGTGAAGTTAGATTGCATGCTTCCTGCTCTCAAAGAACAACTCCGGATCATCCATTACATGAGCATAGTCTTCCTTATTTGGAGCGAACCCCAGACTTCTTGCTGGAAATCCCAGACTTGCAATGCAAGGATTGTGGAGATGGTTGTGAGTTCAATTTCTACCGCTGCCCACAGTGTGATGTTAATCTGCACCATGAATGCTTTCAGCTACTGCAACTTTTAAAAGCAACCATCATATTGATCCTTTTACCCTATGTCAATCGATTGTCGAGATGATTCGTGCGAGTATATGCTAGTAAATTCATCTTAATGATTGAACCTTGTTAACGACTTTTGTTTAGTCTCAAAGACATTGATGCAATCATGATACTTGTAAAAATACGTGCGGTCGGCAAATAACTTATCTACATGGTAAGAAACAGTTTAGCACTCACCAATTAAACATTACTTAATTCGTCATAATATTGTTTAAATCACTAACCGCGCATACAAAGGTTGTAATATACTAATTGTCCTGCATGTTGGTAGGTTCATCATGGGAAGACCAACCACACTTGTAAAATGTGAAAGAAGATGGTAACTCGTTAATCTATTGTGACGTTGATAAATATATTACAAAGCTGGTATTTTTACTAACCACACCTATGAAATTACCACATCTATAGTGCCGGTGATTTACAAACCACACTTAAAAAATTTCGAAGAAGTTGGTAACTTACCAATTTGCTGCGATGTTGGTGAATTCGTCAACCACACTTGCAGCAAGTGAAAGAATTTTTTGATTTACTAATTTATTTAAATGTTGGTAAATTCTCTATAGTATTGGTAGTTTACTAATCACACTTCTAAAATTTCAAAAAAAGAAAAAGAAAAAGAAAAGGTAAGTTAGTAATAATAGGATTTTAATAAATTGCTAAAAGGATTGGTATCTTGCTAGCATTAGAAAGAAGTCAGTAGTCTATTGGAAAGTTCGTCAGTTCATTATAGTGTTAGTAATTTACTTTGACGCCCGAAAAATTTAAGATGAGTTCATAATCTATGAGTAACTTGAAAGTTCATAAATTTCTAATATTATTGTCAAGTTACTAGCCATAACTCTTTTTTTTGTCACCAACAGTATTAAAAACTTACCAAACTTCAGAAATCTATCAACCATAGGAGATTATCCAGATTTTCCCTTAGACTGGACCCTAGAATCGTCCAATTCTAATTAGAAAAATAAAACAATAAATAAAGAAAATTGATAGGTGCTCTTTTTTGGTCCGCACGCAATGAAAGAATTAGGCCGAGAGTTCCTTCAACCTCTTGTGCACTCTGTCCTCCAGAAGGTTGACTGATTTGTTTATGATAGTTTTGTCCGCGCGATATAAAGTCGATTGAGTTATGATATTGGACTTGTGGCCGAAAGAGGAGACCAAGTTTGATACGAAACACTAGAAATCTTAGCCAGTAGCAATGTATTTGCCTCTCCAAGTTGTTTTCCGTAGTATCGTGCTTTTTTGGATTATGATAGTCGCACGTAGTATGAGACAACTTCTAGAGTAAAAAATTGAGATCAGCGCATCACCTCTACAGATACAACTCAATCATGAGAAAATTGTCCAAAAAATTCTAAACCTATTGAACTTACCTTTTAATCATGCCGATTAGGTCCTAAATATTTTCACGTTTTATTAATTGAATCTATTTGGCCAATTTTGACTAGAAATTGCTGATGTGAATGCCAATCTTCTTACATGATGAGATCAATGCTGACGTGGATATTATTTAATGATGTTTTAATATTTTTTTTTTTTTTCTTTTCCTTTTTTCTTTTGCTAGCAAATACAAGGGTCGTGTATGTTTTGCAAGGGGAAATTATCAAGAAAGTACTAAACCTATTATATTTGATCTAATTGAACCATAAATTTTTCAAGTTGGCCTATTAACTCCTAAATCTTTTGAAATTTGCCAATGAAGTGCATCTAGTCAGTTTTGATGGAAAATCGCTAGCATAAACTAACATAAACACTAGTCATCCTATGTAACATACCTTACACTGATATGACTAATTTTTTTGGATATTTATTATAATTTTACTGGTTTTTTTTTTTTCCATTATTTGTTTATTTATTTTTCTCTTCTTTTTTGGTTTATTGATGGCCAATTGTCAACCATCAACATTGGCCAGTAAGGGATGGCCTCGTCTAAGGAAGGGCAACGGCCACCCTCGCCAACAAGGTTTAGCGATCCTTGCTCTTGCCCGGCCAATGCCCAACAAGGCCACCCTGGACTAGGTAAGGATTGCCCTTGCCAAATCTAGTGAGGAGGCCCTTTCAGACACTCACCCTTGCCTAGGCGAGGCTCGGCGAGATGGACTCTCACCTAAAGCAACTAAGAAGCACCGACACTATATAGGAGCTTTAGTGTCGTGTCAGACACTCCGATAAGTGTTCGACACTCTTAAACACACTTCAACAACTAATCAACTCTCCCAACACTCTCCAACACGGGAGTCTAGAATTCGAATATATGAGTTCAAAATTTTGACATGTAATTCCGACACATATTGGGTCAATTTTAAAAATTTCGATAAATGAGAGGTCAAAATATAAATATGTAAAAAATGAAAAATAATAATAAATGTTGAAAGAAAAAGATGTAATCTTCTCTTCTCTTATGACTTTTACTTTCCATGACACATAATTTATTCCTTAAGTTTTTTTTTTTTCTCTTTTTTTCTAATAAGCAAGTCCAAAATTTGGATTGCACATTTTTTTCCCTCCAAATTTTATGAATTATTGGAATACAATTGAATTTGTCAAATTAAAATAATGAATGATATTAACAAATAATGGATTAATATTTTTAATATAAATCCATTCTAATTATTTTTTGGTTATTTATTTATTTGTGAATTTGAATCAAATTGATTTGAAAAATGATAATTAAAAATATACATATAATATATAATGTGTCCCAACATATCGGAATTATTTATTTTTTGAGAAACTACGTGTCAACACGTTGTGTCGTGTCTTGTATTGTCGTGTCACGTGTCACACGTCAATGTTGATACTACTTAAGTGGCGAGTAAGGGCAAGGGCCACCCTCACCAATGAGGCCAAGCAATCCTCACCCTCATGCAATCAACATTCGACGAGGTCACCATAGCCTGGGCAAGAGTCAACCTCGCCATATCTAGCGAGGGGGCCCTTTCAAGTGCTCACCTTCGCCCCAACCATCGCTAGCCATCAACTATGACCAGTGGCTGGCAACCGATCATTGGCAAAAGGAAAACAGAGAGGGAAAAATATAAAAAATAAAAAAATCAGAAAAATTATGTAAAAATTAAAAAATTATTCACATCAATGGTTTCGGGCAAAATGGATTGATGAATTTCTTTGATAAATTGTCAAAATGTTTATAACTCAACTAATCAAATTGAAAGGTTTAAACTAAATTGATAAAAATTGATAGGGTTGGGACTTTCTTCCTCCCCCTCCCTGCCTTGAGTTGAAAAGTATTGCACGACCTCTACATTTGCAAGTAGAGGTTGCGCAACTCTCTATTCACCGTCGCAAAGGCCAGCATGACCTTTTGTGATGGCGTAGAGGGCCAGTGATTCTTTGCTGCAATAAATGATCGCCAACCTTTGCTAAATGTGGTGGAGATCGATGACTATTTACGTTTCACCTTTTCTTTTTCCTTATTTTTTTAATTAGGGAAAAGCCCACCAAAAACCTCAAACTTTGCCCAAAATGACAAATTTGCCACAAACTTTTTTTCATGATATAGAAACCCCAAACTTTGCTAACCGTGACATATTTACCCTACCAAAGGCATTTTTGTCTTTTTTTTTGTTTTTCCTTTTTCTTTTCTTTTTTTTCCTTTTTTCTTCTTCTTTCTTCCCTCCCTTGGCCATGGCGGAGGGAAACCAGACTCAAGCAAGGGTGGCCCTCGCCGGTGTCAAGCAAGGACCCCTCGTCGGCGTTGAGCGAGGATCGCCCAACACTAGCGAGGGCAACCCTCACCTGAGTCCAGCTTTCCTTGCCATGGCCGGCGAAGGGAAGTGAGAAGAAGAAGAAAAAAAGAAAGAGAAAAATTTTTTTTAAAAAAAAGTAAAAGACAAAAATGGCCCTATAATTTAAGGTAAATATGCCACACGAATACAAGTTCATGATTTTTTATATCACAAAAAAAAAAAAAGTTTGAGATAAATGTGTTACGGATTAGCAAAATTTGGGTTTTTCATGTCACAAAAAATAAATTTAGGATAAATTTGTCACTTTAGGAAAAATTTAGGGTTTTTGATGGTCTTTTCCCTTTTAATTATATTTTGTTAGTATTTTGTTGGTTTTGATTTTTTATTTTTTGTTCTATAGTTATTTTGTTGCACGTGGCTACCATGTTAGGGTTTTGCCGGGAAAATGGTCAAACAGTAATCAAAGGGCATTGATTGCTAAAAAAAAAAAATGAAAATAATATTTTTAGTATATTTGATAGTCCGAATCAAAGTTCAGCGATCCACTTCCAAATACGGCCCAAGTGTTACCGCAAATGAGATTTTACGCCCTTATTGCTACATCGAATATAAACGGTATTCCTAACTCAAATCCAGTTATTTAAAGAAAGAGAAAATAAAATAAAAGCAAGTTTGTGTTTTCAGATAGTGGAACTGCCGTGAATGTTTCTTCTGTCAAAGATAATACAAGAAAAGTCCACCACTTGATGGCGACTTTGAAACAGTAATTATCGTTCCATTTATTTGAAGGAATATTATTTTTTGAATTTCCAATGTTTAAATGACAAAAGCTAAATCGATCTACCGAATACATCATTCATGGACTTAGCTCCGGAAGAAACGGCTTCCTCTTTTGCTAAGAGCGAAATCACTTTCTCTAAATCACCAAATTAAATGAAAATTAATCATCTTTTAAAATGATTTTCATAAAAAATATTTGTCGTTATTTTGAAAATTTTAATGAAATTAACACATTAGTTGTGTTACTCATATTTCTCGTCGTGTCACAAGACGACACTAGATTTTCTTGCTCTTGCCTAATCAGAGGTGGGTGTTAAAGTGACAAATCGGCCAACGACCTTCAAGCAAATTGCTGGCTTTGCCCAACAGTAATGTGAATGATTGCCGATCGCAAGTCAAAAGAGCCCTATCTCCTTTGGAATCATTCGCGGCTCCTCTTGTCGCATTGAAAACTCCCCCCCAATCGATTCCAACACTTGGAATATGGGAAAAGCATCTTTTACCCGTCATTTCATCAACACTAAAGGAGCCACTAAGTAGTGAAAGCTAATCCCTTTCGCATTGGCCGTGAGACTTTTTGATTTCCACTTACCTGGAAAATGCATCATGATTTGGTCCAAATATGCTTAGATAGATAAAAGGGAATTCATTGACCTTAGTCTTTCATGCTAATCATTAGGGTTTTACAGTCACAATCGGTATGCTTAGTGTTAATGGCGCACGGTGAGCTTCACTAGATCCTGTCGAGCGGCCCGACTTGGGGATCAAATTGACTGAGATGAAGTTTTGGTCAAAAGAGCGACCAATGAGATTGGTTTAACCCATGCGCTAACAGAATTTAGATGGAATGATCAAAATAATTATCTCTGTAACAACAGCTAATTGGTTGGGAATACAAAAATTTCACTTTCACAAAGTGGTAGGTTGGCTTCTCTAAGGATGGCCATCTAGAGGTATTGATCCCAACAGGACAAAAAAAAGTGATCAACCTATAGCTTAAACTATGTAATTAGAAATGAATGATGGGTCATGTGGTCACTTCCCAAGGTCAATAATAAATGTTAAATCTTCCTTTCTTTTTGCAGATTATAGTAGAGACAAATTGCTTGCCTTATAATATAAGAGAATGTCATGCATGCAAAGGCAAGATGCTGTTCAAATTCCACACGCACAAAGTGCCAGAATAACCCTGAGTTCCCGGGTCTTAAAGTCCGGACACCGACTGGAACTTATTTTAATGTACTGGCTTGGACAGCCAGTACATTGATAATCGCAATTTTCTACGACTAATTTACTTATTAATTACTTAATTGCTTGTCTTATTAATTGCTTCTTGGACAGCCAGCATATGCTGTGCAATGCAATATTCGCAATATCCCGTGATAATTAGTTTAGATATTATTCCCGTTAACCTGTCAAAATAATTTCAAAGATACATGATACAATCTTGGATCGCAATAGAATTTCTTTTAGACTTTCTTGCATGGAGAATTTCTCATTAGTTGCGTACTCTTATAAAATGAGTATTCAAACTTTCAGCTTGATTACTTTCAATGGTTCCACACAAATACTTTTACACTAAGTGTATTGAGTAAGGTAACAGTAACGAGATGATTGATGCAGACCCTTAAGATTAGTCGAAGCAGAAAAATCATGATTTGAGACATGAACAAGTAAAGCTACTCACGAGCTACTCTAGTTCATATGAGTTAAGTTTGATAATGTTCATCTCAAGTAACTTGCAAGTCTAATCGAGCAATTATACTTTTATATGCTTCAATAATGATAATTTATAAGTATAAATCAATTGACAAAAATTATTAATTTTTTAACCGTAATTTGTTCCCCGAAGTCGAGCTTCAGTGTGAGCTCAAATTCGAGTTTTGAATAGATTATTTATCTACTAAATCGAGTTGAGTGAGCTCGAGGTTAACGAAAACGTAATCGAATCAAGTTTGAGCTTGATATATCAAGCTCCTCAAATTTCGAGTCAAGTATGAAGCCTTGGATATTTGACCTAAACCAACCGCAATATTAAATTGTGTCGACTCGATTGCACTCCTATATGTGATCGCTACAAGAAATCTTCCTAAACGCACTAAGCCCCTCAGTGGGACGTTCATTCCAAAGTCCATCCGACAAATTCACATGCGTTAGGGCCAGACTCGTTAGGGCTTTCGTCATTCAATCAGCCTCTGACAAAGGGCGTCAAGACATAACTCACCGAGGCACAAACCTTCAATAGTTTCAACTGTCACATTTTTTAGTTAAAATCCTTAATCTCTACACATAATAAATGTTGAAATTCAAGTCGGCAGAAAACGACTTACCTATTTCCAATGCGCGGTCAACAATTAACCTCGGAATGATCATTGAATTGCGGATGAATCATGAACAATATTACCTCATGTTGATATGAATGTAATCACGAGGAAAACATCCGATTTCCAAAACATAAATACTTATTGTTCTTGTAAAGAATAAATGGAATGCCTTCTTTTTTCTTTGATGGAAAGGGATAAACAAAGGAGAGGACTTTCTGAGTGTATGTTCTGCCAACCGTGCCAATGATTGTCTTCACGAACCTTTTATATGACTCATTCACACATTTTCAAATGTGTCTTTCTATCATATCATATCAAAACAAAACGGTGCGTTCTCATTGCATCTCCATCATGGACATACTCATTAAGTACAACAATAAACTAAGTACATTTTAAGAAAACTAAGAAATTGAAAACTAAAATCAGAATGTCGAGTATGTCAGCCTAACGATAAATGGCATATCATCTTCTGTGTGGTCACGAGCAAACCTCTATCCTTAGAACTTTTGTTACTTGAGCCTTGTGGGGCTCATACATCCATAAGTGGATTGAGTCGAAATCTCTCAAATTGAATAATTTGGGGGAACTTGGCCTCAAAAGGTGTCTTGTGAGGTGAGGGGAGCCACAGCAATTATCAAGCAGGCAAGAGGATTTCTCCCAAGCAATATGGGTCTGCCTTGCATAGCAACAGACAAGGATCAACATTATTTTTCTTCTCGAGGAAAATGATGCCTCAAAATGTACATATTGATTTCAGCTAAAATATTTGGTATGGAGAGAAAGTCAACAAGCACATTCTAATATCCTTATGGTAATAGCTAAAGGAATAGTTACCCCTTTTGGCCAAAGAAAAATGACACAAATAATCCTTAAATTTTGATTCAATATGAAATGTGGTCCTTAAAATTTTAATATGTGTTCAATACATTCAATATAATATATAAAATGTCAAATTTTGTCTTCAAACTTGAATTGATAGAAGGATAATGTTGAACATTTATATACCAAAAATTTAGATATCATATTAAACAAATTAAAAATGGTTAAAACCACAAAAAAAAAAAAATCTCAAACTAGTATATTCACGATAAATTTACTCCAAAATAATTTTTTTACTATTCAAACCCCAAATCAATACACTTTTGATCAATTTACCCAAACTAGTATATTTGTGATAAATTTACCTCGTGTTAATTTCCGTTAAATTTTACCGTCAAATTGCTTAGTTGGATAACATATAATAGTTGACTAATGTACCAATTCAAGATTTTATGTTCATTTATGAAAATTGTACCTATTTTGTATTTTTTTGTATTAATCTAATATGATATATTTATCACAAATGTAACAGTTTTAGAGTTTTAGTGGTCAAAAAATATATTTGAGGTAAATTTATTATAATTGTACCAATTTATAATTTTCTATGGTCATTTAAGATAAATTTGTCACGAGTGCATTAGTTTGGAATAATTCATTATATTAATCTAATTAAAAATTCATTGACTATTTTGTATAATTGGTCAAAGTTTAAAGATTATTTGTGTTATTATTCCTTTAACCACCCAAGTCAAGAAAGGAAGAGAAAAAGATTCAATAATATGAAATTCCCCTTTTTCAATAAAGAGAAAAAGCAGCGTCCGCCTCTCCTTTTTTGCCCCCCGGCGACGGCGACTCCGCAGGTCCATACTAGACGCCGGGGGGGGGGGTCAAATCGGTAAAAGCGTCTCGTTTCCGCGTGGTAGCCATTAATGATGGCGACTGCTCTCCTTCTCCCTCTTATCTTTTCCCGTGTGGCCCCCCTCGACTTTCGCTTAATTCCGTTCCGGGCACACCTCTTTCGACAAATCCACGTTCCGGTCCCCGGAGACGTCCCCGATCTGTTCACATTAGTCCCCTCCTCCAGCCCCACTCGACGCCGGGAGGAAACAAACGCCAGAGATGAGCGGTCATGATTTCATCAGCCAAGACAACTCGGTCTCTGCCCCCTGCTTTCTTTGAATGGTCTAAATCGGCGGGGGCCCCACAATCTCGATGGCCGCAGTGGCTTTTTCCCTAAATTTTCCACACTCGTGGCGATTTATATTTATTTATACATTATTTTACATATTTTTGGCATGAAAAATGAGGGGTTTTTTTTTTAAAAAAAAAACACCTACGATTTGAGTAAACCTATGTTGACTAAACAACCTCGTGGCTATAGTTTATTCATGTATATGACAAAACCACAAAAACAAAGCATATACTTAGGATGAAACTTTTGAACATTAGTCGTTGATATGATCAAGAGAAAAATAAAATAAATCAAATTCCCATTAACAAATTTTTTAGGACATACACTCTTTATACATGGACGGTGCACAAGTTAATTCACTATGCTAACAACTAATATATTTTTTTAAAGGATTGTACTTTATTTTATGGTTACTCTTTAGATTACATTTTTTCATATATTTCTTGATACGCATAAATAAATGCACAAATGCATAATTCTTTTTTGCCTTTTCTTTTGGTCTACTTTTCTTTGAACACATTGGAGTAGTAGAAACCTCTCATTTTCAGTTCGGCCTAATATTTCTCCCTATAAGATTCTTTTTTGCTGCCCAAAATAATATGTCAATGTCCCGTCAATTAATTGTCCAAAGTCGCTTTATCATCCTATGCTAATGATTGAGACCACACATGGACTGAGCAATGAGTTTTGACTTGATTGATCCACAGTTTGTGTTAGGGCTTGCTGAAAAAACTAAAATTATTTATTTTTGCATTCAACTATCTATTCGAAATTCAAGAACTAAAAAGTAAGTCAAATTTTAATAAAAAGATTCGAAAGAACAATAAATATCTGTGCATGTAAATATTTGTGTATACTTAAAAAAAAAAAAGATCATGCGAGACATGTGGATCATAAAATTTGAATGATGAAGGAAAGAAAACCCTGTTTGAGAATCATAATTAATCATTAGTTTGACCAAATAATTGGGTCAAATTTTACAAGGTCGAGAAAAAAGATGTCTTTTGCCCTCCCGCTGTCCATCATCTCCCCCTCCTCGTCCTTTTGCCAGTTGCCACCCTCCATTGAAATGAAGTGGAGGAGCAAAAAGAGACTTCCGAGTTCCTTTTTGTGGGTCAATCTAGAAAAAATGATTACTTCTGGACAGGGGAGCCGCCGGCGAAATAAGAGAAAGAAGAGGGACTGGATGCAAAAAGAAGGCACTGAAATTTCTTTAATTCACTCCCTCCTTTGCCCTTTCTAAAATTTCGGCTCTCTCCCATGTGCCCTCACTCTCTCTCTCTCTCTCTCTCTAATCTGTGCACCTTCTCTGCACCTTTGCTCCTCCTGCCTTCCCCCTTCTCTCTCTTCTCTCTCTCTCTCTCTCTCTCTCTCTCTCTCTAGCGGTGGACAGTGAGGAGAAGACCCTGCAGCGCTCGCGCAGCTGGTAAAGTCGCTTTCTTGATTGCTCAGTTTCCGAGCTTTTCGTTGCTTGTGTGAATGCGGTGGTGGTGTGCTCGGTTCGGCTGGCTTGAGCGTTTTCTCGCCTTTCGATTTCGAGAGTGGTCGGTGGAATTCCGTGGCGTGGTAGAGCCTGGATTTCTAGGTGTTCGCTTGGTCGTGTTCTTGATCTCGTCGCGCTGGGATGAGTGAGAGCAGCTCGTTGCCCTGCGGAAAGTAGATGTGGAAAGTAGCTGTTGAGGTCTTATGTATTTTTATTTTTTTTGCTCCTTTTTGCGTGTGCTTTTTGATTGCCGTGAAAGTTCGAGGGGAGGTTCTTGACGTTGGGATTTTTTCCGATTTCGTGTCGCGGCTTCGTTCCTGCTGTTAACGCGAATTTCGTGAAAGAGAGGGGAAGAGAACTTGGGCTGCTTGAGGTTATTTTTTTCGTTTGAAATCTGTTTGTTGTTCTATGATTATTGGTTTGACTTTTTTGCCGCTTGTGTTTCTGAAAGTGAGCTTTTTTTTTTTTTTTTTTTTTGCATGCTCTGTTTGTAATTTTTGGTGAAGGGAGGAATTTTATTTTAGCCTTTTTTTTGGGTGTTTGGGGGAGTGTTCTTCTGTAGATCTTCTTGGGCTTTTGATCTCTGAAATTCTCAAGTTGATATTTGTCAGCTGAATTAGGTCCTTTTTTATCCTTGTTACTTCACATGCAGTGCACTTTAAGGTCCCTTGGCTATTCATTGCTTTCTATAGAACTTGGAGATTTCTGAATTTTTATTTTTTTTTGTGGTTATCATTGATTCTTTTGCTTAATATAGTATCTCGCTTCATTAAGTTTTTAGTATACTCATCGTTTGACGTTGCAGAATTGAGGGACTTGATGGTGAGTTTGCCCCATAAAGACTTTTGTTAGGCTTGATTTTCGGGAAAGATGGTTGCTGAATCTTGGTTTCGTAGTCTTTGGGGAACGCCACGGAAGAATGCGGCCGGATCCCAAAAGGCAGTGATCGGTGTATTAGCGTTCGAGTCTGCAAGCTTGATGTCGAAGGCGGTACATCTCTGGCAGTCTCTGAGCGACAAGAACATTAAACAGCTGAGAGAGGAGATCACGGATTCGGTTGGTATAAAGAAGCTCATTTCAGATGATGATGAGGTCATTGTGCGGCTGATATGTTCCGAGATGATTGATAATATGAGAAACATTGCGAAAGCTGTGGGCAGGCTGGGGAAGAAATGCACTGACCCTGGTTTGAAGAGTTTTGAGGCTTTCTTTGAAAATTTGATGGAGATTGGTGTCGACCCATGTGGTTGGAAACTCACATGGAAGAAGATGGAGAGGAAAATCAAGAAGATGGAAAGATTTGTTGCGGTTAATGCAAACCTGTATCAAGAGATGGAAGTTCTTGCTGACCTTGAGCAGACTCTTAAAAGAATGAAGAGTAATGATGGCGATCCAGCGAATTTGCTGGAATACCAGAAAAAGGTCGTGTGGAAGCGGCACGAGGTTAAGACATTGCAGGAGATATCGCTCTGGAGCAAAAATTATGACTATGTAGTTCGGCTATTGGCGAGGTCATTATTTACAGTGTTTGCACAGATAAAACATGTCTTTGGGATTCAACAGCTTGCTGATGTCGGTGATATCAAGGACCCAAAGGCCTTGAGTTCAAATCATGTGTCTCGCAGCCAGCCACTGTCTGCATTATTACAATCTTCTGTTCATCCCTCTGAGAACAACCATGCAAGATTCTTCTCAGGTGCCCTTGGAAGGTCGACTGAAAAACCAGGTTCCATTCTAAAGGCAAGTAAAGCCAAGAATTTTTATTCAGGTCCTCTTGGCAGCTCCAACATGAAAGCGAGCACTGCTTCGGAAATAGATAACCCCAAGAGCATTAGCTTCTATTCTGGTCCTCTTGGAGGATCCAGTGCGAAAGCTAGCCCTGCTTCTGGACATAATGCTAACAGTGTCAGCTTCCATCCTGGTCCTCCTGATAAGTCGACAAAATCTGGCCCATTAATTAGTGCAAATAAGATTCGGCGAGGGATATGGCGGGGTCTTGGTCATTCTTCTGTATTCCAAGGAAGGAAGTCAAATTCCAAGCAGAACCAGTTGGCTTCAATGGGACCTCTGAAAGGTTGCATGATGGACAGGAACAATTCACCTGTAACGGATTGTTACGTAGATAAAGATGGAGTACCTACCAGAATCCATGCCAGCAGCATAGACAGTAATCTTGAAGATGTTAATGGATACAAGGTTGACGGTAATTTATCAAGATTAAGTTCTAAGTCCAGATTGCTGAATGCCCCACCAGAGAGTCTCGGTGCTGCCGGTTTAGCGCTGCACTACGCAAATGTCATTATTGTAATCCAGAAGCTAGCTGAAGCTCCTCATTTGATTGGTCTTGATGCCAGGGATGATCTGTACAATATGTTACCTGCAAGCGTTAGGACCACTTTAAAATCAAGCCTAAAGCCATGTGCCAAGAGCTTGTCTTCATTGGTTAACGACCCAGCTCTTGCAGGTGAGTGGAGCGACGCAATATCACGGATACTGGAATGGTTGGCCCCTCTCGCTCATAACATGATAAGGTGGCAGTCCGAGCGGAGCTTCGAACAGCAGAACCTAGTCTCGAGGACGAACATGCTCCTTGTACAGACCCTTTATTTCGCAAATCAGGAGAAGACGGAGGCCATCATCACAGAGCTCCTCGTGGGTCTGAACTACATATGGAGGTTCGGTAGAGAACTCAATGCGAAAGCCTTGGTGGAGTGTGCAAGTAGTCGAATATTCGACGAGTACTTGGATTTGAAAGAGTGAGCGTTGCTTTACTCTCCGCCAAACCGGCAAGTCACTCCAAATCAAATCACCCTTTTACCTCGGTGGAACAAAGGTTCTATCCCCTGCTGAATCGATCAAGTTTCTGTCGTGCCACGTAGGATTCCAATTTAAATGTCCTGTAGAGGTAAAAGTTTGACCTTTACCTGCAATACAATACGGATAGTACAATACCCAGATGCTTATAGGTGAAGCTTTAGTCGGGAGTTTCGCAACCCTGCCTTTTTGGCTCGACGGCAGATGTGATATCTCACCAGCCAGAAAATTTTGGCTCTGCGGTCTGCTTTCCTCGTAAGAAGTAATCTTTACAGTTGGGTTTTAGTAGAAGTCTGTGATTTCCCAGGTGTATATTTGTTGGCAAACGTATGGTGGTGACAATTTGTATATGTACCATTTGCCTCTCCTGATCCCAGGTTTTGGCCAAATCAGGCTTTGTTGCTAGCTATCAACTATTTGATGTCTATCCTTTGATGCGGACATTTTGACCTTTATCTTAAACACGTATTCCAAATCTTCTCCTTTGGGCAAAAAACGTATACAAAATAAGACCCTTTTTTCTCCCAACATTTTGACATGTTCTGACTTTGATTCCAGAACCCCTTACAAATTTGATCATTGTCCTTGCTTATATTGTCTTTTTGTATTCTGTATTTGTATGTCTGCTACACTTTCACTGTACGGAAAATTCTTGTAACATCGATCCGTCCAAGTGGAAAAATGGATTCGGAATGTGTAAGCCGAGCACGAAATTGAAATCGGTTGAGACCGTCAGCTTCTGACTTGCGTTATGATTTTAGCTCATGGAGATGTGATCACCCCTTTTCTATGACTCAAAATCATGGATGTAGAGCTAGTGAGGACCCATGTATAACGAGGCCCCTTTGCTGCATTTTAGGGGTGTCAAAAATGCTCGACCCAAATCGAATCGAGAATTTCGGGTCTCATTCGGTTCAGGTAATGAGTAGAAAAATTTAGGTATTTTGACGGTTTGGCTCGGGTTATACAACCAACCCGACTTGAAACAACAATTTATGTATCCCTTTCCTTCCATCATCCTCTCCTTTGTGCGTAATGTGTCGACACAAGATTGAACAGAAATCGAATTCGAGCACCTATAGTCCTCCATTTTTTATTTTTTTTCAGTCAAATTAAATATTTCGTTCCTATATCAAGATCTCAAAATGAACAGTGAGAGATTCAAAATAAGACAAATCCCAAACAGCAAAGTAGAATAAGAAAGTAAGCATATTATCATTCCACAATAATAGATCTAAGTATCAAAACAGAACGGACGATGATCGATCATCAAATCTCACATCATCATAGGCAATGGGCAGTCACTGTAATCAAGTTCCGCATTCTCAACACCATCACTATACAAAGGCAAAAAAAAAAAAAAACAGAAAAATAGATTCTCAAATCTAAATCTGGATGAAAGAGATTGACCAACTATGAAAATGCCTCTAAAGAACTCACAAATTTAAATCTAGATTGGGAAAGAATAGCTCCCATATCTAGATCTAGATTGGGAGATTAAAGCTTATAAAACTCAAAGAAGTCGTATAATCGCTTCTAAAAGTCACAGTGTTCCTCCTTGATTCTATTGGACTTTGTTAAGAAGATCTCAAGCAACTAGCTTATTCCTAATGATGGAAGTAGAAAATATGTCCAGTAAACAGCGAAGACCATTAGTAACGAGCGAAAAAAAAAAAAAAAATTACTCCCAAATCAAATAGAGAGAGAAAATCTCAATTCAGGTGGAGAAAATGTAGCCTTCCTCGACTAAGAGAGTTTCTCAATAGAGGGAGTGTTTGTAGTGGAATAGAAAAAAGAAACAAGAGAAAGGTGACTAAGAAGAGAAAGCAAGTGCCTAACCTCCATCAAATCCCATCTATAGGTTAGTTCTCCCAATAATATTCATCCAACTCTATCTTACCTCCATCAAATCCCATCTATAAGTTAGTTCTCCCAATCATATTCATCCAACTCTATCTGACCTCCATAGTTGATGGCACCTCCTCCAATTGCATGTTAATAGCTTGCCATTGGCTTCCAGACTTCTAAAATTGCATCCATGGTTGTCCATTCTCTCCTCCATGGTAGTCTAGATCTCGATGAGATCAACAAAGTTGATGAGATCAAACGATCATAGAGCCTCATTGTCTCTAAATCTCAAGGAGACACATTGTCACTAAGGATTGTCATGATATCAAGATTTGTTCATGGCTTTGTTTTAGAAGGTTTTTGGGCTTTGCTTACTCCAAAAGTCAGTTTAAAGAATGAGATATTTTCTTATACTTTTAAAATGATCACTTGTCCTTTTCACAACTAATGTACAATAAATCCCAATAACCTCCCCTCACACATCATACTTTTTTTGGAGCCCTATTAGTAGCAGTTCTCTTTAAGTGACTATTGGGTTTGGACTTAATGGAAAACTGGGTTCTCATACTAGTGTTGGGTGATTTTAAATCTCTCTTGCTCCATAAGTTAGCTTAAAAGGTAAGACTTTTTCTCATCTTTATAAATTGACCACCTGCTCCTTTTCACAATCAATGTGGGATAACTCCTAACTTGAAGTTTGTTGACTTGCTATAATAAAGGTATGTGAAGGGGGGAGAAGAAAAAGTAGGCCAAAAAACATTCTTGAAAAAGGAAAAAGTCAAGAACTCGACTTGAACCATTTTTTTTTTCTTTTTAGGTATTATGTCGTACAGGTCCAATATTTGTTTCAAAGGACATTTAATTCTTGTGTTTTGTTTGAGTTGGGTATTGTGGAGACCTGATTTGAATCGAACTGATGACATCTTTAACTACATTAGCACAATGCAGAGAGTGATGTGGTCTTCCGACATGGGATGCTATGGAGGAGAAAGGGGGTATACCCATCGGAGAGAATGGAAAATGTTGCATTGAGAGTTGTTTCTTGAAGAGATGTTATAAAAAAATTTAGTAACTACCACCATAGAAATAAAAATAGTAGCAATATTTTTAAAAGAGATATAAAAAAGGGTTAATACCCTAAAAAACCCCAAACTGGTACACTTATGATAAATTTACCCCAAACTATTTTTTTGACCACCAAAAACCCCAAACTGGTAAACTTGTGACAAATTTACCCCGATCGATTATAAAAAATCATTTTTGACAAATTTATCCTAAAAAACTCTAAACCGATAAATTTATAACAAATATACCCTATGCTAAATTAGATTAATACCACAAAAAATCATAAAAATTGTAAACCGTGACAAACGTAACGTAAAATCTTAAATTGGTATATGCGGTTAACTGTCACATGTTATTTAACTTAATAATTGAGAATAAAATTAAACGAAAACTAACATAGGGTAAATTTGTCACAAGTGTACTAGTTTAGGATAAATTTGTCAAAAATATACCGGTTTGGGGTTTTTGGTGGTCAAAAAAATAATTTGGGGTAAATTTGTCACAAGTGTACCAGTTTGGGGTTTTTTAGGGTATTATCCCTATAAAAAAGCATGTCTTATGTATGACCTTTTTCACCTTCTCTCTTAGTTTTGAGAAATATTTAGTGGCTTCATTGCACCACATCAATAGCTGATGTGACAAGCATTTTGTGTTCGAGTCCAATTAAAAATAGTCACATGTTATTGATATTGAATTAAATAAAAAATTAAAAATTAAAAATTTGACCAATTTTTTTCTTTCTTCCTCGTTCTCTATGGCGATGGAGCTCTTCATTGGCCATCGACATCTATCGGCGCAACTTTAAGCATGTAAAGATCTCCCTAACCTTTTTTGCCCCTCGACCAAACTGTGAGATTTTATGAGATCATTGTTTATTTTATCATTTAGCATGAAAATCAACCTAACCTTCTTCACCCATTGCTAATTGTTTTAAAATTTTAATATTTTAGATAGATATATGGTTTAATTTTTAAATAAGTTATCATTTTTCTTACACTTAGTCTAGCCTTTTTGCCTAATATTAAGCGTAGAAATATTTCATTTGAGAGACAAATGAAGACATGGAAAAATTTGAACTTGGGATTTTACTTTTTATCATTTAAATTTTGACGATTTAGTTTAGGAAATTAGGGGTTAATTTTATTTCAACGTATAGATTTAGATTGCATTTATTTTGTTACATCTTATTCTTCACCGTGTTTTTTAATAATTAAAAATTATCTGTTGAGAATATAATATTTTAAAATTTTAGATAGAATCTTTTTGGGATATGGTTTAATTTTTAAATAAGTTATCAATCTTGAATAAAATTGGTGAAGGAATATTGCGTTCGAAAAAATCTTCGTGGATATCGATTAAAACCCTAATCCATGGCCTATAAATAGATTAAAATGCATAGGGTTTTGGGAGGCCACAGAATTGCGAACACACGGCCGCAAAAAAGAGAGAACTCACGTTCTCCACGGAGAGAGAGGCAATGCCGAGGGGAAGACTCCTTTTTCACGAAGGTCACGATAGAGCGAAGTCAAAATACCGTTCCAGCCGTCTTTTTGGCGTTGTGCAGCCTCAGTTCTTCATCCGCAACGCCTTCTTAATGAGTGCTACCCTATTGAGCTGCTGCCGACACCATGGTTTGACGTGCCTGAGTTGTGTCGAGTTCCCCGATGTGCTGCCCTCATCACGTTTAAAGCTCTTGGTTTGTAAAATCTCCAGTGAATTGCTCCGATAGATTTTAATCCCAGCCCTAAGCTCACCACCAGGAGTTGTTTCATCACGCTGAGAAGCATCACCGCAAAAAAAGCCTTGTTGCGATCCGTCACCGACTTTTGCCCCGTGATCTCTCCGGGCTGAGCACCAGCGAAGACCTGCCGTCCAGAAGAGCCGGACCACTAGTGGCTACCCTCATCGATGACCCCGGCCTCGACAACTCGCTACTCGGGTTGTGCCGTTGAATTTCTTTGTTTTGCAGGCTGACCTGTGCGCCGGTGACCAGGTGGCCATGTCCCTATGATTCTCGAGTATATCATCCGAGAAGAAATTCACTCGTGTTCACACTTCGGCGTCTATCAAGTCACGACGCTACCGGTTGAAATCAAAGAAGAAAAATACGAGAATTCTCACTGGAATATTTGAATTCACGGCCACCCATGAAGTTCCCGAAAAGTTATAGCCAAAGGACAAACACGTGGGAAAGAATTGGCCTATGTGTAGCCTGAGGCGGTGGAAACTTTGGTTTTCGGTGGGAGAGGGGGGTTAGATAAAAAAATAGAATTATAAGGGTGCATGGCAGCAGGGGAAACGCCGAGGGTTTGGGGTTTAATTCTTTAATCTTTTATATTGCGTTAGTCCTTGCCGCACACTTGTTGATTTTGCAGTCAACCGAGCACCACACCGTGAATTACCAGCTCGAGCATCCCAAGCTGAGATGCCTTGCCGGCTTGCTCTGAAGCATAGTTGGTCATCACGAACCGGCCGCCGTTCGAAGACCAAATTTGGAAGCAATATTTGGGATAGGTAAAAATTGTCTATTCTAATTTCCGAAAATTTTGTTTCCTTATTTGATATATTCATTGGTGCACATGATGGAAATTCCCGATATGCCATGATGATATTCGCAACTTGAGTAGCCTCCTAAATTAGGAAATTTTCCTAATTTCGCAATGTGCACATGATTGACAGTCCGATTTCAAGCTCGAAATGCGATCAATCGCACGAAAAAAAAATCGCCAATCCGTTCGAGATTCGATTCGCGATTTATTTAAAAATTGGCCAACCCGATCTCATGCGCGGGATATGGTTCGCCAATTTGTGGATATAGATCATATCTTATCCGATTTGCTGTCATGTTGGTTGAATCAAATTTGTTTTGTTAAATAAAAAATCCAAAAAATGCATAAATTTAGGATAGATTTTCTTTAATTTAAATTGCACGTTTAATTATGCGTCAATCTTAATTTTGGATTTTATAAAGAAATACAAAAATCATCATGCATATGTCATGTAGAATTAATGCATTCTTTGCACATCATTGCATATTAGAATAAAATTTCATGTTTCATTTTAAGTTTAGATATTAGATAGATTGCATTTTAGAATTATTTGGGTTAAGATAATATTTTAGTTTAAATTAGGATTTGGCTTAACCTAATTCCTCATGCGAATTAAATAGAATCTTAATCTAGTTAGATAATTTTCACATTTTTCCTAATTCCGAATTTCATGAAAATTACAAAAAATGTCTTAGAATAAATTAGTTCCATTCTTTAGGATAAATTGCATTTTTTTAGGAAAAATAAAAAATGTCATGTAAATGTCATAATCGATTCATGAAATGCACGTCATTTAGAGATTGTTATTAGGTCCATTTAATTAGAAATTGCCTGTCATTAGATTAGGTCGTTTAATAAATGTCACGTGACATATAGCTTGCATAATTGAATTGCATGTTGCTTGTCATTTTAGTTGAAATAATTTTGTACGTCATTGCATTGCATTTTGTACGTCATTGCTTTGCATTGCACGTCATTAGAATTAAGTCATTTTAGTTAATTTAGATTGCATACATAACAATTGCATATTCATTAAGAGATCATAAAATTTTTATTCATACAGTTTAGGACATGTTGCCATGCCATATCATTTCATATTAAATTAAAAGCATTGCATTGCATATGGACTATATTCTCGTTGGAAAAGAAAAAACAAAAATTGAGTGATTGCTTGTTAATTAGAAATCATATCTAGGATTGCTTGTGTGAATTACGATCTAACAATGCGAGATGCTTTCGTTGCTTTGAGGTAAGTTTTGCAATTTATTCATTGTTATTCGAGTGTTAAATTGGTGGTTTGCGCACCGCATGATCACCTCACATATTAGGGAAATTTTGCCAAACATTTTTCGAAATAAAAGAGAAATAGCTAGTCGTTCAACTCAACGTAGGAGTTAAAATTACTTTAGAAGACCCACTAAAAAAGATTTGATTTAAAAATCAATTGCATGTTAAAATTCAAACCTTCCGAATTGGTATCTTGGGAGACCAACGACTAATAATCATTTTCAAACACCTAGGTGGTCCGAAAAATTTGGACCAAAATTATAGCTAGTTGTCCAACAACTTAAATTATTAGAAGAAGATTTGATTTAATATTTAAATATTCCATCACCAACGACTCATTCTTTTCCACCTCCAAATTTGGATCTCGCAAACGTGGAAGGCCAACACCGATTGCTCGTGGCCATGGACGAGTGGCGGCGGCGACATGCATGGACAAGTGACGATAATGACGCGTGAATGCGTTCGGCGATGGATGACTAGATCTAGATAGCCAATCGAAAGGTTGGATGCGAAGCCGACGCCGCCATTGATCCAGATTGAGAGACGAAGAAAAACAAAGGAAGACAAAGCCGACCACAATGACGACGGAGGGGCAGCTCGGCTTGGGCGCAATATTGTTCAGCTTGGATGCCATGCCGACGACTCCATGCCGTGACTCGAGCGCGAGAATCGGGTACCTTGGCACGGCCACATAGACTTTGAGATGTTGTGCTCTTCCTCGAGGGATCTAGCCTCGACCGCCAAGGAGTGGAGCCCAACCTGATGGACGGGGCTCGGCCGCTAGTAAAAAGGGCACAGGAGCTAGGTACCTAGCCATTAGTCATGAAGATCCAAGCATGGGCACTAAAGACCCTAAGTCGACTTCTAAGGGATTGAGGCGGATTGCTGAGGACCAAGCGTGAGCATCAAGATTCTCATGCTCAAGTGTCGAGATCTCTAGTTCAAGCACGATGTCTAACAGTATTTTAGAAAATTAATTATAATTTATAATTTAAAAGTAATTTTCGGAAAGCGTTTTTTGGATTTTCGGCGTTCGTTTCATGGAAAATAAATTCCTTAGAGAAAATATTTTCTATCAAAGGAAAAAAGTCTTCTAAAGTAGGGGAAAATATTTTCCACTTTTGAAAAGCGGAAAACATTTTTCTGATTTGATCTCTCTTATCTCACACCTCTACAAATCCTCACTTCCTCCACCCATTTCTTTTTATTCTTTTCTTTTTTAATTCGAATTATTTTTAATTTCTTTTTCCTTTTATTTATTTCTCATCTTATTCTTTCTTAACTAATTGTTAGACCAAGTGAACCTTAAGCTCGTTGATTTGGCAAGCCTTGAGCTTGATGCTTGCGCTCGCCTAACTGGGAGCGGAAAATATTTTTCTTACCAAATACTTTGAAAAATATTTTTTCGAAACATTTTCAGGTTTTAGCCGAACATCGAGAAAATATTGTCATTTTCCGAAAAATGACTCATGGGAAAATATTTTCTGGAAATGGTCTATTTTTCGTGAAACGAGCGGACCCTTAAAAAAAAAACTCATTTTCTTGTATTAAAAGCATATGTTTTCTATTGATTATGATTCTTTTTCCTAAACTATCCAAACACTAGAAAATGACCCCACAAAATAAAGAAAATATTTTCCGACAAATTTTCGGGGAAAGATAAGGTCAAAATCGTTTTAAGTAAATAGAAATGGACTCGTCAAACTATATGGGCCTCTGACAAAAGATAAAAAAAAAAAAAAACAGACGGAATTAAAATAACATATCCAATACATCTTTTCTTGTTCTTGTCGGTAGTCCAGTCCAAAAAGGCTGATGTAAAATAATAAGGGAATTCTTCATCATGAGAGTAGCTGGCAAGCAGGTTTTTCTTCTTAATTTATATTTATATAAATTCTTATGCGTGTTGCACGAGTCAATCACAAAAAGATAAAAAAATAAATAAAAACTAAAATCAAGATTATGAAGCAAACCAAATCTAAACATCAATTTATCTCACTTTTATAGAGTTCCAAATTTAACCTGTATAAAAAATATCTTTAAAAAAAGTGTAAATACCCTCCCTTTTTTCATCACAATGGATTTTCCATTCTCTCTCCCCAATCGCCTCCTCCCTACAAAATTAAGGAACTTTAGAATGAACACATCCTTTTATTTCCTTTATATCCTTGACGTAGGTGGTCATTTAAGTATATATGGAGAGAGAGGGGGCTTTTTTTGCTTTTGGCCAGAAATTTTAGGCCGCATAGCCTACCCGATAAATTGAGTGGTCCAAGAATTGATTTGTAAGTCGAAGGTTAAAAATTTGATCATTCATCTCTAAAACGTTTGTCTGTGAATGATGGGCTTGAACTTATGGGCCTCCCATTCATACCCAATGAGATTCCAATGATAAGCTCGCCCAATGGGTAATTAATGTTTCATTTGTGCCTCTGACTGTATATAATAGAGGGTGAAATACATGTCAACTTTAGTCGAAACCTTTTTTGTAAATATAAAATTGTGGAGGAGACTTAGAATCGTTTTCATCATAAACTTTATACTAATGATATGTGAAATAAACTTCCATAAATTAATAACTAGCTCCAAATAGTTTCATTCCTTCTCTTTTATGCAAAACATCGCTTTATTACTTACTCATTATGAATTTTTATGAAACTCATCATCATGTTGTTATATCAGGAGGAACTTCGATCAACTTAATCTTTCCTTTGTTCAGCAAAAAATAAATTGTTGAAAAAATCCTTTTTAAAAATTTTGCTTCCATCACTTGTTGAATAATGAAAATTATTTTCAATATTGATAATAATTAATGTTTAAATGTTTTTTTAAATGATGAAAATATTTTATTTATTCATTTTTGTAAAAAATACAGACGAACATTTTGAAAAAAATATCTTTCAAATCACTAATTATTCATGAATGCATTACAAAGATATATATGGATAAGGATTGAAATTTCTAATAGATAAGCCTATATGGATAAGGATTGAAATTTCAAGTACTACAAGTCCCGAATGCTCGAGAAGAGAAGTTTCAGGTCTTTCTTTCAAAAACATATCCAAAAGACATCTAAAATCATTAAATTAAAGAGAAAAGGAATCTTGTAGATGTTATGCTCCTGATGTGTTCCGGTTGACTAACTGCACAAATCAAATGTAGAGAAGTCTGCGAAGACAATAAAGAAATGGCTATTGCCTTGTATAGAATCAGCCGACAATTAAAAGAAATTAGACCGGTATTATTATGTCCAAACCTCTGATTAATAAACTAAATAATAAATAAGAATGAAAGTCTTTAGAAATATTGGGAGTTTTAATTAAGATTTAATACCAGGAAAAATTTCAAATTAGTATATTTATGGTAAATTTACTTAAAAATAATTTTTTGATCAAGAAAAATTCTTAAACTAATATATTTATGATAAATTTATCTTTCGTTAATTTTCGTTTAATTTTACCATTAAAATTACTTAATTAAATAACACACGATAATTGATAGGTATATTAATTTGAAGTTTTATTTTCTGTTTATCACAACTTACAAGTGTATTAGCTTGTAGTTTTTGTTAATATTAATTTGATTTTATTGAGATTAATGGAAGATAAATTTATCATAAATCTGTCATTTTTGGGTTATTTTCATTTTTACTAAAATAAGCTGGGAATCGAGCTGTCCCGGCGTTGACCGTTGGGGGGGGGGGGATTACCGGTCCACGTGGCTTAACCACACGCGGTCTTTGCAATAAATTGGACTAGTCAACGGCGGATTATTTAGAGGATACGGCAAGGGAATTAAACGACGCCGCTCACTATAATAATCTTAAAAAGAGAATAAAAAAGGAAGGAAGGAAGGAAGAGAGAAGGAAAGACTTGTTTGAACGGCAGCTGTTTTCTCTCTACCCGTTTCTCTCTCGCCGGAAGCAAAAGAGAGCAGACGTTTTCGCCGGAGGCGGAGGGGGCGCGACCCGTTCCGCCGCATGCCTCGGCCGTCGCGGGCGGCGCCGCTCGGGGAGGATCCCCCGAGCCGGAGAAGATGGAGGGCGCCGGCAGCTGGGACGTCCTCGAATGGAACCAGATGGAGGTCCGCTTTTTCTTCCCCTTTCCTTCTTCTTGATTCTGTTGCTGTTGATTTTCCATTTGAATTTGGTGGTGCGTGCTTGGGATTGATTGAATTGCCGGTTTTTTGGGATTTTTTTTTTTTGGCAGCCAATTTCGAGGTCCGTCTCCCACGTCAAGTGCGATTTCCTGCTCGAGGCCGAACAAGTCGTTGTGGAGGTAGGTCAATTTCGTTCTCCGCGATGAAGGACTTGATGATGATCGTAGGGGTTCCGTTTTTAGAATCGTTTTTGCGTCGAATTGGGGGTCTCGTTCTGGGCGCCGGGGCTGGAATTTTGCTGGGGACTTGTCGGTGCGTCCTGCCTAGATCGATAATAATCGCGAAAGATGCTTTACCTGGTCTGCACGCCGCTTGAAATTTATAAAGAAAGGATTTTGGGTGGCTCTTTCTTGCTGGGTTTCACTTGCGAAACATCGTTGATCTAAATGAGGCCCCGCTTATATATGTAGTTGCTGAGGTCGGTCTTTTAATATCCCACGTGATGGCAGATTATTTGGGTAGGGGTCTTTTTCTATCGATCACCACATTTTTGGGCTATTGATTCCTCATTCCCATTCAATTGGACAACAGTTATGATGTGGTCAGAGGGAGTCGGATGGTTCCATCTCTCTGCTGAACTGAGAAGCACCATAGGTTACTTTCTGTTTGGTTTACTATCATTAGCTCATTGATGCATGAGATGCAGAATGTTACCATCCTGCTGTGAGGGGTATCCCCATTTGAATAGCTTCTAGGATGTGGGAATCAGCACTTCTGCATTGTCGCATTTGAAATTCACATAAATTTTCATGTTCAGTGATCTCTTCTTTAAGTGGGCCACCTCCTCTGAAGTGGACAGGAGATTAGCTTGTCACATTTGCTGCTAGAGGAGTTTGTAATCAAATATTTTTATCTGGACAATTTTTTTTTCATTTAGGGACCTGAGCCAGTGTTGAAATAACAGAGAATCTTCATGGCTTTGAGCTGATTTCTGAGAAAATTTTGAGGTTTTTCACTGCCTATGTTATGTACCTTCTTGCCACCATATGGTTGATCAACTTCTCATTGACATAGTTTAAGACTTCTACTAGGGACCTTCAATGGTGTAGGTGTTCCAGTTGTTCAGTTCCACTGGTGCGTAGTAGCAAAGGAGGATGAAACATTACACTGCTTCATTGGAGAAAGAGTTGTGGATATTACTATTACTCTGAAAATGATGGATTGCAAGCATTCTTTGGATAAGGAAGATTCTGTAACCACTCACTTGAAATATTGCTTATTAGATTATTGTATGCTGGTAGTTAGTCTAAGGGCTTGGGCTACCTAATAGAGTGATGCATTTGAATTTTGAAGTCTCTTTGTTGAGTTGTGGGTGATATTAGGTAGGTTTTAAAAATCAATTGACCTTGCTGGCTGCCTACAGTTGGATTGCTTTTAATTTTTTTTTTTTTTTTTTTCATTTTGAGTTGATATTATCATTTCTCTTCTGTCTTTTGTTGTTGTTCTTTTTGGGGGGTGGTTGGCTGGGTGTTATAGTACTTCCACAGGGACCATCTATGGAATAGTTCAGCAGCATTTTAGGTGGTAAAAGAAGAAAGAACTGCATAGTGCTGGAACTTAGATATGATGACGATTGGATGGCTTCTTTGCTGTCACTCCTTTTACTTAATAGATATCAGAGCGTCTGGATTGAAGATAATGATTCAAAAATCAATCAACGTTTGTTGTACTCTTATTCTTCCTTCACTCGGTTTATTGGGAAATTAGATGCCCTTTTCTTCTGTGTCCAGCCATTACTGGTAGTTCTTTCTGTTCCTTTCATATCTTTCGTTTTCATTGAACTCCTTTATATTGAGATGAATGCATTAAGGCAGATAATCCATGTATTAAATAATGACTTACAAGACAGAGCTAAGAACTCTTGAAAGAGTTACATAAATTAGGTTGTTAGGTGTACCATCAGAATAATGGTTTCTGATTTCTTGCATCATGAGTAATAACTTTTACTATTTATTTTCATAACAGACAGTTGATGTATGGTTACTATCTTACAGGGGTATGGCGTAGTCCTTGTTAACACTGATGAAGCGGGTACTGTGTTAGTGACAAATTATCGTATTCTCTTTTTGGTGAGTATGCATTTGTAAACATCTTCTTTGGAATCTCATTTCTGCATTAGTATTTGGTGAAAAAATCTTGTATGTCTCCTAGCAAAATCCCATATGGCTTATGGAATTGTTTTTTGTGATGTTTGTACTAGATGAACATGCCCTGAGTGACTTTTTCTGCATTCCATTTTCCTACTACATTTCTATGCAAAGTTTGGAGTTGTTGCTGTTGACTGCAAATAAAGATATCTATGTTGAAATCCTAGAATGTCACATCTAAGATGTTCGAAGCATGAAGGGACACAAGCTCATCTTCTCTCACAAAATTCAAGCTATTAATCCACATATCAAATCTTTATACATCACTTTTACATGTTTCATGCTTTATTGACATTTCTTTTTTCCCAAGAGCGAAGGAACGAGGAATATCATTCCACTGGGTACTATACCACTTGCAACTATTGAGAAGATTAGCAAGATTGTAAGTTCCTCTTATTTTTGTGTTTCTGGAATTTTCTGATTGCTTAGGCTGTGTTTGCTTCAGGTTAAAGCCTTTGGGCAAATGCAAAGGATTTTAGATTCAAGGGTTTTTTTTTTTTTTTTCATATGCAAATAGTGTTTGGTAAACTGTAATTAAAAAAAGTGCATTGGGAAGCAACTCAGTTTTAATTGTTATTTGGAAAAAACTACATTTTTAAAGGAATTAAGCTGGATTTTTTAAATAAAACAATATTGAAGTTCAGCGACCGGCAGCGTGATGTCCAAACGCTGGCAAGTCAGCATGGCCCCAAGCTGATCACAGGCAGCCCCCGCCTAAGGTTGCCCGCCGGCTGGTGCCAGCAGTCAGATCTAGCTCATGAGTGGTCAGATTTGACCCTGTTGTCACCTTGTGTGGTGAGGGTAAAATTGGATTTTCGAAAGTTTAGTGAGGGCAAAGTTAGAAGAAAACAAAGGTGTTGAAATCACAAAGAACCTTAAATTGGTACATTCACATCACATTCACCACAAGCCAATTTTTGTGTCACAAAAACTCTCCAACCGGTACATCCATGTCATATTTACTCTAAACTAATTTTTGTGTCACAAAAAATCATAAACGGGTACATTGGTGTTGCATTTACCCAAAATTGTGGTAATTTAGGATTTTTTGGGGTAAATGTGGCACGGGTGTATCGGTTTGGGGTTTTTTGTTGTATTAGTCCAAAAACTATGCATTAGCATTTTGGAAAAGCTCAAAGCTGAAAGTTGGTTAGGACTTGCATTGAGAAAAATGCTTATGGAAGATTTTTGAAATGCTATGCAATGCATCTCCCAAAAGCTGGCCCAATAATATTAACCAAACATTGTTTCTTTTGCCAAATGCATGTTTAGTGTTGTTTGGGAGGACTCTTGCTCAACTTTTTGCTAATGCCTTTTTTGTTAGCATTTAAAAATTGCACTTTATTTAAATTAGAACACTTAGAGCACATTTGGTAACGTTTTTGTTCCAGGGAACAATTTTTGAACAAAATTATTTTTTTTTGTTTCTATTCCTGGGAATAATTTCTGAGTATAAGAACACACTTGGTAATTGCAAAAAATTTATACTTCAGGAATAAAAATGCATTTGGTAAACTCATATAATTTTGTTGTTTCTTTTAGTTTTTCAATATTTTTAATTATATTTTTCTTTTTTTTCCTTCTTTCTCTTTGTGGCTGGTCGCCGGCCATGGTAGCAATTGGTGAGGCCGAGCCTGGGCGGCTAGGCAAGTTTCATGTTGGCTGGTGAGCCTCATGATGGCCTCGGTGGGCAAGCTCGAGCTCGTAGATTTGGCGAGGCCGAGGCTTGGCCAGCCACCCGTGGCTTGGCGTCTCCGGGGGCGGCAATGCTCCGGTGAGGTCATCGGCCCCCATTTGGCTGGATTTTCGCACCATGGCCAAGGCTGGGGACCGGCAAAAGGAAGAAGAAGAAAAGAAGAAGAAAAAAAGAAAAGAAAAAAGAGGAGAGAGAAAAATTGTTTATCGGAATTGTTCCGGGAACAATAAACAACTTTTTTGTACTTCTTGTTTCTATTCGAAATCTGTTCTGAGAACAAAAAGATCTTTTTTGTTTTTGAGAACAAAAATTTTACCAAACGCCTCTATTCTTTTTTTATTCCCCGGAACAAAATAATAGAAATTTCTGTTCTGAGGAATAGAAACAAAAATAAACAAACAGGCCTTAAGCTGTTTTTCTTCTTGGCGGGAAAACAAACATATACCATTTTTGGTGCCGTGAAATATATATACCATTTCAAAAGTTTTCCCAAGCTCACCTTTTGTGTATGGTTGTTATTTACATGTATTCAGCTGTGTCCTATTGGTGATGACAATGTTATTTTGATTATCTTCCAGCATGAATTACTAACTCATTTATGCTGATTATTTTGAGGAATCATAGGCTGTAAAAGGTCAATCAGCGCCACGTCAGCCTGAAAAGAACCCTTCTCAACGGCTACTTCAAGTCATTGGTATCATTCATTAATGCTGGAACTTGATGCTTATTTATTTTTTTTTTTAAGTATGATTTCACTAGTCTTTTCTTGGAGTGTAGTAGTGTGGATCTGGTGTAGACTTCTATATTTGGAAAGTGGTAGTTCCTTAGTAATGGTGGATTTCTTATAGTGATTTGGAGGATATTGGGCAAGGGCGTTAACTTCTCTGATTGAAAGAAAGAAGCAATGCATAGATAATTATGTTCCTCGAACTTTCTTGCTCTGCCGGGTCAAAGTTACCGTGTCAAAGTTTTTGAGAGTTTTGCTTTGAAATTCTATTTAAACTGGAGAATTGTCGTCAGAGTATTGAATGAAGGTGCATGGTTTAAGCTCATTCTGCTTTTGGCCCTTTTATGTTTTTGACTTTACTTTTTCTTTCCATTCTGAGATAGAAATTCATGAAACAGTGCTAGTTGGGCTTTGTTATACTGAATGCTTTCACCTTTTGCTGTGTTCATCATCTTTCATGTGAAGTATGTGGCATTTCAAAGTACCTCTATACACTAGCTGTACTCATTTTATTGGACTGATATACTAACCTGATTGATATGCAAAAGCCTAAAGTTTGAAATGTTTTATAAACAGACAACTTTGAAATGACCAAATTAGTATGAATTGAGTGCAAATATGAATAAACAAATTAAATTTCTTAGCCAAAAAAAAAAAGAATCTTCCAGTTAATATGATTCATGACCATTTGATGTCCATTTAACTAAATGCGATCAATGTGTTACAATGGTTGAACTCAGAGATGAATTGTCTATCCATTTCTCTCAAGCAACCTGACAAGAATACATTACCACAGACCCAAATTCGTTGATTTGATATCTTGATCAAGTCATGCCACTATGTGTTCTTGGAATTTATTGCTTTCACACATAGGATGAAAGTGAACATGAAGTGCATAAAGTTACAGGTCATTTTGAATGAATGATGTATTATTAATGTCAATTTGTTATTTAGTATAAATCCAAGTTTATTAGCTCTGTCAAAATCCAGTCCTGTATCCAGGATCACTATAATGCCTTGACAAGATATAGTGATCTTTAACAAGGATGTGAAATTCAATCCCATACTTTTTCAGCTGTGAATTGATTATGGTGTGATCTTCCAGCATATTTGCCTGTCCTTGAACCTATTTCAGATTTTAAAATCAATGATCATCAATTTAAATGATCCAAAGATGAATTAATTAGAGTTCTGAAGAAAGATAAACCCTTGCCTTCTTACTTGGTTGAGTGATTGGTTGATAGTCCATTTTTATTGTTGGGAGGTTTGATTCTTTTATTCTTTTACTAATTTTTTCGTCTATAATGTGATTCGCTTCAGATGGATAGCATTGTTTATTTTATTGCTTTATTGATTCTTTTTATCATCGAGTCCCTCTTTTTCTGATGGAAGACAGAGTTTTCCCCATGAAAAGCCTTGTTTATTTAGTTTTATTGGTATTCAATTTGGTTTGTGTTGGTTTGTTTTGATGTTGGAATGCTGCCTTGTTACATGATTATGATTGCATTGGCTTGTTCTAGAAGTGCCGATTGGCTGATGTACTTTTTTGTTGCATAAAATTGAATGTTCTACATTCACAGCTTCATGAATATTTCTTCTGGTATATTCTTGCTTTCTCAGGTAAAGATATGAGAATTATTGTCTTTGGCTTTCGCCCTCGGACTAAGCAGGTTAGAATTTTCTGTCCACACTGTCGGTGTTCTTCTATTTTGTATCTGAAGAGAACTTGAAATAAATGATTGACATACATCCCAATCTTTATTAATCTTAATGGATTCTCTGCTTGTCTTAAGTTTCAGAGTCTTTTGATGGTATTATCTTGTGATGGAAGTAGTCAGACTTTCTTTCTGAATGGGTTTGCCATCCCCTTAATGCTACTGCATGAGAATCATGACACTAAGTGTGTCACAGACCTTTCTAGATGGGGAAATTCTGGTAAAAGCATGATGTGACATTTACTGTGTGGCTTGAAAGAATTGTACACTTCCTAAATCTTTTACTTCAATTGAATGCAGTAGCTTCAAATGTGAGTTGAGCTTATTGAGGATACTTTTATTTATCAAGACAGATTCATATTGAGCTCTTATGATCATTTCATTGTCTTTTGTCCTGGGATCTCTCATTCTTCTCTTTATGTTTCTACATCCTCTATTTGTTCATACTTTTCCCTGTTAAATGCTCGTTGTAGCTTTTCATTGTGTTTTGATTTTCAGAATAAAGATGGACTTCTCTTCTCCTTTTGATGTTCATCGACCTGCTAATGAGATTGAGTAGTTAGGATCCTTGAATACAGATGTGTAGCTCAATTTCTCATATGAGTAATTAGCTTTGTTATTGAAAGAGCAACTGTTTTAGTACATCAGAAAATATGAGGAAAAAATGAAATGAACAGACAAACAAAACCAAGCGAAGCTAGTGCTAAGTGAGACTAGATATGAATCCCATGAAAGCTGTAAACTAACAAAGAATGAAAGTAGGATTTGTAATGCATGCATAAGAAAGACAAATGTCAAACTCTAATGTCCATGCTAACTCTCTACTGTTCTTGGGAATAAGTAATCCTTAATAAGAGCACTTTCTCTTTTAACAGGTGATAATTCTTGTAAATGTTGTCATTGCATTGTTTGATAATCTGTTGATGGAGATTTAGAAAGCTATTCTTTAGAGAAGATAGATGCTTTTTTATTTATCAATCACATATACGTCAACCATGGTCAGAGTAAATGAGCTTGTGGAAAATTCTAATGTGGCTAAATTTCCAAATTTTCCAGAGACGTAAGATTTATGAAGCACTGCTGAGATATACCAAGCCAGCTGGACTACGGGATCTTTATGCTTTTGTCTCAGGACCATCCAAGTACAGAAACACTAATCCTAAGTTGCGTTTGTTGGTTGAGTATTTTCGGCTTATTGGAAGAAGACCTCACCATGCTTCAATGAGTATGCTTGAAGATTGTTCGTTCACAGTGGCTAATGAGTTTTGGAGAATAAGTAGTGTGAATGCAAACTATACACTGTGCCAGACTTACCCGTTTGCCTTAATTGTTCCAAAATGCATTAGGTGCAGTTGAAAATTATATTTTAAATTCTTAGATTCTCTATATCGTGCATCGATGTTATAAAACAAATGACTTAAGTTTCCATGGTTGCTCTTTTAGTGATGAAGAAATTCTTCAGGCCTCAAATTTCCGAGCGAGGGGTCGATTGCCTGTAGTCACCTGGTGTCATCCAGGTATATACTGCACATCCTATCTGTGGACAGTTTTTGGTGATCGTCTGATTTGACCTGCTATACTTTTTATGTACAGGGACAGGTGCAGTGCTTGCACGTTCTTCCCAGCCTTTGGTTGGTCTCATGATGAATATGAGGAGGTAATGTTAACTTCTTACACTAGTGGCTTCTAAAGGGATATATATTTGAAGACCTTGTTTGCAGGAATAGATACATTTGCAACAGCACTCTGGGGCTGAACCCTTTTTTTTTTGGTTGGATTTTTGGTGTAAATCATTTGTTCACAACCTCAAATTGGTTATGTCCCATTTTCTTTGTACCATTCTAAACGTCTTGCACCTGACATTTTTTGCAGCAACACAGATGAAAAGCTTGTAGCTGCACTTTGTTCAAACCTTTCTGGTGTGAAGGGGACGCGGAGGTAGGCACTCTAATTTTCCGCTCAGATGATGAAAGCATTGCCAGCAACTGCTTGATTGTGCCATCACTATTGTTTTAAATCAGAGTCTGTTATGGCTGTAGCAGCGCTTAACAATACCAGCAGCAGGTTCCGCTCTGAACTGCTGTTGCTTTGATAGTTAAAATCTCTCTGGTAATGGCTGTCATGACATTATGTAATGACCATTCCAGCTACTGCAGTGGCTGTGGTGGGCAAGTTCTCCAGTTACTCACCTGCATAGGCACTGAAGTTTGGGGGAGAAAAGGGCTAGGTTGGTGGTTGGGAATAACCGATTTAAAGCATAAGAAGAAGGCTGAGAGAAAGAGGTAAAGAAGTCTTCCCAGTCGAACATGAAGAAGATCCCGGGGAAACTAAATGTTAGTTGTAATCAGACTACAATGTGGACCATATCTCCAAAAGTTGTTGGATTGGTTGAGCTTGGCTTGGCCTCAATGATGACCAACTCCCACCTCTCTTTTCTCGTGAGAGAATGGAAGCAACTAGGGCAAGCACTGGTTGCGTAGGCAGACTTCCATTTCCTACATCCACCTCGATAGATGATGCTTTGTTGATTGAGAAGCAGGATTCTTTTTTATTTTCTTTTGAATTAGAAAGCTAGGATCTTATAAAAAAGGGAAAAATCTATAGTGCAGCAGGGTGTTTTTTGGGACAGTCCATATAGAATATAGGCCATTGGATTTAAAGCCAAAATTTCTCATCCTCAGATCAATTAAAAAAATTTAATTTATTACTTGTTAAAGCAGTAAGTTACTTACATTTTAAGGAAAGTTTACTGGAGGAGGATTGTAGATGTTACAATTTGTGAAGGATGACAACTAAGGATTATTACTTATGGATAGGCTCCATTGACTTACAAACTTGAAAGGAACATCACAATTATTCAGGTAAATTTATTAAGAATAGGGAAAGAGAAAGATACAATAATTTTAGGTTGCTTACTATTTAGACTTAGAGCTTTTGAGACTTTAACATAATTTACTATATCTGAAGGTAGATTACTAATTATCATTTACATGGACTTATAGGTAACTTACGATTATGGAGGGCAATTACTGATTATAAGTTCTGTCTTTTATTACAATTTAAGGTTACATTAGTAGGCCGTGGGTCACTGAGGATTAGGAACTTTATGTTACAAATCTATGGCTAAATTACTATATCTACAGGAAAAACATTAGCTTTAGGTGCAATAGAGATTACAACAACTTTCAGGCAAATTACAGTTATAGGAGGTATAATTACTAATAAAAGGAACTGAGCAAAATTACCATTTGTTAGGATAATTACTAAGTGATTTTATCATGAAGTTACTGAATATAAAGGGAAGTTACTATTGAGGATGAAAAATTTCAAGCCACCATCTACTACCCATTATAACTATTTGAGGAGGATTAAATTATTATTGGATAATTACTAGTGACAACAACATCCTCAGGTTATGAAGTGTAACATGATTGATCTTGTAAGGATTAGGGATTCAAATTTTATGTTAGTTTTGATTCTAGGAGAACTTCACAAAGTAATATCTTTCTTAAGTGGTAAATTACTTCTACTTTAATCCTCAATAGGAGTAATTTACCTCAAGGTAGTGACATTTGTTAAGACAAAATAATTTACTTTCTGGGATGGCAATTTACCTTAGAAGATATTCTTCACCTTAAAAGTTGTAATTTCCTTTGTAATTAGTAAATTGAGCGAGTGCTAATTCTTGATGATTGTAATTATACTTGTCCTTAGTTGATTGCTACCAAAATCGGATCGTAATGACATTACTTCTTGTAAATTATATATTGTCTTCGTAAACGAAGTATCAGCATCTTAAGTTACCTTTAAGTTTGTAGATATGCATGCATACAAATATTATCTTAGAGGTTGTAAATTTTTTTTGGCTCCATAAATTACTGAATGACTGCTGTTAATTACAAATGATCCACTATAGCTGGGCAATTTTTGTACTCGGGATGGGGTACTGTTTTTCTCATATGGGACCCAAGAAGTGCCCTTTGAAAAAAATAAAAAATGAAAAGCCATAATATTGATGAGATAGTAAGTAGCATAAAGCTCATAGTGATAATAATGGAATTTGATATTTTAAGAAGTCATGATCCACATATATATAGTGGAAAAGATGATTTTAGTTGGATTATGCAGATAGGCTGTATTCAAAAACTAAACATCTAACTAAAGAAAACAATATTTATTTGTTTATATAAAGCATGTGTAAGATTTTAGATAATACACATTTCTGGTCCCTGCAACCATTGTGACATATGCAACACCCTTTTGTGACACCATGTCACTGACTCACCACTTTATGTGACTAGTGACTGCATTGTTGGATAAAAATTAATTATTATGAGCAGTTGCAGCAATTCACTATTGGAATCCAACCATTTCACCAACTTCAGCTGAACTTCACACAGCCCATTAATTTCTTCTGAACATGATATTCTCCATTGCGGAACTTAATTAAGGAGTTAATTATTTTCTTTGGTTATTTGAGAATCATTGGTCGGTTAGTTGATTGTAAATATTGATGTGTCGTTTCTTTAGGAAGGCAAATCCTTTTATCATGTTATGAGTATGGGTTATTAATATTATGAATGTAAGTCGATATTTGCTGATTTTATCCTCACTTTTGGTTAGGAAGCTTTACATTGCTGATGCAAGACCAAGAAAAAATGCTTTGGCTAATGGTGCCATGGGGGGAGGTTCTGAGTCATCTTCCAATTATCTGCAGTCTGAGGTCTCTTAAAGTTTTTCCTTTTTAATATATGATATCCGTGTCACTAGTTTGCTAAGCCAATCTACCTCACTGCAATTCAGATAGTTTTCTTTGGGATAGACAACATCCATGCAATGAGGGAAAGTCTAGCTCGGCTCAGGGAGTATCTGGATACTCATGGGGCAACCTCATCAGATGGATTGTCCTCATTCTTGGTTGGTGTTTTGATCTCCAACGCTTTATAAATAGTTGCTAGTTATATAGAATTAGATCTTTCTAACTGTTTCTACAAACGCTTTACTTGCTTTTGATGGTCTGCTTCCATCATTAGTTGGTCTCTTGTAGTCATTATTTCCATTGTTGACATTCATGAGTAGTTTCGGTGAATCATAACTATGCAGTTTTTTTCTTGAAAAAAATTTGTTGAGGAATCTAAAGTCTTTCTCAATCCATGGTCCAAAATTGAAGCTTTTCGATCAAGAAAAGTGTAGAAAATGCAATATGCAGTATTTGTGTGTGGCTGTTGAGAGTTTCTTGCTTGTGGTATTATGTTCATGCATAAATACAGCTTTTACGGCATTTATCAGTCTCAAGAATCTAGATTATCTATTCTTGCTTTATAGAATATGGAACATAAGTTACTTTCTTTAGGAGTTTAGCACAGTCATTGCATGAACTAGTGATTGAGAGTCGGTTCCTTCTCTTATTCATTCTCCAGATTGTTTGAAGGGTTCTCTGTCAGTCATCATCATTCCGTTATTTTTTATGGTGTTCACTGTTTACTTATGCAAAAATTAAATGAGCAGAGACATGGTGGCTGGACTTGGGGTGGGGGCAATCTTAGTAGTATGTCCGCTTCAGTATCTACACTTGGAGACAGTGGTTGGCTAATACACGTCCAGAGTGTTTTGGCTGGTTCAGCTTGGATTGCAGCACGTGTTGCTTTGGAGTCAGCTTCGGTACTTGTCCACTGCAGGTAGAGATGCATAATTGATGAGATAAAATATATATATTTATATGGGGATGATGGAAGATAGTTCTTTCAGGATCTTGTGCGTGCGTGCGTGCATGAGTGGGTGAGCAAGCGAGATAAAATATATATATGGGGATGATGGAAGATGGTTCTTCCAGGATCTTGTATGCGCGTGCGCAAGCGAGCAAGCGAGCGAGATAAAATATATATATGGGGATGATGGAAGATGGTTCTTTCAGGATCTTGCGCGTGCGTGCACGTGAGAGAGAGAGAGAGAGAGAGAGAGAGAGAGAGAGAGAGAGAGAGAGAGGGAGGGAGATAAAAATATTATATATGGTGATGACGGAAGATGGTTTTTTCAGGATCTTGTGAGAGAGAGAGAGAGAGGGAGAGAGTTTTTTTGGGGTGGGGTAAAATATATTATGGGGATGATGGAAGATAGAGATGTTCTTTCAGGATCTTATATGCCTCATAATGATACTTGATATGCGTGTTAATCTTGTCTTGTTGCTCTTTGTTGTTTATCGATTTTCAATTTCCGCCTGAGTAATTTCTGTGGGATTAAATATGTCAATATCAGTTTCCAGTTCTTTGTTTTGTCTGTCTCTGCTTTAATAGATGTCATAGACATGATCGAATGCCTTTTTTAGTAGTAAAAGAACCCATTCCGATCATATATATCATTTGTATTCATTTTTTGGCAGTGATGGGTGGGATAGAACGACTCAGTTGGTTTCACTTGCAAGCTTGTTGCTTGATCCATACTATCGGACTTTTGCCGGGTTCCAGGTAATACTGAGATTGCTTAATCTTAAGGACACTGCTTGAGAATAAGATTTTCTTCCTTTTGGCAAGGGCCAGAAATGTTTACCCAATAGTATATTGCATCCCTATATGTTAAATTTGGAGCTGACTTCTATCATATGGTTGGATATTCTTAGGGCTACTGAAAAATACCTCACTGTGGATCCAATGGCCACTTACATACCTTTATTTTTGCAAATACTAATACCTTACCACTACGGAAAAACCCACATTGAAAAGAACAAATTACCTGTCCTTACAAACTCATTTTAGTATCTTGCTTACAATTTAAGTGGTTTGGTTTTTTAGTTAGTTTTGAGTGTTTTAGGGAATACGATAATTTAGGATTTGGGATGGCCATTTTTGGGAAGAAAATGGCTTTTCGTAAATAGGGAGACACAAATAATTGATGTGAAGTTTCAAAGTGGTCTTCAAAAGGCAGAACTCAATTATGTGTCTGGTTATTCCAAAAGTAGAGATACGTAACTGGTTATTGGGCGAGAGGTTAGCTATTTTCCTTTTTGTATTTTCCCTTTCTTTTAAGACTATCATGTGATTGAATCATCAAGCACTTTGCTTGTTGCATCCTTTAAGCTTCTGTTCAGTCTTATTGTTCCTTGGATTTGTGGACTTCTTTTGCCAATTTAGATGATTTGGTTGTAATTTGATTTAGGCACTTGTGGAAAAAGACTGGCTAGCATTTGGCCATCCATTTTCAGATCGTTTTGGACTGCCAACTACATCTGGAGGTGACAACACAACCTTTGAGTTATCTAGGCAATCTTCGATGGGAGTTACTCATCATCACCAATGCGCCAGTCATCAGGATCATTCCCAACTCAAGCACCTGGCTCGTCTCATAGTCAGGCCTCAAATAATTGTTCTCCCATATTTTTGCAGGTGGGTACCATGGTATGATGGCTGTATGGCAGATTCTTCACTGCTTTTATAATTAATCAAAACTTTTGCTTTTTCTGCCTGCTTTTATTGTTGACAATACTTTCTTGAGCATCTTATGTCAGGAAAAAGTATCTATGGGTGCCTCATGTGTTTGTTATGGTCCTTCTAATGTGTCCATTTTATTTAGTTTGATGATGGCTGGGTCAATATATATTGGGGAACCATAACATTTCAGTTTTGTCACACATCCTTTGATCCTGCTACCCATAGTTGTGCTTTTAGGTTCACTTGATTCAGACGCTCATGAGAATTAGGTTATTGACATGAATGTTGAGTTACGTATTTATCAAGGTTGAACTATGTAATTATGAAGGTTTTATAATTTTTCAAGTTGTTTCTTGGTGGTATCCATCTGAATATTGAAGATGCCAATCCTTGTTGTTTAAGATTAAGAATAAGCAAGAAGTGCGTCTGTGCTTTCCTTTTTAAGTATATAATCTTATCGAAGGTTCAAGAAATAATGGAAAAAATAGTATGCAAATCCACGTGCCCACATTTATAGGTTTTGAAAGCTTCGGGTGTTTCGCATGAAAGTATGTGCGTCGCAAGATTCAGACCAAGCAAAAATCTTCAAAGCAATAACCAATCCAGACACATCTCAAGTCTTGTAATTGTCTGTTTCACTACCTGGGGTGACTTTTTTCTTTCGATACTTCATTTAGATTCCTGTCGCATGGACTTTTTACTTTCTTATTTCCTTAAATCTTTAGCACTAGTTGATATTGGGCTTATTGGGCTTATTATGTAACCAATGACTGTATATTCTTTATTATGCAGTGGGTTGACTGCATCTCACAACTATTGAGGATGTATCCATTTGCTTTTGAGTTTTCCTCGGTACATACTTTTCATCTATACAAGCCTATTGTTATTTGTTTTTTCCTGCAGCTTGTCTTTTTTTCCTGATCATAGAGCACCTCTTCTCTATAATGTCTGCTTCACTTATTTTGTATTGGTATTTCAGACATTTCTGGTTGACTTCTTGGACTGCGTGCTTTCTTCTCGCTTTGGGAACTTCTTATGCAACAGGTAAACACTCCAAAAACACTGTTGGGTTTATTAAATCACAGCCACTTCATGTTGAAACTCAATTCTGGTCTAGCTATTAATTGAAAATTCATGATAATTTAATGAATTAAATTAAGTAGTTCAAGATATAACAGGTCAGCAATTCAATTGAAGTAACAATTTTTTTCAGTTAGGTTGCTTAAAATTTTGGAAATTTTTGTGAAAAATGGCTTCTCATGGGAGACAAACTTCCCATTTCACTTATTGTTTTCTTATATGTTGTAATAAGTATTGCCTGTGTGATTGTCTACGGTAGATTAAGGAGTGCTTACTGTCTTCTACCTTCTTATTCATTGTAACTAATTCAGTGAGAAGGAGAGGCAGCAGTGCAGCGCCTCTGAGGCTTGTGGATGTTTGTGGGCTTATTTGGAGGATTTACGCAATTCGGAGGGGAAATCTCATGTGCACTATAACCTCTTTTATGATAAATCAAAACATAATGGTCCACTGTTGCCTCCAGCTGCTGCTTTAGCCCCAACACTTTGGCCGCAGTTTCACCTTCGTTGGGCTTGCCCCTCTGAAGCCCAAGCAGGGGAACTTGAAGCTCAATGCCGCAACATGGCTATGAAATTTTCTGAACTGCAGAAGGTTTGTTTATCTCCTCTGCTGTCAGCATCTGCTTTTATATCCTTAAATTCTTTCTGGTGATTCATTCTCTGTGACAAGTTCTCTTTGATGATGGAATACATTGATTTGCACTTCATCTGTGCAATTTTAGCACATATTTTCAATGAAATTGATAAACACCATTAGGAAGTTGAATCCAAAGGCTTAAACTGATTGTTTGAGGGAGACTACATGAGTATAAGGTCCATTTAGACCCCATCGGCAAGTGTTAAGGATATTTGAGCCCCCCTCACATGCAAACTGAACCAAGAATGGCACATGGAATTGGAGAATGGGGAGGCTAACACGCAGAATAAATCCAGGATGAAACCTAGCTCTGACACCATATTAGAACTGATTGATGGAAGGAAACTATGAACATAAAACCAATTGAAACCCCATAAATTAGTGATGTGGGAAATTTCGTAGCCACTTATAGTTTTATTTTCAATATTAGTCCGACATCTTTGTCATTTTTGTCACCATAAAATCATTATAAGTGGTGATTTTCACTCTGCTGTTATGTGGTAGTTATATTGTTGATAATATTTGTTTAGGGGCAATCAAAAGCCTATTTGTAACACAAAATAAGCATTGGAGGCGATTAGGTAACACAACCATATTCCCTTTTATATCCATGTTGATACTACTCAGATGATTGAATAATTATAACATCACTTCTCAGTTTTCTTGGAGAATTAACTTTTAGTGTGATCACATCCTAAAATCTGATATTTTTCCTCAAGTTTAATTTAATTTTGGACAAAATAAGTAAATAATCAGTTTTTTTAGAGTAAGTTAATTATGGACAAAAAATAATCAGTTTGTTTAGAGTAAAACAGATTAAAGATTAGACCATAGAATGTTTGAGTTAGAATGCAACATAAGTAGATCGATGGAGATGAAATTAGGTAAACTCTCGTGGTCTTGCCATGTGGCAAAACAATTTTGCATCTATGATGCACCTTTCCTACCTATATAGAACTTAGTGTGGACCTTAGTGATTGAAGCCCGTTATGTTATGCATGCATAATGTAATCTCAGACACCGGACAGAACAACAATAGATTGAGTAACTATGAATTCCCTAACTAATGAATGTGGATACATCATGGACTGCGTCTTTAGGGTTTTCGGTGATATTTTATTGGATTTAGTTGACTGCATTTTCTGAATACATATGTGGGTTGTGCTTTCATGTCCTATAGATTTATGGAAATCACAGCTTCCAGAATGGCTCAGAATTTTGAGGTTCAATTTCATAGGACTGTCATGTCTTGCCTTGTGAACTAGAGATTCTTCCTTTGCTACTATGTGCCTATTGTTTCAGGGGTATCATAAAAAAATGTCTAGTCCTTCCTGACACCACAATGTCATCTTCATTAGTTATTCTGTGCTGTTTCATCCACAGGCAAAGGAAGTGGCAGAAGGAAAAGCTAAAGAAGTAGCGGCTGCTGTGGAATCTTTATCTGCAGATTTACGGAGGGAGAGGCAACTGAATGCTTCTGCTGTGAACTTGGCCAAAAAAGCTAGTAAAGAAAATGCGGCTATAAAGCGTGCGGTTCAGTCCCTGGGATGCAAGGTCCACTTCTCTGGAAATGGGGATTGCACAGTTGACATTGAAGCTAATCCCACAACGAGCCCGCAAGTGTCTTTGTATTCTTATTCAAAAAGAGAGTCAGATGATCCCATCCAACGCAATGAGAAATCTGACCTCTCTGTATCAATCACTGTAGTGGATGATGAAGTTCTTCCCAATAACCCAATCAATCGTGTTTGTGAAAGCTTATGCCCGATGCGCACACGTGATGGGGGTTGTCAGTGGCCGGATGCTGGTTGTGCCCAGTTGGGCAGCCAGTTTGTCGGATTGAGGGCGAACTTTGATGCGTTTGACCGGCTCTCCATTTATGACAGCTACTTTGACTCGGATAAACTATAGATAATGAGCGTAATGATCAGCGGGTGTATTTAATCAACGGGGAACCATTAGGGAAAGCTTCAGTGGTGGGCATTGGAAGGAAAAGAGAGACTGCTCACTCCTAAAGCTTCTATGAAGCCGACCCTAGTTTTTAGAGTATGGGCTATGGTTTGGGGATGGGTTGTGGGACTCTACAGCTGAAGAGGACACCTTTTGCAGCATCCTCTGCAGTACTCGCGATGCCCGGTTGAATCAGGTAGCGGCTAACGTATTCAACTGAGGTGAGCTGTTTATTCACTGTTGTTGATATTCGCATCCATTGGAAAAACAGTAGCTTAAGTTTTTACTCTCTTTCCCTCTTGCTAATAAGATTAGCGTATGTCTCGCAGCAAAATAAATATTAGACTGTGTACAGATCCTAAAGTCATCTTCTTCCCTAGGTAATTGATGTATTAAGCCCCGGAGCTAACAATTTTGATAGTTGAGAGCTTAATTTTATATTTTACTTAGTGGCTTCATCTGCTCGTGCATCATCACACGCTGCGCATTAAGCCTATAATAAAGACGTGTTTTCGTCTAACTTCTGTCAACATCGCATTTTTTGTTAACACGTGGAGACGGACACTATTGGGGTACATCTATTGTACCCTACAACATTCCGACATGGAGTCATAATTAAGTAGAAAAAAAAAAAGGATAAAATTATAAAATTGATTTATGACGTTCGATGCTTCGTCATAATCAAGTGAGTGTTGAAATTGTCCAGCACAATGTTGTACCACAGAAATTTCCGTGAGAGATCATATTTATCTACATGTATGTAATAAAAAATCGTGGTAAGAACCTTGTGAACTAATTTTTAAGTGATTTAGTTTTATAATAATTTCGTGTATAATCACTTGAACTTGTATGATTTTGCCTCTTCAGCTTTTTGAGACTCAAAACTCTCTAAGGGGGCCTGTTTGATAACTTGAGATAGTGCTGAAAATTAATTTGTTCAATACTTAAAAGGATAATTATTACTAGTTTTGACTTAAAAGATCTATTAAGACTTTGTTGGTTTCGCAGAAAATGTGGAAAATATTTTTCAAAAAGTTATTTTTCAGGAAAATGTAATTATTTTCGGATATTCGAGTGAAATCTGAAAATAAAGTGGAAATTTTTCGTTGTTTATGATGAAAATCCATACATTTCTTTACACTTATTTGAATTTTTAAAATTGATTTTCATTATTTTGATTTTTTTAAAATTATTTTTATTTTTCTTTGTTTTCCTCTTCTTGTTTTTAGTTGGCGGCCAGCCATAGTGATGGTTGGCAACCGGCTAAAGGCGAGCCTAGGGCTCGCTAGCAAGCACAAAGCTCGCCCACCTTTGGCAAGATCCAAGGCTGACTAGCTCAAGCTTTGGGTGAAGCTCGAGCCACTAATTTGGCGAGCCTCAGGCTCGCTGGCCTGGGGCCTTGCCAAAGCTTGCTAGAGATGGGCAAGCCATGGCCTGGGGTGAGGTCAAGACTTGCTTGTGGCTACTCACTAGCTATTACTATGGCCAGCAATTGGCCAATAAAGAAGAAGGAAACAAAGAAAAGAAAAATAAAAAATAATTTGAATTTATAATTAAAAAAAAAAAAAGGATGAGGAAGTGAGGGCTTGTGATGCTGTGAGATAAGAGTAAAAAAAAAAAACCTAATTTAAAACTTTTTTTTTCCTGGAAAATATTTTTTCCAATCAATTTATTTTTTATGAAATGAATTGGAAAATCTAAAACTTCTTTCTGAAAATTGTTTTCTATGAGATGAAGAGAGCCTAGATCAAGAACTCACTTAATGCTCTTAGCAAGGATGAAGTTACATAACTCATTTAATTAAAAAAAGCATCCACATCTAAAATAAAATGTTGACTATTGCATTTCTAAAAGCCTAAAATTTCTCCATAGTATTTTGATTTCCATAATTGGCGGAAAAAAAAAATGACATTTCGTAGTCAATATGCAATTACTATCAAGCAATATATTATTTTCATTTTTTGTAACTTAAAACGGTCAATAATTTAATTTTGAGCATTGATTTTCAATATATCAACAACCTAAAATATCAGTGCTCAATATAGTGGTTCTCGAATTATCATGAAAGCATAATGCTTGGTATAAATGTCAGTTGACTTGATCTTAAGTAGCAGTGGAGAATTATCAGTTTGAGTTGCACTTTTACATCCTACACACAGTTTTTTTTCTTTCGGTTCTCTTTGGCCAACAATGATAAATAGATATTCTTTACGATTTGTTGAACAGGACTTTGCTAAATCAAAAATAGACTTACCTTCTTTCGTTCAGCTATTTTAGCCTTCCTAGTTTACTTTGTAATTGAGGAAACAGGTTAAAAATGACTTTGACTACTTCGACCTTTGTTTAGTTTCTTTAATATTGTAATTTTCACATCTATCTCTTTATCCTTTTAGCAAAAAGGATGGGGACCAGTTAACTCAACAAAATTTGCGCCGTGTGCTATATTCTCCTGAATTTCAAACGAAATCCCGCACGCCACTTGGACCGTTTGGTAACGATTTTGTTTAACCCAACAAAATTTGCGCCGTCCAAATCAAATTTTTTTAATTTTTAAATAAATTTTTTACTTTTCTCCTTTTTGAATTTCAAACAAAATCCCGAGGCACGCCACTTGGTCGTAGTATAGTACTTTAATCCGGCAGATGACAAAGTGGAATAAAAAGAGTTGTTAGTTTTGATTCTCAAATTTGTTCCTGGAACAAAAATTAATTTTTTTTTTAATTCTTGATTCTATTAATTCTCGAGAATAAAAATTTTACCAAAAATTTTAGGCCCAAATTGATTTTGAAAACAAAAAATCAAAATTTGATCATTTTTGGATGGTTACCAATGGGGAGCATAATTCTCTAATAAAATCCACAATTTTCGAAATGGAGAGAGCGCTCCTAAAGCTGTCAAAAGTGATGGCATTTCAATGAAGGAGTTGGATCGTCCGCTTTACTAAAGCTGTTTTCAACGCTCAGTCACTCTGACCAAAAGGAAAAGGGAGGGAAGCGGTCTTTCGTAAAGCAGAAGCTAGAGAACACAGGCAAAATCGACACATTCCCCCGCTTTTGCCCAATGGTCTTGGTCATTTCGACACGTACTCGAATGATTCCCAAAAGCTCTTGTATCTTTCGTGACTAACGTTAGGCATACAAGAATTATTATTATTATTATTATTATTATTATTATTATTATTATTATTATTTTGGTCAAAACAAGAATTATTATTAGTCTACGAACAATGATACAAAGCACTACGGTGAGAAACTACAATTGAGCGTTTGAATAACCGGTTGTAACGCCCCCAACGAAACCGATTTCGTAAAATCAACTCGTGTTTCCAAACGTCATTCTTCGTAAAGCATTTGAAAAGACCAAAATCTTGGCGATGCAGAGTACCTACGGCAGGCAAAACCCAGGTTCGTCTCAGGAGGGTATGTACACACTTGAGCCAAGACCTGAGAAATGCCCTTCAGTTGACTAAACCCATCAGGAGGGTTAATACACTGAACCAAGTTACGAGGGAGTTAAGAGTATACAAAACCACTATACCACACAACATATTGAAGAAAAGAGTGAGTGATCTTTTTGCTAATGCAAAGTGGAATCATCAGGTGCAGACTCTTGGGCATCATCATCAGTAGCTTTATCATCGCCACCCTTCCTGGCCTTCCTCTCTTGCCATCTTCCCCAGACCCACTTCAAGATGAGGAAGCCCCCAAGCGCATAGACCTGCAAATATCACCAATTAAATTTTCCTCCATAAAATAATGCAAAAAAGCAACGAGCTTCAAAAAATGAAGGGTTTTGGATCTTCTGATGATGTCAAACCATGACAAATAAGAACTGCACATGATGCACCTCTTTTCTTAAGTACTAATTTAGTTCTGAAACAAATGAAACCAGAAGACTAGAAAGAAATAGAAATCCACGTTCCATTTACTTCTAGTAAACGTAGCTAGCAAGAATCCAGCATCAAATTGTGACTATGCAAGGGCAAACCCGACAATCAGTGAAACAAAATAGATCAAGAGCTTGTGCTTTAACATACTAATCTGTTGGATCATAAATTTATCACCAACTTTAACACCCTCTTTAACTGTCCACGATGCTTGAGAAGCACTAATTAACCCCTCCTACCTTCTCATCGTACTTATCACAAGATACAAGAGATAGTAGGCCTCCAACAATCTTCATTTACGGTATAGAACTTTATACAGCTGGAGTGGACCATACAATCTAAGTGAATTAGCATGATAAAACCACTGCTACAAACATCACAACATTCAGTAACCTAGAGCCAAGAGGTGCATTTGGTATGGTTTCTACAAAAATTTTCAGGTTTTGTTCTCAGCGCAATAAAAAACGAAATCAACTATGCTGTGTTTTCATTTTATGTACTTCAAAACATGCAGACTACGTGAAATCTTCCAAAAAAAAAAAAATTTGGGCAAAGTTGTTTGATTATAGTATATTCACAATATATAAAACAGTAGATGTTTTATAAAGACAATAGAAAAGATGTTACTGAATCAATAGCTAAATATCTAATAAGGAAATCTCCTAACAATAGTATATACTTCCACATGTTTTCTTTGACTCCAATTTTTTTTTTGCCCTTACAGGTACCTCATACATAACAGTCATAGTCAGCTATAGAATCTGTATGAAGCTTTGACTGAAGCTTCAACAAGCCTTGACTGGGGCTAGTCAAAGCTTCAATAGAACCTGGGGAAGCCTCACCCAGCCACAGTTGAAGCTGGACCAAGCTTCAGTCAGCCTGGGAACCAATGTTTGTTCTGACGCTTCACATGGGCAGTTTGTAAGTGAAGAAGACCGCACTTTGTCACACTAAACCGCTAAATAAAAAGACCAGTATTTATTTCGCATTTGAAAGATTGAAGACACAAAAAACCTGTTTTTTTTGTGAGCACTACAAAAACATCCACTTGCTAGCGTTTTCCTACAAAAACTGTTTAAAAAATGACAGCAAACGTAGTTATAGCCTCCAAGTGCATTCCTTCTCACTGAAAACAGAAAAAGAGAATTTTGAAAATTTTCTGAATGCTAACAGGGCCCTCCTAGTCAACTCACTGCCTCAGTTCTTCATGCTCTTCATGCTCTCGGTCGGTGTCTCCATCAAAAGAACCTCACTGCTATCTAACCTCACGACTAGATATCCGAGCAAATCTGTGACTTTGTAGGATTAACGTGAAGGCAATGAGTGGCACACTTATCCCTCTCAGCTGTATGATCTGGTTAATTACATCCTCACTGGCCAGTGCAAAAGAAATTTCCAAATGACATTTCTCTGTCCGCCATCATCTACAGCCTACGATGGGGATACAACATATCTTTCATAGATCTTCTAACCAACCCAGAAAAGTCTTCCCATTTCATCATCGCCATTCTCATCGAAGTATTCACCAAGACCCCCCATAAATCAGTAAATTCCACAAGCAACAACAAACAATTGTTCCCGACACGGCAATTGATTCGCCCGAATGTGAAAAAAAAGCTCTCGATTCGTCTCGTAATCGACACGAGGTGCCGATGACATTCCTGATCACGCGTTTAAAGAGACGATCGAACCAAAACCCCCTTCACCAAAAACATCGTCGAACATGCATCAACGCGATAACGACATGACATCAAAACATTCCGAGCAACCGAAAGGAACCCGTCAGCGCCACCCGCGTACCTGCCACAAAATCACGGGGTTCGACGTCTTCCCGGCCTCCTCCTCGACCTCGAGCTTCAACGCAGGCGGAGGCTCCAGGGGCTTGCGAGGGAACATCACGACGTCGGGCTTCTCGCCCTCGCTCTCGCCGCCAACGCCGCCGCCAGCGCCAGCCAGTTCGGGTTCCTTCACCGGGGTCGGGTCCTTCTTGGGGAATTGGAATGGGAACTTGAAACCGAAGTTGGGGAAGAAGGGGAAGGCGTTCTTCTTCTGGTCCTTGGGGGCTTCACTGCTCACCAAGATCCCATCTTTATCAGCCATGAATGTCCCCCACAGAGAGAGGAGGAGAAATTTGGTAGCTTTGGGTTCAAAACTTGTTGCAGAGGCGGATAAAACAGAGAGAGAGAGAGAGAGAGAGGTTTGTAGGAATTGAAGAGGGGGTTATGTAGGGGGGGATTCCTCTTGAAGGCAATCTTCCTACTCTACTTTAGCTTTTCTCTAGAAGGCTGGAGTACTTGTAGCACACTCACCATAAAATTGACAACGTTGTTAGCTGTTTTCTCCCCCCTCCTTTTCTCCTTTTCTTTTGTTCTTTTCTTCTCTCTTTCGAGATTGGCGACTTGTTCAATTAAATCCTTCTTCCGAAAGTCTGAGGACGGTTGAACCGAAAAGGAATAACATCTCACTCGTTAATTTTATTGTTTTCTTCATAGTTATTTGATGAGTTATCATATTTCATATGGAAGGTATAACCATAATGGATATGATTATTATGGGAGAATAAATCTCTCGATGGATTAATGAAGTTCTTTTACTATCTCCGAGGATAAAGAAAAGTTGTCCAAAGATTCATAAATTTGTTGTATTTTTGCCAATTTAAATTCAATCATTCTACATGCCATGATCAATGTTGATGTACGCAAGTTTTATTAGTTTCATAACATATTATCATTTCTTTTTTTTTTTTCCTCCTTCCTCCGTCGGCCACCCAGCCCTGACAATGGCCAGCAATCGGCCAAAGGCTACGGCTAGGTCGCCCCTTCCCAAATCCCAGTAAATAACATTTCAAATTAAGTCGTGGATCGATTTATATTGTTAAGCAGAAAAAAAAAAATAAGACATGCTAATGGAAAAATAATTTAAATGTGACCCTCTTAGGAGCTATCGCCATCAAACAAACATCTTACACGTAACATAAAGAATCCATATCATATGATGGCTTAAAAGGTCTAAGATTAATATCTACTAATCACAAAATAAAAATTCCAAACAAAGATCTCGAGCTGATTAACATTTGCATGAACAATTAGCCAAATCGACAAACTGGTTCGCAAGATCAAAGAAAACCCTAGGCAGGGTTTGCACCCACATAGTGACTAAGACCCAAACACATGCTGTGGCGTGCAGATATTCAGACGCGGAATACGCAAAACAAAAATGTTTTCACGACATGATAATCCTTAAAACGGAGAAGAACCAAGAGACATTCACATTCCAGCATATTTATTTCATATTATCTTCCGTGTAACAGGCAATGGAATGAGATTTTATTCCTGGAGCTAACATTTGAAAGCTAGTCAGGTGCCGCAAATCATCCTTGCCTTAATTTCCTCTCGAGTGAGTTGAGCGCAACGAATTGACAAAAATTTGATCCTTCGACGGGACTAGCAAGGGGGGTACAATGGAACGTCGGTCCCCACATAAAGTAGCAAGATCATCCTGAATCATTCTAAAAAATTTAGGAAGTGAAGCCACTGCTTCAGTGAGAAGATGAGGTGCCCGGCAGATAATTAGGGCATATTTTCCATGTTATTACAACATAAGTCTTCGCATGTCGCTGAAGTTCAAACGGAGAGCTGAAAGAAATGCACCTGCAGTTGCAATAGCACCAAATGAAAACGCCGCAAATTTTCAGCAAAGAAACGAAAATAAATACTAGGCAAACATGTGTGACTCTAGAATGCTAACTCCAGAATCATATCTTCTACTGCCAACAGTAAATTTGACAATTTTAAAATGGGGATAATGGTACTTCTTGTTGCTCCAGCATTAATGATCAGGAATTCCAAAGCACGTGGCAAAGATGTAAGAAGACAAACGAGTGGCATCTGCATATGGGGCAACAATTGCTTTCTATATGCCCATATACTAAATAGCGTGAGAGAGGAGAAAAATAGCAGAGCCATACCAATTGACCTGCTACCTATAACTTCTAACTAGACACAAAAGCGAATTCAGCAGTGTGGAACCAGCTACAAGAATCGTAGAAACGTGCGGTTCACCCTTGATACAAGGGAGGGTTAAAAAATAATACATGCAAGAGTAATTACACTATGATTAATGAGAATATTGCACTATATCATTCAGCAAAAAGTACCTCCAACTTTGCCATCAAATATTCGGTGATCAGCAGATAATGTCAAGGCCATTTTCGTGACTACTGCAGGACGCTCGACCCCTGCGCAGCATGTAGGTAAGCTTACTTATCTGAGTCACCTTAAACATGCACAGTACATAGAAAAGTGCAGTGCAGTCAATAATATCTCACCGTCACTTCCAGTTACTGGTTCAACAACTTTATTTCCTCTCCCGACTGCAAGTATACCAGACTGCATGGCAAGAAGCACAAGAATTTGTAAGAGGTAATAACATCTAATTTTGATCAAGCAGGAGCTAAATGTCATAAGATTCACCACAGCATGCAAATATGGTAAACAGATGCACACAAGTGCAGAAACATGCACACCACACTCATACCAAAGGGAAAAATGGTTCTGCAAAATCAATAAATCTATGGTACTAGTTTTTCCTACTTCCTCTTTCAGTATTTTAATTCCTAAATGATTTGAAGGAATAAGGCTTTTCATCCAATTGGTGCTTTATTTATGCACAACTGAGAGAGTGTCACTACCCAATGACACTTTAATCTGAGCAAGTAGCTATCCTCCAAAAGTATACACTCTCATGGCGGGTGTGGTCATGCATGAATTTTTTTCCATCAAAAATCCAGTTGTTCTTACTTCCTATTTTAATCTGTCAATACATAATTTTTTTGAAGATATATAGCTTTTCATCCAGTTGGTGTTTTATTTGTGCAAAACTGAGAGGGTCACTGCTCATTGACACTTTAATTTAAGCAAATAGCTATTATCCTTTGGAAGTATACACTTTCATAGCAGGTGTGGTTGTGCATGAATTTTTTCCCATCATTTAATCTACTCTTGCTTCCTCTTTTAATTTTGTATTTTAAAACTGAGGGAGTGTCACCGCTCCGACACTCTCACAATGCATGGTCGTGCATGAATTTTGTCCCATCATTATGGAGAGAAAAAAGTTAAATAAACAGAAAAAGGCAAAGCACACATTCCTTTCTTCTTTTACATATACGGAGTATGGAACACAGACAATGCATGCCAACACAAGTGAAAGTGCAGAATTGAATAACCCTAAATAATAGATGTTCAACAATAGTGTAGGGAAACATTATCACATGGTATTATATCTCAACTAACTGTAAACATTTCTCCTTTTTCAGGCACTTTCTCCTACAAAGCACGTATATTCGAGATTGTCATCAATTGTGGTCAGTCAACTATGTGCTTTTCAGCCAATATGTGCTTGTGTCATTCTTGATGGAATTGGAATATGAATCATTTACCAATTTATATAGGTTTTCTATGTATTCTTAAAAGTCATGTAGGCTTTGATGCTTCCACAAAATCAATAGCCATAATTGAACTCTATAGCAAAGATTTCCTCAAAAGATTTAATTACGTAAATAATCTGTCTTGAAGGAGTTTTGTAAAATTTATTCTAGATTTGAAAGAACCAAATGCTTAAGCCTTCCAAGAAAGGGGGGAAAAAAGGAGGACATGCATGACTTTTGTTTTAATTTTAAACCTAAAATTTCCACCAGCATGTCTGCTACTTACCGAGGGCAGCAAAACTACTAGCATGTTATATCAGCATCCATGCATATTAGAATGAGTGAACTTGTGAGAATGTATAGTGCATATGCTGAAATGTGCAAGGCAAAGAGGAATACCTGTGGGGGGTTAATAATCGCACAAAAGTGATCCACTGGGAACATTCCCAAATTTGAAATGCTGGAAGGCAAAACAGTTGCCGCGTTGGTCAAGCATGAGTGAAAAACTGAAATGCAACTTCACAGCAAATGATAAACATCTATAAACCTGAAAGTTCCTCCTTGGAATTCATTTGGCTTTAGTTTCCCTGCTCGTGCCTTTTCAGCCAATTCCTTCACCTAAATGTAACAAACTACAAACATGATATGATCTGAACAAGAATCAAGGTCAACAAGAAAGAAAATAAGAGAATGAAAGAGGAACCTAAACATTCCAACAGTTATATCAACCGATCAAGTTCATAATTTCTATATCTAGATAGTCACTGAATCTTGTAACTCTGGTGTGAACAAAAATACAATTAAGATAATGATGAAGTTGCATAATTAATTGTTAACAACATTAAAATGAATATTCAATGCTTAAAAGGAAGATAATAAGTTCTTAATGATTAAATGGCTAATGATCTAGTACACAGGCATCACTAGAAATTAATGTAACTTTTCAATTATTCTAAAAAAGTACCTCCGCGGATATTGAAGATATGGTCTTCTGCTCTGCATTTCTCACAATTGGAGTCATTAAACCCTGTAAAATGAGCCATACAGGATAAATTTTATGCAGAGTTCTACAATGAGGTTACAGAAAAGGATTCTCACTCAATTACCTTATCAGTCGCAACCGCAATTGATATATCAACGGACTCACAGAGAATCACCTCCCCCTTCTCAGTGTCCCAATAGGCTGCCATGAATCACCAAACATAACTTAATTTATTTATGATAGTTTCCTTTCTTCACCTAAGAACTTCCTTGCATGCAGACCCATTTTATCCTTGATGTAAAGTGGCAACATGACCGACAAAAAGGTTTTATACCCCAGTTTTGGCTGAGCCAATAGGTATTCTTCTCTATAATTTGAACATACAGGACATAGATGGGTTTCAAAGTAATGAAAATGTTTGAGTAACCCAAAATTTCCATCATCTTTCTCCATAAAAAGGCATTTCCGCACTTGAAGACATGATATTTACTTTTAAAATCTTTGTCCTTACACTCATGTTAATCTGGGAAACACAAATCGTATGAATTCACAAAACATAAGTCCACAGAGATGTAAAAGATACACAATCATTGTTGGATTGAAAAGTATGAGAATTTGACACCAGCAATGAACCTTATACAAATCCATGAACCAACCCAGAACAAGACATAACAAAATTGAATGTAACTACATGCCAATCCAATGGTACTATCTAACTAAATAAATTGAAAGACAAACACCAGTGATGCTGTTATTTTACCGCTAGTTCAATCCATTGGGAAGTTCATCTTAAAAGTCTACACCAATTCTCTCCCTTTAATAGCTTACATAATCCATGAGAAAGTACATGATCGTAATACCCCAGAATTGAAAATCTTCCGTATTCAAACATGAACAAGAGGAATCAAGTTTTATGTAAGATCCTACCATCTTATAGAAACTAGCTTGTATCAGCTGTGAAAAATGCCTTGGTGATAGACAAGACCAAAGCTACTACAGTCCATCATTCGACCAAAAGGCTGAGAAGAATACTAGTAACTACTTATAAAAATGCATCAAAAAGCAGTTTTTCACTCCCAAATTATTTTATTACTGTGTTATATGTGTCTCACCATTTGCTTCTGGTACATTTCTAAGGGCAATGGCTACAGCCTTGATGACAATGTCGTTCACTGAGACCTTCGCATTATGCTGCTCTGGAAAGGTGGAATTTAAAAAATCAGTGAGAATAGAAAAGACCTGTAAAAGCTGAACAAACAAAATGAAGGTAGCCTTTCAAACCTATCAGCTCTTTCCTAAATTGAAGTAGAGGATCCAGTGCAACATCTGAAATGCACAATGGAATTTCAGTAATATGATAAATGGAAAAAGGACACATGCAAGGGAAGAAGAAAATATCTAACCAATAGACAAGTATAAATGTGGTGTAGTCTGCTTCGACTCCAATAATCTTTTTGCAATAACCTGCAAGAAAACAAGATTATTAGAGCACTGCTCGAAAATCTACTACTTTGAGCACCCCAAGGGTGAAAAAAAATGAGAGAAAAAGAAACAAATAAAACTTTATTACGATGAATTGAAATTTATATTGCCAACAGCTACCATAATCAGCTAAAAAATGGTCTTCTCATGAGAACACCTATCTTAGTTCATGTTAGACTCGTACACATTATTAGTCGAATTGCCGCCAAAACATGCAGCTAGAACACTAATAACAAGAACACTAGAAATAGAAACTATTATGAATAGGGGTGTGCAAAAGAACCGGAACCCATCAAGAACCGGAAAACCGCCCGAAACTAGTGGTTCTTAAGGGAACTAGTGGGTACCGGTCCGGTTCCCGATTCCGTAGGCGGATCCGCCCACTCGCCCACCCGGACCAAACCGGTTATATTATAATAATATATTAATTTTTAATATTAAAAAAATTTGAAATTAGCAAATCTAAAATTTAGGGCTCCAATCACCATTTTGTTTCAATTCATTACTCTCCTACTCCATCTTGTCTCTCTCAATTCAAAATCTCCCCGAGCTCACTCTTCCTTTTCGATTCACCTCCGGATCTACTCATCTCCCCTTGAGTCCTAATCCGAACTCGGCAAAACAGTGAGTTAATTCTCTTTTCCTCCCTCGAACTTAAACTCTCTCTGCACGTCATCGCCACTTCCGCATTTATTGTCAATATCGTCCTCATTGTCGTTGAGCTCGTCCTGCTTCTACCTCCCCTCTTCCTCCTCCCCCTCCTTAGGCTTCTCCCCATCATCCTCATCTTCGGGGACAAGCGAACCCTAGGTCTAATAAGCTCATCATCCCCATTGTCCTCCTCATTATTGGTCTCGAGGGAGAAGTGGGAGACGACGGAGGCGGTGGCCAAGATGGTGGTGCTGGCCAAGATGGAAGCAAAGCAAGGATCGCAACCGATTGAAGGCGAAAGGGGGAAGGTGTAGAGGTTGGACCAGTTCTATGGATCTATCCAGGAACCGGATTAGACTAACGGTCCGGTTCCCAAGTGGATCCATGCAACTACGGGCGGTTCCCAATTATAATTTTTTAGAACTGGTTTTTAGCAAGCGGTTTCCAGTTCTAGATCGGGAACTGCCCGCCTGGACCATACACACCCCTAACTATAAATAATTGATGGCCTAATTCCCTAAAAATCCCTAAACTTTATGTAGTCCCAATGCTGCCCCAAACTTTTTTTTTTTGTCTCATAAAAAATCCTCAACTTTCACTCTAGTCCCTTATTTGACCACACCTCCAAAATTGTCTCTAGTTTACTCAAAATTATCAACATCAGATGGAAGTTCATTATTAGGACTTGTGCTTTCATCAACACCTTCTCCTTGTAAGGGACAATAGCAACCTCTTGATGTTGACAACATTGAAGGAATCGGTGGCCATTTTTGGATGCGTGAGCAAATTTGAGACGAGTGAAAATTGGGGATTTTTTACAAGACTAAAAAGGTTCAAGACACAATTGGGATTGGACCTAAAGTTGAGGGTTTTTTAAGGAAGTAGCCCTATAATTTCTTATCCTATTGTATGTTGTTAGATCTATATATTGCAAAATGCATGCAAAGATCAATAAATTAATTCATAAAAAATAACACAAGAAATTTTTGCCCTAGTATGCATTAGTTCTCACTTCGTTTATGATACCATTATTTGAGAGGTCATCTGACTTCACTATGTAACTATCACTACAATCAGTAACTGTAGCTTAAGGCATTGAGCATGCAGACCATCCAATTCAGCATATATGCTCATGGTCCCACAAATGGATGCCAAAGTTCATGGGCACCTATGTAAGTAAGCCAGCACTAGGCAATTAAGTATTCAACAGCATAAGGAAAGTATTGTTAGTTTTACAATCAAACAAGTCTCACCATCTCTTCCCATTTTCTTTTCAAGTCCAAAGCAAACTTGCTTTAACTCCTATTCTTACTATTCACCCATGCTCCCACTCCCAGCTATCACATCCAGAACAATTGCAGAAAACCATCAAGTCAATAACAGCACACTGGACAGAACATAGTGAAGTCTCTCTCATCATGTAGTTGGCAATCTCAATTTTTTTATAAAGAATAAACCAATGTATCTTGCTATGGAAAATTTACCGATTGCAGTAAACTCTCTAGAGAATAAGAGCCTGCTATTCAGTTTTGATTAGCTAATAAGAAATCACTATTCTCAGTGCACATGAAACTCACTCAAGAATGCTAAAAGAAGAGCTAACCTACTAGATTTTGGTCTTTTTCCTTCACGCCACAACAAGTTAATCTGTAGGTTCGGATTTCCTGAACAGGTGTGGGTGAAGGCAATTTCTGTAAAGAATTTTATTCATCTATTCTGAAAACCAGTGAAAAACAAAGCTTGTTCAAGTATTCAACAGTCATTTTAAAAGCCTACTCTGTTATGTAGGGTCAGCATTAGAAAAATAATGGATTATTTTCCAAGAAAGGAGAAATTATTAGTTACTAAAAGTTCGCACATGATTCTGCCTAATGGTTTTGGCATCGCATTCTCTTGATTTTTTTATGGAGATTATAAAATCTATTTCTTCCAAATTCTCCTGTATATACAGATGTGCAACTTGTGGATGCTTTATTGATGAGCACTCTTTCACCAGTCAAAGTATACTGCAAAAGATGAAATGCAGGCATATCATGTTACAATGACTTCTTTTGCAAGTTGCTTGTCGAAGCTTTCTTTTCGTACGATCATATTGAACGCCAAAAGCCCACTATATCAATTTGACTAGTTGTTCTCCATTTGTTTGCATAATAATTACTTGTTATCCATTCGAATAATGTCATTGTAAGCTGCAGAATAGGGTGTTATTTGATCTTTCCATAGACAACTGAATTATATAGCACTAATCAAGTCAAGTCGAGGGGCATAAGAGTGTCTTTGCCACTTTCATTCACTCTAGAAAGCTATCTATTTTGTTGTCAGTGTAGTATGTAATAGAATAGCCAACATATATTGATCAGGAGAGTACGTATATTTTAGAAAGATAGAAGAGCCACAATATTCTCTACCTACACACACGTGGCAGTAGAACCTAACTTAATTCCAATAACAGTGATAAGAATCCAACCTTGCGAATTTGACTGTTTGGCAGATCTTCAAAAGAATCTGACTGCTTCACATGAGCACTAGTCTCTGCTGTTTTGGCTGTCGACTTGGGAAGAATCTCAGTCGAAGGTTTTTTATCTTTGGGTATGCTTGGAGATGCTTTTCCAGACTTAATAGCAGCTAGAACATCTCCTTTTAGCAAAGTGCCGTGGGCACCTGATGCCCTCAGTGAAGATAAGTCCAGTCCATGCTCTGTAATAAGCATTTTTGCAGATGGACTGATCCTTGAAAAATTAGATTTCCCCGGATTAACTTCAGCTCTTGGTTTTTCATGGATGGGCTTTTCTTCCTGTACCAAACCACTGCCAAGAGAATTTTTCACGTGCTCGATATCATCTAGATCTTCAACCTTGAAAAGGATTGTGCTTTAGCATTTATACGTGTGTCAACGAGATAAAGGTTGTAGGGAGTAAATAGACAAAAGTTCGAAGGAATAAACATGAAAAGTATCTATAATCCTCCATAATTGGAGATAAAACATACAATGGTATTTGCAACCATGACTTACAGTTACTGCAATTGGTTGTCCAACAGGCACATCCTTTGAACCTTCTGGTGCTAGTATCTTGGCCAAGTAACTAAGACCAACATAATTTCAGGAAAAGTATAAGCAAGTGAAACCAAAAGACACAACAAGTTCTTCAGATCTTGCTCATTCTTATTAAACAAGAGACTACAGCATTTAGTGACTTCTATAAGTAAACGTGCAGATAATCTCTAGATTTGAACATGTAAAAAATAACCTCTCAAAAGCTGTGGCTCATAGCAACACAGGAAGTTAAAGGAAAGACTTAAAATAATCACTGCCAGGTTCTTTACTATTCAATGAAATTATTTATTAGACTTCCCATGCATGCACACCCTCTTGTGAGGGAGGAGACAGATTTTATCTCCTCTGATGAGTAACTGAGCAATATGTGACATCAACATGTATTAATCATTTGTGTCTTAAACATTGCACAACTACCTAATATTACCTTTATCAAGGAGCAAGGTTTTAATTTATGCCAGTGCATTTCAAATGCATGAGATCTCAAGCATATCCAATGCAGCATCGACCCAAAAAGGATCAGTTCACCAATCTACTAAAAATCAAAACTGCATTGAGAATCGGTCCCATTTAACAAACTCATTTTGAGAGACTCACCACTTCTACCACCCATCCAAGTTTTGAAACCAACACTTGCAAATGGCTTGCTTTTGTAACTAGGCCAAATAAATCCAAAACTTCTACTATCAACCATTTGTTCATGGAAATTAGAGAAATTGAAGTTCAGTTCAGGAAACTCCAGTTTACATTAACTCAGCTAACACCCTTAACATACACTTCCCACTACTTCATTGTCTAGCTATAAAAAGGGATACAAATTAAGATTACAGATTCTTTTAATATTACAAATAACAAGGATGATAACTTCATCATCTCCTCTTCAATTTATATGTCAAGCTGAAAGAGTCCAATTAACTAGAGCAACATGCATCATTATTTTTCTGTCACTTCTGCACTCTACGTATAGAGCATGCAGAGAGACTCACAAAATCCTACTTAATCCAATATATAACCAGCTAGCAAAATTCCTAAACTACCAAATATACTTAAACATAAGCATTTGCTCAATTCCTAAGTTCCAGTTACACTTGTCTCCCATCTTGTCTCCCAGTCCCAGACCTCCGTCTCTATTCACCAAAACCATATCATGCAACTCTGCATATCTATTTTAAAGATGTGATGAAGAGATTTTCTGTGGTTTATGTCAAAAACCTATAGCTGAATTGGTATGACTTGTATTTGCATTAAAAAAAAATTTCTTTCATACTTCCCAAAGTAATCTCACTCCAAGTTCTGCCAAAATCTCCTAGACATCCTTTTTGGCCCTCCGTATTGTTGGAGAGATAGTCAAAAGAACATTCACAGATGGAACAGCAAACAGTTGAACAATCAATAACAGCCAATAGATGACCAAACTCGTGCAACACAGTTACAGAAACATCAGAAAGAGAAACAGAACATATGATATGCAAACTTATTTAGCCATGAAATATTACCCTTCTTCAAGACTTTCAAACTCAAGAGTGGCTTTATCTGTCTCTATCTCACATATCACATCACCCACTTCTATCTGAGAAAAAAACATACAATAAAAACACGCTGATTTGACTAGTTGATTTGAACTAATCAGGAAAATAAAACACTAAATCTTGAGTTAATAAGTAATTCATAACACCAACCTTTTCCCCTTCCTTTTTCATCCACTTAGCAATGTTCCCCTGGTTCTGCGTATGCACAAGCAAACCAGAAAATGAGCTCCTAAATAAATCAGCCAAATAAGCTGCACTTCGTTTGTCAATTCAAAGCCAACTTCCAATCTCTCCTTACCATTGTGGGAGATAATGCTGGCATTCCAAGGACAACATGAGGAGGAAGTTCGGATGTGTTGATATTAACAGAACTTGTCTCCCGCACACCACCTTCAGTTTTTATGTTCTCATCAGAAACCTTTTCAGATTTAGCTTCTGATCCTCCAGCAACAGAAGCTGGTATCTTCTGAACATCATCTAATTCCTCCACCTTGTAGAACAAACAAGCAAAAGTAAGCAACACAAATAAATGTAACTGCAGAAGTTTTCATTATTTTTTAGAAGTGAGAATCTCATAGAGCAATTATGTCAGTAACAGTGCCACAAGGAAAAACTGACACCATGATTAGACATAACCATTTACCAAATATCAACGTCATTCCAAAAACATGATAAGGAACAAATATTACATTTCTAAACCAACAAATGGAGAGCCTGAAATCTTTGAACTATAAGAAAACTGAGGACAAACTATAATACAGAATCACTTCATGAAATTAGATGCCTTATGAAAGTTCGTTAGAGCCAAACCTATCTTGAATTTCTAAAATCCTAGATACAAGCGTGACTTTTGTCAAGCAAAGATACAACCCTATAAGCTTTTCAATATTGCTAGTAAAAACACAAGCGATACAGTCAAACAAGGACTTCCACAGTGGATTGCTTTATTTGTCTAAAAGTAGTCGACGGCCTCAAATAATCGGGAACTAATAATAAACCCCTAAATAAGTCTCATATAAGAAATTAAGGTACTATTGAAAAAACCAACACAAAAATTTTGCTGTCAGTTGTCCAGTGAGGAGCTGGTGACAAACCTATTCAGAGTCAATTTCCCTCTCCAGCAGCTTGAGGCTACATTCGAACTAACATTTGTAGTTAATATTTTATTCACTGAAAAATGTCTGCCAAACAAGAACAAACTAGAGTATTTATATGACAACACCAATATCACTTTTTATAAAGGAGCCTAGAGTATTCATAGAAGTACTTCAAATGCCATTTTTAGAGAATTGATTTTTTTGTCATTACAAATCATCAGAAAAGGAAAAGAAAGCAGAGTCATTAACAACTTCCCCTGGAGCACTTGTTAAGCATGCTTAATTTGGAATGCTTCAATTCAAAGCAACGATTAAGCATAACTTGAACTCAGTCCATGCATTGGAAACTGTAAAGTTTCCTTAATTAGAAGTTTACCAAGTTCCCTGGGGCACTCGTTTAAAAAGTCCCAGAAGAAAAAGGAGGTTTGCAGCCAAAAAAGGCATTGCATTATATTACGACGTTTAACTGAACTAATGCAAGTAAGAACCCAAAATCAGAAGATAAGTAAATCCAACAATATAAAGAAATATAGAAGCCAAGCAATTCTCTAGTGATTTAAAATGGAGTAAAGGATCGAGGTGAATCCTACCGTTATTGCAATAGGTTGTCCAACAGGAACATCCTTCGAACCATCAGGTACCAAGATTTTAGCCAAAAAGCTGCAGAATAGTACTTGCACGTGAGATGAGATCCAACATTCTCTAGGAAGGAAAATAAAGATGACTCGTGGGTACTAGAAGGAAGACTATTGGGGCACAGCAAAAACTCCACCCTAAGGGACTGAATTTTTTGGCACACCACATTCCAGGTGACAGAAATAGCACAGAGCTGTAGAATTACCCTTCTTCAAGACTTTCAAATTCCAAAGTTGCTTTGTCTGTCTCTATTTCGCATAATATATCTCCCACTTCTATCTGTTAAAGGGAAAGATAAATCAGTAAAAGTAGCCCTAGCAAAAAGAAAAGTCTTCTCCCATCAGTGTATGAAAGAGAAAAACTGCAGGTTATTGTTGTTTAACAGGTAAGCAGACAATCTTTAAAACTACCCCCTTTCTTCCAATACTGACCTTATCTCCTTCTTTCTTCCTCCATTTTGCAATGTTGCCTTGGTTCTGTCCAAGCAGAACGTACATAAATCATAGAGAAAGGAAATGGAAAACACATAAGATGGAAACCCCTCCAAAAATTCCAGAGGAATATCTCACCATTGTAGGGGACAAGGCTGGCATCCCTAGAACGGTATGTGGAGGAACATCTGCAGAAATATACAATACCAGGTAAAGGGGATGAGGCTCTTTTAAGAAGATAAGTTTAATGGTAACAAACTATTGGACCTTCACTGCTATAGAAATTGCTAAAAGCAGAAAGATTGATCCAACAAAGAAGCCAATATAGGATCGAAAAACTTCCAGAAGCAAAGCCCATATATGCATATATATATATATATATATATATATATATGTATGTATATATATATATATATGAATGTATGTATGTTTGGATCCAACCCTTCATTCAAATTGTTCATTTAGACTTTCCTCACATGTTCCTTGTTAGATTAACATGATTCTTATTGGGAATTAGTGGTGTATGGAAGACAAGAAAAATGTTTCAAATCCAGAAATTCCTAGCCGAAATTGGTTTAGGGAATGTTGCCTTTACCTCTAAGTATTCAATACATTGTTGATGGCATCATGCCTCTTTAAAAAGAGAGATGAGTTAATGAGCATCAACCTTCATAGGTCGGGTTAGTCCAACCAAAAGAGATACGGAACCTTTAGAAAAAGTTTGAATAGTCATATTATCACCCAAATCCCAGAAATAATACCAAATTACAAAGGTAAGCTGCATTTTAAACCATCCTAAAACTCATTATTGAATCTTATATTCACGAGTCAATTCTATTGATAATTGAAAAAATGAGCTTTCTTATTATCTCACTCACAAGCCAATTGCAACCCTAGTTACGCACTTGGGCTCTAAAGCCACAATGTCTGATAAAGTGCAACAAGATACTTATTAAAGAGAGAAGGAAACATGACCTTCCCACAACCTATCATGGACACATCTTTCCTAACTCAATGTCATGGAAGCTTTAGTGAAGATCTTTTTGCTTGTGCAGCAGCTCTAACAATGAACTTGATGAAGAAGTAAAAGAACTTTCTTTATTATATAATATGAATCCTAAGCACAATGATAACTATACATTATAGGTAGAGGATTATGTACCTGTGGATGAGAAGTATCGCACGCCAACTTGCAGCTGCCCATTGAGGAAAAAATGAGAACCAGCTTATAATGAATTCCAGCACATTGGAATTTGCATACTTACCCGATGCTTCATATAAGTATCATGAACCCCAGTGGCAGAGAAAGAAGCAGGCCTGATAATGTTAACTTTTTAATGTGAGCAACTTATAGCATAGGGACTGAGATAATCAAGCATGAAACATAAAGGAAAAAATCTTCAGAAATGAAAGTGATGATTAGATAACCTAGGAAGGGGTCTAATCAGATAATATGGAATCACTATCAACTGTAGTTCCATGATAAAGAAATGGACCCAAAGAACTTTGGTTTAAATGTCATTTGTGCATGTCTGTCCACAAAATTGCTCACAGATGCATGCATGGAATGTATGTACATAGGCTAGAAATAGGGCAAAGAGATTTTTTGAGACACTCTTGGATTAGTTTAAATGTCTAACATATCTTCAGTTCAACTTACTCCTCCGTTGCAGACAACACCTAGCTTGAATTAATTCAAGTTAAAACTCACTCAGAACAAACTAACCCTCATAAAACCAAACAAGACAGTTGTGAAGCAGCATTCCACCACCTTCCCAAAGTAAATACTTTAAGGGCCAGAAATTAAGCATACAAAGTGAGGAATGCATTGCACAAAGACTTATTTCATAGAGCAAGACTTAATAGCTGCAGACCACGATGTAGCAAAAGGAGAATGAGAATCATTTGTGAGCAGGCAACAGACCTTAATGTTATTTCATCTATCACAGAAGAGTTCCTCCTATTGCAAGAGCTGCATCAACAAGTCCAAGTTAGTTTAAGGCACATGATCCTTGCAAATGAATCCTACCGAACAAGCTAAACAAATTCATTAGAAATTCACCATCCTGGAGCTGTCTTATGAGGGCTTTTAAAAAAAGAAGCAAAATAATTGCAATTGTTAGATTATCCATTTATCACCCGAAAAAGGTTAAACTAGATATTCACGTACATAAGTACATAAACCAGATGAGACATCATAACCATAACACTACCCAGACACATAAAAACCATTCATGTAACATATCTCCACTCTCATCAATACCTAGGAATCAAAGAAATACAGCCTGAGAGAAAATGGCATGTAATTAACTGATGCATTTTCCTTTCATATCAGATAGATGAATTGGCATCCTCAGACTCTTCTGATCCTATTTCAACTTCAATTTATTAGAGAGTATAGTATAGAAAATACAGAGCAAACCTCCACAAATCTGCAATAAAGGAGTAAAGCCCTACTTTGAAAAAGGAAAATTGTTTCCCATGATCAATTTCTCAAAAGAGCGGTGTTCGTGTACGCTAATGTCAGATCAACTAAAGATTAATATACATAGAGGAGCAACTTTGGTGCTGTGGTAAGTAAGTTAGGAACAAGATGCAACAAGTCCTTGCGGACAAAGAAGCACAGCATCTCTACAATCTGCCTCACTCTTAAAACACCCGCGACGTCTTCCGTAATCCCTCATATCAAAACGCAAAGAAACCCGGCAAATACAATTAGAGACAAAGCATTGGCTAGACATAACAACACAAGGAAAATAACACAATTACAAACGCAAGCACAAGGTATCACCATCATCCACGGCAGACGCAAGCTAGAAATCACCTAGCCACTCAAAATGCTCGATCACTGCCAGGCCAAAAAACAGCGTTGAATCAAAACCACTCGGATCCACATTTCAATTCAGCCTTTTCCACATAATTCAACAAATCCTTCCGAGCCTCATCTACACACGCTCAAATGCACGCCGAATCGTCACTCAACGCGCAAATATCCTCAAAATGCAGAGAAACATCTCTCTCGGCAAACATCCTAACGCGCAACCATAGGATTTTTCCCTTCCCCCAGACGTGAGTCCGAGAAACCACCCGCACGTCGCGATCGTCCGCTCCGATTCCGAAGCCGCCCGATTTTTCTCTCGGCGAAGCAGCATTCCGAACGCGAGAAGAAAGAAAAATAACAACAAAGCCATACACACTCCCCTCCCCGTCTATAAAAACAAGCACCGCACACGATCATTCGATCAGACAGGCAGGATCGGTCGCGGCGACGGAGGACGAGATTACCGGGAGGCGGCGGCGGCGATGGAGGAGAGCGAGCGGGCCCTGAGGAGGAGAGGCGCGCGGGAGATCACCGGGCTCCGGAGCCGAGAGAGCGCCATGCGCGAAAGCTTGCTGCTCCGCCTGCCTCTCCCTCCGACGGCGACGAAAACGGCGGCGGCGGCGGCGGCGGCGGCGGCGGTGATGGTGGTGGTGGTGGTGGTGGCGGTGGTGGGATTTGACGTCGAATTTTGACTTCCGAAATGAGGGCGCTTTCCCGAGATCGAGCGTGGCGAGCTACTCTGTCCGAAAAAGCCACGGGAGCTCTCTCCAACTACCTCCGTCGTACCTCCCACTCCGTCGATCGAAACATAATTAATTTAATCTCAGAAAGCACGAATTTCGCGTGTTAATATAAATAGTGGGATTTTGAGGAATTCATTACAAATTATTAAACAGAAATTAGAAAAGTGAAAGGAGTTAAAAAGAAAACAGAAATTCTAATCCCGAAAAGTCGGCCGGCCAATAGAGCTATCGAGATTTTTGCACTTTATAAAGTGCGAGATTTCAAATTCGATTCATGCCCAGTTTTTACTTATTAATGCATTTCTCTTTTGTGCATCCATAAAGACATTTTCGATTAAAGAAATTTAAAAACCTCGTTGAAAATTATTACAAATATTTTATAACAATCGAAAATTTAGTTACTATTACGCTTGATTGATATGATATAATATGGTCATGTGAACTAACTTAATTAGATAATTTTTACACAACTATAGTAACTTTTTCGGTGATTTGATAAGCATCGACTATAGACAGAAGCTCGCGTCGCAAATTCCTTTTTTTTTTAGCCCAAGACATGGTAAAATGTCGTGAATATGGAAGGAGATTTTTATAAAAATTGGGAAAAACCTGTAAGAAGAGCTGAGAAATGTTCAAATAAATCAAAATTTATTTTAAAAAGAAAAGGGAGAAAGAAAGAAATATATAATTTGGCAAAGCTTGAGCGTGCTCTGAGCCGTGCAGGGTTGACTTCTATCACATGAGAATGAGCAATGGTTGACCAAGTTGGAAAAAGTAGTTGTGTACAGAGAATTTGTGTCTGTCTTGTTTTTTTCCAATAAATTGATGATGAGTGTTCTTACAAGTTACAACAAAATAATAAAGAGAACCCCCCCTCAGAATCCCTACCACCATTTTTGCATTTTACAAACAAGCTTGGAATTACATCAAATAATTTATAATAAGAAAGGACAAAAAAAAGAAAAGGGGAAAAAAGGGAAAAAGAAAGAGAGAGAGAGAAGGAAAGAAAATTGGTCCTGTCATTTGCATCAGTTACCAGCAGGGTTGGGTAGGAGATTTTAAGGGGGATACACTGTGCAGCTAAATTCTGAATCTCGAACTTTGAATTTTCGCTTGTCCGTCTTGTAAAAAATTTCTGGGGGGGCGATTGCTTCAAGTATCCCCCCTTCGTGCCTCTACAGTATCGAGTATCGAAACGTCTGAAGGTGAAGGAGTCTCACCGACTTTGAAGACCCTCAATCGCCTTTTTCCATTGCCATGCTCTCTGTTTCGTATCCTCGAATGACATTACCTTCTTTGGCTGTAACAGCAGCAAATTGAATCAGGCGAACCGATAGCCAGCTTATGTACACATAAAAATCCCATTTAAAGAGATGGGAAAAGCATAGACCGATCACAGCATGCCAGATCAAGGAAAATAATGCACAAATGAGTTACATCTGAAGTTAGTCTCAGGAATAAAGCAAGAGATGTCACCGACAGTATGATGCGTAGACAATGCCTTACAGTTTCTATACACAGCATCCCAATCAGAGCTGTCAGATTCACAAATTTCTGTATTACAGAATGACTAAGATAACCAAACATCAGTTGGCTATTTTTTGACGTCAAATTGACTGGATGGCCAATGTTGATGATAATTAATGCTTATACGTGCTATTCCTTTTGAAACCCAAACATATTCTGCAGCTAAATGTCCCAGCATAACTCACAAGGACATTTTAATTTTATCAGCAAAAGGGTTTGGACAGAGAATTTGGCCGAGATAACTCAGCTCAACATATAACAGAGAAAAGAGACGAACCGTGCAGATTTTGAAACTTGAAGGACTTGCGACTTGGACATTGAGGTCATTAGGATTGTCAGACCAGATAATATTTCCTTTCACAACTAGTTTTGCCGGGTCCACGTATATTAATTTCGGCTTATTAGTAAGAATAAGCTGAACCTTCTTGTTTGTTAGCTTCCTTATTTTCTTCACAGTTGAGATCATCAGGACAGATTCCCCAGGATCCAGAAATTGTTGCCTGTCATGTTAAGGTTGTCAGATTGCCCAGAAAATATAGAAACCATGCTACATAATAGTAGCCCAAAGCCACCAAAAATGACGACTTAAGACAACTTCCTGGTTGAAATAGCAACAAAACAAATTAAGAGCTCAAACAGAAGCTATAATCCAAGATATGGTCAAAATATGAGACTGATAAGAAAATGCCATTGGCCATTAAGTCCAACAGTGTCATTTCCAAAGACAGCATCACCTCTGAAGTCAAAATGTGTGTATAGAATAAGGAGATTAATATACAAACACTCGAACAAGCATCGAGTAATTTCATCTTTCACGACTAGGGGACATTAAGCACCATCTAACCACAAAATTGAGCAACAAGTATAACCTATTTTCTGATAGACCATCTTAATATCAATTTCAAGCAAACAAGAAGTCCTGACAATCTTTAGGTAAGGATGGGATGCCATTGGTCATATACAGCCCTTTTTTACTTGCATATTGGACTATTTACACCATGCATCCTACAGCTCTTCCCATATCCCTCACTGAAGAAACTAAAGACCCAAAAAAACTAGCTAGTTCTGTTTTTAATTTGTAACAGACAGAAATAATGCCAAATAAGACAAATTTCAAGAAGATGAAGTGATACCATTTAGAATCAAAGGAGTCGATGGAAGCGAGCCTAGTTATATGAGCAGATGATTCTGAAGATGATGCAGGACCGCTATTTCCCTCAACTTGCCTCAATGCACCATCCCCAATATGAGAAGGGTTCCATGAAGAGTCCTGAGAATCATCAGCATCCCCTGAATGAACCTACAAAAAGAAGCTCCCTTAAAATGATATCCCAAATGTTTGAATGTCCATATGCTTCAAAAGCCAAATAAATTGTACCACTTGCTCCAAAGCTAGTTTTGGTGGTACTTGCTTTCTTAAATTTTTCCAGTCAACTCCTGCAAAGAACGGGTGCATTTTGAGTGCTTTGTAACCATCAGGTCCAGCACCTGGTCTTCGGGTAGGTTCAATGTCCTGTGCAAGATTGCTTGGGCATTAAACTACACATGCCATGCTCCGTAAAGCAATATGAGATGCTTTTTCCCCCAAATAAAAGAGATCGATAGACCTATAATTTCTTTCCTTTGAGCCCATTGAAGTACAAAATTCATAAAACCAAGATGTTTTATGTGACAGTCCCAAAAGCATTAATAGCAACAAAAATAAGGTTCCGAATGATCTCATTCATATCATAATACAACACCCCATACATTTCTAGCTCCAAATATAAGTAATCAAATTAACTGCATGTGTAATTGAACCCATGCACACATAATAACTCCATGCTCCCTCAAAATAAATCGGTAGGAAATTCAAGAGTAACAACCAGAAATTGAACTCAAGGACTTGCTCCCCATTATGGACCAAACAATTCATGATAAAGCATTTGAAGTTCCAATTTCAAAGTTTTACAGGAGCACCTCCTTGGTGCCTAGGAAGCAGTGCTAGAGCATCTTTACCATATGTGGGCTTTTCCTAGTATTTTCTTGTGAAGTATAACTAAGGGCTTATCTCGATAAAAACAATTCGAACTTCAAATGTTTCATTCCCCAAGTCTTATTGAACCTTAAACAAATGTTTAGGATGAGGTGCAGTACTGCTATGTGATGAAAACGGGTAATTACAACACCACCACCTCCATCCCTATCATGATTTTATTCCATGTGATATCCTTTCTTTTGTTTAATATAGATATGGTATGGACAAGTCGTTTTGCAAGTTGTCCATTTATAACCACGCTCTACCAAACACCCATAATCAAAAAGCAGGACAGTCTACATGATATCGTCCCACCTCGACCACCACTAGCCATCTCTTTTTTTTTCTGCCCCTTAACTTCCTTGCTCACCAAGCATACGTTGTTCCACAAATAACTCCACTATTTCCTTGCGTGTGTATTTTCTTTTCGCACGCTTATTGTATGAGCACCGTTTTCTTGTATATGATGAATCCCAGTTGCAGAATCCATGCTGGGGGATTTCAGATCTCATATACAAGGATGCCACTTGCTTCAGATATACATATCAGTCCATTTACCCTTTCCCAGAAAAAAAGAGAGCACCTCATAGTTTTTCACAGAATTATCAGCACATGGATGTGGGAAAAGCGCTGAAACATTGTTCATGAATCTGATCTACTTTTCATCTTCTAAACCAATTGAGAGGAGCTGACAAGATTCTGTTAAGACTTGTTCAGCAACAAAAAGTAAAATGTCTAAGGGTGGGTTCGTAAAAAATTGGGTGAGAATAGAAAGGACCAAAGTATTTATGAAGATCACCGGATAATGTGATTGGTCTGCATGCAATTCATGTCTTCACACATACAAGTTGAAGAAGCAGAGATACAAAAACAAAAATATAAACTAATTGATGCCAAAAATCAGTGAGATTTTATATGCATATGCAAGATATCAGCCAGCCAGAAAAGGACTACTATTGCTTAGAGAGTCATCTCAGTCTTATGTCAATGCAGCTCCATGCATTGCACTATCTGTTCTTGCAAAACCAATGGAGAGCACATGTAAAGAGCTCAAAACTGTACTTCCATCAAACCTCCCACTAGACTCACCCTTGTCATCTAAACAAGGCATCAGTTCTATCCTAGCTGCATATATATGATGAAATCCATATGAAGCATCTGAAACAAAAGAATGGTCAACATAGAAAGGTCCCTCTCCATACTTGCTGGGGAAACAGAGGCTCTTTGCATAATAGTTAATAAGAAAGCAACATTATCTTGGCAAAACCATGCCCCTTCAACCCCTCTCCCCACCTTTCAGCCGCCAAACTCTATGAAGGATTTCTAGTAAGGGGAGTATGGACTCTTTCTCTCACATTGCTGCTCAAGTGTACCCTAATACAGAGTCCTTCATATCATGAATCAATGTATCAACTCATGATGACTACCACAAATTAACCCTACCGGTAATTTCATTGCAGATCAAAATCTGATGACAGCATAGAAAAACTAGGCACTTCCAGTTAGTAAACTAGACAAACCTACGAAATCACTTTCAATCCTTGCAGAGTGGAAGCATGTTGTACAAAACAATTTCTTCAGCATCAAGTCAGTAGCTTACCAACAACCTGTCAATGAGGTCCTTAGCTTTATCAGAAAAATACTCTGGAAATCTTATATCTCTCGCTATAATTCGTTGGAACGTAAGCCATTCACTTGTATCTTTAAAAGGAGAAGTTCCTGAAAGCATTTGATACAAAGTGCAGCCCAGCGCCCAGAGATCATTTCTGTTTGAATATATGTTCAGAAGATCAAACTCTCATCCTTAAAAGAATGCAAGGTTAGCAACAAAAGATTCACTCTAGTGCCCCAAAATTGCTATTCCAAATTTGCTAGTACTGAGGTGAAGCATTGGATAGTGGAGGGTGCCATACCCAAAAGTGGCTGGAGAGGAGTTGAGGACCTCTGGAGGAACATATGCCGCTGTGCCCACAAAGGTACAGGCCTTATCATCTGAAATGGAGTTAAATAGAATGAACTTCAAATGCAATGAAAAGGTAAAGTGTCGTCGGAACAGGTCTAAATGAAAACAACTCTCACCTGATGCCGCATTTGGAAGGACAGTTATACTGCTATCTTGCAGAGGCTTCACACTCCCAAAATCAGCAATTTTAATATGACCTTCGTTGGTAAGGAGCAAGTTCTCTGGCTGTCATTTAAGTGACCATTAGCATTTTGCAAATTACGAATGATGAGAAAAGAATATTACAAGATTACCTTAATGTCCCGATGTATCAAACCGAGATTATGTATGTACTCTAGAGCATCAACAACTTCAGCTGCATAAAAGCGAGCTTCATCTTCTGATAAGCGACCTTTCTGTAAAAACAAGCTAACTAATATCAAATAATGCAAAATGAAAGACAGCAAAACATGGTAGATATCTGATTTGTGGGAAAAATGATCTTGGGATTTTTTTCTTTGTTTGTATAGGATTGATCATGAAGTAGCACAATTCTACTTTAAAGTTGTTTAAACAAGGATTCTTGATTGTGTTCCATGTGCGCGAGCGTGCGCGTGCGTGTGTATACATATATAAAGAAATTAAGAAAGAAAAGCAAAAAACAAAAGAAAACATCACAAGACTATGCTTCATCAGAACAAGATGCCTAAAGCCAAATGAAAGAATGCCACTTAGAATCAACCAAATTTCTAAACCATAAGCATTGCAATGGCCAAAAAGTTTGATAGCATGCATTGGCATAACCAATGCCACCTTGGACAAGCTAAGGATATGATTCCAAAGCTCAAAAGCAAACTCAGAATGAAGAGAAAGATGATCAACAGATTCCCCTGAATGCTCACACATGCAGCACCAGTCCGTGAAAATGAACTATTCCTAAGATTCTCAATAGTAGGAATCTTGGTCCAAGCTACTGTCCATCAAAAGAAGGCATTTTTATAAGGAATAAGAAGCAGCCGGATTGCTCCAGAGGGGAATGAACAAGGGGAGAATTTCCCTGTGATCGAATAAGATAATTTAACACTGAATGTTTTGATATTAGATGGGTGCCACGACATATTGTCATCCCCAAAGCCATGAATTCTGAAAGAAGCCAAAAAGGAGGAAAGCTCCCATTCATGCTTTAATTGTTCCACTATGGTATGTTTCATCAAAATTTCTGAATGTCTCGTATTACTATGGTGGTGTCCATGTTGCTTTTTGAAATATTCCTCATCTATTAATCAGAGAGAGAAAAATGTCAAAAAGGTCAAAGGCATTCCAATAGACATGGATTCTGCAATCTAAGGGTAATTTGAATTTTGCATATTAAAAATAGAAAAATAAAAGCAATATAATCATAAACTACCCATAGGGCAGTCACTACTAATGTAATAATCAGGTCAACTCTAAAAAGACTAACAAGGATGGCAACCCTAATTTCATGTAAATGGTGATTGTAGTAATATCTGGAGAACTATACCAGACAAGTATTGTGCAACATAAGATCATTTTACAAGAACTCACCCTAGTAATCTGATCAAAAAGTTCTCCACCTTCACATGATTCAAGTGCCATATCTACAAAAGTAAATGGAGCATCATTAGATGACAAAAAAGTCGAGCCCAGGAGAAGAAAAGAAAAGAAAGCACCCAAAATATAAATGAAAAGTGAAACACTTGAAGAAGGAATAGAATTCCGAACAGACAGAACCAACAGGACCTACATAGTGAAAATGTGTCCTGGAATGTGAAATATAGCCGCACAATGCCTGGATGATCCAACTGATCAAGAACAATCCTCTCCAGCTTCACATAAGCTGTTTTATTCTCTTTGGTGATGAATTTCTTGTCCATAATCTTCAAGGCATACACCGTTCCTGTGTCCTTCTTTTTTGCCCTCACAACCTGGCGATATTGCGAGACATATAACAGTAACACCAGAATAATCTACAACCTCATCAGAAGATAAAATGTTTTCTATTGTGACACATTCGAAAAAAGACAGCAATTTGCACAATTTAACACCAACATGCCTATTGAAATGAAACATATTATACACAATTGCATGGAAGAGCAAATCACAGAAGATTTCCTACTAGTTCATCAAACTTTGCCCTGTGAATATATCATCACCTGATAGCCTGGCAGAGCAATGGTTGTACTCTTCCGGGCTGTTCCTGCCTAAAATTTTATCCTAAAATCCTAGTTCATGATATTATACTGACTATGGCAACACGCCCGCAAGCTCACGCACCGACATATTTGACTTATAATTTTGCGCCTCACAACGTGCAGATACCAACCGAATCATACACAACAAAAAGGAAGAGAGATTCACACAGAATCAACTGCCCCAGTGGCTGAGCTAGCAAGAAAGCTTCCAATGAACAATTCACGCAATTATTTTCTCAATTTTTTTTTTTTCTCATTTTGTTGGCTGAGGATGAGCAATATTTTCCAGGTCGAAAGACACAAAATCACCAACCAGCTTAATTAACCAATCAACGGAAAGCACACCAACCAAATCAACAACGACAAACTTACCAGCTCAAGATGAGGAGAAAAGCAAAAGAAAGAAAGAAACGAAAAGAACGAACCTTTGAATAAGAGCCAACGCCATAGATCTTCCCCAGCTCAAAGTCCTGAATCGTGAAGCTCTCCTGCGGAGCTCGGAACGCGAAGCTCTTAGATCTCTGAACATTCCCTCCATTAGACGAATTGCTGGAATTATTCCCCTGAATCTTCAGCTTCGAATCAAATTCCTTCTCCATCGCCAACATTTCTCCCTCAAACCAACCAATTAGAAAGAACAAAAATAGCTGCTGCCCTACATAAGAACCAACTTTTTAACACAACCCCTCTCTCTCTCCCTCTCTCTCTCTCTCTCTCTCTCTCTCTCTGGGGAAGAGGGGGAAAAAAGGAGAAAGACTGAAACTTTCACAAACTTTCACCCTTAAGAAATCTGGGGAGGAGAGATTTGACCGTTCAAAGGGAAACCCGCATTGAATCAGAGATTGTTTCTTTGTGTTGGGGTCTCTTTTTTGGGGGGGGTTTTCTTGGGAGGTTGGTATTTTGGGTGGGATTCTCTGATAAAGAAGAAAAGCTGGTGAATGAATTTGATTCCTTTATGTTCTATGTGTGTGGTCTATGATATGAGGTTGTCTTTGTTTTGTTTATCTTTTTGAGGAGGGAAGAGGGTTTTTTTTTTTTTTTTTTTTTTTTTTTTTGGGTCTGAGAGATGATCAGCTTTTGCTTTGGAAGAACACAGAAAGTGAGGGGGAAGGAAGGGTTGATGATGATGATGAGGGAGAAGGGGAATGTGGATTTTGAGGAGAACGGAGGAAAGAGGGGAGAAGAGAGGTATGGGGATTGAAGAAGGGAAGGGGAACAGCACATGGGATTGAATGATGGAGGTCATTCATTCATTCCCCTTAACGAAAAACACACAAAAACACACACAGCCCTCCCTTACTAGATTAGTTTTTTCCATTTTAATTATTATTATTCTCTCTCTCTCTCTCTCTCCCCCTTTCATTCATTCCCCTTAACGAAAAACGCACAAAAACACACACAGCCTCCCTTACTAGATTAGTTTTTTTTCCATTTTAATTATTATTACTCTCTCTCTCTCTCTCTCTCTCTCTCTCTCTCTCTCTTCGGATTATTAGGCACACCTAAAAAAAGGGAGGGAGGGCATGAAAAGTGGTCAGTGATGGTGCTGCTGATGCTGTCTATGATTAGGAGGAGGTGCCATGTCAATTTTGTTTTCTGTGAGAAAAGGAAAACTTGGAAAAAGCAGGAAAGTATGTTTCTTCCAGCGAAATGCAGACAACAGAATTGAATCAACCTCAGAGAATGAAATAAAATTCCAGATATGTGCAGGTAAAAAAGAGGAGAAGAAATGCTGGTGTTCATTGCCCAAAGAATATGTGTATGGCACGAGCACAAAAGTATATTTCAATGGAAAAAAGATTATGCTCTGTCTGTAACTTTTTTCAAAACCAACCTGCTTTATTGTGCTCATGTTTATTTAAAGTTTCATTTATGATAAAGGATTTTGACAAAATAAAAGATTCTTACATTAAATATAAAGTGCAAAATGAAGAGAGAAAATTTTATATAAGAATATTAAATAGAGCCGTTTAAAAAATAAATAAAACCTACGGTGGAACCTTTTCTTATCCTAGAATGGCCAGCTTAATTTTTAATGAAGCCCCATGAGATGTTTCAAGTCATGATCAAAGGGCATTTTCGTCTAAAGATTCTTTCTTTTGTTCCCTTTCTTTTCTCCTTTCCCTTTTCCCCCTTACGTATGTTCATCTTCTTCTTCCTTCTTTCACATTTTCCACCTCAAGTGACAATCTCCTTATACATGATAAAGTCATCGATAAGCCTCTGCATTGGCATCACCTACGGTAGCTTCTCCATCTAACTATGGCTTGACAAGCTCAATGGTCATTCTCCCTCTTCTTGATCACAACCATAGTCACCATATCTCTGAACTCTCAGCCACATTCATAGCCACTTGAGCTTTGAGCTCTTGATTATAATTGTTGGATCTTTGAGCTAGTGGCCATGGACACTCTAATTTCAAGCTTGCAGCCATGGCTGCTCTCTCTTCATTTTGTTGTAATCTATGATGTTTATGCATGAAGTCATGGTAGGAAATATTCACTAGAATTGTATGAGAAAAATTTGTATTTATGCAATACATGCAAGGGATATTGATTTAATTCACTTAGCTTGCTAATGTAGGGCCACTTTTGTTTTTGTTAGAACCTAACTTGGAGTCACTTATGAAGTCAAATAACATGATCCATAGTTTACTTTGATTGATTGGAGGCAGAAGCATGCGGAAATGTGAGGATGTTTGAACTACATCTTCAATTTTAGTTTCACCATTAAAATTGAACTTATTTTCCATAATAGAGGAGAAGAGAGATAGGAGCAGCCATGACTACAAGCTAAAAGCTAGAATGGTGTGGCCACTAGCTTGGAGATCTAGTGGCTCCGGCCATGGCTAAGAGCTTGAATATATGGCCATGGCCGCAAGTGAGAAGAGAGAAAATAGCCATAAGTGTTGTGGAGCCAGTGCTAACTAGAGGAGCGGTTGTAGGTGACACTAGTGCATACTACCAAGGCTCACTAGTGACTTCATGACATCAAGCAGCACAAGCATTGAAAGTGGGAAAAGGAAAAGAACAAATAAGAAGATGAAAAGAAGAAAGGGGAAAAATGAAAAAAAAAAATGTTCCTAACAAAATGCCTCTAGTCATGGATTGAAAAATGGCTTCTAGGTCATATTTGAGACTGTTAATGACTTCATGACCTTATTTGATAATGTCAACTCTAACTCTCTATTGAGAAAACGGTATTACATCGGAGCGTTGTTTGAAATTTAGGAAGTTTTATTTAGAAGAATTTGAGTCTATGAATCAAGCATTTAAGCTAACTTCTTGTAAAATGGAAACAAAAAGTTAATACTCTTGCAACTTGTTTGATTGGAGGGAATCAGGCTGAAATGGAATGCTTGTATGAGTTCTAATAATAATGTAACTACAATAAATAAATTAGTAAATTTATATGAGTCATGTTCAATCAATTACATTATATCACTATTAATATTGATTAATATTTCTTTCAACTCATAACACCTACCTATTATCAAAATAGATTTTAGAATATAACAATATATTTTCATAGCATAAGCGATATTTTTCTAATTGTTATGGCAGATGCAAAAACATGACGAAATTAAAACTGATAAAAATAAAAGAACATTGAATTTATGTGGAAACCCTTGCGGGAAAAACCATGGGGAAAAAGAAGTAAAATCCACTATAGAAATTTAAGGATTACAAAAGATTACTTTGAAAAACTAAGATTTTTTCTATCTTAACTTTGTAGCCTAATAACTTGAGAAAAAGAACATTTATATTGTCCCCAAGCCCTAACATTGGTCCAAGCCCATAAAAAAATTCAAGACATACTCAATAAATCTCCATCTTGGCTTGAATTTTACATAAGTGACAAACAATTTTCCCCTCCCATTAGAGTAAAACTTAGTTATAGCAAACATTAGCCAAATCCAAGCAATGCTTGAATTTGGTAATAGGCAAAGGATTCGTCATCATATCAGTTGCATTATTTTTCTATATCAATTTTCAAGGCTTTGAGGTAGCCATTAGCAAGAATGTCTTGAACAAAACAATATTCTACATACATTAATGTGCTTTGTTGTCTTCATGATACATTTGATCTTTAGTGAAATGTATAGCACTATGACTATCACAATGGACAACAGTCACACTATGATCCATACTAAGCTCTTCAAATAAGCATCTTAACCATATGGCCTCTTTAACTGCTTCTACAATAGCCATATATTTTGTTTCTATAGTAGACAAAGCTACTATATGTTGTAAAGTGGCTTTTTAACTTACTACACAACCTTCAATAGTAAAGATATACCCAGTCAAAGACCTTCTCTTATCAAGATCACCAACATAATCAGAATTAACATATTTTATCAGAATGTCACCAATTTTCCTAAATTCTAAACCAAAATCAAAAGTATTCTTCAAATATTTCAACATCCATTTCATAGCTTACTAATGAATATTGCCAGAACATTATAAATATCTAGTTACTTAGCTAACAACATGTGAAATGTTTGGTCGAGTACAAATCATGGCATACATGAGACTACCAGCTACACTAGAGTATAGGATATGTGACATATTAAATGTCTCATATGTTTGTGGACATAAATTAGTTGATAATCTGAAATGAGCAGCAAGAGGAGCAATTACTAATTTGGTATCTTTCATGCCAAAAATATCTAACACCTTTTCGATGTAGCTTTTCTAAGAGAGATATAATTTTCCCCTTTTTCAGATCTTATTGAATTTACATGCCTAAAATTTGGTTCATTACCTCTAAGTCCTTCATCCTAAATTCAGCACTCAACCGTGCCTTCAAATTTTGTATGTCAAATTTTATCTTTTGTCGCAATCAACATATAATAACAAATAAATGAAAAGGCCATTATAAAGTTTGTTTCCGTTGTTTTTCTTTTCTTTTACTTCGGTTCCCTTTCACTCTTTTTTGAAATATAGTTGGCTTTTGCAAAAACTATCATATTTGCTTCTACAATAGTTAAGTTGCATTATAAACAAATCAACCTTTCTATACCACTATCTAGGCGATTGCTTCAAACCATATATACACTTTTTTCAATGGACAAACATGCTAGTTGACCCATATGGATCTTCTCTTCAAGTTCACCATTTAATAAAATTGTTTTCACATCGAGTTGATCAACTTCAAATCATGTATAGTAACTAATGAAAGAAAAAACCTAAATAGAGCTGTATTTAATGACAGGTGAAAACATGTCATTAAAATTAACTCATTCAATCTGACTATAGCCTTTACGAACTAGATGAGCTTTAAACTTGATATGTTCAACTCCAAGAATACATTCCTTTCTTTTGAAAACCCAATTATATTCCACAAATTTTTGTTCTTTTGGTGGCTTAACAAGCTCCCAAGTTTGATTCTTTTCAAGAAATTCCATCTCTTCGTTCATAACAATTAACCACTTTTTTGCCAAATCTTTTTGAAAGAGCATAAGTAACAAAAAGAGATGGCTTCACTATCCTTCTTTCTATTTTGACAATAGAATTTATAGGTTTTGGGCTTTTTATAATCTTTAAATTGACAAAATTTACAATTGAAAGAGCATAAGTAACAAAATATGAGCATCCATATTTCTATGGAGAACTCCTTGCTTCACCTATCCTTTTTCTTAGTCTATTTTTGACAATAGATTTATATGTCCTCAAACATGTAATCTTTTCACCAATTTCTTCAAGAATTCAAAGAATTTTTTTTTTTTGTTTTTCAAACTTTTCTGGAAAAATCATCAATTTAGTAGATGGCTTAAAAATGCCTTTTGAAGAATTTTTTGCTTAAAGAAATTATAATCAAAAGTGCCCTTTGTTGTGTAAATTCCTCTCTTAAATTTGATCATTTTCTGTTTTTTACAACACTAATTTTTAACCACGGAAGACCTCTCTTCTTGAACCCCTCCATCCCTTTTCTAATCACAAGAAATAGTATGATTCTTTCATAACAAGGTCAATTTTCAATCCCTTCATCAACAAAAGTGAACCTCTCATAATCTTCATAACTCCACCTTCAGCTGTAAACTTATGACTATTAGTATAAGTGTACCCAAAGAGATGAGGTTTTTCTTTAAATAAGAAACATGTTTGACATTATCCAAAGTTCTAATGATGCCATCTTACATCTTAATGTTAACAATCAAAATCCCAATTACTTTACATTTAGCATTGTTTATCATTAGAATAATTTTGTTGTTAAATTTTTTATATGTAGAGAACTAGCCACGATTAGAGCACATGTGGTATGAACAACTTGAATCAAGAATGTAGTTATCATTGAATTCATCTTTATCATATACAACCAATAACCAATCTTCATTTTCTTTTTCAACAACACCAGCTTGAGCAAGGTTTTCGTTTCCTTGATTTTGCATGATCCTAATTATGATTGTTTTGTCAATTTGCATTTCCTTGATTTTGATTATTCTTATTATTTTCTCTTTGTCGTTTTGCCTTTAGTTTCAAACAATTTATCTAGATATACCCCTTAGACTTACAATAGTTACAAATAAAATCTCTTTGCTTTGATTTTGATCTGGACCTACCACCATTACTTCTCTCAATAAACCTTCTCTAGCAACTAAACTAGCCACATGATATTACTGCCTTCAAAAGTCCATTTTGTATCTAGTTTCTACTTATTTAGAAGACTAATCTTGGCATCTTCAACATCAATAGTTTCTTTAATAAAAATCATGGTTTCTCTCAAATTTTTATAAAAGAAAGGTAGTGAAGCCAACAGTAAGAGAGCTCGATGCTCATCTTAAATCTTAACATCTATACTTCTTAATTTAGATATAGCATTGAATTAAAAAATATATAATATTGAAAAGAAGCACCTTTAGCCATACAAAAAGTGAAAGAGTCGTTACTTAAGCCTCAACCAATTAGTGAAGAATTTTGTCAAAAAAAATGCTCTCTAATTTATTCCATAAACTTGCAACTGTTTTTTTTTTTTTTTTATCTAGTACCAACTGCAAAACTTCACTTGTGAGGCACAAATGAATAGTAGACATGAGTTTTTCATCCAATTCTTTTTATGTTTCATCTAACGTGCTTTATGGTGTCTTACCTTTCCCAAACATAATTTTCTTCAAACCATGCTGCGTAAGAACAGCCAACATACGAACTTGCCATAATTTGGAATTGTCACTCACATCAAATTTCTCAATATTAAATCTCATTGTTGAACTTAAGCCATAACCAAAAGATCGAGAAAAAACCCTAAAACTCTTATACTAGTTGGTCATGGCAGATGCAGAAATTCAAAGGAAATTGAAATTAAGAAGAATAAAATAACACCATATTTACGTCAAAACTCTTATAGGAAAAACTACTGGGGAAAGATAAAATCTACTATAGAATTTCAAGGATTACAAAATGTGGCTTTGAAAACTAAGACTTTATCTATCTCAACTTTTTAACCTAATAACCTGAGAAAAATAATATTTATATTGCCTCCAAACCCTAACGTTGGCCCAAGCCCATAATAAAGTTCAAGACATACTCAACACTAATTAATATTGTGATTTTGAATAATGTATGGCCAATTATTTTATAATTTAAAAAACCATTTGAAACCTTGACAAATGTAATTTTAGACTAATAAAAGTATACATTTGATTTGATTCTTCAAATCCATTCTTGTAATTTGTGTTTTATAACCAAACAAACTAATATCTATTCTATTCCATTACTACGTAAACCAAGTAAAGTAACTGGAATCCTCTTTCAATTCCATTCTTTTTCATTCCACTCACTTTTTATGCAATTTTATTATACCTTAGCATATATGACATCGGTTATGCCATTCACGATTTTGCAACAAAACTTCATGGGGAGTTGCAAGACAAGGTTCAATAGCCATTAATCTCTCCATATAATAAACAAATATGAAAGAAACCTTCAACCTCAAATTTGAAAAAAGAGAAAACTCATTTTAGCTAAGATAATAAATAATAACTGCATATTGAAAAATCACAAGTGAAATAGTAATTAAAAATATTAGCAAAATCATCATATTATCCAATAAATCTACATAAATTCTAAATTTAAATAACCTTTGTTATCGTGCAATAATTTATATCTATTTCCAGACATATATCAAATCGCATTTTCCTCTCCTCTATCACAGCTTTTTCATATTGTATGCAAGTGTAAGTGTGCCCTTTTTGCAAGTGTATTTTAATTGCTAGTCAAATCTCTTTTAAAGGGCGACAAGTTCTAACCAACTCCGCTACTCCCTATGCGTTAAAATAAGAATCTCACACTTATTGCAAAATATTCTTTTAAAGTCATAATTTTATTGTCCATCTAGAACCTAAATGTGCGAAGTGGACAAATCCGTCACTGCAAACCCATTCAATACTCCATAAATTAGTAAGTTTTTCCATAGGATGGGGCAAATTTCCTAGGCACAATTGGCCACTCCACTCGCAAAATGGGTTAAACTTATGACGTCATGAAAGATAGTTGAAGTTTTTACTATAGGCTATTATGCTCGGTGTCACTATTTAAGGACACTCTAACATTGTAATCGGTTGAAAGGAGGGGACATTCCTATGTAATGGATATTAATCTTCGGGGAAAATGACAAATACTTTCTTCAACCTTGCTTTTCATATTAAATACCCTCCTCACCTCACAATGGCATCTCTCGCCCACAAATATTTTAGTGAGTTGCCATTTTCTTCTAAATTACCAAACTCTCAATATTGGATTTCACTTTTCAAGTGCAGATTTCAAATTTTTTTTTTGGGTCGAAAGGCCTTTTTAAGTTGAAGATGCAAAAAAAAAAAAAAAAAATCATATGTAAAGAGAGTATTTCTTATGTAAAGGGGTTAATATCGCCGAAACCCTAAATTGATACACCTATGAAAAATTTACTCCAAAAAAATTATTAATCACAAAAAGCTCCAAACTAGTACACTTGTGATAAGTTTATCACTCATTAGTTTCCATTAAATTTTATCATCAAATTATTGAATTAGATGACATGTGACAATTGATGGATGTATCGATTTTGGGGTTTTACTTTCTATTTGTTACATGTGTATTAGTTTATGATTTTTTTAATAGTAATCAAATTAGAAGGTAAATTTATTACAAATGTACCGGTTTTGAATTTTTAGTAAGTTTAGATAAATTTGTTATGGATGTATCAATTTTGGATTTTGGTGGTCAAAAAATTAATTCGGAATAAATTTGTTACATGTGTATTAATTTGAGATTTTTCGTAGTATTAACTTTATAGAAAAAAAAAAACCACCGCTTGCGGTGGCGCAACTGGTTTCAAGCTCTCTCCCATTTACGAAGGGAAGGGGTTCGAATTCTAGAGGCGTCGCGTTCGTGCGACTCAAAGGTGGCTAGATCTGTGATGGTGGCTTAGTTTGTCCGGGTTTATGTCTAGGCTGCTAGCCGACGGCGGTTTCCGGATCATAAAAAAAAAAATCCTTTATAGAAAAAAAATCAATTGTTACCTTTTCTCAAAAAAGAAAAACTTTATAGAAAATAAGAGGGATGAATTTTATGATCATCCCCTATTTTCAATATATTCGATTGAATTCCTTAATAAAAAGTATCTCCTTTGCATGGGTGATGGAGTCACGATTCCACCCGACTTTCCCAGGTAAAGTTTTCATGTTTGCCTTTTCGTGTTGTCTTCTTCGTAATCTATTTTCGAGGACATATGTAACATCTTGTCATTACTTTTCTATATCCTCCGACATCGTTACTTTCCCATCAATCAAAAAACAAAGGAAATCGAATCTTTATTCTAACCTCATGTCATCCTCCTTTCATACGATGCCTTACTCATTTTATTCCGCAGTACCAAGTACAATTATTTTTAAAAAATTCGATTCCTTTCTTGTCACGAAACTGGACGTTGTACACTCTCAACCACTTGTAATAATACTAAGATTTGATCATAAAAGACGTCTCTCTTAATGTTTCAAGAAAAATATTCAAGAAATCAGAGAGTAAATTTCATTTTTCACGAATCTGCTTTTTAATCGGATTGAACCCATCTTTTCTATCCAATCATTGACATGCCATCTGAGTCGGGAAGGGAAGATTTGGATGGAAGCACTCGATCAATGAATCCACTCGACTTTTGACGCCATTGAAGCAAGAAATCCCAATTATCTCGGGACTTAGTTGTGTCTTCTAGCATACATGTGTATTGCAAACCTGCACTTTTTCTAGTAATGTCAGCAATGTAGGCGGTCAATTTCACTATCAATCGCCTCATCTGATGATTAAACCGGTCAGTGAAGAGCACGTCCAATGCTAGGGTTTGGCTGCAGTTGGCCGGCTCTAACGATCACTTCTTCATCGGACACATGAGCGAAGACTGTCTTGTGGAGCTTTCAAGGTTCGTTTTCATTCACATCAAGCACGAGCGATCTTGAATCATTCCGAAATCTTCATGCAATTTAAAGCAAGGGATTTAGGCTGCTCCGTCCCAGAATGGTAGCATCAGTCCCGATCGCGATTCCCGATGTTCGATGCCTAACATTCCTACGCTATTGCTTTTGATGCTGGCGTAGGGCGACCCCATCGAGTACATGGCTAGCATGAAATGGTTTGCTTTATTTGCGGCTTGCCTGTGCCCCCATAGCTTATAACCCCGAAAGACTTATTTCCATCGACGGAGTGACTGTAGACTTGAGGAGCATAGAATGTGAGACATATACGTTAAAGTAGTTAAATATTAAACCATATATTTATCTAACAATTTAAACTTTTTGAACTATGTAATGGTCCCACAAAATCATGATATAAGAATAGGAGGTTTTGAGTTAAAATTTTTCAAGCCAATATTTGCTTTCCTTATTACATGTTTCAATGCTTGATTTTAGGGTAAAGTCCAGGTTCCACAAAATCTAGATCAATGTGCTTGAAAGAACATATTTGCAATAGGTGCGGATGGTTCTACCAACTAGTCTCTATGATTATGATGGTAAAACCTCACTCTTTATTAATTTGAATTTGACTTGAGTTGATAATTTACACTTATCTTCAAGTGTTGGAATCCACTATAAGTACTCTAAAGTAAACCGGACTGATTTTGCTTATTGGATGTGTGACACCTGGGTTAACTCACTCAATGCATTGTCAGTTTTGAACTGTCCATTCCAAGTCTCAAGGTTTTATCATTTGGCGTACATGAGTAACTTTCCTAAGAGGTCATCCATTATGGTAGTATTTTATTTTGAGAACCCTTAACTTTGGAGTTCCAAAGCAAGTTTGTTGTTACGTTGAAAGACGCTTTCCTAAACTAGTTTCAATTTTCACATATATATCCCATAATCACTCTCCCTTTGTTCAGTGTACAGTTCGATTTATTTTTATTCCATTCGCCATCCTAGAAACCTACTAGGCTCCTTGTTCATGTTCTCATGTCCCAACGGCCACTCCCCACCCTCATTAGATCGAGTTGTTATAGACCTATAGGTTTTTACGTGGTTTGTCCTCGAACCACACACCTATTGGAGGAGGTATTGCTACGATACTATAAAATTAACTCACTTGAGAAATTGTTTGCATTGGCCCATCTCATACCAAGTCTCATGGTTTTATCCTTTTGTGTACAAGCATGCACTTTTCAAATAGGTCACCCATCCTGGTAGTGCTCTGAGGTTAGCATACTCAATTTTGGAGTTCTAAAGCAAAGCTTGCCTTATACCAAAAAGCATCTAGTCTTCACACACATACACGTGCACACACACATCCTAGAATCGCTATGTCCATGTTTGATGTACAATTCCGTACATTCCGGGCCATTTAACCAAAAGCCACTTCTTGTCCAAGTTCTCATGCCCTAGTGATTACTCTTTGCCCTCGTCAAACCAAATTGTTGACAGGATGAACAAAAGCGACATCAGGCAAACTGTAAATGCTCCATAAAAATACATTCTGTGTGTTAAAGAAGGGCAAACCATCGCAATACATAACTGAATAAATCCTTCAACGATTTTTCGAAGTTTTTACTATTTAGATACATGTCAAAGTAGTTGCTGACGTCCGAGAAGCTCACAAACAACTCCGACGATAATTCATTAGATTTTCTTGTTTTCCTCTGCAAAATTGAATAATATTTCATTGCAAATCACTATAATACTTGTAACTTGAAAAGGGAGTGTTACGATGTTGTTGGAAGTGCTCGAGTGTGTAGGAGCGATTCTAGAAACTTCAAAAAGCAGCATGCTCCGGACAATTTGTAAATCTTGAGGAATATCTAGTGAGCTGCCTTGTTGGGTTGTCAGAGCTTAAAGGGTGAAATAGGCCAAGTGGAAGGGCCGAGCCTCTATATATCTGATTCGCACTTTTACTACCGCTTAAACACTTTTCAATTCTATTTAATAGAAGATTATAATTCTGCATAATTGTGCAATTTTCTACGGCACCAGTACACATTCTACACACCATTTTAGCACTTATTCGCCAAACTAAACCAATCAGCTTGTCCCTCTTGATTGTTGCCAACACGACATTGCCTGCTCCAATTGCGGCTCACCCACGCCAGTATGACTTTAGAAAGGATCATGCCATTGAGATCCCGCAATAGTATTGGCTCAAAAATCGAGAAATCGACGACAGGAGATCAGATACACATCCGATGCTCGACAAATCGCATTTAGGGCATAATCTTCGGCAAGGTTCTCAGTATCTTGTATCAATATTAAATTTGTAAGGTGGAAAATCATATCAATTAGTCAACTTTACTTCCTGGGGAAGAAAAGTGATGCTCGATTCTAGTTCATAGACTGAAAAGGCACAGCAGTGCGCAACTTTTTAGCTAGACAGTACAACTGTATCATAGCACTTCAAATCTTTAGTTCGTCGGGTTTGGAGATGTGACCTGAACTTGCCACCTTTTCCCAACATATGATCCTTTTTCTTAGAAGGAGATAAATCAGTGGCTTTTACGTGATCTGCCACACTAATTTGCAATTTAGTGAGTTGATTGGGATATGAAAGGTGCTGGGCAAGCGATTTCCAATCCTCTCCTCTAAACTTTCCAAGCTCCTAGTGTCAGCTTATTAATAGGATATTTATACTAAAAAAGTCTTGTTAACATATATTTTTGAAGTACTCGTTAATTTTTTTTGAGAAGAAAATGTATCGATATCTGGAACACCAATTACACATAGCACAAAAGAGACAATGCATTAAAGATAATAAACATTTTTTACTTTGACATTCGATGAGCATCTTGGGATTTGACAAAAAAACAAAGGGTTGCAAGGCACTTGTTAACAAGATTTCTTTTTACTTAAGACTTTATTTGTTTCAAGGAAAACGAATGATTTAGAAAATGTTTTCCTAAAATTGCTTACTTATTTTGCTTGCAAAAATAAATGAATGAAAAATTTTATCATATAAATATAAATTATTATCGGTAATGAAAGCGTTTTTCATTAGTTAATTATTTTAAATGACACAAGCAATATTTTTATAAAAATATTTTTCAAATCATTTATTTTTCGCAATATAAATCCTTTTACGCATGGGAACCTAATTTGAGTAGAAGCTTGTGTACACGACTTCTTATTATTTACCGCAAATCTTTCAATGATCACAATTTGCTTTTTACTTAATTCGAATTTTGACATCTATGCATAATTTTTTTGGGGTAATTTTACAAAAATTATTTCTTTTATAACATGATCAAAATTAGAGGAGGAAAATGGCAAGTACAAATCAACAAGCTGAAACTAAACATCCCTGAAAAGGCAAAGGCGTAACCAAGGAAGAAAACAACTTCCCCGCATGGAGCAGTCACATCATCAGCCGACGTCTTTCGAAACACTCGATAGCATAAAAACAATCATTTGCCCGCTATTTAGGCAGCTTCGGAAATGGGTCTCATCACGCATCACATCAACTGATGACACTTCTGCGTATCTTCTTGGGAAGAATAGAAAAGCCAACGCGAGATACGCGATCACGCGAGTAAAGCAATCCTGCTCCCACGTCTTAGGCTAATTTGGGATGTTTGAGCTGGATATCGCTATAACGTGGGCAATGGTGATCTGTTCCAAGTAGAAATAGGCCCCATGTTTTGACCAGCCGGTCCATGCCGCGGGCTCAAACTGGATGACCGGTCTATGATAACCAGGTGGTGGTCCACCATATGATTCAATTGCACTGCACATTCATAGTATTCAGGAACAATGACATTTCTTTCCTGGAGATTGGAGAGGGGACCAACCAGAGTGAGCACAAATTGATTAGACCTTTTGATGAGGTATTTGGTCAGATCCATGAACCAGAAGCTCTCTGGGCATGACCATTGGATGGACAGAATGGAGCTCTTTGGCTGAACCATCATAGAGTGGGTAGTCAACGAGAATCAAGAAAGCATTGTTATACAAGTTAATTTGCCATAAGAAAAGAATCATTGACCGCCCAACAATGAATTACAGGATTGGTAACCAGTACTGGAGGTCATCACCTGCACAGATTCGATTCAAGTGCGAGCAAGACACTTGCCGATGATGCATATACCAACGTTTTCACCCATTTGAAGTTGTCAATAGCAAGGAATTTTGCTGAAATCAATCCCTATTGCAGCTGGACACAGCAAATAATTATACTCTACAACAAAATTGATCGAGTCAATGAGCCTTGTGGGACAGCGAGGCCTTAACAGGGAAGACTATGAAAAACAAAGAAAGAACTGGACTATTGTTCCAGACGCCATTGCAATGGTAAAGAAAACAAAATTTTGAGCTACACCATCACTGAACATATACCTCTAAAATTGGAGGAAAAGTGGATCATGTTGCTTTTTTCCGAGCAAATCTCTGCAACGACTTTGGCAGTTCAGCTTCCTCACTCATCTTTTGCTTCTTTCTAGATAATGCTTCCTCTTCTTTCGTCTGTTGTTCCAAGAAAGGCCTCTTGGTTTTCGCAATAATTTCTTGCTTCTTCTTCGCACTCTTACTCGGTTTGCTCCTCCCCTTTGTTTTCTTCTTCATTGGCATGTCCTTGACAGCTGCAACGGCGGCTTCCATCTCCGATTCTCTCTCCTGCTTCGTAGGCTTCTGTTTTCTACTTGGTGGCTTCACCGTGCCAATCTTTGATGGATCCAACATGATGGTCTCCGGAGGAAGTTTGTCAAGAAGAGAGCGCACTTCCTTTTCTCGTCTCTGCTTAGATGTTTCAAATGGATTTGCAACCCAAGAATCAAAGTTAGGTTCTCCTGATCCCGGAATTAGAATAGAAGACCATCCCATGGAGTGAGCTATGCCCAAGACATCTTCATATGGACGGAATGAGAGTTTATTTATCTGGTACCCTTTCGCCATGGAATGAGTCATGTATCTGCTGTAGCTCTGAGATTCCGAGAAATTTCCTGAGATCTGCACAAATGATCCAGTTGCAGCAGCAAGCAGACCCTTCTGACTAAAATCTAGGGTGTTCGCATGGCCAGGCAAAGTTTGAAGAACCTCGAACTTCCTCAAATCCCATATTTTTATTTTCCTTTCCTTGCCAGAAGTTGCCATAATATGGCCGTTAGGATGGAATGCCAATGCTGATATGGCGCCGCGATGACACAGCATCTTGACAAGAGGAGCTGAAGTGGTGGGCTTCCACATGGTTACTGTCCCACCTGAATGACCTAAAGCAACAACCCCATTGAAGGGATTCACCTGCATTACATCTGTACGACCTAAACCAGTCCGGAAGTTGCCAACCATCACCCCTGTCGTAACATCCTGATAATGAAGCTGGCCGAATTTATTTATGGATGCCAAGAGGAAATGGTTTTTCAGAAATTGAAGCTTAAGCACTGCTCCATGTTCCTGAAAGATGGAAAAGTTAGAATGAAACTGATTCACAGTAGTCTAGACAATTTCTCTATCAATTTGCAACAAAAACAAAGATATGAAGCCCTCCAAGAAACCCCTTGTTTTTTTTGCTCTTTCACAGATCTATGAATATATCCATCGCTCTTTGCATCTACGCATATAAAAGTAGCTTATCATTTGTATAATCTATGAACTAGAAAAATGAAAAACCAGAGTTTTATTCCAAGATCCAAAAATGTCAGCACTGCTACAATCATTCTGAGAAAGTCAAAGAGTCCAATGTTACAAAAGAACATTTTTCATGTGAAAGTAGAGATTTCCACATTGTTGGCACACAGCAAGAGGAGATATGTACTGGAGTATGAAGTTGCACAGACGCTTGCCAGTAAATCCGAGAGGAAAGTTGCCAGCAGTCAAGTTACTAAGTAATACAGAGGAGTCACCCACTGGAGCATAACTTCAAAATTTAAGCTACTTTCTAGGTCCTGTTTATGAGCGTCCTCAGGACATTATAATTGATGAACCAAAAGGTGCATTGGAAATGCATATACTGTTTCCATGTATCACAAGACAATAGAACAAACCAAAAGAAAATCTCCTCTCATTCTAAAGTAAAATTAACTCACTTATCAATGCCGTTAGAGCATCTTCCAAACCAGTGAATAAGAGCATTTCTTAACATTTTGCTTATGGATCTAAGGGATCCATTGTAATTATCAGTTGCCCCTAAAAATGAATTTCAATGGATGTGAATTTCATCAATAAGATTTCTATTATTGTTTTATTTTTGTGTCATATTTTTCTGAGCGTGCATATGCTTAAGTTTATCAAAAGCAGACAGGGCCTCACTTCTTTTTAACAAGCAAAAGTGATACATGTGACACTATCAATCCCATTCTAACTAAGGATTCATGTGATTCCGGAGGATCAATATGCTGCCAATACCAGAATAGAAGGGCCAGAGCAACACCTATATCAAAAAATGGTATGCAGAGCCACTCCTGGGCAATAAGAGAAGTAGGGAGAGAAAAAGAAAAGTGGTAAGCAGAAGATAGAATTTGATCTGATCTGCTTTCAGCTGCTTTACGTATTTGGTGGTAATCACACCACACATTGTTAGTTAAACTAAGTTTGAACTCCAAATTCTTGCTTTCAGTTCACCAGTTTCATATGACAATGATGTAACTATTTACAGGAAAAAGAACAGGACAAAAAGGCAATATCATGTACAAGTGGAACCTGAAGAAATACTCGAAGATCTCATGTAATGAAAGGAAAGCTATTGTAACGGAGACACTTGGCAACCAGAAAATGTAAGTGCCACATGGATGTCACAAAAGATCTTTCATCTAGTGTCATGAAGAACCAATTCTATGAAGCCCTTCAAATGTGTTAACTAGCAAACAACGAATCCCAAATAACAATACATGAGGACAGAGGAAAGTCATCCACTACATGACAAGAGATTAACTTATTCATTAATTAAAATGATAAATGCCGCAAAAAGTTGATAGATGTATATTAGGTATTACACAAAAACAAAATACAAACCTTTAAACAGTGCAATTCGATACCCTCCCTGTTGTAAATATAAGGGTACCTGCCAAGTTCAAGGAAGATACATAGGAGGATCAACCATCAAGATGATTTAGCCATCCAAAAGCTGCAAAATTTGCAAAAAGTTTCTGATTGAAACCAATTAAGCAACAGATTACTTCTTTATTTTAATGGACAAGAGACGACACATTACTCTGATTATTCTAAAACTCCACCACTGTAACTCTGGTGAATTGACAACTTCGAATCATCCACAAATCATCATTAGAATTTCCACTGCCTCTTTTACAATGTGATTATGAGTCTCGTAAGCAGATCATTTTAATCCAAGAGAAGAATGAACCCTGCATTCACATGATTGTCTGCTTACCAGTTCGGATATCCATATATCTAGTATAAAATGCTGTATCAATTCAAGATGTATAAACAACAAAATGCTAGGCAGTTCACCTGAATAACAAATTAAAAGGTTGAAACATGTCCTTATTTATTGTAATTGCGTAATTTGTAATTCTAACCCCCTGCCTGTTATTTGGGGGGTGCAATCATATCCCACTTCATCAATTTGCTATTAGACATAAACTTCAGCAAGATATAAAAGAGCCACTTTACAAAAATTTCCAAATGAGGGCTCAACTTCCAACTTTCTCCCAAGCATAGGGAACAAATCATGTTTAGCACACAAAGTACAGAGTTCAGCAGATCGATGAGAACCTAACAGTTGATTAATGGATGGGATAACATCCAATTTTAAATAGTCTGGGAAATTATTTCATAAAAGCAAGAAGTTCACGAGGTCAGTTTTCAAACGAGCCAGAGTATAATGAGCACCTAGACATTTTTGCAAAGTAGTTTCAGAACAAAGTGTCTAGATGATGATTGAAGATTAGTCAACAAAGAGATACTTGTCTACTTTAGAGAGAGAGAGAGAGAGAGAGAGAGAGAGAGCTACTTCTTCTGTGCTGCAGCAAAGAACAACTCGTTATGCAAGAAGACAACATCACGTACAGTTTCTCTAACCTGAAAAAGAAAGTATGGTTATACAAATCAGTCCCACAACAATCCAAAGTACATGTTGTGACAATTAAATTAATAAGTGTCCCCATCAATTTTTAAGTGACAAGAACGACAAAATCAGTTTAGCTGTCCATCTATGGGGAATTACACACCAATGCCAAGAAATGAGATACATCCATATCCCTCTATGCCACCCAAATTATTGTCTTTATAAAACACCTTATACCTGAATTTCTTTTATCAGACTCAAGTTCTTCATGTCTACAATAGCTAAGTGGCCCTTGCGTCCAGCTGCTGCCATATACCGACCACTTGAGGTGAAATCCAGAGTGTAAGGACCAAGATCTGCAAATTTATTTATTATTTAAAGTGAAAAATAAAGAATAATTTTTTTAACATGACTTCAAGACTTAAAAGGGAAAAGGAAATGAGTCAGTTAAAACTCCTAGTGGTGGAACATTCCCAACCAAGGATTTGTGTGCGTGCGTGCATGCGCATGCGTGAGAGAGAGAGAGAGAGAGAGAGAGAGAGAGAGAGAGAGAGAGAGAGAGAGAGAGAGAGATCTTCATCTTTGGAAATAATTGAGCCAGCTTAAATTCAATACATTACACCACTATTCCATGTGGATGAATACTGAACATTCAAGATCAGAAAAAAGGTGCCATTAGATTATGTTTGCAGGCAATCAGGGAATGCTGTGTTCATTCTTCTGAGGGTTACAGAAGGTTCCCCTTTAAAATGTGCTTTCTAGGCAACAATCTCTACCGGTATTGATATCTAGCATCAGCCACCTAATACCAACCTGGTAAGACGATGTCATACTGATTTCTTGAGCTAGTTATATCAACTTCATGAGCAATTGATTCTTGCCTGATTCTCCATGTTTTTTCTATACCTTCAGCCTCCAGATAGCCTCCCTCACTAGGCATAAGCCACTAAAAAAGAGAACCAATTATTGAAATGCTCAAAGGATGCATGGACAATCAAATACTCCATTGAAACCAAAAAGTACAGTGAAAGAGTCATTTCAGCAAAAACTTCTGCAGATCAGATAAAGCCAGTAAGTCAATCACATCTATCCACACCAAGATGGTGTTTGATAAAACTTCGATATAGTAGCTACAACTACAAAATAAGGTGCTTCAACGTTTACAACATTTTTGGCAAATATCTTAATGCTCCAACTCGTAGCTACAACTACAAAATAAGGTGCTTTGGCATTTACAACATCTTTGGCAAATATCTCAATGCTCCAATGACATGCAAAGGCAGCACCTTAAAGCTAGAAGTTGCTCCACCCAACAAGTTCATCACAACAAAATTACATCACAAAGAGTGTCAGCATGGCTATTTTATCACATCAAACAAACCATGTACCTTCTCTCAAGAAACAAACATCAAACTATGATTTTCTATCATTAAGGGGAAAAAGGTCCACAACACTCAGATTTATTACAAAGGTCAACGACTTGGAACAACAGAGAGACCATGTTAACGACTACATAGGACATACTTCCATCTAAGACTCAGAGGCCGTTTGGTATACTGTCTTGTAGAAATGCTCTAATGTGGCTGTGCAATGATGTGTTGTAGCTCATATGTTTCCTAGAAGCATCTTTGAGGTCATACAGCTATGAAAGTGTTGCACTGCAAGGTATCTGCCCTACAGCTTACAAAAACTGCAACATCGCTTTTTAAAGATGCAGGTGATGTTGAGCAGTCATACCGAACATCCAACTAAGCTAGCAGGCGGCAAGCTTACAGGAATCCCACACAGTAGGAAAGCAAAAAAGGCACACTGAAAAAAATCCATGCATACAAGTAACGAGTGCAAAGGTGCGTTGATCACTTGAAAATTGAGAAGCATGCGTACTGCATAGAAGGAATAGCACAAAGATGAAACTAAGGCTGGCTTCAAGCCGTACTTGAAGCTCAGGCTAGACCTTTTGACTAAACGTAGAAGACAAACTAATGGGATTTTTTCGTTTCTTTTTCTTCTTTTTCTCTTTGCTTGTTGGGGTGGAGGGTTGCAGGCTGTGGTTTGATGAGCAAACTGGGAATGGGAATCGTCGTCATATACAAGAACATTTACCTTCTCTGCCTTGGCAGCTGCTTCTGCAGATTTCCCATATAACTTTTCTCTAACGGTAAGCTGGCCCCTCAATTTTTTGTCTCGCAAAGCCTGCGCCAAAAGACATTCTTCAAGACACAGAAAAAAGACAGCTTGGTATCAAACTCAAGACCAATCACAACCCAGCATACCTCTAAATTAGCACCATCACCTCTCAGATATTTCTTAATCCGCGTTTCCAATTCGCCAGACTCCTCCTGCACCGGAAAGTAACAGAGAGATATGATCTCCAACTTAGACCAACGTTACGTACATCAAAGATACATAAATATTTAAACATCATCGCACTGCCGACGATCACAATGTTCATACCGTCCGGGTTTATCACATCATCGAACATTCTAACACACGCAAGAAATTATCAAAAAGTTTCAAAAAGACAAATTTTGGGTTTATGGCATTAACACGAATCAATCACGGAGCTCGAAAAGCGAAGCGAAAACTTGCACAACACCAACCAGCTCAGTAGGAGGCTTGATCTTGTCCGGAGCGCCGGTTTCTTGCTTCTCCTCCATCATTCCTGCTTCGCACTTCTTGCTTCTCGGCGCGCGCAGGTAAACAGCAACCCAATTAGCAACCGACCCACCACCGGAGGAGCGCTCGACTTCACCTTCAACGAGGCGAATCCAATCTTTCGCGCGGTTTTCGTTTGCGCCGGCGGCAAGCGCACCGCAGGAGGAGGTGATCGGAGGAGATTATTAGGGTTTTGGGTTTTAGCTGAAGTACTGAAGAGGTTCAACTGGTAGGTGCCGGTTTTGGGCGAGGCGACTGGCGCGGACCGAGCGAGGCCCGGTTCGACCGGGGCCCGTTTACGGCTTGAGCCGGTTTGGAAGACGCCGCCCAGAACAAAATCGCCAATGTCGATTGTCGATGGCCAAAAAGTTGGGCCAACCGAGAGGACCTAAAGCAAAGGAACCGGACAGTGTGGCGGCGGAGGTTCGGTGGCGTCGCCGATCTTTGCCAATGTGGCGGCAATGAGTCGACGATTTCCGCCGTCTGAAGCGGCGGTGGAGGCGGGGCTAATGTAATTGAAAGTTGGCGTGAGTTGGGAGCGAGAGAGAGGTCTTACTTGTCTTGACCCTGAGGCATTACTAGAGATGTCATGGTTAGTTTCATGTGGAGGCTAGGGTTTCCCTCAGAAGAAAATTGAGTGAAGGGAGAGAATATATCCTCTTGGCCCGGGCCTCAATCAAGGTGAGATTGGATCGACGTCCATCCATTCTTTTCTCTTTCAAGTGCTCCAAAGAATCGCAAACAATTTCACTGATCAATTACCATAGATGAATCTTCCTCAAAACTTTACAATATTTATGTAATCCATAATGTCCAACATTGATGATCATTCAGATGAAATGTCGATTGAAATTTCACTTTATGAGGGTTTATAAAAATAAGTATATATTAATATACATTTAGACTGACTTATTTTTCTCCCTTGCAAGAATTAATTTTTATTTAATATGGAGCATCGCGTTTTACTAAAATATTCTTCCTTCGAAAGATCAATAAAGTTCGTCACACCTAGTACTTTAAGATCAATTGAGTGGACTATCACGTAATGATAGTCTGAACATACTTATGATCTGTCTTTTTCTCAGAATGGCGCTTTTATCTTCAATAAAAGATAAGTTAATGCTATAAAGATAGGATAACCAGTGCTGGTTAAACAAGTTAATGACCTATCTGGTAATGCATATGCTAATACTGCCTACTGGCCGCAAGACCCATTAAAATGTGGGTGGGCCTGCACAAGTGAATGAGCAGAGCTCTATTAGCATTTCTACTAATTGATTCCTCTAACGGGCATGGATATTCTAGACTCCATCTATTTGGAAAATTTGGCTGGTCACTAGACATGCCAATCTCCAGTGACAAGCACAAGCAGCAATTAGGGCATAATTCAAACTTAAGGTGGTGAGCCCTTGCCTTTAATCGGCGGTAAGTGATGGCTAAAAGCCCATTTGGTATGGCTATAGACGAATTGTATTTGCACCGTGAAGTGTTGCAACTTGTATGTTTGGTAATCTATGCTTTGAAATTGCGAGACCTTAAAGTGAGTGAGGCAGATAGACCCTTTCTCGCATTCGAAGTTCCTTTTATTTTTATTATCAAGTTGACAAATGACAGCTCTACTTCCCCAAAAGAAGCAAACAAGAAGATGAATGAAGACTAAAACTCCAAAAACAAGGAAAAATCCAAATATCAACTTAATTTCTGTTTTTCTTTTCCCGAAAGGATAAGAATTAGATATTAACCATGTGCCTCGGTACTTTTTTTTTTTCTAGGGGGGATAATCTGCTGAATATACCGCAAATTCATCCACAAGAAAACGGTGATTCTTATGTTCTTGTTGAGCCACTTTAATGAATAAAACCAATTGCACATATAGCATTCTCAACAAAAATTGCCAACCCTCTTCTTGGTTCTCGAACTTCGTTTAAGTTCTCCATTAGTTTAGCTTCCACAGTAATGAAGGCAGTCAAGTCGGGTCAGGGAAAGGCGACATGTGGGTCGTGGATCCGGCGCCGACCCGGGAAAGTGAACTTGGTAGCGCTGGGCAAGCCCGGGAACGACGGCCCTTCTGCGCCATCTTTGATCCAGATTTTTTCTTTTGATCCCAGGACTACTTCTCTACCCTCTCTCCCTCTGGTACCCAGCATTTCTCTTTTATACCAGAGCATGAGACGAAAAGTTTAATAGTAATTTCGCAAGATTTCTCTTCTTCAATCATTAAAACTTGTTGATCTTATGACTATTTTCTTTGCATTATATCATTTTGGAAACTGTTGTTACATGTACCACCACTGTTCTTATATATAGCTTGTTTCATCAGGCTGCTCATGTGCTCGATGCAAGCGAAGGCCATCCGTTGACAATCGCGGTGCACCCGAGCGGCGATGATGTCGTGTTCTCCACGAGTTCCAGCGGATGCAAGTAATTCGATTTCTTCTCCTCCTAATGTTGGAAAGACTGTTTCCTTTCATCTCTAATTAGGTAGTTTAGCAACGTTTGTGTCATGTTTAAGAACTCCATTTTTTTCTTTATGATTTTCCCAGAATCTTGGAGCTGTATGGTCGAGAATCGAATCTCCAGCTGATAGCCAGGAAGCCACCACTTCTTCAAGACATTGGTCCTCAGCAGTGTATTGCCTTCAATGGGGACGGATCCAGGCTCGCGGCTGGTGGATTGGTAACTGATCGATCGAGCACCCTATAACCCTGTTGCTGTCGTGTTTTTTCTTGAGATCTGCAAATTAACATGTTGGTGTGTTTCAATGGTTGTCTCGTGCAAAACTCCAGGATGGTCGTCTCAGGATCTTCAAGTGGCCGAGTTTCCAAGTCGTGCTGGATGAACCGGCTGAGCGCAGCTCCTATCGGGATCTCGATTTCAGGTCACTCGTGGGGCTATCTTTTCTTGGGGAAATTGATTGGCCCCCTGGGGATACGCATTCCGGGCGGCCTCTCCATAAGACTTACGGTGCTTCTCATTTTTCGCAGCCTAGACTCAGAATTCCTGGCCTCAACCTCGACTGATGGTTCGGCGAGGATATGGAGGGCCGAAGATGGCGTTCCCTTGGCTACCTTGGCTCGTGGTCCGGTAAGCCAAAGTACAACTGGAACATGCTGGCATAATTATGACTTGGGAGATCATTGGAATTCTCATTAGCCTTTTGATTTTTGTCTACCCCGGCAGGATGAAAGAATCGAGCTCTGTCGGTTTTCTAGGGATGGGGCGAGACCGTTCTTGTTCTGCACGGTTCAGAAAGGTTGGTCCATTCTCCGGCGGGCCCTTCTCTCGAAGCTGCGCATACTAGAGTAGAAGTTTGATCATTGCATCGTCATCATCCGGTGCTTGCGTATGTCGAATGGCAGGTGATAAGGCCTCAACGGGAGTTTGGAACATAAGCTCATGGGACAGAATCGGCCACAAGAGGTTGCTCGGGAAGCCAGCTTCAGCTATGTCCGTCAGTCTAGACGGAAGATATCTCGCGCTGTAATCACTCAGAATTTGAATCCTATCTTTTCGACAATCAATTCTATGTTTCTTTCGCCTTCACCTTCTAATGCGAAAAGGGGATTAATTGTCTGCACCCTCCAACAACTTAGGGGAGGCAGAGATGGCGATTTCTGCGTGGCCGAGCTGAAGAAGATGGAGATATGCCATTGGAGTAAAAGGCTGCACTCGGGCACCAACATCTCGACGCTGGAATTTTGTCCAACTGAGCGGTAACGACCCTTGAGAGCCGGACTACCATTAAACTCCATGCCAGTGAAAAATTCCAGAGACCCGTGATTAGTCTTGGTGCTAAGATGCCGGAGAATTTCAGTACTGTCCACTTTGCCAAGAAGCGTTGACACTGTTTCTCTGATTTCTTCTGCAGGGTCTTGTTGAGTACTTCCAGCGAATGCGGAGCATTGGTGACGAAGCTTAACGTACCGGCCGATTGGAAAGGTCTGCCTCTCGAAACCGGGCGCTCGTCATTGCGTACTTATCGAAGCCACGATTTTTCACCGTTCATCTTGCATATGCAGATTGGCAACTCTATGGAATGCTTCTAGGATTGTTCCTGGCGTCTGCGGCTGCATGCTACGTATTCTATAAGAACTCCGATTCATTTTGGGAGTTACCCTCTTGGGAGTGATCGACCTGCCGAGCCAGTGTGATCGAATCCGTCATGCCTGATCTGCAGTCGAACGATCGAAGATAGACACGACATGTTGGAAGACTGCTAAGTATGTGGCGTTTGCTCGGACTCATCGACACAAAATTACTCTACTCAACCGCGCCAAAGGGGTAAAAAAACTGCTCGAAGAATCAACAGTGCGAAAATGAAATTCTTCAGCAGGGGTCCCTATTTTTTTTTTTTCCTGTTTCTACTTTTGAAATTAATAGTTTTTCAGTCGTTTATTTCTTTTCCATTTTGGTGAAAATGAAATCATGGTAATCAAATCCCACTTAACTATTTTTTCCCGAGTACTGGAAATCCAATGGGCTCTTGGATCTCATTGAGTCTAGAAGGGCTTAGGACAGGGCCGAGCCCATCTTGATTTGGGCTTTCAAGTGATTTAGGCCCAATTATCTCCCCATCATCTTGTAATTACTGACCTGAAAAATTTGATTGCTGTTTTCTTCCAAATAGCTAGGTAAGATCATACAAACTTACATAAGCTCTTCACTTTGCCAATTAGCTGCCACGTCATCATCACCTAGACAAATCCAAATGGCTAGGATGCCATCTCAGCAAATTTCTAAGGTTATTCTCGGCAACTTAGGGTAATAAATCTAATTTCGAGTGGCACTTACTAGATATCATCGGAGAAGATCACGTTTCCATACGGTTAGGGATGGATTGACATAGCCTAAGGAAATCCCTACATGTACGCCGAGATTAGTTTAGTTTTGATCAAAGATGAATGCTGACAAGTTGAATTACTACCACGGAGAATATTTATATCCACATTTTAAATTGAATCCCTAAATTCACAACTCTGGAAAATCTGTGTCTCGATACTAAGCGCCATTCTTGGAATAGAATTCGTTCCTCTTATGTGAATGCAAATATAAATGCTTACATTAGAGAAAATAAAATAAAAGAGAAATTTTCTTGGGTGACCCATTAAGAATTGCATAAATTATGTGGTGAAAATGTAACATTAGATGACTAAACATGTTGCGAAGTTCATCGGATGTTCCAAGAAGAAAGAAACGACCAAAGAAAGGTGGCCGAGAGCAGACACTAAAGTGCCCAGAACCCGACCGGCAATGTCTTAGCTGTCTAGGAAACTCCAAACACGAATCTGAATTGCAATTAATCGTTTGCTTTCTATTCTAACAATATAATATCATTACTTTTTCAGTGGAAAAATACAATTAACAAAACCCTAAACTCCCCCCAACATGACCCCAGGACATGATCTGATCTTTCGCCCTTTACGTAAAGTGTCCTCAGGACACGCATCACATTGGCTTGTGACGAAATCTACCTTCCCATCTTTGGATCTGGCAGTTTCTGCCGTAAATTAATCGAATATTCAATTAATTAACTCCTTAATTAATAATTATCCTGTCGTCTTACATTGGAAGGTAGTAAAAAAGAGATTAAAAAAATAGGGTGATGTTGCGAGAAAAAGGTTCCTGCCTCGACACAAGGAATAAAGTTGCTTGGTTTGATTCGGTACTGAGTGGGTTTGGAATGTTGTGTGATTTAGCTCACGGCCAAGGAAGCCGATTACGACCAGATTTTCATCTCTGTCCTCCTTGCCAATTCGAATCATTATTTTTCTTTGATTTTGCAAAGGCGACAGTGCAACAGATTATTGAATTTTAAGTGGGTAACAACTTAAAGTAAATTTTTTATTTATCCAGCTTAACTTAAATGAGTGTAAGATGAGTACGTATGGGTAAGTGAATAGTTAATACTTTTAAAATTCTAAAAGAAGCATTTTGATACATATTCCATATGGTTTCTCTGTAAATCAAACTCTCTGCACAGCTTATCTATAGAATAGGAAAGAAAAATACAAATACATACTTCATCTTCTTAAAATAACATTTGTAGGTCTTGCTATTTTGCAAGTAAATAGCAACTTAATTTATAGGAAAAAGAACATGACACGAGTTATATGTTTAGTTTTTAACTATATCCTTTTACATAAATAGCTTTGAAATGCAAAGATTTATTTGTCAACCGGATGCAAGTAATCGCTAAAAAAGTGGAAAAAAGAAGAAGCATGCAAACCATTATTTGCTTCACCAAGGATTTCATAAGAGTATGAGCTCAACACATTGGTCAATGCACTCAACAAAGTTTATAATCCCTAGAATTTGTCAGCATATACATCGAGTATATTGACCCTCAAAATTATTAGCTGGTCATGTAATAAAAACAATATACTTAACGAAAGATTACTTAAGACAGTCGAGATATCAGAATTTTACAATACACCCTTATTTTCGACAAACGTAATTAACAAATTTTACAAATTCCATGGTTTTATGATAAACTAAGTTTGTTTAATTTTCCCTCAGAAAAATAAAATAAAATGAGGGTCCACGTGTCAAAAAGATGGGAATATGGGGGCAGTGCATGGTATTCAGTGCAGTTGACGGTTAAAGTAAACATTCATTCCGGCAGGAGGGAGATGAGATGAGGAGAGAAAGAAGAGAAGGTGGGGATAGGGATCGCCACTTTTCTGGTCTGGTCTCGTGTCCCACGGGGTACAACACAACCCCCAGCGGTGAAACCCATGCAAAAGGTGGCAAAAGAGAAGGGGGAGAACCCGCACAAACCCCTTCACGTGCAAAGATTCATTCGTCTCCCAAATCTATCCCCGCATCATGATTATTATAATGATGGGCAAATCGGAGGAGGGTTTGGTATTTGGTATGACCCAACCCACGCACGCACACCCACTCAGATCTGCTCATCTCTTTGATTTTTCCATAGGGCAAGATTCGTCAGCCTAGGGGATGGAATCCTATGCTCAAGCTGTAAATCCTCTCCCTAGAGAGAGAGAGAGAGAGAGAGAGAGAGTTTGATCTACATTTTTATCATTAATTTTGTCAAACCTAGTGGTTTCCTACTCTAGAGAGAGGGAGATTGATTTTGATCCACATTTAATCTAGTGTTTTTCTACTCTTCAGAAACCTTCGAGTGCAACATAATTGGTTGAATAATTAAGTCGTTTGACCGAATGGAACTAATTGCGTGTGTCTAGCTATCCCTCCGATATCAAGTCTTTTATTAAAACCCCATCTTTTTTTTTTTTCTGCTTTTTTTTCCTTTACGAAAGATCCGACATGAAATTCTATGCTAAAAGGGTTAATCCTCCTCCCCTACCCGTTGCCCCCTCTCTCAAGAGTTTATTTTTTTTAAATGTAATATTTTTCTACTTCAACATCTTCGAACACATATGGTGTGAATATTTTTGGGACCGCTACCAACTAATTTAAAATTTTAAGCTGTTAGATGAATATGTTACTTAATATTTAAATATCAATTCTCATTATGCGTGAATTGGATTTTGGTATAAGATTAAACTGTGGAAGTGCATGATATATGAGGCGGTCAAGGCCTAGAAAGATTTAAACTTGGGACTCCCGCTTTGATATCATGTAAAATTTTATAAGATTACCGTAAATTTTTTATAAATTTAAATTGTTAGATAAATACATGATTTAATATCTAAATATTCTAGTTGGCCAAATGATTAAGTTAATTAGCTAAACGAAATATTTTACTTATTTCAAGCTATTCTCTAATGTTTGATCATTTATGAAAACCCATCTTTTTTTTTTTTTTTTTTTTTTTTTCAACACAACATCCATGTTCGAAGATTACAAAGTACATCATGTGAAGATCACTTGAGTGATTAAAGAACTCCGGCCACTCCACGTTGTTTACATAACATTTTTGTGAGGCCGTTCTCCACAAAACTAATAGCTTAGGCAATTATATGAAGGTACGACTTATTACACATATAGATAAACTACTGAGATGATTGCTTGTCGCATACATCTAAGACATGTGAAGACATTGCTTAGTTTATTGTCACCCCTTGCGGGTCTTGTCATGCTCGTCCTTGGGTAGAAATGACCTATGAAGCGAGTGGTTTAGTGGAAAAATTGTTTCTTTTTAACATTAGAGGTCGCACCTACATCGAACGCACATGATCATTTCTTTCACCGAATAGACTTTCAATGGATAAACGCACTCAGGATTTTCCACCCTAGCTCATGCATAGTTTCGGACCCTAGAGTTAAATTACCGCAATGAAATTAGATGTCATTAATTATTGGGCAGGTTTTAGTTGGCGCTAGATATATAAAGAAAGCATTTACGAACGTTTCCCAAGAAGATAGATTTGTTCACACTCAGAGCTAAATGCTATGAGCAAACCTTTTGTGTTTTAGGGCTCGTCTCTTTTCGAGAAATAGAAAGTTTATTTGGAGATGCTTTCATTAATTCCATTTTCGTGGGAATTTTGAATTTTTCTTTTACCATTTTTTGAGGGCGCGCGAAAATTTGAAATTCACTTGTAACGCATCATTTATCACGGCCCTTTGACAAATGATATATGGTTAATTCCTTCACATGTTGCGAGCATAGTTAGGAACATCAATTCAGTCTTTTTTTCCTTTTGGTAGATGGAAGGTCATTAATATCTTGTGACTTTATAAGGAGAGCGAATAAGAATCATTATTACAATTGAGCGGGAAATTCATCACATAATTAATCTCTCGATCAATTTATCAATAAAATGTGTTGATAGAGGAATATATGCTACCTTTTTAGCAACATATATAAGTGTAATTAATATTCAATCTATTAATTAAGTGCCCAAAGTGGCAATCAACAATTCTTAAAGCATTTCTTCCTTGCACCGACCATTTTACCTACTTTAGCTTCATGCCAAGGATATTAAGCAAAAAACCCACAGCTGCCCAAAAACCAATCTTTTTTCTTTTCCCTAAAAGCATTTTGAACTAACCCTTAAAAGATGGCTAATATTATATATACGACATTGAACATATGAGAGCAAATTTCACTTGGCACCCAAATTTATAGCTCAAAATTTTTACATGAATTCTCTCTTTTTCTTTCTCTAGAGTATGAATTTTAATATTTCCTTGCAAATCATATATAGATCATTGATATATGCAAATAAACAGAAAAATGAAACTTAACACATTTTTTTTAATTTTCTTTTCAGCTGGTGAATCCCAAGTTCCCGAAACTAAAAAGGCTGAGAAAACCATGTAACGTCAAATCGCAACCTCGTGATCATGAACGATCCCTAATTGGAAAGAAATAAAGAAGCTCGAGAAAAAGCTGAAAAGAAGGAAACCTTGTATTGAATTTTCAATAATTATTTCTGATCTGGGAGGCAAGTGAGAGAGGCAGCAATGGTGCCCCAGCAAGCAACCTTTTTAGTACAACAAATCCAGGTCATCACCTGTCCCGGTCTCTCTCTCTCTCTCTCTCTCTCTCTCTCTATAACCTTCTCAAGCAAGCCTCTCTCTCTTGGAGACTTCTTTTTATACGCTACCTCAAGGTCACAGCAGAGTCTCAACACCATGAAAGCGTCTCCCTCTCCATCTCCCTCCACCATGGATCCAGATCTGGAACTGCCCAAGATCAGGGTACCCTCTTCTTCATCTTCTTCTTCTTCTTCGGTTGCCGCGGCTGTCCACGACGATGGGTCGTCGAGCGGCGACGCGGGTGCAATTCAGATCGCGAGCGACGGCGGCAGCGAGGAGTGCCGGACCCCGACGTCGAGCGAGCATACGATTCAGGCCGCCGAGACCTGCCCCCCGGCGCCGCGGAAGCCCCGAGCTGCGCCCTCCCGGAAGAGGAGGCACGAATTCTTTGATGTGGCGAACCGCGACGAGGTGGAGGGTTTCTTCCGGAGCTGCGAGCTGGCCCTGTGCTTGAGGGACAGGCCTGGCGGGGCGGTCGTGAAGAGGAGGTACCTGAGTAAGGGCGTCGTGGTCGCAATTCTCTGATCGAATTCTTTCTTCTTCTTTTTTCTCCTTCTTTCTCTTGCAGTTTTCTCGGGCAAATTGTTATTATTACTTGCGATTTCATTTTGTTTATATCGAATATCAAACGTGTAATCTCGTCACCAGATGTTGCTGAATGTAAGTAATATAAAGATTCTTAAAGTAGTCACTCTCTCTCTCTCTCTCTCTCTCTCTCTCTCTCTCTGTGATCTAGGTTTTTACGATGTGCAGGAAAGTTTAAGATCTCAATATTGTCAAATTGTTCTTGTTCTTTGCCTTTTGGTTTCTGCGTGATCTTGGTTTTGCTGTGAAGTTCTACTGCAGAACGAGTCTTTATTTCGATCTTGGTCACGCTTTAATGTCGAATTCGCCATTCGTTTTGAGCAAGTAAATCTCACGTTTTCAGCTTTATCTCCACTGAACAATTCAGGAAGAAAAGAAACATGTGCATCGGCTTAGTGGAAGGAACACGTCGACAGTACTTACGAGGCTGTTTTGTTTGGGTGGTCTGCGCTGTTTTTTTCTCTTCTTTAATCATTTTTGTTCTGACTGGGGGAGAAGATAATGGACAGATGGTGAGCTGCTTATGATAACTATGATTAATACTAAGGTCCTGACAATGGCATCAACATCAAATTATGCGCTGGGTTTTGCATAGAACGGCAATTATCCCTAACGCCAATTTAACTGTACCAAGAGCCTGTTATCAATGCACCCTTGCCATCTATCCCTGTAGCTTGATAATATTTTTTTATGCGTACCCCCAATAATTAACTTTGATATAATTCTTGCAAATATCGAGTGCCTGATCATAGTAGAGATAAAGTTTATTTATAAGAATCGTAATGCAATGCCATAATATGATCAACCACTCGATATGTCAAGAGCCCACAATGTGGCTTTTTGTAAGCTGTCTCTCTTAGTTTTGAGATGCTGTAATTTTGAAACATGTGATTTACGGTGTTTCACAGCAAAGTTACCACACAAGATAGTTACGGTGCAGCTACATTTATATCAAAATTGACTCTTAGTACTCCAACTTCAAAGCACGGTAAGGGACCCAACCACCTACATTTTATTTGTGAAATTAACCAACCCACCTCAACCTTTTATATTTGTACAATCATGTCTTAAATATTTATCTATTTAACCTTTCAATCGAGGCAACCAAATTCTAGACATTTATTTAAGTGCAATTGAGCTCTAAATTCATATTGAAAATTGCAATTTCGAGGTACAAGGCATTGGAAATTTTCTAGTGTCACATGGCAATTTTTTGATGCCATGTATATGTATAAACATTACTGTTGGCCGAAGGAATTTGATTTCACTTTTTCAAAGGGTTAGCGACTTGAATGCACCATTTAAAAGGTTTTGAGCTCTATCTTTTAAAGGAAAATTACCAAAAAATTTTAAGCCTACTTTACAGATGTTAATTCAATCTTAAACCTTTTAATTTGCCAATTTAATCATAAATCTTTTTCCCATGTTAATTTAGTTCTAAACCTTCCAAATAAATTTAGCTAAAAATCGTTGTAGACACCAACTGTCTTATGTGGTATGGCTGGCACTATTGCGAACAATTTTTGCATTTTATGAATTTTTTTCTTTTCATTTTTTCTTTCTTTCCTTGTTCTTCCACTGGCCATTTGCCTCACATAAAATTCAGAAAATTAAAAATGCAAAAAAAAAAAAAAATGTCCATATCGCCTAACTAACGTTTATTTCAGTGATTTCTATACAAAATTGGTTAGAATAAATACATTGACAAATTATCAAAAAGTTTAGGATTTAATTGATTAAATTAAGAGACTTATGACTGTATTGACATTAAGACAATATGATTAATTTTTTTTGTTAATTCTACCCATCTTATAGTGTATTTTTTCCTATTGATAAGATGCACATTTTTTGTGAGAGAGAAGAAGAGTGGGGGAGGGGAGGGGAAGGGAGGGGCCGGAAGTGGGGGTTTGGTAGTGATTAGATGTGTTTAAGGGGTAACAAATAGGTCCTTTCATATGGAAATTTTTTTCTTGAGATGAAAATTGTAGAGTTTCAAAATTGAAGGAGCAAATTGAGATGGAGATGAAGAATAGAGATGATTTTTGAAATTCTCCCTTATTTTTAAGGGGGCTACAATTTCCTTCAACCAAATTTGTAGGAAAATATAACCCTATTAATTAAATTTGACAATATCCACGTTTGTAATCCACCAAATCTTAATAAAAAGAAGTCTTTTTCAACTGAGAAGAGAAAATAATAAAAGGACAAAGTTATTAGATGTTACTTGTACTAAAAAAAAAGTTTGGTGAACTTTGAATTTAGGCAATTAGTATAGGTACGATCTTAAAAGGTTGATAGTATTGCATCCAATACATTTGATGATTCGAATTTACCTAAGAAAAAAGAGATCGTAATTCTAACCTCAAATTACCCAACAACCACTCTCCACCATCAATGACAAGTCTAAGCTAGTGCCACCTTTAGTAACCCCACCATCATGTGCATTTGCGAAGACTAGCAAAAGTAGAAGGTCTAGATACCTTGAATTATGAAATTTTCAACTTGTGAATTAAAGCATTACGATTAATATAGGTACGATCTTAAAAGATTGATAGTATTGCATCCAATACATTTGATGATTCGAATTTACCTAAGAAAAAAGAGATCGTAATTCTAACCTCAAATTACTCAACCACCACTCTCCACCATCAACAACAAGTCTAAGCTATCGCCGCCTTTAGTAAACCCACCATCATGCGCATTTTCGAAGACTAGCAAAAGTAGAAGGTCTAGATACCCTAAATTATGAAATTTTCAACTTGTGAATTAAAGCATTACGATTAATATAGGTACGATCTTAAAAGGTTGATAGTATTGCATCCAATACATTTGATGATTTGAATTTACCTAAGAAAAAATATATTGTAATTCTAACCTCAAATTACCCAACCACCGCTCTCCACCATCAACAACAAGTCTAAGCTAGTGCCGCCTTTAGTAACCCCACCATCATGTGCATTTGCGAAGACTAGTAGAAGTAGAAGGTCCAGATACCCAGTATTATGAAATTTTCAACCTGTGAATTAAAGCATTGCGAATCCAGATAAGATAGAGTTCGCATATAGCTTGCAGACTTACAGATGAACCATTTATGTGTGAAAATGGCATATCTCGATATATTACAAATTTTTATTGCATCCGAATCTCTTTGATGAAGTTAGGTGTTTGGGTCATTTAGCCCTAACTCATCTCATCGATTCATTTATTATTATTTTCTTTTGGTATTGATCACACCCAATATATTAGAGATACTAAGACTTCTTACATGTCTACAAAATGATGTGTCTAAATTTCAATTTGTTGTTTGGTTGAGTCAATTATCAAATACACGGGTCACATGAATCAAGTGCTTCTAGAAAATCCTCTTCCAGGTTGACTAATTATTCCGCACACCCGGTTATACTCTTGAAATGGAGAACAAAGGCCAATTACACTTTATTATAAGTAATTACATTGTATATAGTAAGCAAGAAAATCTATATTTTGAAATTTCAAATTCTACCAATTCTTTCACGGAGGTGAATTCAACGAAAGAAAGAGAGCAAATTCATTGTGTGGAATTAAAAAAAAAAAATGAAACCAAGAAAATAAAAAGAAATTGCAATATGGAAGGAAGAAGCATGACCCACGACCCCTCTTCCCTTCCTGTACACGGCTCTCATCTTTGTCAAAATTTCCTCCACAAATAAATACAACCCGAAAAGCAATCATCACATAATCATCATCACCCCCTTCCCTCCTATTTCTTCATTGTCCGATCTCTCTCCCCCACCCCAAAAAACCATGTCCACCGATCTCCAAGTCCTCAGCCACCAAACCCTAAGCTTAGCCTCGATCCACACTCAAACCCGAGATGAGCAATTCTCCGATCCGATAGGCCGGCCAAGTCAAGTCGACGACTGCCCCAGCGGCGACGATGAATCTTGTCGGACGCCGAGGTCCGAGAAACATAGGATCCCCGCAGTCCTCTGCTGTCCTCCTGCACCGAAGAAGCCGAGATTCTCCCACTCCTCGTGCAAGCGGAAGCTGTCTGAGCTGGATTTCTTCGATGTCGTGAACCACCGTAAGGTCGACGCTTTCTTTGAGCTGGCCGCTGCTGCCGCCACCGCCACCACCGCCGCCAGAATTTCCAAGAGGAGACGCCCCTTGTAGAATGAAGTACGGTAGTTCAAACATCAAAATTCATTGGTTAAATGTATTTATCACACACTCTGCAATTTGCACATCCACATTACATCGTGGAGAGAAAGAGAGATGGAAGGTATGAAATTATTCAAATTTCATCTCTTTAATTTTATTTTTTTTGGGGGGTTGGAATAATAGATATGGTAGATGAAGTTGGTGGGGGTAAGATCATGTGAAGATTAAGAGAGTGGGGTTTGATGGGGGGATCAGTCAAATTATATTTATTAGATGTTGGTTAAAGATTGTTGATCTGTATTCCCTTTGACAATTCAGCGCTTGAGTGTTGGACACGGCTTTGGGATTGATTCCCACGCATTATATTTTTAATAAAAAAATTATCATTATTATTTTTATTTTCCATGGAGAGAGAGAGCCTTTGAATAAGCCAAAGATATAGATGGAATGTGCAACACCATGTGTACTGCTGGATGTCGTGGGCACGCTTTGTCTTCTTCGACAAATTCTGAGTTTCAATTATTGTCGCCATGTTGACTATACATACAGATATATTTGTGTATATATATATATATGTATTTTGCAAATTAAATTACTGACACGTAACCTATTAGGCCTCTCCGATCCCCAGACCTTGATCTAATTAAAGTAATAAGTTCGGCCCACCATTCATCTTCAGCCTCCAACTTAATTTGCGCACCCTACGTTATAATCACTCCACGTCAACGCTACCGAATAGAAAAATAAAAAAATAATTGCATACGGCCCCATTCTAACCTGTTTGATGCTACAAGATCTCGAAATATCACATGTCCCCGCAGTCACCGCCCCCACAGAGCTATCCTCACGTTTAAAAGGAGCCGAAAGACTGAATTTCTCTACAATTAGGTAAAAAGAAAAAAAAAATTGATATTACACCATGGTCGAGGCAATCCGCATGTTAATGACGTATAATCTCATATTGCTTAGATACATAATTTATAGCATGTATCACATACCTACATTTTCCATCCACTTATTGAGTCAATCCTTTTGGATTGGACATTTTAACGCTAAACATGGAAAAACATAATAAAAAACACTTTGCCCTAAACCACCGCAAAAACCCAGTTCATAATATTCCTCGTATCAATGTACACTTTCAAGGGTTCGTCCAGCATGGACGAGAGAATAACAGGCACTCCTTCTGGCTTCAATTTCACGTATCAGATCTCCTTTTCCAAGTCTATTTTTGGACCCCAAAGGGAAAAAGCGTAGAGTAGCGAGCAAGACGGGGTTCGTACCGTCGTTAGCGCACTGAAAATCCTCGTCTAATGACCGATTCAACTCTCCCAAAAGAGAAGAATATATTGAGGCGAGCTTAAGGAGTACTCATCTTAAGCGTATCTTAATTTTGACGGGACGGAATAAAGAGCAGCATCACCCACCTTCTTCCTCATAAAAGCTGTGACTTCCATGAGAGAGAGAGAGAGAGAGAGAGAGAGAGAGAGAGAGAGAGAGAAGAGAATGATGCTTTTGCCGGGAGAGGAGTCAGTGTCACGGAAAGCATCCAACATGAAGATCGGCGAGATGCGGGTACGAGGAAAACTGCCTTCACACTCCACAAAAGGGAGATTAGTGTTATATCCCTTCTTACGAAAGCTATCTGCGGGAGCTTAATGAACACATCTCTGATCCAGTTTTCTTTTTTTTCCCTCAAAGTCTGTAAATTTGCTTTTACATGTTCCATTCCTGGGACCAGACCCGATTGACCGTCGGGCCGAGCGGACCCTCGATTCTAACATGGAATCCGAGCTCACCCATCATGAAGGAGTACATGTTTCCAGCCTAACTGGGATTTTGATGTAGCGCATTTCGCCCAAACCTGTCTTTTTAGCCTTTTGTGAATGGCTAAGTTGGCTTCAGGGGCTATTGGATATTCGATCAGATTTACTTAGGAATTACTGCAGAACTCAAGATTCAACGGATCTCTTGCTCAAATTACAACATTTTCCATATGGAGTAGCCTTAAGGGCCATGTGGCCTTGTTGTTCAACTTACAACATTTACTTAGGACTAGTCATCCGGCAAGTGAAATCTTGCTCGGTGCAAGTAGACATTATAGTTTGCATGTATTTGTGAGGATTAATCGACCCAAAAGATTTGAATATCTCGTATTAAAAAATAGAAAGAAGATCTTAACTCGAGTTTTTGCGGATAGAAATATATAAGAATGAGTTGCATAATAGCAGTATGATCAAAGCATTTTAAAGCTCAATGGGCACAATGAATGGGATCAATGAATGGAAAATAATAAATGGGTAAATAGAGGTGCACTCGAGAGTTCTAATTCTAATATCAACTTGAAATTATGTGCATGAAAACTGTTTACTTCATAAGCTTAAATCAGTAAAGCATGACACACGCGGCATATTTTACAGCTTAGTTATTACAAGATATAGGAACATGAGGCCCATCTGGGTTGTTAAGTTACATGTGATAAAATCATTATTGACCATTTTCTTGATATCTTAAGGTTTTTAGAAAAACGGTTTGTCTAACTAGTACCAAAGCACTGGCTAAGAGCTTAAATCCCGATGCTCCTTCTCAATTTACTTTCCCTTGATATTCCCATTATTCAGTCCTCCTATTCCGCCAGTTGTCCCGTCAACAAGATTCTGTCCACAACCGTTTTCCGGGGATGTAAGGATCATCTTAAATGCGAGAGGGAGTGCTTATTTATATTTTGCGAAGATATGATCGATCCGTTTTCCGGACGGTTTCAATTCTCGGAAGAGCCGTCGATCTGACGGAAGAAAACTGCGAATTTAAAGCCTTCTGCTGTGTTAGCTGAACCGACGTGACTCTGAAGCCTTTTTCTCATGGATCCACCGTCCCCATTACGTAGCTGTCCTTGCCGAAAGAAAGTGAAGGGACGACGAAAGCATATGATTAAACGAGAGAGAGAGAGAGAGAGACAGAGGGGGTGGGAAAAGTGAAGTTGAAGCATGTCGAATCTGTACTTAGGAATGGATCCGCTTTTGTCTTGTGAGGTAAGACTGCCAAGAGGCGTGGGGGAGGATTGAAACTTCCACGTTCCGCGCATTACGTGGAAGCTAGCCTTTTCCCACTTTCTGTATTTATGTGCCTCGGGAAAAAGCGTGAGCCGCATTTCCGTCGTCCTGTCGCTTTTTCGGTTTCCATATCTGCAAAGGGATCTTTTGTTACAATGTTACTATTCCATCGACTGAATGATATCACCTGCTGCAGTTCCCTTTGTCTTTTTCGTTGTTAGCCCTACTTACTAGGTTATTCGCTCGTGTTGTTCTTGAGCTGTGCAATCGGATCCCTCGGCCAACTTTGTTAATGCTATTGAATGGACAACGTGTTACCACCAGTGTGATGATGAATTGTTGCGGGACACTCGTGCGGCGCTTAACATCATCAAATCGCAAGTTGCGACAAATGGAAAAGAAATTTGGGGAGAGAGAGGTTAGCATCGCAAGTGATCGGTGAAGATACAACAGCTCTTGCTGCAATAGGTATTCGGTGTCAGAGAGAGGGAAATCATTGACATGACTTCGATCTTGGCTAGGTGACGTCCTGGCAAGGGCCGCAACTCTTGGTCTTAGAGCCTTATGTTGCCATCCAAGTTTCTTCGGACCCTTGTTAGGGCATCCTCGGAGCGACAAAGCAATCACACTCCTAGCCCTCTCTCGTAAGATTTCTATTCTTGTTACTTTCTCACTAAATTATTGAACATGGCACCACATCAACGTGATGTGTTAGATTTTCACCATGTTGATATCTTCATGTCATCAATTTGACAGCATCTTGATTATAGATGATGAAAAGGCTTGATTGCATAAGATCAAAAAAGAGCAAGGGCTCGGTTGCATGATAAATAAGTTAAAAGAGCAAAACCGTGTGAACGGACTAAAAAAAATCCTTAGGTAAGGTTTGGTCACCTAGATTTTTAATCAAGAGATTTTGCTATATTAAATATATTATTTGGTAAATCGTAATAATAAATTTAGATATATTCACATCATATCATGTATATTATTTGATATAAATAGCATATTAGTATAAATGAGCCTAAAAGTCGCACAAACGAAAATGGTAAAAATCTCTCATTGCACTCTTGCTTGCCTACATCATTTTCATTTGCTGATTTTTTTATAAAAATTCCTCGCTTTTTAATTATTTTTTCCACTTCCATCATTCTTTAAGAAAATTTTATTAAATAAGAAACGATAGTAATTTACCTAAAATATGTAATAAATATAAATTTATATTTATATATTGAATTTATATTATAAGATAGATTGAAATTGAATATATAAATAAAAATAAGATTAAATTAAAAACTAAATTGTTGTTCTTTTTAATTTCTTATGTTATATTACAATTCAAATATTGTTTATATTGAAATATTATTTTAATTTTCTTAATTTACAAATTCTAATATTCAAGAAAAATAACTTTCATACTATAGATATTATAAATTCTATCTATATTTATTCACCTATTTTATGGGATAATTTTATTCGGATTATATCCCTCTTATATCCAACTTTATCATATTTTGAACAAACATCATATGCAGCTTAAAAGACTAATTGCACTTAACCAAGCACAAAAAAAAAAAAAAAAAAAAAAGAAGAAGCAAAGATAGTCTCTACACATGATTGGGAATGTAATTGTTCTTATTTTTGCACATGACAAAATGCTTAATTTTGATGATTCTCGAAAAAAAGGGTGTATATCCTCGGATTCCAACCCCTGTTACTTTGCCATTGATGTCGCAATTCCAAAATATTTAGCTGTGACCTATTTGCTAGAAACCAAGGGTGAGAGGCGAAGGCCACCGTAATTGCCTTGTACGGGTGAAAACTTAGAGGAAACTCTCCTTCCTGTAGTTTTGCATTAAAGCTGTCCGAAACATTGTAAAGGACAATTAAGTACCATGCAAACCCAGGGTGACATGAGAAAACAGGGAAAACATAACCCTAAGCAATAAAGAGGTCCAGGAAAATAAACAAAAGCCTAAAACGACGGGAAGAATTGACATAAACATAGAAAAGTGCCTCCGAAATTATTGCAACCGAGGATTTTGCAGCTCGGAATGAACTTTTACATTGTGTGAACTTTTATGATTGGCTCGCCTATTAAATTTCTGCATATTCGAATGCTCTAAAACGTCATCAGTAATTTTGTCTGAGTCAGCTTACCGTAGGGACTTTACACTTACCACGTCGCATCGTCTCCGTTGGACCACTGTACCACTGATCCCCGAAGAGATCTTTGTCGAAAATGCATTAGGCCGTCCTACCAAAGTGCCAATTGGATATGAGCCTCCTTCGGTGTGGGTTGGGTCGGAGTTCAATTCCCGAACTCGCAGAATTTGAACCCTTAGGAGGAATCCCACTTGGGTAAAATCCAGCTGAACTTCTACCTTGGGTAAGCAGAATTGAGTTAATAATCGGCAGGAAACTGCATGTTCATAAAGTCACCGTAAATCCCATAGACAAGCCACGTTGGATATGCTTTTTAACAGACAGATTGTACGGTTTACTTTGTCTGGTCCAACCATTAAGCAAGCAACATTGGAATATCTAAAGGAGAAAATTATCCAAAAAATGGTGATCAATTCAATCATAAATCTTTCAATTATTACAATTTGATATTAAGCATTTGGATGATGTGTTGATTTAGTCATAAACATTTCAATTATACATGGCATGGCTTGCCAAGTAGCGTCAAATTGGATAATTTTTTACATTTTTATTTTAAAATTCTCTAAATGTTTTGAATTTTTTTCTTTTCTTCCTCTATTGGCTACCAGCTACAAGCAAAGGGTAGCGAGTTTGGTCATCTCACCAGTGTCAAGTAAGGCTAATGACTTCGCCAAATTTTGCCTTAAGGCTTGACTCTCAGTAGCCCAACAGAGGCGGGCGACCAACAAAGAAAGAAGGGAAAAAGAGGAAAAAAAAAAGGAGATATGAACAAATTTTAAAGAATGTAAAAAATTATCTACATTGGTGTTAATCATGCCGACCTATACCACGAAGGACCGCTAACACTGCATAGATCGCCACATCAGTGATTTATGGTCAAATTTGGCCAAAAGACTAAATTAGTAAATTATCAAAAGGTTCGGGACTAAATTAATAAATCTTCAAAAGATTCAAACCTAATTGACAAATTGTTAAATGGTTTAAAGTTAAATTTGATTGTTGTACAATAAGTAGGTGTAGAACTTTTTGGCTAATTTGGGTCCATAAAACAAATAAGATTCACGTGAGATTTCACCGTACGAGCACTCAAATTCAACTCTACTGTCCACGTCTATCCCCATTCACAAATTTTCTGCATTTGGCTAGGCCAATGATGCTGGTTTAGCATGATGCCCGGGCATTGCTATTGGTGTCGCGTTAACAAATGCTTCTCGATCACTTGTTAATCATATTTAATAAGGAAAAACCCAATTTGCAAAGGGTTCATTGCAAGTGTCACAAAAGAGAAAAGTTAGTGTATTGAAAATCAAGACTTTTTTCCAGATTGTTTGCTTAACATTGCCATAGGAGTACCCTCTAACATCATCAAGGACTTTCGCATGTATAATCAAAATTAGACGAGAACCGAATGGGATACTAGAACTCAGCAGGACTGAACTTTTATCAGGTTTAGGAAATACACTTCAGCAGCAATGCTTCACGGATTGAATACATGTCGACCCAGTGCAAAGGACACAAATTTCAACCCGTGCATCTGTTTTTTGCGACGATGACACCGGCTTTAGTCAAACCATGAAAATAACACTGAAGACTTTCGACCACGTCTACCTCAAGGGCAGTGAGATTTTGGTCCGGTGCAAATAATCTTGACCAGCCGACACCTTTCGTCCACTGTGGGTTGCAACCTTCACAGCCCTAACCCCCAGGGCACTAGGAATTATGACATTGGCCTTAAATTCCCAGGTATCATCATGTACACAAAATCAACTGCCAAAGCAGAAGGTTTGTCACGGTGAGGGATTTCACTAGCCATCACAGCATCATAGTTTGCACTTATAAACAATTGTACAAGTAAATAACTAACTCAAGATAATCCGGCAATCTCTGAATGAGTAGTCGACTGAAGATTCAATGAGCGAAGTGGCACTACCAGCATATGATATTAGAGTTGTGAAACTGATGAGTGAAGAACGAAGAGTCCTCGCAAAACCGTTTGGTACTGTTCCTGGCAATGCCCTACAATGATTAATAATCCAAATCGCGCTGCTTTTCTCCCAAGTTGAAGGTTGGTCTCCAGATAGGAGTTTTTCTCTTTACAGTTGATCGCAAAACTAAGATGACCCAGTTGATTCTCGCTGTTGAGGTAAAGAAGTCTCTGACCAGTGCAACAGTCTCAGATTTGAATGTCCATGTGCAAGCAGTATTCTTTTGATAGCCAGGATGTCTCAAATACGAATGTCCAAAAGATGATCTTCCCGAGTCGATTATGCTAATTTCAGTGTCACAAAAGATTTCCTAATCCATAGAAAGACGAATTTGCAGGCCCATGACATTGCTTGAAGTACCGTCTTCCACATGAGATCTGGCCATTCCACCTCCCATTTCTGATACCTCCCAAGCTTATTATCCGGTGGGTGGAGATGAAGCTGATAAAAAAAGTTACAGCACCATATATTTTAGCTGCTAGCATGAAGTGACAGCATATGTAAAAAATTCACAGGAAAACTGATGAATAATTTCCATCTACCTACCTTGCACAATGCTCGATTACCTTTTCAAGTGCGAGGAGGATAGAGCTCCCACAGCGCGACTGTCGTGTCCTCTGATGCAGAGGCCATCATCTTACAATCAGTTGAGAATGAAACCACATTACACTGCCAATGCAAGCCACAACTGAGAGAGAGAGAGAGAGAGAGAGAGAGAGATTCTGCAAGTAACATCTTCCAATCTCGATCACCATATAAATGTCCAGGATGTTGATATATTAAAGAATTTGTGAAAGTTCTTGATTAAAGGACAAAAGGAATCAAGTACCGTTGCCTGGTGATACTTCAATATTGCCAAAGGACTTCCTTTGCGATAATTATATATCCGTACTCTGCTTATGAAACAAAATACGAGGCGTCATATCAAACATTGTAGAGAATAAAACAGGAAACTACTCAATGCTGGTGGTTTTACAAATAGCAAATGGACTCCTCATCCAGAATTCAAGCAGCATAGCACATGAGCACATGTTCCTTGTTAATAATGACCACGAAAAAAAGAATCCTGTATCAAGTTTGGATGTCAAACCTGTGATCCCAGCCAGCAGTCGCAGCAATTTTGTCATCTGGTCTTATTGAAGTGCTGGCAATGCCACCTCGCTCCAAATTAGTTCCTGTTTTAGCTACACAGCGTCCCTGAAAACATAATAACAAGTAATTATACCAGAAATAGGACAGAATGGAGAAAAAATAGTCCACTGTCACATAATAACACACACACAAGAAAAACAGAAGAATAGCTGAAAAAGGCCTGAATAAGTTAATTATGATTAATCTAATAACATCCCTTCTCGTGATAAGAATTTGACCTGCTATTCAGAGACCTAGTGTGCAAAAAAGTACCTTTGTGAACCAGAGAAGTACAAAGAAAAGCTTACTGGATTATCCATTCCCACAGATTGCACTCAATTATCTTAATTTGTTGAACAATGTTCACATCTTCGCTGATAAATAATTGCCTCATACTAAACTCTCGTATATTCTAATAGCCAACAATAATACAGGCTTTGACCTAAAGCCAAATATCTAATTTTAATTCTCCAAAATGTTTTCAGTTTGTCATTTTCACAGAAAATTGTCTATTTTGTTCGTGAAAACAAGTCAAGACAATTTCCAGTCTGGAAATTAAGTTGACCTGTTTGGTCACGTATTTCAATAAATTTTCATCTTTGTTTTTCAAGAAAAATGTTCTTCTGAAGTTGCCAGCTGCACAATTTGCCATTACACAGTGCCAACAACTTTAAATTCAACTTGTATTTAGGATATTTTAAAATACCAGAACTAATAGGAAACCTAAAAAATCCCAGAATCAACAGGAAGCCTAATAAGACCTAAATACAATCTTCTCATAGCCTGCAGACGTCAAAATGCCGCTGACCAGGTGAACAGCTAAAGAAAATTTGGTAGGACATGACATAAGATGAAAACATGCTGGCGACGACATCAAGCATCTCAACGCATTTTCTTATTGCCAAACCTCAATGAATTAGGTCTTACACAATATATGACAATGAGACAATAGTATTACTAAATAGAAAACCACACTTTGATAGAATGAATTAGCTTCATAAGGGTAGTTACCAGAGAATGGTCCAAACTGTACCACACGATTTTGTCATCTGCAGCACCAGAGATACCCCCACTGTTTGACTGATCTATGCACAGGCTCAGAACTGCATTGTGAACGAAAAATTAACCAAACCTCATTGTAAATGTATTAATGAAATAGAAGCAGAATATTAACAAAAATGTGCAAAGGATTGTCACCAGGCTCTGAATGGAACTTTACAGAAGTCATTGGAATCTGAGGATTACGTATGTCCCACCACAACATTGATCCATCCTCATAACTGTAACAAGCATCCTAGAAGCAATGAGGTAAATCATCGAGGCTTTGGAACCAGAAAAAGAGACTTTTCATTTGACAATCAATGGACAATAAGAAAGAAACCCAACTTTCCAAATTTCTTTCCAATGTTTACAGGGGATGTCAAGCATCTCCACTCTCTACAGCAATTTATCCTACACCTCACTCATCCAAATACAGGACAGACTCATTTGTAAACTTCTACATTTACAAAAATTGTCAAGATATCCCAAGAAAAAAATTACAATTACCAGAATTCATAAAGAAATATGTGTATTAAAAGAATCAGAAAATTGGTCCAGACAATAACATGGTTCTTGGGGAGAATGAAGAGGACATTACCCAGCCAAAACATTGAGGAACCCCTGTGAGCCAGATGGTATAAAGGCTTGAATTGCCATGCACATACCTGCCAAGAAACAATAAATTGTCCTTCAACAATAATATAAAAAAAAAAAATCACATGAAAACAGAAATATTCAACCAAAAAAAAGAAAATAAGAAAATGGAAATAACCTAAAATTAGTCTACTTACTCTCAGGGTTATAATGAAAATCTTAAGTAGACAAATGAACACTGAATCTTAGATGTTCAAGCAACAATGTGAACCAGGACCTAACATTGTCTTGTTGCAGGTAAGATGTTCTTGCCAAAAGAAAACGGTGCCACCCGATCAGACAATTATTTAGCATCTTAAAATGAAGCAAACATGATCTATCATGTTACACCGAAAGTCGGACAAAACAAACCCATAGTTCCCTCGTGTATGAGACTGTGTCAAGTGTCGAGACCAATTTGAGTAGCACATAATTTCCTAAGAGAAGGGACAGAGAGCATAATATAAGAAAATCTCCCGTGTGCTTTGGACAGTGAGATTAGGCAACAGTCAACTTCCAGTTAGTAATAATTATGTCAATTAATTAAGACGGTCAACTGATAATTAAGTTTCCCGGCTACTCAGACAAATAACTTCCAGTTAGTAATAATTATGTCAAATGATTTCCCCAACAAGTGTATGCCTTCTTTAATACCTGACTTGTATGTGATAGTAGTAACCCCCCAAAAAAAATTTCAAGGATGGAAAAGATATACAGATGTATTAACATGAATATTGCCAAACAGCATTTTGAGAACATTCAAGTAAAGTGAATATACACATTAATTGCCAGCTATTTTAAGGAATTCATAATTCAGATAAACTTGGTCAGCAGAAAAATTCAAGAAGCAGAACATAACATGAGCATGTAAGAGTCTCCCAAAAGAAAGAAAAAAACAGACGTGAGAATACCTCTCTCTTTAGTTGAGATCCCTTGGCAGGCACCAAGATTGTCTGGAGGTAGTTGAACTGACCTTTGATTACTTCTAAGATCCCAAATTTCGACCTTCTCGTTTCACATGAGTAAAAAACCATAAGAAGGGTGCCATATGATTGCAGAAATCTGACATAGTTTACAAAATCAGCGGAAAAGAACCTGTGAAGTCTGCTCCCCTGCTATAGCTACGTAGATGGATCCTTTTGCACATAAAACCTTTGTCAGCAACCATAGAGGTAAAAGGCAAATCAACTTCATCCTTATTATAAGTTATGTGCAGCCAAAAAGTCATCTATTCCAAATAATTGCTAAACCTCCACAAGAAAAACTTAAGAACAATAAGATGTGTAACAGACGGTACTATGGGTCCATGCATAGAGAACCATGACACTTGGAAAATTACAGCTGCAAAATCAACTTATTTTGATGCATAGAGAACAAATTGAACTTCATTAACATACTCTCTCTTAGTCGCCTTAAATCAGACTATGAGTCAAAGCCACTGCTCAGACTAACAGCTCAAGAACAATGCACATATATTATTAGCAATATGCTTCATTCAAAAAGTACACCACTTTGCTTTTTGTTTGTAAGTTCTCACTAAGAGCAAAGATGCATTTTCCTCCCAATCCCAGCCATAAAAATAAGAGTTATAAAAATGTCATGGCAAAAACATGCCCTCGAAATGGTGATATTCAAAATTTAAACGAACTTATAAATTTCAAAAATATTTGAGATGACTTTCAATGCTCTAAATACTCAGGGTGTTTAATGTAACAAAAATCTCACTTTTAGTGTTAAAAATCAAAAATAAAAAGGGAAAGGTTAAAACCAAACTCAAGCACCCAACAAGAATTTCTTTTGTTCTATTCAATTTATTTTTTCAACAGCTAACCATTCGACTAGTAATTTTTTATGAGAAAAACCTATGGTGCTTTGATGCATATATTTTTTCACATATGATGAATGTAAATTCAGGCATTTTCATTTGAGCAAAAAAACCTGTGTGAGGCACGGGCTTGATTGTAGTAAATCTATGTATTTCCTGGAAATGTAACTGAACAAACCTTCAGAGGCATGGGAACGCTCTGTTAGACTTCCCTCAACCTGTCTTCCGCTGCCATTTTGGGTTTCTGAATTGGGAGTTTCTCCAACTCCCATGTCTTGGAAACATGCAGACTCTTCAGCTGGCCTTACACAAGGAGAAGCCTTCTTCACCAATGAAAGCTTGCAAAAGTGATAACAGTTTGCCTTGATAGTCAGCAGGGGATTTCTGCCACAAGCAAGAACATGTAACTTTTTTTTTTTTTTTTTTTGTTATGGTAAACATGTAAGTTTAACTCTGAATACATTGCTGAAGAGAAAAGGAGCACATGTATTAGTACAAACGAGGATGCTAACTATATGCTAAACCTTGCCAGCCAATTGATGCGCCAGTACAAGTGATTGATTCCTCGAAGCCTGGGCTCAAAGCAACGGTCTACATCTAAATGGCTAAAGAAGGTTAACTACATCACTTAGCAAGCATTTTAGTATAAACTCTCAGTAGTTACTGCATTCATCGACACCATCAACTTTCTGAGGCATAACCATTGCCCCTTCATCCAATTCCAATGTAATGTCAAGTACAAGATAACTCTACTCTCGCACGCTAGAACAAGGACCACCTCAACTTAGAATCGGCTAATTAGAAGACAAAATCCAGCAACATTTCCACAACGAAAGCATGAATAATGGCTACCCAGTACCTGGATAGGCCACCATCTTCGATGCCCCAGCACTTGACCGTCCCATCCCTTCCCTGGCTACAATCTCAACAAGACAACCATAACCCAACAATCACTTCAAACGACAAAGATAACAAAATCGATGCATATGCAAAAGGAAAAAGGGAAACCTTAGAACTTTATCAGCTCCAAGTACAGGGCTAGTAGCGACGCCGATGATCCCATGAGCCGCACTGTGCACCCTGCAATCCCGCGAGCGCAAAACAATTGCATACGCTTAAAACCCAAAATTTCAAAAAGAAAGATTACAACTTTTCATGGAAAACTCCAAGCAAAGTAATCCCCGAAAACAAGAAAAAAGGAAACTTTGAGGAAGGAACGACCAAGAAGACGAGACGGTCCGTCGCTGAGCGGTGTCCCAAATCCGCAATTCGCCGTCCGAAGCGCTGCGACATCAGAAGAGCCCATGAAGGGTGGAGAAATCGAGAAGGGCCATTTTCAGGGCGGAGATGTGAACGGAGAATCGGGGGAAAACGAAACGGGGTTACGGGAGTTACCCGGTGAAGAGCAAGGGGCGAGAGAAGTGGAAGCACGCGTCCATGACGGAGGCGCGGTGACCGCGAAGCACCGCCACGGGATCGGGGGGAGGCCGCTTGCTCATCGCGGGCGAGATGGCGGCGGCAGTGGCGGCGGCGGCGGCTAATTGTCGGCGTCGAAAGAAGTCGACGGCTCGGCTCTGCCCGGTGAATGATCAGCTTGCTGAGTGAAGAAAAAGACTGTTAATTACTAGACCAGAGAATTGTTGGAAGAATAAGTATTGATATTGATAATTAAAAGAAGAAGAAGAAGAGGAGAGAAATACCACACCAAAAAAAAATGTCAAAAGTTTTGGTTGGTTATGCGATGAAGGCAAAATTTGCTAAAATCTCAACAAAAAGTTTCTGATCATGTTGTCACTAATCTTTTAATAGCTGGATTTACAAGGCAACTAATAGGTTGGTGGATATATATATATACAATAAAAGCAAAAATTTATAAAATATATGGTGATGCTAAAAAATTATCTATTTAAAATTATTTGTAGATTCAACTCAACAATTTAACTATAAATTTGATTGACGATATGTAAAAGAACCAAGTTTCTTGAAATTTCACTTTTTGACAAAGGTAAATTTTATAAAAGTAAAATCTAACAATATATGCATGGGAATTTTATCTTTTTGGTAACTAAATTCTACATTGAATTAAAAAGAAAAAAACGGTAAGGTGAATAAATTTGGGATTGTCACTTTAAATTGCAATCAAATGGATAAGGGCAATTTTATCTTTTTTTGGTAAAAAAAATTGGATTGATTTAGTCATATAAGGAAAGGAAATCACACTTCTCATCTTACCAAATGAAGCCAAAGGCTTATTCCTCCTTTAATTGATTGGTCCACCGTGCCTCTTTATTCATATTTCAAAAGAAAAACAAAGGTTGAAAATATGAACTTGGCCATTAGAATTTTTGTGCTGGTCATGATCGTTCCTGCCCTCTTACATGCTTGTTCCGGAGAGATATACATACTTGGAAAGGCCAATGTCGAAATCTACAACAGCTTACCCGGAGAAGTAACGCTCAACGTTAATTGTAAATCCAAGGATGACGATCTTGGTTTTCAATAGATCCCTCCCAATGGCATGTGGAAATTTGATTTTAAGCCCAGTTGATGGGGCACCACCCTCTTCTTTTGCAGCATGCAATGGCCCGGTCAATTTCACCATTTTGATATATATGTGAGAAAAGAGATTTTGATTGATGTTATAAGCTGTGCACATGGCATATACACCCTACTGGTCCGTGTCTTCATGAGGGACCTTGTGAAAATTGGAACTCCTGAAATTTCCTAGGGAAATTTGTTCCTGTACAACCAACATGATATTTGACTATGAATAAGATATTGCAAGCTTATCCTTTAGATGAAATTAATGGTGATATCTATTCATGGTGTTGATGTGTGAAGATGTCCTTGTGTGCCTTTAGTTGTCAATACTATGGATACTTAATTTTTAGCTAGCAAGTCACATAAAGGTAAAAACTCGATATTATGGCTTCTAATTAAACATGGCCCTTTTTTTGGCCAAAAAGAGTCATTTTAGTGTTTTTCAAAGTTTCTCAGATTCCATAGCTTTTTGTCTAGACCAAGATATTGATTTCACTAATTATCCCAAGAAATCTAGAGGGTTGAATTATTGGGCAACCACTTAATTCAACCCTTCCTCAACTTTTTCCAAAAAAAAAATGAAAAGTTGATAAATTCTTAAATCAACTCCTTTTTTTTCCTTAATCAAACTTTTAATTCATCATTTTTATGAAAATCGATCAGAATTGGCTTTTCCAACCATATCGAAAATTTCAATTTCTAATCAACCAAATTCAAAATTCATCAATTTATAGTCATTTTTAGAGAAATTTCCTTCTCGATAGTTAATATAAAGGTTGTTGTACATTCAATTGCCAAATCAATTTTGAAATTCCAAATTGGTGTCGAATACGCCCAATATAAAGCCCCAATCGAGGTCCTAGTTGGTTCTTCACAAGTATCATCAATTAGCCCAAATTGAGTTCATAAAGTTCAAGAAACTCAATTTCAATGTCAATTTTGACAAAATCACAACATTTGGCCTAATTGGACCAAAATAGTTTATTAAACAATTGACAAATTCGAGATGGGTCGACTCAATTTGCCAGATTTGATTTGACACATGGTGGGGTAAAGTTGAATTAAATTAATTGATTCCCATTTTTTTTTTTTTTGGTCAAGATAATATTTCATTGATTTCCATAGAAATTCATGGGAGATGCATTGTAGTCCAACTAACAAATCAAGACAAATCACATATGCTGCATTTGACAGTTAGGATAAAATTCGGGATAAGATATGATAAATCATATCTTACATTTGGTGCTCACTTAGGATAGGATAAAATCGGATATAAGAGGGATATATATATGATAAAAAATTATCCCATAGGGGAGGTGGGATAAAGATGGATAAGATTTCTAATGTCCATAATATGAAAGTTATTTTTCTCAAATAACAAACTTATTAAATTAACAAAATTGAAATTATATTTCAATATAAATAATATTTGAATTCTAATTTAAGAAATTAAAAATTAAAAATATAAATTTATTTATAATTAATCTTATTTTAAATTATATTCAACTTTAATTCTATCTTATAATAAACATTCAATCTATAAATTAAATATTTATATTTATTATATATTTTGAGGTATTTTTGTATTTTAGGTATATTAGTACATTTTACTATTTGATAAAATTTTATTAGAGAATGATGAAAGGGGAAAAAAGAAATAATAAAGAAAATAATATAAAAAAGAGGAAAATAAAATAAAAATAAATTAATAAATAGTGTTATAAGAGATTTTCATCATCTCCGTTTATGAACATTTAAGTTCATTTATAATGATATGCCATTTATATATAAAAAAATGTATATATATATATATGATGTGAATATATCCAAATTTAATATTGCGATTCACCAAACAATGGTTTGGATATAAAAAAATCTCAGAATTTCATATCATATCATATCTAATCCTATCCCAATTAGAAATCTAAAAAACCAAACGCAACCATATAGTTTTAAAACAAAACAAACTCCAGATATCAAGAAAATCATTAGAACAAGATTATAGGAACACACTCAAAAAGCATATTTGTGATTCATTCAATCGAGAATTGACTGACAATTATCAAATTCAACTTTTGTAATAAGCATACACCAATAGCTTCATTTGTTATTATAGTTTTGCTTTTTGCCGATGTGCGCCTAGGTTCGACATCCCCAATATCATCACCATTTAGAAAAACAAAGAGGTTGAACGAGCACAAATCGGATGCTTGTGAGAGCAAAAATTTCACGAAACTTCTTCGATTAATCCCCTTGGCTCCCCTATTTGGTCACCCTTTTCTTTCTTGATTATTTTGCACCATAAATATTGACTATGTTTCCTCCTCTACCATTCATCACATATATCATGCCGATTGTGTCCTAGGTGACTAAAAGTTCTTGAAATACAATTACCCATATTTTGGGACATCGGGACTTCTGAAGTGCCAAAAGTTGGCACAAAAAGATACTTAAGTGCAAAAAGTTATGAAAGTGACACATAAATGCCAAAATCATAATAAAAAATGAATCACTTAAATGTCAATTTTCGGCGAAACAAGTGCTAAAATGTTATTTTGTGCTGACATGGAAAAAAATTAATATAAAATTTAATAAAATTTAATTTAAAAATAAATTTATTTAAAAATTTAAAAATACAAATACAAATATTAAAAAAAAAAAAAAAAGGGAGGGAGTCTAGCCACGTTAGCGGTGGAGTTATTTTGCATGCAAAACGTCAACATTTTGGCCGAATTGAGCACTTTATCCATTTTGTGTGACATGGATTTGATGTAGAAATTCAATATAAATGAGTCTCTTAAAGGATGTTATCATGGGAAGCGAGATTTGAAAAAGTAAACTAAGAATGAAAAATCTGCTAAATCTACTAAATTTGCTAATTTTATCCTGAAAACTTTCTCACATTTGAAAAATCTGCCACAATCCTTGATTTTGCCTCAACTTTGCTTTAAGATTTAGGTGCATTTCTCACAGATATATCAATTTTGAATGGTTTGTGATATAGAACTTAGTTTGGGATAAATGTGACATGGTGGGTATATCGGTCTAAGAATTTTTATGACACAAAAATTATTTTGAGATAATGTAATACGAGTGTACTAATTTTAGGATTTTTGTGGTATAATCTCTAATTTTTTACCTTTAAATCATTTTTAAGCAGTCTTACATTATTTTTTAACAAATTGACAAGGAGGAAAATTATACACATAAAATATTTATAAAAGCAATATACACCTTACTTTCAAAGGTACTCTCTCTTTAAATGGGCAAACTTTTTTCATTCTTCGTTTGCATAGAGGGAAAATTGTGACACCTAGGTACATCACATGCTACACATGTCCTTTCCATTAATACTCTTATACATATAATTATAATTTCATATGTGGAAGAACTACAGAATACATCATACAAGGAAGTTGCATAAGTTTAATGCATATGCTTCTTATTTATACAAACACTAATACTTATTATCACAATATATAGTCCTGAAGATTTGTGGGTTTTGGGCCCGCTACTACTCCCATACTAACCCACAAGCGAGCCACTAACCAACTCAAAAATTGATGGTCTCAACCATCACCTCGTCTTTTCCACCGTCATGTCCAAGGGGACCCTCCTACACACTAAAAAATAAGAGATCAACCAAAGCTGAACAATTGAAATTCCCAAGTCTAAGATAAAAGATCATCTTAGTACTCAACCTGACACCAAACAAACAACATGAGTTCAAGGCTAAACAAAATAACCATGTATAAACAAGTTCTCTTTCTTTTCTATCATGATATGCAAATAAAACTATTAACCATAATGTTAGTAAAACCAATCATAAGAAAGCCATATGATAAATATTTCATGATGTGCTAGTATCACCAATTGGTTTAGCACCATATGCAAGAATATAGAAGTGCAAATTCATACTTGTCATAATGTTCACCACCACACACATACAAGTGAATCCATACTTATCATAAAGTTCATAACCACATACATGCAAGTGAAATCATACATATCATTGGCCAAGACCTTCTTTGATTCATGAGGCATCACCACCATCATCTTATGGGGGACAAAATCATACATACCCTTAACCATACCTTAAGTTCATTCATTATGGATATCCTCTACATTAGCGAGAATAAATACACCACTGTACACCCCCATAATAATAGTCAATATACCATGATTATAGGAGTCATATCATACTTTGATTATACAAGCTAAGTCATACCATAACAACAAGAGCCATGTTATACCATGACTGCAAGAGTCATGTCATACCCTAATTATACAAGCCAAGTTGTATAATGACCATAAGAGCCATATCATATCTTGACTATACAAGCCAAGTCATACCATGACTATAAAAGTCATGTCATGATAGGATTTCATATTGTCTCACTCTTGTAGAGAACCATCGTATATGGTATAACATCTAGCTGACTCTAGAGTTTTATTCTCATACTCATACAACAGAATTCACTTGTAGGTGAATAGGCCATGGCAAAAGTCTTAATCACATAGGGTGCGTTTGGAAACCACTTTTAAGGAAAGTCTTTAGGAAAATGCAAAGATCTTAGAGTTAAAGGTGTTTTTCAAAATGCAAACTGTGTTTGGTAAATTGTACTTTGAAAGCCATTTGTGAAGTACTTTGAGGAAAATGGTGTTTGGGGAATTACATTTATAAAGGAGTTTTGTGATAAAAAAATTATCAAAAGAAAAATTTAAAAAAAAATTGACCAGTAAGGGCAGCGGCCGTCGCCAACCTCCGACGACCTCCGGTGGCCTCAGATATGGGTCACGGGTGTCGCGCGACGCCGCCTTGACCTCCGACGACCCCAGATCTGGGGCGGCGAGGTTGTGCGCGTCGCACGATGCCGCCTCTACCTCCAACGACCTAGATTCAGGGCATCGAGGTCGCGGGAGGATCTTGCCGCCTCAGATCTGGGTCGCGGCGGCATCGCACGACCCACCCGACGCCGCCGCGACCCAAATCTAGGGGTGGCGAGGTCACGCGACCCAGATTTGGTCACCGCTCAAGCCTCCGGCACCAGATCTAGTCGCGATCACCAGATCTATGACTAGATGGGTCGTGCGGCCCAAGTGAGCTCTTTACGAAGGTCGCGGTGCGGCAGGCGACAATCACCAGCAACATCGCGACTCGCGAAGGTCGCCCAACTCTCTGATGACGATCACCTAGGTCGCGGCATCCCTGTAGCAGTCATTGGCCCGGAGAAGATGAACAATGTTTCATCCAAAGGCACGCACCGGAAAAACAAAAAATTCATGAGGACAATTTTGGGAAAAAAAAAAAGTGAACAGTGTCGCGTGGGCATGCCGAGAAAGCTGAAAGCCCAAGGCAGGTCCTCACCTGCCTTGGGCTTTCAACCTTAAAAATACTTGCTTTGGTATTAAGTCCATTTTAAAGTTTTTTGCCAAACACCGTTATTTTTGCCCAAGGGGCTTTGGACCCCCAAAGAGTTTTGGGAAGTGGTTACCAAACGCACCGCATCATTCACAAGCTATCGGCACTAAAAAATACCCTTATAGGCATCTACCGGTCACGAGAGATGGAAAATTCTAAAATCACCCTTGTGGCCATATATAGGCCATAATCTCCATCATTCCAACCCATAAGTGATTATGAAAATAAAGGATAGCCAAGAACTTTGAGAAACCCTAGGCTGAATTTCGACAAACATATAAGCAAAGACATATAATGCCATGACAAAGCAATTGCTTGCCACATGTCAAAGCCAAGGGTCACTAATGAAGATACAACATTGACAATGGAAATAAGTGGGAACAATTAAAAGAGCGCCAAACTCGAGAGGAGTGGTTAATACTTGTTGGACAAGCCGCAAGAATGTTGTTGAATAGGTCAGAAACTAGATATCGATAAAGCGGTTTAACATAGAACGTGGAGCGACCCTTGAGGAGGAAGTAATTGACTAATGATGGTTGCCAAATCGGCCAATAAATACCATGCAGACAATACAACAAAGGACTTCCTCGGGAACAATACATAAAATTACTTTATCTTGCTTTTATCCTTACTTAGTTTAGCTTAACTATAGCTTAAGATTCCCATCATAGATTCAATTTCAGCAAGTGTCTATACCCTAGGCAAGTGCTGTCAATTAGATTCTAGTATTAACCCATTATCCAACGTCATCGATTAGATTCCGGCGTTGTGTCATCATACACATCTAGGAGCAGTGTGTGCTAGGTGTTGTTATCACTGTCTAGCATTGTCAATTGAATTTTGATGTTGTCTCCTCATATTTATCTAGAAGTAGTATCTACTAGGTGCTGTCCTCATTATCCAGTGTTGTTAATTAGATTCCAACATGGTGTTCTCGAACTTTAGAGAGCAGTGCTTTCTAGACGTCTTGTTAATATCCAGTGTTATTGAAACATAACCACTTTAATTTTAATGGGATTTTATTATTATGTTGAAGTGAGTTTAAATGATATCGATGATTAAGTTTCAACATTGATTATCGTTGATATTAAGCTCGTGTTAAGCTAGTGACTTTTTTGAATTCAAAACTGTAAGTTGTGTAGTCTCTTCGCATTTGACCCTCTTTATCGGAAGTTGATGTAAAACCTGAGTCTCCTTTAATAAAAACCAACCTATAACACTTGGAGAAAAATACTTCGTTGCGGAATCCAAAATCGATGAAACACAAGCAACTCATCATAGCATAACAATCACCATGATAATCATGATATTTTGCCATTTCCTATGCCCTTCAACACAATATGATGGAAATCAATTAATCACAACATCAACATGTAGAAACTCATCAATTCAAGCTAAATAAATACAACGATTCAACACTCAATCAACAAAACTATCTTACTCTTAATATCAAAGTTCAATGTAAAATTTATAACCATCAAATAATCAAGTCAAGAGCACTGATAGGATGAACCCAACTTAGCGTTTAGGGTTTTTACTTACTTTGAAATGCTAGAAACACGAGATGGCTTGGGCGGTTAAGGTTGAAAGTGTAGGCAAGAAAGGGGAGCTTTTGCTAAAGAATATGAGTAGTAAGAATAAATGGTGGCATGTGCCCGAAATGAAGGGGCAAGGCCTCCCATTTATAGTCTTCATCTATGGCTATACAATGATTGCCTTAAGTAAATGCAAGGCTAAGTGTTTTAATAAAAAAAAAACCTCACTTGGCTTAATTAGAATTTGGGCTGCATGTCCACTTACATGAGGTGTCCCTATGATAATGGAACAAGTGCTCCAATGAAGACTTTACATTACTTAGTAAGGATCTTTAGATGGCAATCATAATTGTATTATGTGGCCCTATGAGAATAGCTAGGGCACAAATGACCTAATAAAATATTGCCACAAAAAAACATTTTAGTTGAAATGAGAGATGATTTCTTCTGGGCCAAGCAAAAGGAATGAGTCATCAAGTCAATAATGTGCTATGTCATCATGAATGATGTAATGCATGACCTCATGATTAGCCAAGTTCAAAGTCTCAAATTAAGGATATGTGACTTAAAATACTTGATGGAAAGATGAAGATAGATTATGCAAATTAAAGGAGGACAAATGGCTCAATTATATGATTTTCAAAGTAGATATTTGATGAAGATGAAGATGATCTCATCTTTTTTGGCCAAGAGTGTGCATGAATTACCAAAGTAGTAATAAACTATAGTCATGAGTCACCAAAATATTAATTACTATAAACATGAGTCACCAAAATATTAATGACTTGAGGCATGAACCATCCAAAAAATTAATGAATTATAGTTAAGATAGGTGATGTCATGTATGATGTAAAAGCCAACCAAATTAAATGTTCAAACCAAAGCGTAGGTTTAAAAATTTTAGTAGGGAAAAGAGAAGTGGCATGTCAATTGAAAAGAAATAGAGATTTAGGGAAAACGATATTCATTCTCAGCATTGGTAAGTCTAAAAATATTTTGAATCTACTAAAATCATCAATAAAGATATCAAAACTAGGAAAATCTCCATTTAATAAATTTGAAACTTGAATATCATAAAATATGAAATTTAGAGTTTATCAATCCCTTTCTACAACTAATATAACTGTAATGGTCATGGAAAATCATGTCAAATACTATTGTTAAGCCTAGAAAATTCGGGATGTCATAGAAATTGCCTAAATATCTTAAGGTACGTTTGGGAACTGCTTTGGGAAGGGACATTGAGTGTTCAAAGTCCATTTGGTCAAATATTGGGTGTTTGGTAAAAATTTTCAAACCCACATTGAGGAAATGTTACCCTTTGAAAGGCGAAAAGTCAAGGCAAATCCTAAGCTGCCTTAGGCTTTTAGCATTTTTGAAAGCCCCCTAAGTTATTGTTCATCTTCTTCTCCATGGCATTGTGTGTGGCTGGTCAACCACACGCTAGAGAGATGCTAGTGAGGTCGTGGTTACACCGATTATTATCAATGGCCAGTCGCACGACCTCAACAAGTCGGGGCGACTGCCCGCGAGTCACATCGTCGCGACCTAGCTCTGGGTCACATGACCCCCTTGAAAGGCTGCCTAAGGTTGCACAACCTTCGATGAACCCAGATTTGGGTCGCAGCGAGGTCGCACGACCTTTGTGAAAGTATTGGATTCAAAGCTGGTGTTAAAGATTAATAAACTGACTTATTATACTCCTGACTATGAAACCAAAGATACTGATACCGCATCTAGAAGCCCATTTACTCCGCAATTTAGACAAAAATGGAATTGTGATGCTGGGATCTTGGGTAGAGGCGGGCGATGTTTTAGTAGGTAAATTAACTATGGTGGAACAAAATATCTCCGATTTCCCCCTCGAAAAAATTCTTCTTTTTGGTTTTCAAAGGAATGTTCTTATGTTGCCTTGAACGATGCACTAATCCTTTGAATCCGGTACCAACGGGTATCATCCCTCCCCTTTTACCATTAGCAAGAACTTGTTTAACTTGCATATCATAAGGAATTCGAACAACTGCTTCAAATACAATATCAGGAAGTACCGCTTGCGGAACCTCATTATCCACAAGCTTATTAGCTGTCGTCCCTCACCGATTGTCTCCGAGGACTACTTAAGGCCACCTTAAGCCACCTGAACTTTTTATTTTTCTTTTGACTTTTTTTTCTTTTTTTAATCACAAAAGTCTTTTATAAATATAATATCTCCAAACACTATTTTGCTCAAAGGTACTTCACAATAGACTTCTGAATTACAATTTAACAAACGCAATTTGCATTTTGGAAAAGCCCTTTAACTTAAAATCCTTTATGTTTGCCCAAAGATTTTCCCAAAAAATCCAACCAAACGCACCCTTAATTATATTGCATTTGTGCTGATTCAACCATAAGCCTTTCAACTCAACTAGAACCGTAACAAGCTCATATCTCTCAAAAAAGCTATCCCAAAGCCTATCTTCTATAAAATTTCATCCAACCCATTATTCATTTTTCTCTTTTATTTTTCATTATTATTATTATTATTATTATTATTATTATTATTATTATTATTATTATTATTATTATTATTATTATTATTATTATTATTTCTTTTTTCAAATTTTTTTATTTCTTCTCTACGTCATCTTCCCCTCGTCATCTTCTCCAACAAGAACTTCTTCAACGAGGCTTTTCCACCAATGAACTCAACACTGAAATTTCACTACACAAACTTATGCCTCGCCAGTCATCACTAAGTCATCACCCTTAGGGGTGATTGGCTTCTGGTCCAATCTGATTCTAAGGTGGAATCAGAAATCGGGACAGACCATTTAATCCTAGGACTAGGAATGAAAGTGGATTGGACTGTCAATTTCGGTCTAATGGATCTAGCCACTTTTTTTTTTTTCCTATTAAAGGTGGCCATGCATAACAAGATAAAATGACAAATCTTAAAATATTGACGGAAGCGATGATGAGTGAAAAGTTATCGTGCCGTAACTTGCGGTACCATTAGACGAGATAGTATTTAGTTTTCATTTTACTAATTTTTTTTAAAGAAATAAAGAAATATATATATGTAGTTAGTCCGATTTGGTTCCCTTTTGGAACTATAAATCGGATTGCTTGAACACAAATCCATTTTTAGGGATCGGAAGCTGGACTACTACTTCCAAGAACTGGACCAAATTGGCCAATCCAATCTAGGCCAGGGCGGTTCCGAATTTGGGGTGATTCACCCCGGTCATCTCTCTAGCCATTGCTGAACCTCATCGATGTTAACATACCGAAAACATATATTTCAAAACAATAGTCATTCCAACAAAATAAACACATAAATGCCTACGTAAATGACAAAATAAGAAACTAACTATGGCCTCCTCTTACCACGGGCTAAAGGAACGGCATCTATAGCGAGGTGTTCATCCATGGTCGACCTGATGACATATGAGTGTTACAAAAGAACAAACAAAAATCAACATCTACTTTATTAAAATGAAGTAAACTTGCAGCAAAACAAAATCATGTAGGCCAATATGTACGATCCTCTTCAACACACTTAGAACATGAATTCTAAATTCAATTTTAACGTGCTTCTCAGTCTAAACAGGAAACAACAAAGACCTAAATCAACATTGCCCATCAAAAAGCAGCTCTGGTTTCACATTTGCCGGTTAAATTCATTGTCTCCGATTTCAAATAATTAGTAAAAAAGAAGAGTGCCTACCTAGTTGCCGAAGCGAACTTGCCTGAATCCAGCCAACTGAGCTTGGAAAAGTCGTTGGTTATCCTTCCTCCTGATGGCGAACCACCTTGATTGACATTCTCTTTTCTTTTTCCTTTTTTCCCTTCAGCCAAGAACTAATGCGGTGGCCGGCGAATGGCGTTTTCTGGCCAACTGAGAGCGACGAAACTGGAAAGGACAAGAGTTCACGTGCCCCCTTGCCAGAGAGAAGGAGAGGGCCAGAATATAAAGACTTTGGGCCGGGCTTTTATTTTTATTTTTATTTTCTTTTGGGCTTGAGCGAATGCCAACTTTTTGAGCCCAAGAACTTGTATGATGGGCTGATGAACAGTGCTACGCCTGAATTGAGTCAGATGGATTAAAAAATGACCGGAATTAATTTTTAATTTTTATTTATTTAATAAATATTAACGTGTCACCAAAAGCACACTTATCTGACAAGAAAATCCATCCTTCTTTTCTTGCAAATCCCTCCTTGTTTCACGTGTGAGGGAGCGTTAGTGAAAAACCATTTTATAGAGTTTAAGTAGTGTAAATATATATATATATATATATATATATATATATATATATATATATGATTTTTATTCATCAGTTTAATTGACTTGAACTTAAAACTTTCTCTTCATGATTTCCCTAAAGTTAGATATCGGGCTTATTTCAATGTTGTCCCAACAAATGGCACCAGAGTATATCGGTGTTTGATGAATATTTCAATTTAAAATAAAAAACGCCAGGATTAATATGGTTGCCACATGACAATTGTCGTCATGGTTTGTTGGGCGAAATAGAGACCATGGGCGAAGGTGAAGGCATGTGTCGTGGTGTGGCAATATGGTCCTAGATGGACATTGATGGGTGTTCCGGTGCATAGCTACATAGTGCAACACCTCAACAAGGTAGACATTAATTTTGGATTTGTCGGTGTAGAAGGCATATCAAAATTAGGGGGGACCTCACCTAATATAAGTGTCTCACTTGTGAGGGGATTATTGAAATGCATGTGCAAAAGGACTGGCGTTATCGAAATCCTGAATTTTCCTTAGTGTGGGACAGTCAATTTTTTAGTGCACGTAAGTCTAGTTGGATATATACTAATGAGCTTAGATTTGAGACTATCTCTTGGTGACCTCACCATATATACCAAGGTATCAAATATACATGTTGCGCGTCCCTACAACACATCAGACCAAAAGTACGCCACAACAATGTGATGGAGACCTTCGGTGTCAACAAACGAAAAATTGGACAAAGGTGATGCCGTGCTTGCGAATCCAGCCGAAGCACAATGCTTATCCTCATGTGCATTCGAAGTGCTAACTGCTAATTAATTCTCAAGATATAGGAACCCTCTTGGGCTAACCCAAATGAACATCCATTTCTACAACTTTTGTGTTGAATTTGGCCATAAAAATCATCCTAAGGGTCTATTTGTTTGAAGAAATACACGTTTGGGGAAATTGTTTTCTGACTTTTTGATATTTGAATAATGGAAAACCAATTGATCTACAGAAAAAGTTTAGAAATAAGGAAATCATTTTTCCTAACCATTAACAAATGAAAATTCCATAAAAAAAAATGTATTTTTTTTTCTTTATCATGGAGTTTTCGGTGAAACATGCGCACCTTGAGTGTCAACTAAAAACTGAATAAACCTTATCAAGCGAGACATATGTGATTAGGTGAGAACTTGTAATGTAATCAACTTGGACTTATGTAAGTGGATTTTTCTTTCGTGGAAGTAGGCAATAATCTTCATATGCATATCCCTTTGCTTCTAACCTTGATTTGGCTCTTTGCGCAAGATGAGTTTGGCGGCAAGATCATGATTAAACTAACATTTTTAGGAAGATCCAAGCTCACTTGCATTCGAAGGTTTGGTTTTTAATGACGAATGAGTAAGAGCTGGATCCCAGAATCTTAGGGATCTAAGAGAAACTTGCCACGTGGATGCATCGGAAGCCGTTCAAATGGATTAATTAAGCAAATATGACTTTGGCTCTTTTGGAACAAAGTAAAATAATCAATCTCGCTCTGGAGAGATTGATCGAACTAAATTGGAATATGGGTTGAATCACAGAAGGAATTATACCTTTCTGGAGTTGAGCTTTCTGGTTTGCTTGAGACTTGCTAAAAGCTAGGATATAAGTTGTAGACAGGAAGCGCTTCGCGAAGGTTTAATTAGCGTTTTGGTCTAGGATAATTGTTCATGTTCATTGCATTATTAATTTGAGCAAAGATGAATGAAATAATCAAAGAGTGAGGAAAGATGCTAGACAAATAGTGAATGAGATATAAGAAGATCGAAGTTTAGCTCTTGATATTGAATTAGAAAAATGTAAATTATATATTGGATGGATGGAGATTACATGTATATATATGGTACTAAAATTGATTAAGCAAGTGATGTGCAATCACATTCATTTTTCACCTAGCCATTATTGGCTCAAAATAGCAGTGAAAAAATTTAGTATTCTTTCTTACGATGACATAAAAAATTGGGAATCAGAACAGGGGCTTATCTCCACTTACTCAACCCATCTCTCACCCGACCTAACAAGTAAATGAATGTGCATCGCGTGGCAAATAAAATGGTCGATGCATTGCCCTCTACCATCTACTTCACACCTCTCACCTTACCCCATGCATCACGTTGGAATTATTTAGCTATTATGTTCACATAAGCAATATCCGTAAATGGACCAAAATAGTTGGGAAATATTCAAGTACCTAAAAGAGCCAGATATATCAAAGTAATAATGTTAAGAGTTGAGTTGTATAGCTTCTCATCTATTATGCTTTGGCCCCTTCATGGTAGATATTGGTGCATCATTAGAAAGGAGTACTTAACTCCTCCTTTTCATCCTTCATAGACTATAAGTGTAATAGGAGCATCCACAAAAGGATCACCTAAGATGATCATCCCATGACTATTGAGAACTAGTCAAATCAGACGGTTCTATTACTCAATCTTTTTGACTTGCTTCTATCTTTTATCTTTCTTTCTCGTCCTCCTCATTTTCTTGCTTCTCTCTTTCCCCTCCATCTATGTTCGATCTCATTCTCTCTCACCCCTGCTTCACCTAAGTACTCGATTTAGGCGATGGGCATAGGAGCATGGAGACTAGAGCTGATCATTAGGCAGGCGAGAATCGATTAGCTCTTAATGGATGCTTTTTGACTCCACCCGGAAACACATTTGATCCGCATCATAGCCCAATTTTAAACAGTGGACTTTCTTCCAATTGAACAACTACGAATTATATATGCTACTTAAGTTGTTCTCGGATGTAGGAAACATGACAAGTGCAAGAAAATTGGAAAAATCTCAACTTGGGAAACAGCTAGCACTCATGTAATCTGTCTTATCCTAAAAAGTTTCCGGGATGAAATGTCCTAAGAATGCTTTAGTATCTCAGGCACTCCCTTTTAAATAATATTGCCCCTTAATACCTTTCGGTAATCCCAACGTCAGCTGACTAGATGAGGACAAGCTTAAAAAATTCCAAAAAAAAAAAAAAACAAAGTTGAGGGACCGGATAATTTTTTTTTAATCCATAATTAGTTGCTCATGCACCTAGAGTTGCATTGCATGAAAAATATATTAATATAGAGAAAATTATTTAGTGTACTCTAGTGCACTTTTTGTATTCTCTAAATGGGTGCAAAATTAGAGAATTTTGTGTGTAAAATAGTGCATGAAAAAATGAAGTTATAAGCTCTGGCCATGAGCATCTGATCAATGGCAGATGACATGGATTTGTTAGCATCTTGGCTTCTGGACTTGAGTTTGGCCGGTTGAGACTGTCGAAGCAAAATGAACTGCCAACTTCTTATATTTAGCAGTATCCTTGGGCGGTGTTGAAAACCTATTTAAAATTGTCCTAACTTGATGTTGACCACGAAATCCTCTACTAATTTCACATGCGAGGTAAATAAATAATATTTTATCCTGTACGTCCAAGAAAAAAAAAGAAAAAAAATCAAAATATAGTCATGCTACGAGTGTAAAAGATTATGGATGGAGTGAAATAAAATATCTTACTTGATGACGAGAATATCTACGTCAGATTGACATAATCAAAATTCGTGAAATATCTCACTAACTGGATATAACAAGTTATGATAAGACACGAATTAAATAATTGAAAGCTTGCTGGTGTGGAATGAGATATTAAACCTACTCCATTTGCCTAACCTATAGATTTTTTAAACCACTAAGTCAATTGCACGGACTTCGCAACATGGCAAATTCGATGACACGGTTTTTTGTCAACCGGAGTGCTTTTGTACATGACCTTGACATGATAATGGCATTTAATACCTTTCGTTTTGCCAACAGCGGACGCCACCCAAGTACCATACTAATCACATTGATTATGGCAATGTCTGGGCCTCATATTTTCGAAGTAGCTTGAAAATATATCCTATGGTAACGGGAAATGCAGGCAATGAGCAATGACCTTGACATGATAATGGCATTCAAAACTCTCTTATTTGCCAACAATAGATGTCACTTGAGCACCATGCTAATCACGTTGATTATGAAAATGCTTGGACATCATATTCTAATCGAATATAACAAATTACAATAAGACACAAATTACTTAAATAGAAAGCTCGCTGGCGAAGAATGAGGTATCGAATTGGCTCCCCGCGCCTAACATACACATTTTGTAAATCGCTAACACGAAACATCCGATGACATAGTATTTTGTCGACCATAGTGCTTTTGTACATGACCCTGACATGACAACGGCATTAATACCTTTTGTTTTTCCAACAATGGACGTTGCTGCTCAGGCACCGTCTAATCACATTGATTATGGCAAAGTCTGGGCATCATGTTCTTGAAGTGGCACAAGAATATATCATGTGGTAATGGAGAACGCAAGCAACGAGCAACGAACTTGACATGGTAACGGCATTCAATACTCTCTGTTTTGTCAACGATAGACGTCATTCTTGAACTGTACTAAACCACATTCATCATGGAAATTGCCGGGTGTCATATTCTCGAAGTGGCCCTAGAATATGCCCTGTGGTAACGGGAAATGCAAGCAACGAACACGCTTAACATTAATTCAAGTTGACATCTTAGATACATTTGCTGATTTTTCTCATGTCAGAATCCGAGCCCTTGGGTCGTCTCCATAACGCTGCAAATCATTGGGGTGGACGACACGTGGGGGTTCCGTGGCCATTTATTCGGACTCCCTCCCTCTCTCTCTGCTTCGTTTTTTCAACTGTGGATACGACTGGGCTGCTACCCGCCGCTTATTTAAACCGGTATTTTTGACTTTAGAGGACGGAGGGACACGTGGTGGGACTAGGTTTATCTCAATCCTAGATTCGTTAGGCTACATTTATTGTTATTATTATAATTATCATTCTTTATTTTGTTTATTTTCAGTCGCAAAGTATGTTATGCCTTAACAACAATTCGGACAATTTTGATTTGCTACTACTGTTTAGAATATCTGGCAAAGTTCTATTGGGGAAAGCAGAATTGAAACTAAAATAATGACTTAGCCAGTAACATCAAAGGGTTGACCAAATTGGTCGGGGGCCTAGGGGATATTTAAATTCAAGAGTTGGAGATATATTGTGCAAATCATGCCTACCATTAGACCTCAGTGTGCAAATCTATGGGAGGAACTAGCTTATGAATATCTTGTTGGTAGCCAGAGTAATCACAAATTGCAATGAGAAGCAACTCTAAAAATTCATTAATGTAATCTCATATCAATAGATGGTATGACCTATTCCTATACCTCAAGAAAACCAAAATGTATTTCCTCGTATTTTTCTAAAGTTTGACTGAATTTTCCCCTATATGAAGTGTAATTTTTCTTTCCATCATCATTAATCTTTAACAACAGGAAAAAAAAAAAAAAAAACAAGTACGTGCATGCACATATCGGAAAAAACAAAAGATAAATTCGAAGAATAAAGTTGCTATTGCATATACTAATCAAGAAATGGATAGACTCGGATAAGAAAGTTACACTCATGTATCGATCTAGTATTGATCTGGTTCGATTTTGCTCATTTGATTTATGTTTGTATATTAATTCTATTCATGCCTCAAGATAGACTCGTCGCAACAAGATCTGGGAGCAAAATTTCTTAATGAAACCATGTTAGAAAAAGTATATGCTATCCTTGACTCTTGAAAAGAAACCAAAAACAAAAAGAATAAATAAAAGGAAAAAAAAAAAGTAGAAGTCATATCAAACCTCATGGGCCAGAGCCACGTGGCCACTGGGACCATGCAGATGCAGATTGCATCCATTTTTTCGTCCGGCCCCGCTTCGCCCTCCCGAGTCAATTCTCTCCTCCTGCTTCTTGCATGGACATAGACAACACCGCTATTCAATTTCTATCCACCAGCTTCCTTCCCCGCCCTATAAATACACGCACCCTCTTCTGCATCTCTCCCATCGAATGATCATATCTCTTAACTCATCCAACCATCATTCTCTGCCCCACAGACTTCTCTGCTCTCTCATCATTTGGTTCTCAACCCCCCTCTTTAGTTTCTGTAGGTGCTGTCACTTTGCAGTTTGCAGTAATGGGTTTGGCAGCAGTGGAGAGTAACGATGGTCATGAAGTGGAAGAGAGCACGTATCAGAGAGGAGTGAAGCACCTTTGTGAGGGAGGGATAGAGAGAGTTCCGAGGAAGTACGTGTTTCCGGTCTCGGAGAGGCCCCACTTGGGCACAGAGAGGAGCGACGTTTGTTGTGGCGGCAACCGGAACCTCAAGCTTCCGGTCATTGACTTTGCTCAGCTTCAAGGCTCCAACAGATCCCAAGTTCTCGAGCACCTCGCTGATGCTTGTGAAGAATATGGCTTTTTTCAGGTAATATATACGTTGAGCATGGGTCTTAACAGTCGAGAAGTGCGCACGCACAGATTGAAACACTGCAGGGATCAGCACATACATACACTCATACATACATGCATATAACTACGTAGAGAAATATACAATTGGTTGGTTCAATACATTATTAGTAGTCAAAGAAACTAACAACAACGTCAAGGTTCTCTGATCCTGGAGTAACTTTTTACGCAAGCATCTATGTGGGTCGCACGTCAAGTAATGAGATTCTGATTACCATTAATTGTTTATTTATTTTTATTTTTTTTTGCCATTCTTAGCTTTGTTAACTCATCGCGCACAAGTCATGCCATCAATAGTATATCAGACACAGGTCGACAGACAAATGTTTAAGTGCTTAATCTTTGAATATATGGATGCAGCTAGTGAACCATGGGATACCAAGCCAAGTGATCGAGGAAATGCGGAGTCTGGGAAGGAGATTCTTTGAGCTGCCGTATGAGGAGAGGTGCAAGTACATGAACCTAGATATGAGGTCCCCGGTCAGGTACGGCACCAGCTTCAACCAGAACAAAGACCAAATCTTGTGCTGGAGAGACTTCCTCAAGCTCAGTTGCCACTCCTTGCCACAGCATCTCCCCTCTTGGCCCTCCAATCCTTCTGACCTAAGGTGATCATCTCTCTCTCTTGATCTCGATCTCTCGACATCCAGCCCGACCAGGAGAGCTATACATGTCTCTTTGGTTATAGCTGGGCCGAGACAAAGGGCCTGCATATTTATGTTTCTTTTTGTTGTTCATGAACAGATTTTCTGTTTTTTTGTTAGGAACAAAAAAAAAAATAGAAATGCGTTTGTTTATGTTTTTGTTCAAAATCTTTTTTTGTTTTGTTCCGGAAAAAAAATTAGAACAGAAATAAAAAATAAAAAAAGTTATTTTTTTTGTTCCAGAAACACTTTTTGAAGAATTGAAAGGATAAAAAGTTGTTTTTTTTTCTACTTCTTTTCTTCTTTTTTCTTTGGTGGTCGCCGGCCTCGGCCATGGCCGGCGACCGGCCGTTGAGGGCTGGCGACCTCGTCAGTGGCTGAGTGAGCTTAACCTCACCGGATCTGGGCGAGCTCGAGCTTGCCCAGCCAAGGCGAGGCCGAGCCTCGCCAACACGGGGCAAGGTTGGGTGAGCTCGGCCTCGCCATGGTTGGACGAGGCCACCGGCCCTCGTCGGCCGCCGCCGCCCATGGCCGAGGTCAGCGACAGGCCAAAAGAAGAAAAAAAGAAAAAAAAAAAAAATTAAAAATATTAAAAAATTAAAAAAAAAAGAATACAAATTTACCAAACGTGTTTCTATTCATTTTTATTCCTGAACAAGTTTTTACCAAAACATGTCTTTCTGGTCAAAAATTGTTCCCTAGAATAGAAATAGTTATTTTTTTTTAATTTCTGTTTCCCGGAACACTTTTTGAACATAAACATAAACAAACGTGTCCAAAAAGTTAGGCCTGACCTTAAAGCTTGGGCTGGGCACGAGCTGCATAGTTATCACCTCCATTCAGTATTGTACTATTGCATAGACCCGTTCTAATGGATCAAGGTAGTCATATTGCACAAACCCACGGTGGACTCTATTACGAGAAGAAATGGAACGACTCATGTTCTTATGGTCCATCATGTCGGCAGCTGAACTAAATTTGATGTTCAGAAGTTTCCAATGAGCGCCTGAAAATGGATCTTTCAATCCTGTTTCTAAAAAGCAAATTGCAGATCAGTTGAATATCCATGGCCCTTAACAATTATGGAACAGTTCGGTCTAATCAACTCTATGAATTACGTCGTGTTGAAATTTGCTTATGCAGCAAACCATCATGATATACTCATCTTGTTCTACCTTATACAAATTAATTAGATAGTAATCATAGAATTGCAACAGTTACTATAATAGTACACAATAAATTTTCATCATCCTATCAGCTGATCTATATGTTTTTCACTGTCAAGTACGTGAGATGGACCCTGACGTTTTGATCTCTTAACGTGCTTGAAACAGGGAAGTAGCTGCTAACTACTCCTTGAAGACCAAGTTCTTGTACTTAAAGCTCATGGAGGCCATTCTGGAGAGTCTTGGGGTGAAGGAAATAGCACCGAAATCTATGCAGGATCAAGAGAATGACTGGATGGCGAAAGATTTAGAGAACGGAAGCCAAATCGTCATGGTGAATTGCTACCCGGCATGCCCTGAACCCGATCTCACGCTCGGCATGCCACCGCATTCAGACTACGGCATGCTCACGCTCCTTCTTCAGGATGAGTCAGTCCAGGGCCTTCAGATTCACCATGGAGGGAGATGGGTGACTGTGGAGCCAATCCCCAATTCGTTTGTCGTCAATATTGGTGACCATCTTGAGGTTGATTCATTGCTTCCGACCCTCTAAAATAATAGGATTCTGTTCCCATTGCTTTAATTGATACTTACAAAGGGTTTCTTCTGGACTGTGGCAGATATTCAGCAATGGGAGATTCAAGAGCGTGCTTCATAGGGTTCTCGTGAACTCTTCATCGACCCGAATCTCAATTGCTTCACTGCACAGCCTATCCCTTGACAGCACAGTCCGCCCGTTGCCAAAGCTGATTGACAAAGCCAATCCAAGGCGCTACAAGGACACCGACTTTGCCAGTTTTCTTAATTATATTTCATCCGTTGGACACAAGGGCAAGAATTTCTTAGACACCAGGAAATTGACCTAATTATGCATATTGATTCACCTGGGAAATCCTCGGTGATTTGGACAATTTATAGTCGCAAATGTAAGCAATTATTAGCAGAACATGGGAATTGAATTCCATTTCTGTCGTTAGTTGTATCACTTATGATGATAGAAGAGACTATTCTACCAAATCATATGTTGTAAGCTTCATGGTTGGTGTTTGGTTGTCGCAAGGCCATTCATCAAGTCGAGTCGTTTACATGGCCTCTATAAGCATACCTGTCCAAACAAAAGTAGTAAACTTTATAACAAATCTTAAAACTTGTCGCAGAAATGTAATGAGTCCCGGCAAAAAGTTTCTTATAATGCGTTTAATATCTTAAAATTTGCAACTTCGATGAACTCTAAGCCGTTCTATTAACTACATCAAACTTTAAGTGGACAGAAAATGGCACACAGTAACTTTTATCACACAACACAGGCCTATGTTAGTAATATCTTCCTCCATTTCTTTTCCCTGTAAATAGACCTATCTTGAAATGTTTTCATCAAAATCCTCTCCTCTTTCATACCCTCAATCACTTACTAAAACCTGGGTTTCCACAAATCATTTGAGAACTTTCTGTCAACCGTTGGAGGCAACAATTTGTGATAGCAATAGAGATAATGGTGAATTAGAAGATAGCAAGTGAGACACCTTTGAGAGAGAGAGAGAGAGAGAGAGAGAGAGAGAGAGAGTTCCAAGCAAGTCCATGTTGCCTCATTTACAAAGGCCAAATTTGGGAAGAAACATCCAGCCGTTGGCTTCCTGTTCCTCGACGGTCAACATTTGTGACCATCTTGAGGTTTCTGTCCATGGTTATTGACACAAAACTCTTGTAATTGCTTTATGCAATGTAATGATCAGCCTAGGGAAACTTTAGTCGTAACAGCGGAATCAATTCTCGCTGCTTCTTCAATTACCATCAATGCTCCATAAGAGTATTTCTTAATTCGGCTACTTCTTCAATAACACTGGAATAGATGCATTGAACAATACGTGAAGTTATTTTCGTGGAATGCAGATATTTAACAGTAGGAGATTCAACTTCAGAGGGTTCTGTGAATCCTTCAACGACCCGAATCTCGATTGCTTCGTTCCATGCTTTGTCCTTCGATAGGGTGGTTCTCCCATCTCCGGAGGTCATTACCAATGCAAATCCAAGGCGCTACAACGACACCGACCAAGCCAGTTTCCTTCGCTATTTTCGTCCAGAATTTCAATGAGCATAGCATTTGGTATAGCTCTTTCCTCTGCTTTTGCAACTAGTGCATTCTGAAAGAGCCGAATGCCATTTATCCTCCGTTTGTCTTCTTGGTCCGATTTGCATTAGCAGTTACTCCAAGCCATTCAAAGTGCCGCATTTGACTAAGAAATTTGTGGAATGAGTTCAACTGCTTTAAGCATTTTGGATTTTGAATGAAAAAAAAAAATCATGTAATCAACATCAAAGTGACAGATAAAAAGTTGAGGAACAAACGAAATGGGCACTTAAGTTTGAGAGAGGTTGCTGTCGGGTCGACAACTTTCGGCCACGTCGAGGTCTCTAGGCTCTTTCCTCGCGTTCTCTTTGGCATTTACAAACGAAACAAAGCGTGCTCAGATAACCAAAACGCCCCACACTTCATTCTCAGCTTTTCGTTGGCTAGTAGCTAACGTAACTGTCTTATCTCTTTTTTTGTGGCCATGAAGTAAAGGTGCTCCTACTCTGGAGAAATCTCCCATTTTCAAGCCTCTTGCTATGGAATATGCACTTGATCACTAAAATTTCATCAATAGCAGACAAGTGAGTTAGAAGTTTCGCTTGTAGATTATTAATTTTCTTTCCTTTTGGTGAAAATTAATCTGGGTTTATAAAGGAGCTTCTGATATGGGTTTATAGAGGAGACTCTTTCACCTTGACCTAAGTGAATCAAGCAATACAAGGATCACTTCTAGAAAAATATTTTCCAAAAAGTTCACTTTTTGTGAAGCAAATTGAGCCTAAGTGTCATTTAATTCAAAATCAGAGATCTGAGTCTTGCGGATAAGTCCTTGTTCAACCATGCATATAGTAAGACTAGTGACTACCAATTACCATTTACCTTCTTACATTTAGTGTTACTAATGTAGTTGCTTGCTGCACTCGAGCATTTTTTTTCTTCCGTTTTTTTCCCAACATAAGAAGAAGGTATTTTGTGCGGCGGCCATGTGGGAACCATAGGTTGAGAAGCAAGTCCATTGCAAGTGAAGGATTATAGAATTCCAAATGTAATGTCGGTCGATATGCATGTCATGTAGATATTGCGATTGAGCATTTATATTACAATATTCGTGAAACCGATGCATAAATTATTTCTCTATGAGTGTGTCTCTGTGCTGTTATTTAGCCGGACAGGACACCAAAAGGAAGCTCTTGTGAGGACTTTTACGTTGGATGTTGTAATTTTTATTAGTATTTCCAATCATGATTGAAAAAGGAAAAAAAAATCGAAATAACTAGTTGTTTTCTAAAAGTCTTAAACTTAATGCTCGTTTAATGTCTTTCTAAATTATGCAAAAAAGTTGTGTACACAATCAGGTTGCGCATACCAGTTTAGAAGTGATTATTAATGGTTTCTTATTCCTCATACGTGCATGTGTCTTAGGGTCAAATTCTAGGTACAGAATATAAAAACTGATGGACACATGGATCATGTCAGGCTGGAGGTTTTATTAATGAGGGGCGGCGCGGACTTGAAGAAGCGCAGCTGAAAAGTGAGCAACTGACATTCTCTTGAAGCTCCCCTCCCCCCTTGGACCAACAAGGGCTACCAAAACTTCTTCACTATCGAAAAGTTCGTTAGATGCAAGAAGGAGACGTTGAGGACAACTTGCATAGCCAAAAACAAGGGAAAAGGGAGAGAGAATAAAGTTACAGACATTAGTAACAAGGCATAGTAAGAGAGGATCTCACTTGGTAATTAGGTGGTGTCTCGATCAATTTGATTTTTCAGCGGACACACCACTGTGAAAAATAGAGAATAACAAAGGGTAAATGAAGAGAAACTACAACATACTATTTCTACATGGGATTAATTAGAAAAACAAGATGACCGTAAGCCTTCATTGCAATTTTCCTTTTTTCTTTTTATAGACCAAGAATACATCGCAATTTGCATAACATCATGGCTGATCGATTGAGATTTTTACGAAGGGACAAAGTTTGGCTGAAGGTAACTTAATGGCTTTCCATCGAACAATTCTTGAAGGCTCAAAAGTTCGGTAAAGTCACTTAGGCCACGTTCGGCGAATTGGATATAACTCTGAATAGTGTTTGGGAGAACACTATATTCGGATAATAAAATCACATAAAGGAAGTGAAATAAAGTCAGATGGAATATTTAATATGAAAAAATTGAGAAAGAAAAAAGACAAAAAAAAAAAAGGAGGAGAAAACCCTGATGGACTTGCTTCCTAGCTCACGCTCAGTATCATCCCCACCGGGTCAGCACATCTCAGTCGATCTCTCTTCTCGCCGTCTGCTCGGCACCATCGCCTTCGACCCATGCTCTACTTTTTGCTTCGATCTCAATAAAAGTTGATGGGCTCACCAAGGAGAGTGTGTACTTAGGACCCATTTAATTTGGCGACGATGGTTCATTGAAACGGGATTGTTTACCAAAATCTAGTTCTATTTGTTGGGATTTCGGGGGCCTATATCTCATCTTGTTTAGTGCTTTGTTCTACGTGGTCAACAAGTTCCTAAGAAGGTAACAAAGTCGTGAGTTTTATATTTTCCCTTTGATTTCCAATTTTGGGTGATAGTCAAAGGATCTGAGTTCGGCCGTAGAGGACTCGAGTATTGATTTTAGAGTATTAATCCAAAAGGCGACCTGCGAATAAAGGAAGATTGAGCAACCAAAACAAGAAAACAAAAAAATTGTAGCAATGTACACCAAACAAGGAATCTCGTGAACCTCCCGTCATCGCCGGAGGATGAAGACTATGGTGTCTCATCTTCCTTCTCCACCTGCCACGAGAGAGAGAGAGAAATGAATCGAGTTAAGACCATTCATGTATTTCAAATTTTAATTTGAATAATATTTCAAACACTGTATATTCAGATATTTCAAATCCTATATATCCAGATATTTCAAATCCTATCTTCATCCCATCTAGTAAGAATGTCCAAAACTGCCAACGATGCCCAAACAGGATAGTCACTCTCAAAATTAATGAGGCACACGCACCAACCATCGTAGGAGAACAAGAAAAGAAGCGGTTGAGGGCTAACCGCAAGTCCATTCTTGGACCAAGAAGATTCACACCCTACCAAAAGGACCAAATGTCCCAAGAGGGAAAAAGAAGGGAAACAGTAGCCTCTCATTTCCAAGGAGATTTGATGACTCGTGTGGTGCTGACAAGTGTCTTGTGCCATGGCCTTACACTGTCCCTTCAAAGATCATCCTTCCCTCTCCTTCTTCCCCCTCCGCACTTCCAAATTTCTGTCCTTTCTCCCTCTAGCTAAACACCCACGATCACCCCTTTAAAGGACGTCTCGTTGTATCTGTTGAAGTCTCGTCTTTTCTGGAGCAGGCTCTGTTTTTCTTGAACTCTGCTGCAATGGCGGTGGCAGAGCTGACCGCACCCACATGCGCAAAACAGGGCCTCGGCTCTTCGCAGCTCTCCTACTTGTCTGCCCGCACTTCCAGTTTCCGGCGCCTGTCTTTCAGGCCTCCCCGGCGAACCCACAGTTCAAGAATCTCTTGCTCTGTCAAGTGAGTTTTGTTGGTACTTGCTTCGCTAAGTTGCTTCCTTCCGCTGTTCAGATGTTCTTGATTAGCTTCTGTTTTCTCCTTTGGGGGGTCCTCTGTACTGAGTTTAAAGGGTTGATGTGATGGTGGTTTAATTGTTTTCAGTCAAACCGCTCAAGCTCCAGTGGCAGTGGAAACCGAAGTTCCGAAGAGTAATAAGCCTGAATGCTTCGGTGTCTTTTGCCTCACTTACGATCTCAAAGCTGTACGTTTTTTTTGACGGTTTTGCGTGACTTTCTTTACTTAGTGTATGTACGCAATTATCTTGACTTTGAGTCAATGTTGCTGCTTCTTAGTGATGAGCAAGTCAATTGGTTTTCCTGTGCTCTATATTGCATGCTGACAAGCTTGAATGAGAAGGTCATATAGCATGAGGATTGCTTGCTGAAATGTTCGATTGAGAAAAATGGTAGCTTGGCCCCTGTGGCCGTATCTGTTACTTTGACAGTCTTTGATTTGGCTGTTGTGCATCTAATGTTCTTGATTTTCACTGTGGTTGATCAGTCATTAGATTCTGAATGATTGATCTCCTCACCTAATTATGATGGTGTCCATTTCTAATGGTATGTTTTCTAGAGTTACGGAAATTCAAAATAAACATGTTCATGTGAGAAAATGGATCCTGTTAAAAAAAGAAACTAATCATGAGTCAACTTATTGGAGCACTTCTTGTTTGACACCTCCAAAGTTAATGGAGATGTATATGTGTCCAGTTTGTATTATTACTCTTCCGACTGATTCACATACAGTTTTGACATAATTTAATTACTATGTCTCTTGATGCTGGCTCCATCAAATGCCTGTATGGTTACATAGATCAATTGACTGACTTATAAGTGAAATAAGTGCTAATCCTAGATTTATGGTTAAGAAGTTCTTCAGATTTGCTGCATGTCAAGTCTCCATTTACTATTCTCTCTGAGGACAAATATAGTTTCTGCTATTGAGGTGGTTTAATGCCATCACGATTTCAGTTTGAACTGCCAGGGACTTTTTTTCCTTCAATAATGTGTTTCATGTTGTTGAATATGGTCGCAGGAAGAAGAGACAAAATCTTGGAAGAAACTAATCAATGTTGCAGTATCTGGTGCTGCTGGAATGATTTCTAATCATCTGCTTTTCAAAGTAAGGATCTGTGGCAGTCTCTTGGTAGATATTATTCTCTGTCTGGTCTCGTGATTGATTCCAGTCTGCAGTTGAACTATTTTATAGAGTTCTCATTGATGCTGGCATAAAAGGTCCTTTTCTGAAATTGTGAATTGGGAGGATTGCTGGTTTATGAAGTGCATGAGTTTAATAACAATTTGCCAATTGAAATACAAACCAGAACTATCGTATGTGTTCCTTAGTGATTATCACCAGGAGCTCCTTGGGACAATATTTCAGTGCATGCCAATATTTGTTTTTTCTTTCTGCTTTGCATAAGTAGTCGGGGACAAATTACATGGTACAAGTTTGTAATAATTGTAATCAGAGAAGCAACCTGAACAGAATAACCCGCTATAATTGTGCTTGTCTACGCCAGTGAACTGGCACCTTTATTTGTTTTTCTTAATAGCACTTCAATTCTGTGTACTGTTGACACTACTTTTCGCTTCAGTTGACCAAAATGCTTAAAAGTTTGAATAAACTGTACAAAGAGAAATAATCATTTGAACTTTGGTGGAGAAAGTTCATGAGTTTGTTTTCTGCAGATTAACTCTACTGGTACATCTTTTTCCACAATTTAATATGCAAGATTTCTCTAAATCTATTTTGGTTCTCAACTTTTGAAGATTGACCCAACTTTTCCTCCTTTTCCAGCTTGCATCAGGTCAGGTTTTTGGTCATGATCAACCTATTGCTTTAAAACTTTTGGGTTCAGAAAGGTCGTTCCAAGCTCTAGAAGGTACGTGCCTTGAATGGAGGGCTACTTCTTGATCTCAAGTTTCTGGAAAATATTATCATTTTCCATCAATCATGCATGGACGTAAATCCAGTAATACAAGTTTTTGATACATATTTGGAATCTCTTGAGGATTTCTTATGAATGTGGGAGTAAGCATAGTTGTAACTGGGTGCCTTGGTCTGTCTCACAATTGACTATCTTGAATGTCCTCAGTAAGTGTTTTTGCATACAACACTTATCTTGATTGTACTATTATCGTTTGTTGGCAGAATGGTACCATGTTACATCCATTGTCTATGTTGAAAGCAGTCATTTCACATATAACACAAAAATCAGTTTTTGAGAGGAAATTTGTATTTGTTTGCAACACTTCTACAGACATATTGTGTTGTCTATGTTGAAAGCAGTCATTTCGGTACTCCTGGTGCGACCGTACAAGAACTGTATGCATGTTTGCACATTTGTTTGGTTAAATCTAGACGCATATATCAAGGTAGTACAAAATTACACAACTTACACTGTAGCAACTAGAGGGAGATGACTACATTGGGCTACCTGTTCATAAGACTCCCTTCTCCATCCTTTCTGATTGGCAAGTGAAATATGATATCATCCTAGTGTAAGAAGGGTATTGGTTCCAGAATCACTCAATTTATCTATATACTACAGGATTCTTCATGGCCAGGCTCACAGTTAGACCCAAGTAGCTGTCCTCTCCATCAACCATGATTTCATTACTCCAGATATAATATGTTAATGCATGCAGGAGTTGCTATGGAGTTGGAGGATTCCTTGTTCCCATTGTTGAGGGAAGTGCAGATTGGCATTGATCCTTATGAGGTTTTCCAAGATGTAGAATGGGCTCTCCTAATTGGAGCAAAGCCTCGAGGACCTGGAATGGAACGAGCTGGCTTACTGGACATAAATGGGCAGATTTTTGCTGAGCAGGTAGCGTAGCAGTATCATTTGCAGATTGCATATGACCGCTTATGAACATCTTAAGAAACAGTCAGAGGTGCTAATTCAATCTCCTTGCTTATTTTTCAGGGAAAGGCTCTAAATGCTGTTGCCTCGCGTAATGTTAAAGTAATTGTTGTAGGAAACCCCTGTAACACCAAGTAAGATAGTTATACTTCAATTTTTGCTCTTTGTTTCTGGAAACAACATAAGGAGTGTAGCTCTATTGTAGCCCCTAATGAAGCTTCTGCTTCATTCTTTTGGCAGCGCATTAATCTGCTTGAAAAATGCTCCTGATATTCCTGCAAAGAACTTCCATGCTTTAACACGTTTGGATGAGAACCGTGCGAAATGCCAGGCAAGAAATGCTTGTTGAAGTGAAAATTTTTATATTTTATTATGTCCTGAGAGTAGGATCGATTGAAACAAAATACTGGCTTTAATATTGTGCAGCTGGCACTCAAGGCAGGTGTATTCTATGATAAGGTGTCAAATATGACCATCTGGGGCAACCACTCAACAACTCAGGTTATTAGTCAGATTTGCTGTAGGAAAGTGGAAGTAAAAACACCCCTGTTTCATCTTTGATTGAGAAAAAAAATCCATTGGAATATTCAGGTGCCAGACTTTTTAAATGCTAGAATCAATGGGATTCCAGTCAAGGAGGTGATCACGGATCACAAGTGGCTAGAAGAGGAATTCACTGAAAAAGTCCAGAAGGTAAGACCCTAGAAACAGATGAGTTTTATGCATTGTATTGGACAAGTATAATTAGGTTTCGACTCTTTTGAGAATTTTGTATCTCACCTTTGATTACTAAGAGAAGTAGGGATTTAATCTGTAGAGAGGTGGGGTATTGATTAAGAAGTGGGGAAGATCTTCAGCTGCATCAACTGCGGTGTCAATTGCTGATGCCATAAAGTCTCTCGTCACTCCCACGCCTGAGGGTGATTGGTTCTCTTCAGGGGTGAGTATCTCTGTCCTCAAAGTTCATGAGTATATTTCTCTCTCTTTGAATTCTATTTTAAATTCTTTGGTTTGAATGTATGCTGTTTGGTTTTTCTATTTAATTTTGCTTGGTTTACCGAAGCTATTGGTTCATTCAGCAAGTAGCACTTCCAACATTTTGGAAAGATTATGGAACAGAGAAATGTGGGAATGAGGACAACGCATGACAAGAAAGATTAATAGTTCATCCCTGTGCCCCTAGCTATGGCTTTTTAGTCTTAAACAACCTTAAATTTCACCAATCCCCCTGCAATGCACTTACTAAGAATTGATCAGTACAAAGTGACTGCCAAACCAGTTCTTTGCTTAGTATCATTAGGAGTTAGCATGTTGTGATGTCAGTTATTTGCTAGTCTTATTGTGTATAAATAAATGTGCAGGTATATACTGATGGAAATCCTTACGGCATTGCTGAGGGCATTGTATTCAGCATGCCATGCAGATCTAAGGTAAGTAAATAGTCTATCTTCTCATTCAGTGGTTTCTAAACGCCCATATCGCATTGGAATCCCTGATAAGATAATTCCATTTTTTTAGGGAGATGGTGATTATGAGCTTGTGAAGGATGTAATATTCGACGACTACCTCCTCAAGCGACTTACCAAGGTACTCTTTTCTCCATAGGGGCTGGCCTTCTATGTTGCTTGTTGAATGACACAGAAGTTCTTCAGTGAAATAGAGGTGCACAAATCTCGCCAGGAATATGCTAAACTATACATGGAGTGGACATGTTTTTTTATTTAATGAGAATGGAATCTGGAATCTCTAATTCCTCAAAGATATGAATGTCTTCCCGTGTTTTCCTTGGAAACAAGTTGTCATCAATGAGGGGCTGTAAATATTCTTCTGGATGTCAATTCCTCAAATATAGAGTTTTGCATAATCATTAAACTGTATTCAATAGTTGATGAGAAAAATTCTTGGTTTTCATTTGACCTATCTTGGTTTGCTACTTTTCATCTAACTTGAACCGTTATTCTGCAGACTGAAGCTGAGTTGCTGGCGGAGAGGCGATGTGTAGCTCACCTGATTGGAGGGGTAGGCATTGGATAGCCACATCGTAAATTTTCCTTCAAAAACCCTTCTTTAGGCTTATAATTTACAAATCCCTCTATTCTTTCAGGGTGTTGCTTATTGTGATCTGCCAGAGGACACTATGCTTCCTGGAGAAATGTGATTCTATTCATTCATACCTGGCCTTTTCTTTTCCCTGGAGAATCTGTGAAGAGCTGGTTGTTAACAATAACAAGCTGTCAGGTTCGTTATCAGAATATGTAGTTAGAAGAAAATTAATATTGATGTGATGTATGGAGGAAGAGAAGAATAACCTAATTGGGTGGATAGTGTAGCTTCATATTCAAGATTTGCAATAAAAATTTTGGTGAACAGTGTTGTATTAAGGTGTAAGTTAAAGCTCGTGCTTTTGAAATTATTCTCAGATGTGGCCTTGGCTGTGGAATCTTTATGCCTATTGACTCCCTATGCCCAGTCGTATCATTTTACGAATCTGTTGTGATATGCTCATTGAACTCCAAATGGCACGTTTGGCTGAAGGATTGCTTTGCTTCTATGATTATTATGCTTTTCTTTTCATTTGTTTTAGTTCTGATATTGGCAACTGTCGCTTGATGGAGATCATCATTGTTTGGTAGAATCACTGACCAAGCTATTTGTCGCAATTCAAATTGGTTAGTTGAAGTAATCTGTTTGTTCTAGCTAATTCAGTAGCCTCAGTAGTTAGCGCGCACATTAGTCGCAAAATCGTTTGTCTGGAATGTGGATTGACACTTTGGTGCCATCTCTCTCTCTCTCTCTCTCTGTGTGCATGCATGAGCACTTGGTGAGGTCATGATAATAAATCATGTATTTGCTAAAAATCCAAACCTTTTGTTTGGAAAGAGCATGGGGAATTCAAATTCTTGCTCGGTTTCGTCAATTCCTATGTGAAGAACATGGAACTCTCGTTTACAGGGACCATGTACCAAGATCCAACGTTTTGTCCTCGTTATTTTTCCTTTCCGTAAAGCAAGTGAAGTGGGATATACTTCTTCATAATGTGAGAAAGAGAGCGGGACGTATGATTTAATCATTGGTCAACAATGAATCTTCGTTCTTTATAAATGGCTAACGATGTAAATCGTTATCGAGCGATTACCAACAATTTTACTGCGGACCATGTTCATATTCGGAACGTCCCTTGTACAGAATATTTTAGATAGATAGATTTGGGTTCCAGTTTGGAAACGATTCCACTGCTGCGACCGAGCAAATGGATGAAGATGCTTTTCCGTCCGCAAAGCAGGCATGTCATTCAAAAAATCCGCAGCCACTCGATTTCAAATTTCTCAACAGATTCAAACTTATCTGGCCACACTCAGCCTGCTTGTCCCACAAACGCAAACTGGTAGGTACCCCGAGACCATAACCATCCAACACGGCATATTACATCTCTCACCCAGTTTCCGCATTGCTCCAATACACGAATTACTCCCGACAATATAAGAGAAGCCACAAAGCATGCTAAACGTTATCCTTCTACCACCTACAGGTAAATCAATGATATCATAGACGTCAAAGAAGGCAAGGCGATCCATCTGCATCAACAGCAAGCAGAATGAAAAAATGTAGGCGCCATACATATTGATCTGATGATTCCAATCCTATCCATGGGCTGTAGCAATACAACAAACGCCACGACAGATACCCATCCACGGGGTTTAACATTGTCAGTACAGATTAAAAAAGGCTGAGTGATAGTTTGCACCTGACACAGAATAACTTAAGCAAAATATGTCAAGGGTCCTACATAATGATAACTAGAATAGTATGTTCCTATGTGAGTTTATCCACTATCTCCATCCCAGTGGCTGAGATTGCCACCTTCTCCAGTATCCTACTACCTCGAGTAGATTGAGGTCCTGACTTTAACACTGACCGAGAGAAGTATAATCCAAAAGAACAAGAAGCACCAGGTCCATGAAGCCACTGATGGTGTCTTGCGAGAGTGCAGGCCAGAATCGGTAGGGCTGATATCAGCTTGAGACATCCCAAAAGAGAGAACAATATTGAGTTCTCCATTCTTCCCGATTGACCAGTCCATTCCACTGCCAACTAAATTCATGTTTCTAATTCTTATCATGCCAGCAGTAACATGAACAGAACTTGAAGGCTGTGCAGCCGAATTGAGATGGAGTGCCGCATCTTTCACTGGGAACTCTGCAGCAAAAGCAGGAGGAGCAGGGAAACTCCCTAACATTTGACTGGCTGCTTTCATGAATATACCTGGAGGAATAAATTCAGATTATGCTCAGGCAAATGTGAAAAGCGATTCATACAGAAATAAACAGTAAATAGAAAACACAAAGAAAGGGGATATTCAGATGGTGCCAGGTCATAATAAAGGTCAACTCTTACTTGATTCAGGGTCTTTTGAATCCAAATGCGGCTTTGAAGTGGACGCACAGTCCTTACTGCAAGATTCTGAAGGAAGATTGCCTGCCAGAGGAACTTCCTCATTTTCTCCATTAATATGCTGCAAGACAAACAGTTCAATAGAGTGGCAACTAGAAATGCCACAAAAGCAGTACTTCTTCAAAATATGAAGTAGACTTACCTCAGCATGAAGCGCGTGATCAGAAAGTAAATTTTCAGGAGGAGGTTGAGAGGATTCATATGGCAAGAAATTCTCATCATCTGCATCAAAGAATGTTAGGTAATCTTCAACATCAAAATCTGCTGCATCCTCCCCAAGGAGATTATTAGCAAGGTCATTTGTCTGGAGGTAGTAATCATCTCCCGCTACATCTAAGTATGGCTCATCGAGTAAGTAATTGGCATCCACAGGATTGGCATTATCATCAGATTGGCCAATGTATCCCTTCTCAATGGCTTTCATCTCTGTCCGGTACTGCTCTGGTAAAACAAAAAACTGCTCATCCTGCTGTTGCAAACCGGCTTGAATTGCATTGGTATCTATCAGAGGCTTTTGCTCATCTTCATTGAGGTCATTTGAATGCTCAGTGCCCTGGCTTGTCTCACCATGATAGAAGTTCAGAGGAACTGGAGCATCTCCAGGTTCAGTTCCAACTTCAATACTCTGAAACACAAAAATGGTGCAAGAATTAAGGTAATGCAAGTGGACACTCCGATAAAAGCTCCTAATCAGTTCAGTCTACTAAATAAAACACAGCATTCACCCCCCCCCCAAAAAAAAAAAAAAAAAAAAAAAAAAAAAAAAAAAACAAGACATAAAATACAAGGTGCTTCTGTAAATATGAAGAATTTTCTCTAGCATCAAAGGGAAAAGGAAAAATTCCCTCAACTTCACATTAAGGTCTCCCAAAATTCCCAAGTTTTTAATTATCACAAAATAGCCAATAATCCCGGTACAGCACACTAAACAGCGTAAACTGTTACCCTCAGGATGCAGAAGATATCTCCACCCTAGGCATTAGTGTTATCACAATTTTTTTTTGCCACCAATTCATCACTATTTCAAGGTTAAAACCCTGGAGAACCTTTAAAATCTATGTTCATATAACTTCTAGTACAGATAGCCGATAAGCACCAAAGGTAAGATCTGCAAGGAGACATCTATAATTGGAGGCCCATTGTGAATTGATCAAGTCCATGGAAGTCGGTTGCATCTTTTCATAGGTCTATACTCCCTCTCAGATAGTTTCACGAAATCATTCTTTTCCCACTTCCAAATTGTGATTAAAACCATTGACTTTACAAATAAATCTGGACATCCTATAAATTAATTCCTTCTATAAGAGTGTGATTTTACTACAGACACCAAATTATACAAACATAAGAAAACCAAACCTGATCCAAGTCATCTGCCTCAACATATTCATCATGAACAACCACCATTTGCTCCTGATCAGGAAACAGGGCCACATCATCATCCTCCCATTCCTCCTCAATGAATGGTGCACCATATTGCTCCCCGTTCTTTGGGCCAGAACCACTCTTCTGAAAGATCCTGCACAGCACGAACGCATCCTGCAGGAACCAAACAATCCCACCAACAGCCAAAAAAGCAAAAAGTCAGTGTCAATAATAATTGAGATGTCAAGAAGAACAAAATGCCACCTATTCTTAACAATTTTACAGCACAAACTCACTTGTGGAATTCCAGCCTTCTCCAATTCTTCATCAGTAAGCCGATATTCATGCATAACCCAATTTGTTCGCTGTCCACGCGGAGCTCGACCATTATGATAAACCAAAGTTTTCTTCATTCCAACTGTTCGAGAGTAATGATAGATTGCCCGGTCCTTCCCTGTTGTCTTCCAGTAACCTTTCTCTGTGGCACGATTTGTCTTCGACCCATTTCCATACTTCTTATCCAACACACTAAAGAAGTACCACTCGAGGTCTCTACTCTTCAATTTCGACTTATCTGGAATCTCAAAAAGGAAATTATAAAAAAGTTTGCTTCAACCAAATTCGTCATGGAAATGAATTGGAATAGAAGAGACAAAAGAACTGTTTCTTAAAATACATCTCCCACCGAATCAGAATATAAAACCCAAATTAATTCATTTCCATTATAATTTCAGACCCTGGACTTAATAGTAGTCAATCCAATGTGGTCTTTGCCACTAAAAAAAAAAGGAAAAAGAAAAGTTTGTTCACATGTAATATCATCCAGTGTAACATTCAATGACCAATATGGCATATCAATCTAACTTGCTGCCTCCATCAAATTGCAGACCTACCTTGCCTCTTAGCGCTTGTTCCAGCAAAGCTGGAAGGTGCTGCTAGAGAAATAGCTCCTTACTCAAACTCCTCACCACCAAATCAAATACAAGCACAAAAAATTTCAGGGCGATCACGCATCCTTGCCAAGAACGCATTAAGCTTCCACGCTGGCCTCAGGATGTAGAGGATGACGGTCCTCAATATCCAGGATTCCAGGGCGGCACACTCCAAAGACCGTTAGAAGCCGACACCACTAGCTAGACCGTTCTCATCTCACTCATCTTTCCCAGGATCAGAAGTAGAACGACGCATACCTAAGATCATTTCACGCACTCAGTCAAAAGATCGAAAGCATCACCACAAATTCCTCTGTCGGATTTGGGGGAGTCACAAACAATTCTCAGAGGAAGACTACTTCCCGATAGAAATTTCCAAGATCAAAACATGGCTAATCGCTCGCTTATCAAT